>BSBN01000638.1:2499705-3124631 GCA_027924645.1 Cunninghamia lanceolata
CATAATGGGTTACTCATGGTCAAGAATTAAGATATTAATAATGCAACAATTCAAAGGCTACTCTATATCAATTTTCATATAAAGTGATTTGCAAATTGCCTCATAGAAAATTAACCCAAAGGATAATATATATTACATAATAGTTGAATGCTTTTTCTTCCCAATGCAACACTTTAGCATCAAAATTCAATAAGCCAAAAGTAAAAAATCCTTCACAAATTATGTTTATGATTTGGGGCTACATGAATGTATGAGTAGGTGCCATGAATCTTGCTCTTAGTATAATTTTAATCCTCTTATTTACTACTTCAAACCATCAAAAAATAAAATAATTGTTGAAATCCTTGATATAAAATTGAAGGATTATGACACTCTAAACAAAATAAATTCCCTAACACTAAACTAGTTGATAAAACCTAATTCAAAACAAGAAAAGCAGACCAAGCATCGATGAACTTGGTAACATCCTTTGTACCCTCAAAGACTACATGCTTTATAAGCTTCCAAGGAAGGATGAGCCTCATGATTGTTTGAATCTCCCACATGTTGATGGTGTGCTTATTTTTGTAGCAAGTTGTTTCGTCAAAATTGAAATTTTTGGTTCATCTATGTTTTCCCTATGTCTTTGAGTCATGTTTCTGAGTCTTGTTCCATTTCCTTCTTTATCGACAAATTCTCTCTTTTCCAAACTTTGGAACCTTATCGCTATGATGCCTTGTCAACAAACTTGATTTTTTCAAAACTTGGCTAACCCCTTTAGTCGGGAAATGTCTCAATCAGTGAACTTGTCAGGAAAATATCAAGTTTATGATGTTATCAGCAAAATTCTAAGTTCTCAAACTCCTATTTCTCCCGACAAGTCTTCATGGTCTTACTTTGTCATATTCATCTTTTCTTTATTTTCATGAACATTCAAATTGGTTTGTAAGTTATATAGTTCTCTGATTCGTTGATTTCCCAATAAGTCACCCTGGCATGTCTCCTTATCGGCTATCCTTGTCTTTTGTGAAGTGAAGTTTTGGTTCTCAAGTTTTGTTTTTCTCTGGTTCTCCTATAAGCTGACAGTCATTGTCCCATCAAGTGTTCTGCCGATAAAGAAGGAATGTTTTAGGTTTATAGCCTAACTCAATAAAGTTCGTGGATATCATTTTTTGCTGACAACAGTGACATCTTTCAACTTGGTTCGTAAAATAATGAAGAAGCCGATAAAATAATGGAGGCTTATAACTAGAAACATGGGTGGTTCATAAAAGTTACTTTTCACAAACTAAACAAAGACACCACTTAAGAAAGAAGTTTGTGAAGTGGAGGTTTTTCCGATAACTGAGTTTTGAAAAAACAAAAATTGTTGATAAAGGAGAAACATGATTTTTGATAAAGTGCTTCAATAATCCAAGGGGGTAGCATTTATTGCAAGGGATGTTAAATGTCTTAACCCTATTTTTATTACCTTATAAAGTAAAAACCTTCCTCATAAGTGTCATTCAGAATTGTTACTTGGAGAAGCACTCCTGAGAGTTAATCGCAACTAGCTTAGTCATCCTCACCCTGATGAGGTCCTTGTAGTGTTTGTTAATTCATCATCATTTAATTATCAATCCAGAGGTGTCTGGAGTGATCTGCGACAAGACTCTTAGTGCGAGGGGGTTTTGGAGTGAAATCCCAATCAGGTGAATGGATGGTTTGTGGATAAAGTCTAGTTTACTTAGCTAGTTGAAATAAACACACATGAAGAAAATAGAAAATACCTATTTGCTTGAAAGGAAACACACATGCTTTGAAAGAAACCATTCTGATTACTTAGAAATAAACACACTTGCCTGGAAAGAAACTATCCTAATTGCTAGAAAATAAACACACTTGCTTGAAAAGAAACTATTTTAAGTGCTAAAATAGAACTCAAAAGTAATTGCATCCATTGTTAAACTACATCAATGAGACACTCTGAATATAATGGTGTTATTGGAATAACAAATCTATTTTTGGTGTTTTCAGAATTTAGAAGACAAACTTGCAGGTGAAAATTAGCTAAACAATCATACAGAGAAGAATAGACACAGTAGAAGATTAACATGCAAAGATAACATTACTTGAACAAAAAGACACAACAAAATTGCATGTAAATGAAATACTGAGATATGTCCTCCAAGTTGGGGAAGTGGGCCCTACTTTCCCAGTTGGAGATGACCCTCTTGAACTTGAACTATCTTTTAGAAGAAATCCCCCTTCATTTGCATTCAATAAAGTCCAAAAATGGGCATAGATAAAGGACTGAAAACAAGGAGTTTTCTTCCAGCTGAAAATAAAATCTAACTAATAACTTGACTATGAGAACTAGGACTAACTTAGACAGATGGCTTGCTCCTATCTATAAATTCAAGCTTTATTGAAAGGAAATAACTATCAGCGATCCTAACTGCAGTGAACTGGGATTAAAACCAGCTGCTCATTTATTACATTAATGGCTCCACTGCAGGTTACGACAGATCAAAGATTTGTATCGACTTGGTTGTTGGCGGACTGAATGATTTCTTGGAATGGTGTGGCACTTGGTGGTAGTGACTTTAGTTGGAACTACCGCTGATTGACAACTATTTCATTTAGTCACTTAAATGAAGTGACGTGGGGAATTAATTCTTAACAGCTACTTTTATTGAGGCATGGGTCATGTTTGCGTTGTCGGACTTCTTAAGTAGCCCTAGGATTGGCTTGTAGTAGTCATCAAATTGAGGGGAGGATGGCTCTCTTGGAGGGTAATGACATCTAGAGCCATCTGAAGTTTAGGCTCTTCACAGGAAAGGGGGCTCCAGAGACCACTAGAAGTCTCACTGCTATAATCCTTATACAAACATATACAACTTATACCACAAATTCATAAGATATGCATTTTGAAAATATAATTCAAGTAAATAAGCTAAGAGATTTCATCAAAAGGAAATGAAGACTAAACATGTGCATAATCCATCCAAAAGACAAATATAATATATATATATATATATATATATATATATATATATATATATATATATATATATATGCCATAAAGTTTTATCAAAGTCTTTTAGAACGAGAAATATATAGAAATAAATGAGTCATATATCTGACTCATCATCTCCCCCCAACTTAGAGTATGCCATGTCCTCATGGCTCTGTTGCATCCCCTTCATCAGTTACATTTTTCTCTTCAATGATGATGCTACAATTATAATCCTCATCGTTGTACTAAAAGAGTTGTCTGCCCTTAGGTGTGAACCCATCATTTTCTAATAATTGATTGTACCATTTGTTGAACTTAACTTCCCTCATAGGTTGCCCTAGAGGGTTGCAGAGGCAAGGTGTCGGCATGAGAATTAGAGGTGGCCTAAACTGCATCCCAATCCAATTCTAATGTTTCTGGTGAATCAGTGTTATTAGTTTCCTCACCCTGGCAGTCATCCATCTTATGTTTGTTGGGGAGACTAGCTCCCTTCTCTTCAAGTTGTTAGGGAGGTCTTCATACCTAAAGAGGCAACTGGTGACAGCTACACTTGGGAGATATCTTGCTATATTGAAGAAATCAAAGATGCAAGAATTCAAATTCCTCACATATTGATCTATTATGCCCTACCTGTAAACATGTGCCTTGAAAGTGTTGGTGAACCATGTGGACTTAGGACACTCATGTCTCATTAGCAACCCTATGGTTGCTATTGTTGCATTGTATTCCTCCATGTGTTCCTCCCACAGTCTATTATTTCTCAGCAGAGACAAATAGGTCTAGATTTGGAGCTCTCCCACATATAAATTTAGCATAGAAGTGTTAACATGCCCCATCAGATGACCATGTTGAAAGAATTCACAAAGGAGATTATGTTGATCCTTAGGGTTTTGCATATAACACTCTACAAACTCTTTATCATTGTCAAAATCAAATGGGAGATTGCAATTGATTCTTAATAACTTCCATCTTAAAAATTGCTCTCTAAGAAACAAGGCATACACACCTGATGGTGGTCTTTGGGCTAACAGGGTCTCCCTTGTTTCACAGGCCAAAGACAATTTTTTCTCCACCACCACCTTCTCTTCTTTGAGGGCCTCTAGGTCTCTCCTGAGCTTCATGACCTCTCCCCTGAGTTGTCTATTATCCAGTGTCAGCTACAAATTTTGAGCATAGACATTCAAGGATGCAGGTGTAGGGGTTTGCCGAGCAGTCTCTTGCTGAAATTGTGTAATCTGAATGTCTCTCCGGGCTATAGTAGCCTTATGTTTTTCTATCTCCTTTTTAAAATTAGAAATTTCTTTCTCTTTCTCCTCTTTCTCCAAAGCAACCTTTTCTTTCTGTTGTTGAAGCTCTTCATCTTTGGCTCTCAATTGATGAGCCATGGCCTCCAACTATGCTTTGCATTGCCTTAATTCATACTTTGCTTTTAACAAAGCGAGATCATGTCGAGTTGCTTTAGCCATGGTGTCCTCTGAGATTTCTATCAAGGGTTCATTCCCTTCCTTGTGTTTGTGTTCCAAAGTTTCTTCCTCTATTTCCTCAGGATTTCCTTCCTCTCTAGCCTCCTCTATTTCCTTGTCAATAGGGGTTTCTTCACGCTACTGTCCTGAAATGGATGCCGGGTCTAGTTCTACCTCTACCCTATTCTCCTCCTCATCTGATGAAATGACAAGTGTCTGAGGGTGGCGTATTCTAGCAGGGGTGGAGGCTACTACTTCTCCTGCTTGACTTTGTTGCTCTACTCCCCTCTGGAGCTGTCAAAATCTCATTTTAAGGGATCTTAAGGAGACTGCTACAGGGTCTGCTGAAGCAGAAATAGTGGAATGCTGGTGCTTCTTTTTCTTCCTTCCAGGCTAAAGTGCAAGAAAATCCTCCCATTTTTGCTGACCATCTTCTTATTGCAAGAAGTGGTGTTTCATTATCAGGTGGATTAAGCTAGGGTGGCTAATTTGTCCTTCATTTTTCTTCCTCTTAGTCAACATGTTAACTAGGTTTGAATGCAAGAAGGCTAGAAGATTTATCAGATATTGTGGGTTGTTTGCTCAATGCCTGAGGTGAGTGATCAACCTTGTTCCTGGTCCTAATACAACACCATATTATCCATCACATGTGAAGAACTTCATTATCCATATGACCACAGTCTTCCATGGGTATGGAAGGCTGGTCCTCTTAATCCCCTTGGTTGCCCCTTTACTCACAACATATCGAGGTAAAGGCTCTAGGGCAACATGGAAATTCTGCACCAATTCTTCATAGGATGGTTTGCTTTGCAAAAAATCAACACCTACTACAAGAATTCTAGAAATTTGACTAATAATAGTAGGGTTAATTGAAATCCTTACCCTTTTAACCGTAGAGAAGGTGCGGTGGAAATTTGTAACAAATTCCTCGACCAACTATGCTGCAAACCCCTAAAATTTATGTAAAAACTCTAACCATCCAGCCTATTGAAAGATTTATGCACTTGCCTCATCGAAGATAGCATTCTCTGGTTCAACTTTTTGCTTGTTTCCCATATGTGTCAGTTGGTATTTTTATAAAATGCAGGAAAATGCCACAACAGAGCTCTGGTTTTTGTTTTTCTCTCTTTTTGTTTCTTGAGGTAGGAAGAAATGTGAAGTTTGTGTTGTCAATGGCAGCTTTGATTGAGAAAATAATTGTCTGCAAGATGGATAGGTTGGCAGCCATCTTGTCTGTCCTTTCAGCACTGATGGTGCGTACTCCAGAGCTTCAACACAGAGTGGCAGCGTGTGAAATAGAAGCTCATAGCTGCCACCTTAATTACTTTTCTTTTTAAATCCAGAGCTGACGCCATCAATTGTAGCTCCACACTCTTGTGAATGCACTTCCCATTTAGGGTATTTAGGGTAAGTGCAAGAAGATGGGGGGCCAAAAAGGGGTCTTAAGTGGCCACTTTTTTTCTGAAATCAGGAAATACTGGCCTTGGATGAGAAATTGAGCATAGTTACACTCGAAATTTGGAGATGCAACCAAAATAGTGTTCGTAGTGCTCCGAGTCTACTTTCTAAACTACTATTTTTTTGAAAATGGCATAGATTAAGGGGTTCAAAAGAGGGAGCCACAGAAATTGGTGTTGTTTCTGTCAAAAAAACATAACATAGCATGTTTTGTGGCTCCCTCAAAAGGTCAACTTTTTTTTCGAATTTTTAAAATCGCTTCAGTGAGAAATTAGATAATAGCATGTAGTTTATGCCCAATTTTTCTGATAATTTTTTGATGAATATTTAATTTTTTACTAATTTTCAAAGTGGACACATCCTAAAAAATAGAATTTTGGCCGTGCTACCCCTATAAATTTTGAAAACTAATTGAAAATCATTTTTTTCTTTTTTTAATATTTGTAGAATGGAGTCTAGTTTCTAAATATGTAATTTTTTTGAAATTTCAATGAATAGTTAATTTACAATGAAAAAAAGACCAAACAGTGGTTTTTGCCCAAAAACAAAAGAAATTAAAGATGAAAGGCTTAACATTGTTAAAATGTGAAAAAAAATACATCGTCAAATAGCTAAGAGAAAGCCTAACATTACCTAGGTGTTCGATTTGTTTGACCTTGAAACACGTGCAAATCTGAGGGTTAGCATGAACGAAATTATGTGAAATCTTGAAGAATATGGAAAAACACGTCAATGACTGTTCAAAAGGCACTCCAAGCCTTTGGGTCGGAAATCCAAAGAAAATCCTAAGCCCAAGGCTTGGGATTCCCAAAGCAAGACATAATGCGATATAACGCGCTCTCGTTATAATGCGCTCACGTTATTATTTTCTTTGCATTTTTCCTTTTCCACAAAAGTTTGTGCTATTTTTCATGTTTCAAATAACATGATTGCGTTATGTTCAACTTAAATTTTTTTATGTTCAAGACTATTAATCATGTATGTATGTATGCCTATATGTATGTATGTATGTATGTATGTATGTATGCCTATATGTATGTATGTATGTATCTATGTATGCCTATATGTATGTATGTATAGTGTCGAGGGTAGAGGAGGGTAGAGATGGGAGTGAGCCAAATAGGGGAGGAGAGGGGTGGATAAGGATTGAGTGATTAAGGTTTAAGGTTGAGGGTTGAGCATTTAGGGATAGGATTTAGAGTTTAGGGATAAGGGATTAGAGTTTAGGACCTTGAGGGATTAGGGTTTAGGGTTGAGGCTTTAGGGATAGCGTTTAGGGTTAAGGGTCGAGGGATTAGGGTTAAGGTAGAGTGTTGAGGGTAGAGGGATTAGGGATAGGGTTTAGGGTTGAAAGTTTAGGGTTGAGGGATTAGGGTTTAAGGTATAGTTTAGTAGTTCTTGTGGATAGAGCCAGTAAACAATGTAATATTATTTGCCTATTTCATAACAATATACCTCCCTTAAGTGTGGGGTGGACATCAAGAAACATAGATGTACCCTAATGCAAAGCTTTTCTCATAATGATCATCCTTCTAATTTCAACTATTAATTACTCACTGTGGATGTACCATATGCAAAGCTTTTCTCATAGTGTGTACACCTATTGGCATAATGAACCCTAGATGGGCCAGAAAAACATGCCATATAACATTACTAACATTAAAAAAGTTCATAGCCATTTTTTTGACATATTCTTGCAACTCAAATATCTTTAAGAGAAGAGTGTCAAAAATGATGGGTTTAACAACCTAACATAAGGCAAAGCAGTTTTGTTGGGTTTAGGGTTTAGGGTTGAGGGATTAGGGTTTAAGGTATAGTGTTGAGGGTTGAGGGTTTAGGGTTGAGGGATTAGGGTTTAGGGTTGACGGATTAGGGTTTAGGGTTGACGGATTAGGGTTTAATGTTGAGAGTTGAGGGTTGAGGGTTGAGGGTTGAGGGTTTAGGGATAGGGTTGATGGTCAAGGGATTAGGGTTAAAGTAGAGTGTTGAGGGTAGAGGGATTAGGGATAGGGTTTAGGGTTGAAGGTTTAACGATTGAGGGTTGAGGCTTTAGGCCTGAGGGTTAAGGGATTGGGGTTTAAAATATAGTGTTGAGCGTTGAGGGTTTATGGATAGGTTTCAAGGTTTAATTTTTAAGGGTTAAGGGTTGAGGGATAGGGTTTAGGGATAAGGGATTAGGGTTTAAGGTATAGTGTCGAGGGTTGAGGGTTTAGGAATAGGGATAGCGTTTAGGGTTTAGGGATGAGGGATTAGGGATTAGGGTTGAGGGTTGAGGGATTAGGGTTTAAGGTATAGTGTCAAGGGTTGAGGGTTTATTGATAGTGTTTAGGGTTGAGGGTTGACAGATTAGGTTTTAGGGTTGATGGATTAGGGTTTAAGGTATAGTGTTGAGGGTTGAGGGTTTAGGGTTGACAGATTAGGGTTTAGGGTTGATGGATTAGTGTTTAATGTCAAGGTTAGGGTTAGAGTGTCGAGGGTAGAGGGATTAGGGATAGGGTTTAGGGTTGAAGGTTTAAGGATTGAGGGTTGAGGGTTTAGGGATGAGGGTTTAAGGCTTAAGATATAGTGTCAAGTGTTGAGGGTATAGGGATAGGGTTTAAGTTTTAAGGGTTAAGGGTTGAGGGATAGGGATTAGGGTTTAAGGTATAGTGTTGAGGGTTGATGGTTTAGGGATAGGGTTTAGGTTTGAGGGATTAGGGTTTAGGGTTGATGAATTAGGGTTTAATGTTGAGAGTTGAGGGTTGAGGGTTCAAGTTTTAAGGGTTAAGGGTCGAGGGATCAGAGTTAAGGGTTGAGGGATTAGGGTTTGACGCTGAGGGTTGAGTACATTGAGGTTCGAGGGTTAAGGGTTTCAGGATATGGTTGAGGGTCAAGGGATTACGTTTAAAGTAGAGTGTCAAGGGTATACGGATTAGGGATAAGGTTGGAGGGTTTAGGGATAAGGGATTAGGGTTTAAGGTATAGTATCGAGCCCGTTGAGGGTCTAGGAATAGGGATAGCATTTAGGGTTTAGAGATGAGGGATTAGAGTTGAGGGATGATGGATTAGGGTTGAGGGTTGAGGGATTAGGGTTTAGGGATAAGGTTTAGGGTTGAGGGTTGAGGGATTAGGGTTTAAGGTATAATGTTGAGGGTTTAGGGATAGGGTTTAGGGTTGAGGGATTAGAGTGAAGGGTTGAGGGATTAGGATTTGACGTTGAGGGTTGAGGGTTGAGGCTTTAGGGTTTAGGGTTTAGGGATAGGGTTGAGGGTCAAGGGTCGAAGGATCAGAGTTAAGGGTTGAGGGATTAGGTTTTGACGTTGAGGGTTGAGGTTCGAGGGTTGAGGGTTTAGGGATAGGGTTGAGGGTCGAGGGTTTAGGGTTGAGGTAGACAAGGAGTGACTGAGAGACATAGAGAGGGGAGAGGTCGAGAGGTGAGGGGGAGAGATAAGTGAGATATAGAACATGTGCTAATGGAATTAGAGGTGAGATATTGTAAAGGTGCTATCGAAGGTGAGATAGGCACAAATATTAATGGATCAATCTATAGTAGGACAAAATGCGAGCCAGTAAATAATGGGAGATTATTTGCCTATTTCATAACAATATACCTCCCCTAAGTGTGGGGTGGACAACAAGAAACATAGATTTAGGGTTTAGGGATAGGGTTTAGGGTTGAGGGTTTAGATATAGTGTTGAGGGTTTAGGGATAGGGTTTAGGGTTGAGGGATTAGGGTTTAGGGTTGATGGATTAGTGTTTAATGTTGAGAGTTGAGGGTTTAGGAATAGGGATAGCGTTTAGGGTTTAGGGATGAGGGATTAGGGTTGAGGGTATACAATAAATAAACTAGAATTTAGGCAGGGTTGGGAAAATTTTGTGAATCATCATGGGTTGGAGATTGGAGATTTTGTTGTGTTCAAGTACATATCCAAGTCATATTTTAAGGTTAAGATATTTCAAAGAATAGGTGTGTGAAAAATATCAATGCTCTTCATCTTATGAATACCAACATTGATACAAATAAAAGATGCCCTTTTTCTAACAGAATATGTAGTTCAAGTCAACCAATGGGCAGCAAGTTGCTGAATGAATTGGTTTCTGATGGGGAAAACAACAATGATGTTGAATCAATGGAAGAAAATCAAAAATAGGGTTGAGGGTTGAGGGATTAGGGTTGAGGATTAAGGATTGAGGGATTAGGGTTTAGGGTTTAGGGTATAGGGTAGAGGTTTGAAGGTTGAGGGATAATGTTCAAGATTGAGTGTCCAAGGTTAAGTGTGAAGGGTATATAGGGTTTAAGGGTTTAAGGTTTGAGGGATTAAGGGTTTAAGAGTTGAGGGATTAGGGTTTAAGGCATAGTGTCGAGTGTAGAGCGTTTAGAGACAAGGTTTATGGTTGAAGGTTTAAGGGTTGAGGGTCGAGGCTTTAGGGCTGAGGGTTAAGGGATTAGGGTATAAGGTATAGTGTCGAGGGTAGAGGGTTTAGGGATAGGGTTTAGGATTTAAGGTTTAAGGGTTGAGGGTTGAGGCTTTAGGGATAGGGTTTAGTGTTTAGGTTAAGTGAGACACCTAAATGACTAAGGACAGATGAAGAGGCAAACAAGGAATGAGTGAGAGACCTAGAGAGGGGAGAGGTAGAGAGGTGAGTGGGAGATAGAGGTGAGAGATAAAGAGGTGAGGGGAGAGATAGAATAAAATGAGAGAGTGAAGTTGACAACTTGAGGGAAAGATGGGTAAGGAGGAGGGAGAGAGGTGGAGAGGAAGGGAAATATCTAGAGAGCCCTGAGAGATATACAAGTGAGAGACCTACAACCTAGGGATAGAGGGGTGAGAGAGATAGGGGAGAGATGGGGGTGAGGTAGATAGGGGTGGAGAGGGGTGGATAAGGGTTAAGGGTTTAAGGCTTTAGGGTTTAAGGGTCAAGGGTTTAGGATTTAAGGGTTGAGGTATTAAGGGTCTAAGGGTTGAGGGATTAGGGTTTAAGGTATAGTGTTGAGGGTTGAACCCTAATCCCTCAACCCTCAACACAATACCTTAAAACCCTAATCCCTCAACCTTGGGGTTTAAGGTATAGTGTCTAGGGTTGAGGGATTAGGCTTCAACCCTTGACACTATACCTTAAACCCTAATCCCTCAACCCTTAGACCCTTAATACCTCAACCCTTAAACCCTCAACCCTTAAACCCTAAACCCTTGACCCTTAAACCCTCAACCCTTATCCACCCCTCTCCTCCCCTATCTGCCTCACTCCCATCTCTCCTCTATCTCTCTCACCCCTCTCTCCCTAGGTTGTAGGTCTCTCACTTGTGTATCTCTCAGGGCTCTCTGGATATTTCCCTTCCTCTCCACCAGTCTCCATCCTCCTTACCCATCTTTCCCTCAAGTTGTCAACTTCACTCTCTCATTTTATTCTATCTCTCCCCTCACCTCTCTATCTCTCACTTCTATCTCCCCCTCACCTCTACCTCTCCCCTCTCTAAGTTTCTCAGTCACTCCTTGTCTACCTCTCCATCCATCCTTAGCCATCTAGGTCTCTCATTTAACCTTAAACCCTAAACCCTATCCCTAAATCCTCAACCCTTAAAACTTAAATCCTAAACCCTATCCCTAAATCCTCAACCCTTAAAACTTAAATCCTAAACGCTATCCCTAAACCCTCAACCCTCGACAATATAACTTAAACCCTAAACCCTATCCCTAAAGCCTCACCCCTCAACCCTTAAACCTTAAACCCTAAACCCTCTACCCTCGACACTATACGTTATACCCTAATCCCTTAACCCTCATCCCTAAATCCTCAACTCTCATCCCTTAAACCTTCAACACTAAACCCTCTACCCTTGATAGCATGCCTTAAACCCTAATCCTTCAACCATTAAACCCTCGACCCTTAAACATTGGGCAAACTTTTGCAAAAAAAATAATAACGCGCTCGTGTTATAACACGAGTGAGTTATGCTCGCGTTATAGCGCAAGCGCGTTATGGTTTTGTGTTGCTGAGCCAAAGGCTCGGCAACACCAAGCCATAACGTGAGCGTGTTATGGCTTTTTAAAAAGTTTTAAGAATTTGGCCACTTTTTGGCCCCCCATCTTTTTGCACCCACCCTTTATGGTCATGATTATTGGTCATGATTACTTTTCAAATAAGTACAAATTGCTTTTTATGGCATTTATTATAAATGTCGTTATCATTATGACCAAGTACTTGTGATTCATTGCAAAGTATGCAAGATCTGAGGATGATCCTGCTGCTGCCACCTGTCTGACTGCCATCATTCATGCAACTGCCTTAAGTGTGTGAAAAATGAGGACTGCATGCAGGTCATTTGGGGGAACACATGGCATATATACATATATTAAAATAATTATACAAGTTTTAAGGAAGGAATATACCTTTGTAAAGTACCCATCCCTAAGATGATTTTGCCTTAGCATTTACCGAATCAATTTTCGTGATGCAACATAACTTAGCACCCAACAATACTTTGGAGAGTATCATCCAACGATATACATCTGGAGCCATCTGTATCCATTTGGATCTATCAGTAGCTATCTGGAGCTTTCAATATTTTTCAACACAAAGACCTGCAGAATTGCAAAAAGGAATTTTATTGAAGGAAATGGGAATTTCAAAGAAAAGCCTGCCATTGCTAGTTTTCAATCTTTCCTCTATACAAAGTTGTCATTTTTGGTTTTCAAACTTTACTGCTTTATTCATTCTAGAATCATCATTTAGATCATAAGCCCCATGGAAGAGAGATCCTCCATGGTGAAATGTTCTATCAGAGACTGAATTTTTGTAGAGAATTCTTCTTTGGAAGCTAGTTTGTGATACAACTTCAATCTGTGTCCATTTAGCAGAAGAACTCCTCAATCCCCATCAATGGGTAGTAGTTGAATGGCACCATTACTGAAGGTTTCTTGGATTTCATAGGGCCCCAACCATCTAGTGTACAGTTTTACTTTGAGATCTTGATACTTGGAGTTGTACAGTAGGGCCCAATCTTCTTTTTTGAATTGCTTACTGATGATGTGCCTATTGTGCCATTCTTTTCTCTGCTATTGAATCAACTCTATGCTAAAGTGCTTCCATCCACATTTCTTCCAACCTATTCAGCTGCATTATTCTATGTTGTTGTACCTCAGTTAAGTCAATGCCAACTTCAAGTGTTGTTCTTAATGTTTTCATCTCATTATCTATAGGCAGCACTGAGTGCTTTCCATAAACTAATTCATATGGTGTGAAATTAGTGGTGGTCCTCTAGGTGGTGTTGTAGGCCCAAACAACTTCTATCATTCTATCAGCCCAATCTGCTCTTTTTCTTGAAATGGTTTTTGTGAGGATGTTCTCCAATTCTCTATTCGTCACTTCTACTTGACCATTGCTCTGAGGGTGATATGGAGAAGACTTCCTGTGATAGATTTGATATCTCTCCAAGAATTCTTTGATCATAAAAGACATGAACTATGGTCCCTAATCAGAAACAAGGACCCTAGGGGCTCCAAATCTCTGCAAAATGTGCTTGTACAGAAAATGTGCAACCGTCTCCTCCTTTACTGTTGGTAGTGCTTTTGCTTCGACCCATTTGATGGCATAGTCAGTAGAGACTAGGATGTAGTGATTTCCTCTGGATGGTGGATCAATTGGTCCTACAAAATCTATTCTCCATTTTTCAAATGGCTCTAAGGCCACTTGAGGATGGAATGGCATCTCTACAGTAGGAGTTGGATGTCCCATTCACTGGAATTGATCACATTGTTTAACATACTGCTGAATATCCTTGGTCATTGTTGGCTAGAAACATCCAGCTCCCAAAATTTTGTGCCACGTTTGGAGGGCTGAAAAATGTCCACCAGAATGTCCGTCATGGCATGCTTAGATTATATCATAAACTTCTGTTTCCTACACACACCTTTGCAACACATGGTCAGGACATATTTTAAACAAGATACCATTTACCCATTTGTATCTGGAGCTATCTCGAATCAGTCACTTAGTTTCCTTCTGATTGAAATGTGGTATGCATTTTCATATCAGTCACTTAGTTTCCTTCTGATTGAAATGTGGTATGCATTTTCATGAAATCAAATAGTTAGCTAAATCTACAAACCATGGAGATTGTATGGAAATGACAAAAAGATGTTCATCCGGAAGTGCATCATCCACTGGTTCATTACTTCCTTGCATAATCAATCAAGATAAGAAATTAGTGACAACATTATCTTTCCTAGGTTTATCAACAATGGTTATGTCAAATTCTTGCAACAATAGCAACCATCTAATAATTATACCTCCTACTACAGCTTTATTCATCAGATATATAATAGTTGCACGATCAGTATGTATAAAAACTTTGTAGCTTGTGATGTAGTGGTGGAACTTATTGATTGCATAAACTACTGCCAAAATTTCTTTTTCCATGGTGGTATAGTTTTTCTCTGCAGGGTTTAAGTTTTTGCTAACATAATATATTGTATGCATACCTCCAGATTCATTAGCCTACTCTAAGATTGCTCCAATGGCCTGATTGGAAGCATCTGTGTGAATATGGAATGGTTCACTCCAATTTGGTCCTTTGATGACTGGTGTTGTCATGAGGGCATTTTTAACGGCCTCAAATGATTCTTGACATTGCAGTGTCCAATTAAATTTAGAATCTTTTTTCAGCAGGGTGAACAAAGGGTCAGCTTTCTGACTGAAGTTTTCAATAAACCTTTGGTAATACCTAGCATGTCCTAGGAAACTTCTCACTTCTATTTGAGTTTAAGGAGGGGGTATTTGTACTATAATTTCAACCTTTTTGGGATCTACTTTCATTCCCTCTTGTGAGATGTGGTGACCTAGTACTATCCCTTTAGTCATCATAAGAAGACACTTCTCATGATTTAGAGACAATTGATGTTCTTTGCACCTTTCAAGCACTTTGTTCAAACTGTTCAAGGCTTCATAAAAAAAATTTCATTCACAGTGAAATCGTCCATATAGACTTCCACACATGTATTGGCTAAATCAACAAAAATTGCCAACACAACTCTTTGAAATGTAGCTGGTGCGTTACATAATCTGAATGGCAAAACTCTATAGGCAAATATCCCCCATGGAAACATGAAGGTAGTCTTGTCTTGATCCTCTGGAGCTACCTGGATCTGGTTGTAGCCATTGAATCCATCCAAAAAAGGAGAAGTAGCGACTACTAGCCAAATTATCCAGCACATGATCGATAAAGGGAAGTGGGAAATAGTCTTTCTTGGTAGCTTTGTTCAACTCTCTATAGTCAATGCAGATTCACCATTTGCCATTTTTCTTTGGTACTATAACCAATGGAGACACCCACTGACTGTCAGAAATGGGATAGATGAATCCTACTTGTAATAGTTTTTCTATTTCTTCCTTCACTATATCACTCAAGGCTAGATTGATCCTCCTCTATGGTTGTCTTACAGGACGAACATCTTCAGTGTAGATATGGTGTGTACATACACTGGGGTGAGTTCCTCTCATGTCTTTGTATTCCCATGCGAATGCCTGGGTATGATTTTGCAGAAGTTTTGTCAACCGAATTTCTTTTGTTTTTGTCAACCAACTATTGATAAAGAGTTGTTTGTTGGTTTGGATAGTGATTTGCTTTGTGCCGCTATGAATAGAAAGAAGGTCTTTGTAAGGACTTAACAGAGTATTTAGTGGACAAAGGTGAGACACAATCTAGTGTAGAGATTTTCCTTGTTGATAATTTAAGTGGGAAGCAATCTTTTCAGAATATGGACAGTTGAATGCCCTAAATGATTCCTTAAGATCTCTCTGAAGCCATTCAGAGACCTCTTGCTAAGCAACAATATATAGGGAGGTTTCACTGTTTGATTCCAATTCTTTATACTCCTCATTGCATTCTTCAAAGTGTTCTACAATTGTTACCATTGCCAATGAGGAGGCATCTTCCTCATCTGAATCCATCAGATCATTTATCCATGGTTTATTCTCATATTGTAAGAATGGTTTAGCAAGGGGATAGATGGAGATTTCCTTTAGCCTTTTCCCATTGGAAATAGTTATGTTTCCTGATCTATAGTCAATAAGGGCTGCTGCGGTAGCCAACCAGGGTCTACCCAATATTATTGGATACCCTGAGCGTTTCTTTCTGGTTTGAAGGATGATGAAATCTACAGAATAATCTCAGGAATCAATAGTGACTATACCATCTTCTAGAATCCTTTCTAGTTTGGTGAAAGATAGATCTGCCAATTGCAACACAATTGAGGTTGGCTAAATATGGGTTAATGTCGGAGCTTCTACAGTTTCTGATGTCATCACATTGATAGCAGCCCCCAAATCAATCAATACATTAGAGACATATACTCCTTTTATTTACACATAAATAACAAGACTTCCAGGATCCCCATATTTTTGAGGAATTAACTTACTTGACAGGACATCAACAAGTTTCCCTTCTACTTGAATAGTGTTGGGTAATTTTCGTTTTCTACCTAGAAGTTTCAAACATAAGCTCTTGATGGTCTGATTTATCTTAGGGATATCTTTTATTTCCTGTAACAAAGGGACTTCAATATGTATCTTTCTAAGTTCCTTGATTAACTGAGAGTCATCATGTGAAAGCTAGTTTTCCCTAGATTTTGAAGGAGCTTGTTTTAATCATTATGGAAATGGAACAGAGGTTTCTTTTAGAATTTCTTCCAAGTTTCTTATTTCAGCCTTCTCATCCTTTTGTTGTTTCTCAACACTAGGTATCACTTCCTTTTCTTCAGTGACTTCCTCAATAGGAATGCTTTGGGATCGAAGTTGGATGTCATTAATTTCCACTACATTCAGGGTGGTTGTGTTGGGGTTAGTGTTATACACCTGTTGTTGTGGTCTATTGTTTTTGGGATTTGGAATTGGCTGAGCAGGCATCGGTAGTTGGTTTACTTGATCATTTGGATTTGGGTTTGCAGGCTGTGACGATCCAAGAAGTAAGGCTTGAGGTTGATTCCCAGATTGCCTCATTCCTTGGTTATATTGAGGTGCCCATTGTTATTGATATTGCTGTTGATTTGGCCACTAAGGGTTGGCCCGAGATTGATTTGTCCAGTCTGACTAAGGCCATGTTGGTTCCCACTGGGGTGGCATTTGCATTGGAGGAAATGGACCTCCCCAAGGTCCATTCCAAGAGGTGCTGCCCCAATTTGATGGGCCTCTTGGAACATATTGGTTTGGAAACTGGTTAAATCCATAGTTTGATTATTTCTGGCCAATAAAATCTAACTCTTCCTTGTCTGTTGGTATGTTTTTCAATCTATTTTTAATTTTAGGAAGCAATCTACACTCATTTGTGGAATGATTTTTCTCACAGATCCTACATAACCCAGTTTGGCTTAAGGGACATTCCCTAAGTGAATGTTTTTCTCTACAACAAGGATAGTAGATGGCCAAGGGTTTAGTGTTCTTTTTACTAGCTTGCATACCATCCAGGGTGGTATTCAAATGAAGCAGGATGCCAGTTTTTAGGTTTGCTAGTTCTTCCATCACTTGTGTGACATCACTGGTACTACCTTTGCCTTTCTTCAGTATTCTCTTACCTTCTCATGTCCAAGAATAATTTCTACTAACCTCCACGATTTCTGTAAAACTTTGCTTGTTAATATCTCCCTTTCCCATTAGGTTTAAGGCTTCTCTAATCTCATCATTAATTACTCTCAGAAAAAATAGTTTTACTCAATTCCTCATCTAGATTATTCCCACATCTCCTATGGACAAATATGAATCTATCCACATAATCCTCCAAATTTTCATCTTCCATTTGTTTCATTTGGAAGAGTTCATCTTTTCTAATCCCTGACTCTACAATAATCTTGATATTTGTCAAGGAAGGTGGTTTCCATTTCATCTCATGTAGTGATAGAGTCTGCTGTCAGGCCCATGAACCATCGGAGAGCTGACTCCTTAAGAGTGGAAGGAAAAATTTTTAATTTCCAGTTGTCTGTGGCATAATCATAGGTTTGGTAGAGGACCTTAAATTCAAACACGAATTGGTCTGGGTCTTCAAAAGTTTTCCCTTGAAAGGTTGGTAGGAATGCAGGAGATATATTTTTCATGGGAGGTTCATTCCTCTCAGGATTGATGGATACTCGATAAGAGAATGTTCTATTATTAGTTGGTTCCTCACGATCACCATCTCCAAAAAGATTATCACCCATTGTAGAAGGCGTGTTAGAGAGAATGGGAGATTCTGATGGTATAGGAGATCCTTGATTGATTAGATGGTCTGGAAGTTCTTCTAAGCTAGGTTCCAAAGATGTACTAGCTACATGGTTCTCTTAATGAATCGACCTAAGGTGTCCCTAGGCCTACTCATAAACTAATGGACCTAGAATGCGCTCGTTCAAGAACTCTTATCAACACCTTAACCTACAATGATTTGTAGATTATGTCCCTGGCAACAACGCTAAAAATGATGAGGTCATTATAGTGTTTGCTAATTCATCATCATTTAATTATCAACCCGAAGGTGTCTAGAGTGATCTATGACAAGGCTCTTAGTGCAGGGGGTTTTGGAGGGAAATCTGAATCAGGTGAATGGATGGTTTGTGGATAAAGTCTAGTTTCCTTAACTAGTTGAAATAAACACGCATGCAGAAAATGGAAACTACCTATTTGCTTGAAAGAAAACATACATTCTTTGAAAGAAACTATTTTGATTACTTACAAATAAACACATTTTATTGGAAAGAAACTATCCTAATTGCTGGAAAATAAACACACTTGCTTGAAAAGAAACTATTTTAAGTGTTGAAATAGAACTCAACAGTAATTGTATCCATTGTTAAACTACAACAATGAGACACTCTGAATATAACAGTGTTGTTGGAATAACAAATCTATTTTGGGTGTTTTCAAAATTTAGAAGACAAACCTACAGGTGACAATTAGCTAAACAGTCATACAAAGAAGAATAGTCACAATAGAAGATTAACATGCAAAGATAACATTACTTGAACAAAAAGACACAACAGAATTGCATGGAAATGAAATATTGAGAGATCTCCTCAAAGTTGGGGAAGCGAGCCCTACTTTCCAACTGGAGATGACCCTCTTGAACTCGAACTATCTTTTAGAAGAAATCCCCCTTCATTTGCATTCAACAAAGTCCAAAAATGGACATAGATACAAGACTGAAAACAAGGAGTTTTCGTCCAACTGAAAAATACAATCTGACTAATAACTTGACTATGAGAATTGGGACTAACTTAGAGAGATGACTTGCTCCTATTTATACATTTGAGCTTTATTGAAAGGAAATAACTATCAGCGATCCTAACTACAACAAACTGGGATTAAAACCAATTGTTCATTTATTACATTAATGTTTCCACTGTAGGTTGCTATAGATCAGAGATTTGTATCAACTTGGTTGTTGGTAGACTGAATGATTTCCTAGAATGGCACGGCGCTTGGTGGCAGTGACTTTAGTTGGAACTGATGCCGATTGACAGCTATTTCAGTTGGTCACTTAAATGAAGTGACGTGGGGACTTGGATCTTAACATCTACTTTTATTGAGGCGTGGGTCATGTTTGTGTTACTGGACTTCTTAAGTAGCTCTAGGATTGGCTTGTAGTAGTCATTGACTCAAGGGTAGGATGGATCTCTTGGAGGGTAACGACATTTGGAGTCGTCTAGAGTTCAGGCTCTTCACAGGAAAGGGGGCTCCAGAGGGATCTAGAGACCGCTAGGAGTCTCACCACTGTAATCCTTAAAAACATACACAACTTATACCACAAATTCATAAGATATGCATTTTGAAAATATAATTCAAGTAAATAAGCTACGAGATTTCATCAAAAGGAAATGAAGACTAAACATGTGCATAATCCATCCAAAAGACAAATATAATATATATATATATATATGCCATAAAGTTTTATCAAAGTCTTTTAGCATAGAAAATATATAGAAATAAATGAGTCATATATCTGACTCATCACTCCCCATAAAGCATTGCTAGCAAGGTAAGTCCTAGTACCTTCTTCTTTTCAAATTGAAGAGATTATTGCTAGCTAGTTGAGTGTGGGGGGTGTGTTTTGGGTTTCCACATTGTTCATGACTTGTAAAGCCTTAGTTTTCTCTGTCGTCAATCATATCTTCCCCTCACCTAACTTGAGTTTGCGATGCCTCACACTAGTTAAGAATCCTACTCATTGGTTACTCGAGTTAGTCAAGATGGAATACAAGTATAAAGGATTGGATATTTCTTTAATTATCAGCAATGAGCTATCAGGAGTCAGAGATACCAACATGGGACACATCAATTTTCATGTATTTTGGCTCAGGATGAATGCTAACCCCAGGTCTCCCATTGCTCAGAAAACTTTAGATAGCGGGTTGGAACACATTGAGGATTTCCCTCCAACGGTAAAATGCACAGACTTGATAATGTCTTGCATTCAAAATTATAATGCAAAGGTAAGAGAAATTAGAACTGTGAGCGGTCAAACAATTCTACAATTAAATGTTGACTCCATTGCTGATAGATTAGGCTTACCTGTTCACGAAGAATATGCAGAGGTGACGTGGGAAAGAGCCACAAATTTTTACTTGGATGGAGCGAAGAAATGTAAAGATATAATAGCCACCACCTGGTTGAAAAAGGGAGGCTCCCAATTACCCAAGAATTTGGTTAGGGGTCACTTCAAAGATGAGATCTTAAACATTATTACTCTATTGCACATAGTGATGTGAAATAAAGAATGTGATGAATTTGAAAATTGGATGTGCTAATATATTCTTGTGATTTGTATTGGAGAACAATACATTAATTTGTCCCAGCTAATCAATGATCAACTGCATGATCAGTTAGTAAATTTTCACAATAATGGGAGATTTCACATGTGTTCATTCTTGATTTATTTATTGGCTACCATACAGCCGAGATGGCCAGGGTTACAGGTAGCAGGCCCACTGACTCCAGAGGTAAAGGTATATGATTATTTCCCTCAACTGCAAGAGGAGAATGGAAATAAGGTGTATAGGAGAGTGAATGATGCTTTCTTAATGCTTGTGGTCAAAAGGATTTGGGAGAATCCTGAGGTTAGAATCTCAACCAAAGCTGCCAATTGGATAATGAGATTTGACAGTTACTTCATCCAATATGATAAATTTACCTATGTTCGAATAAGAGGTTTTGAATTTCTCCCACTTAAATTACCAAGATATGATTTAGATTACATAATAGTTTTGGAAGTGTGTAGACAAGCTTATTTGGTAGGAAAGAGGTATTATGATGCTAAGAAGAAAGGATACCCATTTCTATTGAAATTGACTCACTATACTTGTTCTAAGCCAAAGGATGCCAAAAATGTGGATAGATTGTTAAATCAATTTCAATTTCAATCTTATGGCTCCAGAAGTAACTTTGATAGTAAAGATTTTGTTAAGAAGAATTTATATTTTCCTATATTGAGAAAGCACATACCTCATTTAGAGGATTTCTGGGCCGATTGCGTTGATGAACATGAAGTCAGAAGGAGAGATTGGTCAAGACTGACCCTTGACCAAATGAGGATGTATAGGCTTGGTTGGAAAACTCTTGACATAGTAGATGACTATTTTGATGTGCTTGACCCTGCTTTTGCTGCGGAGAGTGTTAAGCCTTTACTTGACATTGATTGGGATGTAGATGAAATCATTGATCTTAAGACTAGAACTTTGTATGTATTGCATAGAAGTCAAACATGGCTACATTCTAAGTCAGGTGATGATGGTGCAGGTTCTCCTTCCCACAAGGAGCTAGTTATGGAAATGGTACATGTTTCTGTAAGAACTTCTAATCATGGTAATCCTACTTTTGTTCAAGATACCATGTTACAGTCTCTGATTGCAGGACAAAGTGGGGTAGATGGACCTAAAAAGAAGGCAAGTTCCAAAGAATCAAATGGAGAAAATATTCAAGTGCCTAAGAAGAAACAAAAGGTCAATAAATGCCTTAACCCACAAGCAAATAAGATATCAGGGGCACCACAACAGGAACTACAGAGTGGGAAAGATGAGGAAGCCACATCAAATGCAAAGAAAAGTGGAACCCCTCCTCACATTTCTCAAGATGGGTCATTTCAAACTCCCCCTCCTTCTCAGCAGCATACAACAGTGGATGGTACTCCTAAGCCAGATAAGGTTTCTCAAAAGGATACAAGTGATTGCTCTATGATAACCACCATAGCTTGGTTGAAAATGGAGGTTGGAAACAAAATAAGGTACTCTCTAATTATTGACATAGAGTTTGATGTGGTATCTAGGCTTCTAAAGCTAGAATCTACCCCAAAGAGAGCTAAAAGAATGTCCAGGTTAATGGTGGACCCAGTCTCCAAGCACCAGTATGTGGAGATAGCAGAACCCATGGTAGACAAGGAGATGAAAGACATATATGTTGATGATTTCCATGTGAGTACTATAGACTTGGGACCACCTTTTGTGCAAGGTGATATACACAATGCTAAATTATCTATAGACATCTTAGCAAACAGGTTAGAAGAAAAGGAGAAGGAAAATGAAATCTTGGAGGATCAAGTGGACATTCTTACCTCATATATTAAATCCATTGTTGACACCACCTCCCATCCATTAGATGCTACCATTGGTATTCCTAACGGTGTAACTACTGAAGTATTTGACCAGATAATCAAATATAAGTATCTCAGGAGTGTAGTGGAAGAGTGGGTTGAGAAATTGATATTGGATGGCCTTCATTTCATTCATGATGTCTTTACTCTTTATGGTAAGATTTATGATAAGCAAAAAAAAATTCTAGATGATTTGAAAAGAATCAAGAAGGATGAGGCTATGCTGAATATAGTCAGGATCAATCTTGCTGCTATGGTCAAATTGGATTCTAGCATCCTTGTCGAAAAAGTCATTGAGAAACCAGAAGATAATGAATCAGTGAAATGGTTGGCTAGTGTAGACTAGAAATTGTATATGGACAAATAATGCATTAGTGACTTGAAGAGCCCAGCCAAAAATAATTATTCTTATTTGCTTGATCTCAGAGGTTTTTGTGGGAATTTGGGAATTGATCTTTATGATGAGACTGAGTCTAATATGTTAGAGTTGGACACTATCAAACATGCCTTTAAGGATTTTCTTACTGAAGAGTTGAAAATAAAGGAAGATACCACAGGAAATTCCATAGAATGCCTTAGTAATGTATCTGCTTGCTTACTTAATTTCAAGAAGGATATTGTCGAGATGGAAAGAAAATATGAGGAAGCTAGCTGCATATTGCAAAAGTGGAGGGCAAGACCGGCCATCACAAACATTCCTAATGCTAAAAATGTCGTCTCAATTAAAGGAAGATTCAAAGTCTTGCATGCTAAGTTGAATACATCATAGAAAGTTGAAGATGAAGCAGACAAGAAGACCCCAAATGAACCAGAAGGGTCTAAAGCTACAAAGGATGAAGGCAATGAAACAGTTTCATAACTACTCTTTGGATTTTATGCGTTGTTATACTGATACTTTTTATTATTCGAGATTACTTCTCATTTAATATTTCTCATGGACTTTGTTTTTTTTTGTTTTCATTACCGAGGAGGTGTCCCCGCGACCTAGCCCAATGATTCCCAACGTGCCTTGCGTCAGGCTTACATATTGCTAAGTTTTGGGGCAGTAGAGGGGCGAGCGGAGGTGAGACTAGTCCCCCTGGAGAGAAGCACAGAGCCCGCAACCACACTTCTTCGGGTTAATCTGAGCAACATGAGTCGACCTCGGGACCTATATGGGACGACCCCAAATCCCTTAACCAACTATGCTACCCGTTCAGGCTAATGGACTTTGTTTTATTATGTATTGTTGGTTGTATAACTATTATACAGGAAAGTTAGTTCTCTCTTTTACTATATAATGAATGAGTAAAAGAGGGGAGTGGATCTTTTTGGGAAATTTATTTTTCAAAACTAGATCACAAATATTTCTTTTGGGGGAAGTAAGAGGGATATTTTGAGACAGTGCATGTGGTTGATTGAATTCATAAATATCATAGGAGGATTGGGAGTGAGTTGATTATCTCTGTAATATTTATCACTAATTCTTCGTATGTTGAATATGTGATGTGTTGAATTTTGATATCTACTTTACACTATGAGAAGTATTGATAACCTGCTTCTATATAAGCTTATTTCCATTGGAGTGTCTCCTTTCTTATGTTAGGATTTGATGCAAGGGTGGTATTAATATTATTGTGGATTGATCATTGATTTCCTTTCATTCTTATGTCTGAAGGAAGATCAATTAAATTATTATGAGAATAAAATTTCCTACCTGTAATACAGTACATGTTGTGGTTTAGTTAGATTTCATATTTATATGTAACTGCCTTTCCCACTTTCTGGATAAAAGCGCAATACAAAATTTTCTAAATTATCATAAGAAGGGAGTTGTACCTTCTAAAACCTTTAGAGGGCAATTTATAAATTTTTTTTTTCCAATTGTTAGTGAGGTTGTTACTGCCAACGGGGTGAGTCAAATAAAACAAACAGTGACAAATCTGTTCACTAACAAATTTTTGGCGACTCCACTGGGGAGATCGAATAGTAAGATCTTTGCCATTTTAGATCATTGGTCTTCTCTTCATCACATCCATATTTGTGGTTCATGCTCAATGATATAACAATATTTGTTGTAATCATTCATAACAAGAGAATCCTACATTGAACATAACAAATTTTTTCAAAGAGCACTTGAATCTCTTCAAGTCACAATGGGAGTAAAGGATACACATAATCCAATTCCTGGAAGTCTTTTTGTTCGGGCAAAAGAACATGATTTCTAATGGTGCTCTGGGGAAGGATTGTGCTAGTACTCGAACCTAACATAGATTGGCTCACCAGTGAGAAAGAAGACATTGTCACTAGATTACACAAATTAGCCTAGGAAAATAGAAGGACAAACCAACAATTTCACCAAGTGAACGAAGTTCTCAAGATCGAAGAAGAACTCGGTGAGATAGTCAGGGAAAATGCTAGAAGATTCCACGAGGCTCAAGAAATTTACATGATAGACGAAGTGGTTGAGGTCCCCAGAAGAGAAAGGCCTTTTCAAATTCATCAAGTCCCTGATAATAGAAGAAATGATCAGTGGAATAATCAGCAAAACAATCACTAGAATAATCAATAGAATGGTCAACAAGTGAATCTTCAATTCAATCCTACAAATTGAAGAAGGTGGAGGCTCTATTGGTGTGTATTATATTATTTTATTTTTAAAAGTTGGCTCCTAAAGATATACGAGGGGAGACAAGAATAAAGGTACTTTTGACCCTAATTTTGATTTATTGGATTCTACCAATTTCACTACGTTTCCTTTAAATCACAAAGTCAAGTCTTTCAACAGGGCTTCTTCCCCTGTACATCCTATTTCATCTCTGGTGTGTTAGGCACTAGTTTTGCACGGTACCACCTTGCCCGTGGTGGTCAACTTCCAACTTCCTATGGCTCACCTGCAACAACAACCCATTCCACGGAGCGCTACTATTGGCCCATTGGCACTAGGTAATCAACTACATGACTTGCCTAGGGGTTCCGATAAGATCTTGCCAAAATTTAGAGGATATGGCAAGGTCACACCTGATGAACATCTCAATGCTTTCTTTGTTGCATGCTCTATTTTGGGCATCCAACATGAGGACGTCTCTGTTAGACTCTTTGTGGAGACCTTGTCTGAAGCTTCTGCTGAGTGGCTCTACCACCTGGCTCCTGGTTCTATCAATTCCTGGGCTACCATGAGGACCAAATTCGAAAACAAATTCAAATCTATAGAGAATGAACATACATTGCTGGCTCAATTGACTTCCCTAAAGAAGGAGATACACGAACCCATGAGGGAGTTTGTAGCCAAGTTCAATCAAATTGTGAATAGGATAACCCCTGGCATGAGGCCCAATGATGAAATTCAGAAGTGTTTCTTTGTAAATTCTTTGCCTCACGATGTTAGCTATACTCTCAAGAGAGACAGAGCAACAAATCTCCAAGGAGCTCAGGAGAGAGCCATATCCATTAAGGATGACCTTATAACGACAGGAAAGTGGAGAAAAGAAGTGCAGACAAACAAAGGACATGTAAGTACCTCTACTAACCCTGTGATACATCGTTTGGTCAATGATGTGCTTGCTCTTAAAAGACAAATGCCCAAGGGATAACAATAGACTTACTACCACAATGCTTCCAGAAGGGAATATGGGATGTCAAACGTCAATAATAGACTTCCATAGTTGCCTGACCCAACACAAAGGTTGACAATAGAGGGCATTTCAACCAGTGGGAAGGCCAATCACATGATATGCAACTTCCATCTTACCATCGATCATGATGGCAATTCCTGCCCATAAATGACTAGGTTCATGCAAACGCTTTCCATGAATGAGCATGTTAATGAGCCCATAGTAGAGAAGAACGACACAGAGCAGCATGAAGATGCCACTGTAAATTTTCTAGAATATGAATCTGACTCAGATGGGAGCGAGGAGTTGTATGTTGAATGGGAGAACCCAAATTGTACTGTCTTCACCAGGGAACAACAAAATCATTGGAGAGAGGATGAAAACAAGAATCAATCTAGCAGTGATACTTTTTCTCTCAGGATTTTGTCAAGAAATACTACTAGAGGACCCAAGAAGGTAGATGGGAGCATTCCTAAAATTGTATCTCCTAAGGTACCTCTTACTACATCTTCTGAAGAGTCTATTCCACTTTCTTTTGAAATTATAGAATCTTGTAAAAATACTAAAATCCATATTTCTCAAGCAGAGTATCTTAGGCTAAACCCTGCTGAATTAGATAGACTTGTAAGATATGTGAAGCAAGAGCCCTCTTCATCTTCTGCCCATGTAAATGCTTAGTTTTCCAAGAACATAGAAAAAGAAAAATATGCTCTGAATGAAAAAGTCTCTTATTCTAAAAACCTTAGCCAAGAAACCCTTTTGACAAACCTAATCCTTTCTATGTCTCTCTGTTCATAGCTAGATACAAGTTGAGTAATTGTGTAGTTACTAAATGATGTTGATGTTGTTTTAGATTAATTCGTCACTATTGAAAATTTAATTGCCTTGGTTTGATGAATGTCTTATAGTTTGACTCACTAAAGAAAGTGATGCAAATTGACCTTGAGCCCAATGAGTTTGATCTTGATTGTCATAAACCTAATCTAATGCACACACTTGATTTGAGCCATACAAGATTGATATGTTAGAAAGTGTGCCAGAAGATTGGCTCGCCTTCACTTTCAAATTATTTGAATTTGTCAAGGTGGTATTTATAAACATTGTTGATGACCTTGCTAACTTGATACGTGAACATGTTCTCATAGGCCAAACCCCTTTGTGGAATGAATTAACAATGATGATAATATCAAGCAAATGACTTACATCACGATGACGTAGATTTGATTCCTTGATTGCCATTTAAAATTAAAATTTGTTATAATTATTCTCCTCTTATATTCGAACCTAGAATGTGTTTAAGTACACAATAAAATACAACGAAATAACATGTCACATGAAATGTGTTTTAAGTTGGCTCACAATGACTAGCGAAATGGAGTAAGAATATTGAAATTCAAATTTAATGTCTTGGGATTTGGGGATCATTCTTGAGTGCCTTGAGATTAACTTGGATCAATCTCGAGTTACATGAGAATGATCTATAGCAATATGGTGGCGATTTCGAGATAGAGAGTGAACATATGAAATTTAGTGTCAATGAAGTAAAATGAAAATAGATAAGAATCAAGTCACGAGCCAAACTTAATATAAAAACATATCACTTGTTGATATATTACTATTTTAAAACATGACAAAATTAAATGGAAAATGGCATTGGTATGCTAATTTCACCATTTATAGCTTAAGGTTATTGGAACATTTGTGGACATTGCCCTTGAACGGTCGGCAGTAAACCTTTTAACTTTATTCAAGGAGCTTTAAAAAGTCCCCTTCAAAATATTAATAAGCTATTAGTCCAATGTTCTAACAAAATCCTTAGTGAAAATCCCGTGGCGTTGTTTAATGAAATAGTGGAACACAGAGTTTAGAAGATTTTTTCTCATAATAAGCCAAGGCATTGGAGACGTTCGGAAAATTTTTCGCTACTGTAAGTTGTGCATCTGCTCTTACATTTTTCAAATCTGTAAAATCCCTTCATATTTTCTAAATTTCTGTGTCAAACTGGTAAGAAATCGATACTGATGACTTTTCTCTCTTCTTCTTAAGACGCATAAGATTTTTTAGTAAATATGGCGCTAGGGGTGCTGGTGCTTATTCTATAACAACCAATAATGCCTTATTTGTCTCTTTAAGTAAAACCCTCGAAATGGTATTTCAAAAAATTAGGTTTTTATGATTTCCAAGGTACAGGAATTTTTATCCTATGCGTGTTAAATGGATTTTGTGTTGTGTTTGCTTTGATTTCTTCAAATGGAAGTTAACAGGTTTTGTTCTCCGTTCCGAATATTTCTTTTATTCTTTTCTTGAAGGGTTTTGGAATTAGGGCTTTTGTATCGGGGTTGTTATTCGAAACGCAAGATCTGTTCTTATTTTAGTGGCACGGGTCAATAGTGTTGAAACCCTAGCGTTCTTGACTGTTCATAATCCATTGTATCACTGCAGTGTTCATGGCAGCCAAATACGTTTTTTGTTGTTATTAAATTTTTTTTTCAAGTAACTTTTTTCTTCTTTGCTGTTGAAGGCATAGCTTGTTTTATATTTATTTATTCTCGAACTTCCTCCTCTCTTGTACAAACATCACTACCACTTACAGGTGCTTTTGTGTTTTGTTGGTAGCCTTCTTGCCATTATTAGCAATGCTTCTGAGTCAAAAAGCATATAAATGTATAATTATGTTAGGCAAAAGTTAATGTGCTTGGAAGGATCCATGTGATAGACTACATAGTTATGGGTTTCTTCTGGTTCATATATCTGTTTGTTAGTGACTGTTTTATTTGATTTGAACTTGTGAGCAGTATGTACGTTGAGAGTATTTGACATACCTGAAAATTCAGAGGGATAAGAAACTTCATTGAATTTCTCAAAGCTCAAGTGACTTTTTCACTTCGAAACCCAATCTTTTAATCTTGGGATTTTCTTCTCTGTTAGTATTTTTCTTTGTATCTCTTGTATATAAGATTTTAGTTTGGTTTCACCGTGTGCAGGTGTATAAGATTTTAGTTTAGTTTCACTGTGTGTAGGTGTAGGATGAGGAGGCACAGCACAAGTTTTAGCCCCCCAAGGAGGGGATATGGGGGAAGAGGAAGAAGCCCTCCTAGAGGGAGGTATGGTGGGTACGGTGGACGAAGGGAGCCCAATACAAGCCTTCTGGTTCGCAATATTCCTCGTGATTGCAGGTACTTTTTAATTTTTTTTTTTTGTTATGAATGTTCTAGACTTTGCCTTGTGCTGAATTTTCTCATGTTTTTAATCATCTGATCAATACTCAATTAAGCACGGACATGTGATTTTAATGTGCACGGTCATTATTGTCTAATGAAATAGGCTATGTTTGTAAGTAGTTCATTTAGTTGATCTCCCTGTTCTCTTGTCTGAACTTAAATTAAATGATAGATTTTTTACATGGTTTTGTACATTTTTTTGTCTTATGTTTAAGTATTTTTTTTGAGGCTTATGTTCTCACCTGCAGGCCAGATGAACTTCGCATTCCTTTTGAGCGCTTTGGGCCATTAAAGGATGTATATCTACCAAAGGATTACTACACTGGGTAAGACATCACACATATCTTTGTGGGGTGCTAAATCCATTTGGATCTTGATGCTACATTCAGTATATTGAGTAATCTTAATTGACATGATTATTGGCTGGATAAAATCTATTAGACTACTTTTAGTTTTAGTTAACTTCCAAATATCTTCCAACAGATCCTTCTCTCTATTTGCGAACCTAATTTTATTTTTGGTATGGATTTGATCCTTATTTATGCTTGTATATCTTTTTATACTTTATTTTTTGCGGTTGTGCATCTTAGCCTAAATCAGAAGCTTTAACCCTTTTTGTTGGAGTTGGTTATTTGTTTCAACACTTGTATCATGGAGGGGTCGAGGTATACTTTGGAGTCTTAGTGAGTGTGTCCTTAGAAAAGGGATTTTGTTGTTTTTTTAGTTTTGCCTTTAATAGCAAATGATTTTTTTGAAGTGAAACTCAGGGGTATCCATATCTGAAGCTATCATTGGTCCAGTCTCTCATTAATTGAGTTAAAAAAACACTGTTGCCTAACATGTTGGATTCTTCAAGACTGTAGAGTTCGTCTTCATGGGATGAAGTGCCTTATGTTTGAAGACTTTTAAGATAATTCACTTTAGAGTTCATCTTCAGGGGAAGAAGTGCCTGATGTTTGAAGACTTTTAAGATAATTCACTTCAAATTGACTTATGATGAGTTGAAGATAGATCGTGGGCCAAATGAAGTGTATACATAAGAAGATAGAATTTGGAGCGAAGTTGAGCCCCAGAGTTTCATGCATTCTCAAGTCAAGTCAATTGAAGAATTTGAAGTTTCATGCATGTATTGAAGTGGCGATCGTAGTGACTGTAAAAGGTCAGCAACTAAGCTTGGATTGCTAAATGCTTTTATGTTACCTGCTCGCTCCTTTAATTGGAAGTCTTATCAAGATTTTCCTGGTATGTATAGACCAGTATACTTGGGACATGGAGAGCATGAAAGGTGATTCCATTTGGCAATTATGTGCCCACCTTTTGCTTGCAGACCTTTGTTGTGTATGCATGAAAGAAGGCACTTGTTTGCGTGCATATGATAAGCCATGTTCTGTTCTGTTCTACTTATCTGAATCTTGTTAGTTTCTTGGAACTGCAGGGAGCCTCGTGGTTTTGGTTTTGTGCAGTTTATGGATCCTTTGGATGCTGCAGAAGCCCAATACCATATGGATGGCCAGTATATTGGTGGGCGTGAGATCACTGTTGTACTTGCTGAAGAAAATAGGAAAAAACCTGATGAAATGAGAGTAAGAAGCAGAGCTAGGTATGCTTTGATTTTATGTTTTTTTTGTAAGGTTTTTTGTTCCAGATATGGTGTATAGTGGCTATTAGAATAATGTTATTCATAACCGTTATGACACTTATATATGTTGATGTGTATTTATTTGTCACACAGACCTCCACGAGGCCATGGACGGCATCGATCACCATACTACGGTAATTGCTATAAGCATTATTCCTTAATTAGTTAACTGCATTGCATACTTTTAGCTTACTCTAGATCCCAGTTACTCACTGTCAGAGGCTCCCTTGTTTTAAGTTTGCTAAAGTTCAGAAAACTTTGCTTTCAAAGAGGAAGGTCTTATTTTCTTTGACATCTTCTTGTGAGATGCTTAAAAATAAGGGACAATTAGGGACTTATATCGTTCTTTTGATTTATCTTAGCTGGTATCAAATACTTGCAATTCCCCTCTTGAAACTAAGCTAATCTTTTGCAGTGCTTTTGTTAGCAGTAGGTAAACAGTTCAAAAAGAGTGAGATATGCTGGCAGATCATTTTTTAGGCTTTCTGTTCAAGCTCACTTGACTTTATTGCCCCCCCCTTCAATTGCTTTTGGCTCTTAACTCATTTTAGCATTGAGAAACAATGTTGGATTTATTTAAACTCTTTTTTTCCTTGAGTTTTTGTTGAGCATCTCATATATCTTTCCCTAGGTCTTGTAAAATTTATTTGTATGCTTCTAATCAAAATTTGCCTTACTGTCTTTTGCAGCACGCTCTCGATCACGGTCACGCTCACGGTCTCCTGGTTATCGCTCTACCTCTCTCCGAGGTGGACACCATTCAAGGTGAGAATTAATCCAGCTGATGGCAGGAAGATGCATTTTTTGAGGGTTGTTTTTGTTTGAGTTTTAGATGTAACCTATTCGTTTGTATCTTGATATTGCAGATCGTACTCTCCAGTGCCAAGGAGAGGGCATGAGAATTCTGTTTCACCTCGGGAGAGACACCACGGGTCCCGTAGTATCTCTCATCATAGAGATCAGAGTCACTCTCCTATTCGGAGGTCTTATTCTTCACACCGTTCTCGAGATGGAAGGAGGGGATCTGCTGGCAATGGGCATCGTGATTCTGTGTGAGTTACTTGTCCTAGTATTAACTGTTCAAATCTAGAGTAGACTCTAACCCTCGTTAACATTTTTGTTCTATGTTTTAATCTGTAGATCTCAATCTCGGTCGCCAGAAAGAGATTCTCAATCTCCTGTGGCGCCTAGAAGACGTCGACATTCTAATTCTCCCCGTTCAAACTCGAGATCACTTTCTGGTTCCCGCTCAAGGTCTGCCGATTTATCGCCAAGAGATTGAAGACTAAATAGGCAGTGTGTAGACATTGTAAATTCCTATTAAACTCTGTTGCTTATGCAGTTAGACTTGTAACAGAAGTTATTAGTCACCAGTTGGATTGATTGTGGAGACTTAATTTGTTTGCCATTTGAAAACTGGCCTTTGGTAAATTCTATATTATGAAGGTACTATCAAGTTTTTTTGCACAGAATATTTTTCATAAAAGCATAAATTTGGATTTGTTTTTCTTGGTGGATTGATATGAATTGTTTTCTTGCTCCCACTTGTATGTTTTGATGTCAGTTTGGATTTTTTTTGATTTGCTAGCATCTTTACAATACCCCTGCACATTGCCTGCTTACTAACTTGGGCGAGATGCAAACTGCTGAAACATAAGATTCATCTTATATCAATTTTTGCAGTTTTTTTAAAACTTTATTATTAATTATCACGTCTATTCAACAAACAGGTTTGGCCATTCCTGAATCTTTTTTTGTTCAAAGATCTAAATTAGTCACAGATGACTATAAACAAAGGCGGTCAACAAACAAAATATTTCAAAACTTTAGAGCACTATATAGGCCTTAGACTGTCGGCTTCAAACTGAGAATGCTGGTCAACGAAAATAATAACCTCTGAAGATGGGGCATGAAAATCTCTAATGATATGATTTTGGAGTAATTTTGAAGAAGGCTCAAGGGTATTAATTTCTTCTGTAGAAAGTACAACTGTTTTCCCTTAGTTTTGTTGACCGAGAGATGTATATCAGAAATTTGCACTACAAACAGAACCTATGCACTAGAATATTTCCTTGGCTTTGATTGGTGCAAAGATTGAAGAAGATTGGCAAGGGCTGTAATGATAGAGGTGTACTTGTTCTGTGGTTTGCAGAATGGCGAAATTGTGGATAAGAAATAAATGATGGAGACAAAAGTTTAGGATGAGTTGTTGGAACATGTTTTTTTTGTATGTTACAGGAATCCACTATATGATAGTTTTGTGATTGTGCAGATGTTGTAAAAATTTGATTAAACATATTTTATCACAGTTTCTGTGCAGTAGATTAGTTTAAAGATGCAGCGAGTTATTATGGTGGTAGGATCCAGAGACAAGCCCTTAATGGCTGTTATGTGAAGCTATTATTATGGGCATTTTTTTAGTATGCAGATTTGTGTAAAATGGAACTTTTTGTGGTTTGGTTTGCTTGTTTGCCTAATGAGATCATTGCCGCATAATTAAAGATCTGGATTTATGAAATCTGAATTCACTTTCATATTGTGTAAATTGGATTCTTAATTGCCTCAAAGATACTTCTTCCATGAAATTAAATTTGTTCTTTTGCCTACTGCCCTGTAGTGTTTGATGTTTATTATATAATGCCTTAGGCACTGTTTGCAGTCATCTTTTGCAGCACTTCGTCTTTTGTAATCTTGCTGCCCAGTGAAATGATTAAAAACAGATATTGCAATTTGTATTAAGATTGGATTTCTACTCTGGTAATTGCTGCACATCCGAGATATTTGCCATATTCTAAACAGTTTCATACCCAAATTTGATACTGTTAATTGGTTTTCCCATTTCTTGGTTGTCCTGCAGAGTCAAAACCCATTTCTCCCATTTTTAGCACACAAGCCATCACCACCAGGCCCACTCAGGCTGATTTGAGGACATTTGCAAGAACTAAACACCTAATTATTGGAGCCACAAATAATGTCTATTCGCTAAGCCATTTTTATAGGGACAACAAGGGCAATTAGTGGTCGAATATCCTATAATGTAGAGATTTGTATCATTTAATGTTACAACATAACCAAATGTGAACTGGCATCAATGGTAATAGTATAATTAAATAGCTAACAACTGCAAAGAATATCAGGTCTAGTACAGATCTTTATATGCATCGATCCTCCTTTAGACTCGAACTTTGGATGCATCAACCCTCCTTAAGTACTCAGGAATTTTCATGTTGCCACATTTGTGTTGATTGATAGCCTGACCTAATTGGCACTGTTGGCATATGCAGACCAGTTTAGTTACATGCCCTCAAATGATTGCTCTCAAATTTGTTTCCTTTGTCTACTTACTTATTTTGACAGTGTCTTTGACTTTCCTCGTCTTTCATTGCCTATTCAAGTTTTCTGATCTCTATTTTCGAAGTGGCAAAACTCCCAGGAAACTTTTGCAACTGCCACGGAGGCCTTGCAAATCACCATATCACAAACAACTGCTACGGTTATTTTCAATTGCAGTGGTGTTTACATTTGTGACATGGCATTTTTGTCGAGTTGTATTGGGCAGTCACTAATTTTACTTTTGGAGGGGAAACCAATGGTTGGAAAGGTACGGTGAAAGTCCAAAGCTTCAAAGATCTTGAGGGATTGGAAATTTGTAAGAGCAATGCATTCTTTGCCACCTTGCTATATACAACTCCACACACTACTGTTTCCATGCCTTAAGAGATAGTTTGCAGGTTTATATTTGGTTAGGAACAGTTGTTTTAAGTGTAGTTCATCGGCTTGGTGGTTTATCTGTGAAGGGTACGCGAAAAGCCTTTTGGAGGAGGTCACATTTTGAGGATGCTGTGCTTTGTTTCCTCCACCGTCGGTTTGTTATATAACAATTGGTAGGTAAGATTATTATTTGTTATAGTTTATTAGCTTGGTTTGGCTGTATTTAGCTTAATATTTGCATTTCATGTTAGAAATAGATTATTTTGCTTTGTTCATCTTCTTTTCTGCTCTCAGTATTGCTGTATTTGCCTTTCTTGATTAGGATTTGTAAGGTTTGGGTGTTGATATCTTTTAACTTTGTCATAGTATTTGCTTACCATCCTCGTATCTCTAATTCATGTTCCATTTCCAGCTCATTTGAGTCACATTCCAAGTACTCTTTTGCTGCTTGTTTCTTTACCACTCCATTGAGTGGAAAGAGAATATTAGTCTTAATTTACTCCTTTCAAGTTATGATATTCATTTGTTGTGTTCGTGTTTTCGATGGGTATATTGTTGTTGCTGGTTTGTATATATGCTCATTAAGGATTGGTTGCAAGCAAACTCTTAGTTTAAATTTCTTGAATATATCTCGACATTCTTTTGCAATTGCATTGTTCTATTCTTTATTTAAACATTTCAAATCAATTATGGCCTTGTTTTTAGCCATACATGATCTCTTTTCTCATTTATTACTCATCCATTTGTCAATGTGTCTATGTTGTTGGGTGTTTTATAGCCAAAACAGATCAGGGAGTTTTAAATCCAACAATGAAACCAAACTCCTCATTTTAGGCATTTTTGAGAAATGCCAACGCACTAGTTGCATGCCATTCTCATGAGCTCAAATTTAATCTAAGGCTTACACACAAAAACACAAAATGTGTTTGAGTTAGACACAGGGGCATGTGCATTCGGTCCACTAGTTTTGTTTTAGACTAACAACCATCCATTCTGTGGGAGATGTTGCATTGGCCTCTCACCTAAACGTTGCACCTAAACCTTGGAGTCATTTGAGTACTCACCCAAAGCATAGCGTCTACCTCGGCTTCCCACTAGATTGAATGCTTGGAGACATTAATATCGTTAAGGTGTTGCACAAATTGGTTGTTCTTGGGAATCATCATTTGTTTGGATTCAATCATAGTGATTAATGATAAACAATAAATGTCATGAAGATTAATTAGTTTTACCGCCATTCAACATAGAAGATGTCAAAATAACCATTGTATATTCAGATCAAATCATTACATTAAGTTGTCTTTACAACTCTGTGCAAGGGTAAATTCTCTAGACTTAATCTACTTTATCATCCCCTATCTATTACATAATCTATGCAATCCTCTGTAAGCCTCTAGTCATGCATCCTCTTGCAATCCTCCTTTTACTAATGGCTTTTACTCCTTTTATAGGTTCTTTGTACTTCAATTGTTTGGTGAGGATTTACTCTTGGATCAATGGTCAAGATTTGTTTTGACTTGTTTGGGTGGTGTTGATCCTCGTTTGTTTTTTATTATGGTAAGCGGCAAAACAAGGGTGCCGAACCCTATTACAAGATTATGAAAAGAAAGCAGCTAATTGGGGCTGAACCCATAACAACCAAGGCCCAAAGGGCAGACAAACAACTAGGCTGAGAGAGAGCACCATCCCAGCAAGGTAACTCAAACAGTGCTTCAGACGCACACAAACAACAGAAAAACCAGATAAGGGATCTAAACAACAGCAGATCCCGGACTAGTAAACCTAACCCCCTTAACCCTAGGGCGCAACTCCCCAACAGCTTTGGGGAGCCCCCTCTTTTTGCGTTGAACCACAGTCCAAGAAACTTCAAAGTCAAAGTCCACAGAGCAAGGCAAGAGGGGGATCCACCCGAACAGCAACATCCAAGGAAGGCACCAACAAGGCTGACCCTGAAGAGGGCACAATCGAAGCAACGATCGAAGAAGAAGTAGCATGACTTGAAGCCACAGGGCGCAACATCGCCAAGTCCGGATTAGGAAGAACTGAAGGAAGAACAAACACTGTAGCTGTAGTGATCCAATCCGACATAGGAGGAGCCGACGTGGAGGCCGAAAGAGGATCGATAGAATCTAACAACATCGTGGGGTTCGCAGCAGCCGCCACCACCCCCACTGATTGACAACTGATTGACCACATGGTTTGCCATGTCACCCATGCGTGGAGTACCCAACTTTCCTTGAGGTTTCTATCTACTTGGATGAGTAACTCCTTTCACTCAACTTCTCTCATGTCTTCTAGCTAGGTGGTGCTAGTGTCTTTTGTTAGGAAAACATTTAGTAAGAGTGTTACATTGAATGCAATGTTAACTCAATAAGAGTTTTGAGTCTACTTATCGAGCAATGGTGATTTTGAACGACGTTTTGAATGGTGTTTTCTTGTCTAGTTCAATGATGCTTTCTCCTAGTTCAATGACGCCCTCTCCTCTACCAAACCTATCTCGTTCACCTAGTGCGATTGTTGATGAAGCTCGCATGGTGTCAAGGACCTCTGTTCTCGTGTTTGCTTTTGGCGTCGGCTATGCTTTGATCATGTTTGCTAGCGCTGGTGGTGGTATGATCACGAGGGCGGATTTTTGTGGTCGTGTGGATGGAGTGAAGCCTTCTGCTCGAATTAGTGTTCTTGTTAAGGGTGTGGCTTGCGGCCCCTCTTCTTCATTCACCGCCAAAGCTGGTTGGGCCCCTCCTCCTCACCCTCCTCGTAGCAGATCTTGACTCATCCCTTGCTCTCAATCCTCCTCAGTGATTGTTTGTGATTGAGTAGTGATTGATAATGAACAATATTATGCCTCTCATGGCCTGATGTGTAGATTTACTAGCTTGTGACCCTCTCTTCCAGACTTGCACTTGTGGGTTTTGAACTCTTAATGGTTGCTCATTGAGGGGAAAATTGAGTTGTACCCAAGCACTAGGGGGTTATTTATTGCGAGATGAGTCTTTGCATGACAGGGATTTGATTTTGGATCGCTAGGTGTGGATGTAGGGTGAGCATTCCCTCTTGCTCAAGCCATGGTCTATGTCCTTCAATCCGCTTTCAGAATTGCTTAGTATCAGGCTTGTGTGGATTAGACTTCCACATCTTCCTCTCTATTTTTGGGTCGAGTCTTGTTATGAGGCCATTGACAATGCTATTGGCTGATTTTTGAAAGTTGATACCACCACTCTCATGAGCCATCCTACATTCAGACGTATGATAGTGGATATTCACACTCCAAGGCACTTCTTGGGGAGGTTGTTTTGTTGGTGGAGGATAGGTTGTGGGCTTAGCCACTTGATTATGAGGGTCTCCCCTTCTATAAGTGTTGCCTCTCCATTGAACACATGGCTTCTGATGGCCCTACTTGTTGTAGGGTGAGCATGACTTTGCTCTGACCACTTGATTGTGGGTGATTTTGACTTTGATGATGATAGGCCTTCTTCTTTGGTTCCCCCTACAATGGATCTCATTCCTGTTGCGACTTCCCCTAGGGGTAATGTGATTTTGGAGACTCCCTCAATTCTTGTTGAGAATTCTTTTGATTTGTCTATGGTTGCTCTCGCATTGGCTCTTCCAGCTTGTTGCGTGGGGATCTCGTCTTCAAAGGCTGTTTGGCCTTTGACTCTCATGGTTAGTCACTCTCCCTCCTCGAGGGAGGTGATTTTGTTGAAGGATGTGGTTGAGGATCCCACTCTCCTCTCTCCTCGATCAGATGATTCAGATAATGGTGTTTCTTGGATGATTGCTCGTTGTAGGAAGAAGTGTCTTCCCACTTTGGTGGCTGACTCTCACCTCTAGGTCAAGGGTGTGCAAATTGCTTCTTCAGGATTCGGTATTGTGTAGGTTGGCCCTTTATTTTGTGGGTGTGTTGTTCCCACGGGCAGTTAGGTTGCAACTTTTTAAGGTTTCAGTCCTGTCAAAACCTAAGGTTTGTATAGGGTTTGTGATCCCTTTAAAACCAACTTACCCTAATCAAGACCCAACAAGAGTTTTGTGATGCTTATAATAGAGAGACATCCACTATGTGAACCCACTTTCCCATTGCTAATAGCTCTAGTCAACATCCCCACTAAGTATCATGTCTATCTTCATACATGTTGACAATGTGATGGGTCTCTAACAAGGGCATTGAGCATTTACTTTTGTGGTTCCAATGCCTTGGAACCTTCACACATACCCTAAAGCACCATGTTTCTTCATTGCACACATGGGGGTCTTGCTCGAATCTTTGGACTCCCCATGCCCCTCTATGCGGAAACCTCCAACTTATATGAAGGAAACTACTTTGAGAAGTCCTCCATTATTGGATTATCATCAAAGGTTCCCTTGGGGAAGTAAGGCTCAACAATGCCTTTCTTCTTGTTGACAAGCCAAGTGGATTGCCTTGAGGCCTTTTGAGATAATCTTTTCATCCTCTGGAGGTTCCATTAGTTTTCTCGAAACATTGATATAGTCGGATGCACCTAATGTTAGTTGTCCCACTAGCCTCTGTCCACCCTTAGCTTCATCCATTGGAACCCCATGACTTGCATTGCAACAAGGGTTGACTTAACTAAATTCTTCCACTAAGATGGTAAGCTTTACAAACAACACACTTTGCGAAGTCATTTGAGCTTTCTCCTTCCACTCCAACCTAGACCCTATATGGAAAAGCCAATTCCTTTCTTCCATTGTGTCCTCCAACTCTTATGGTAACCCCTTACTTGAATTGCCATCCTACTTTTCACCTTCACAATCATTTGGCTTATTTTCATTGCCTTTGTCCTGACACCATTCATTGTATTTTATAGCCGCGACTCCTTCCTTGGACTACAACCCTTGTCTAATAGTCAAATCAAAGTCACTCCATATCTACAACTTTGTTACTTCCATTCCATCTCACTGCCATATCATATCTTCGAATTTGTTGATTTAGTTCCATCTTATTGCCAAATTTGTCATGTCATCCACTCCCCTAGATGGTTGAGTTTCCGTCCTTACCCCTATGCTATCATGTATGTGGACTTTGTCAATTCGCCACTAAGTTTTCTTCCTTATCCCTATAGTAGAGGGAAAGGAAATCATTGTCCTTGTTGAAATGCATGAGCATGAAGGCTGCAAAGTTCTGAATTTCGAGGGTTATAAGAAGGTTTTGGTTTGAAATGAGCTAATGGAAAGTGGCAATAGTCATGGGGGTGTGATAGTTCTGGTAAGAGAATTATGGGGAAGAATCATACAAGTAGAAAAGGAAGACCCAAGTAGCCAATACATATGGATGAAGATAACAAATGGGGAATCTACAATTTGTCTTGCTGCATGTTATTTCGCACCTCATGGTTCAAAATCTTATAAGAAAAAGAATCTAGACAAAGAGGACCCATATGCAACGTTAAAAACGAACATATCAGCCTATAGTGCCATAGGAGAAATCATTTTAATAGGAGACTTTAACGCAATATTAGCAAATAACCAAGCTCTTTGCCTTAGGAATGAGGGTGTAAAAGACAATCATTTATGGTTAGAGGATGAAGAGAATCAAAAGTGGGAAAGAGACTCCCAAGACAAAAAAGGAGGTATCACACAATATAGAGCATAATTGTTGGGGTTATGCAACCTTTATGATTTGATTATATGTAACAAAATAAAAGCAAGGCTGAGCTTAGGGAACATTACATGTCAAACATACAATGGGTAAAGCATAGTCGATATGTTATTTGCTCTTAGAATATTATGCCAAGGCTAATAGAGGTAAAGGTGGGGGGCTGTCCTATAGAAATGAAATCTAACCATAACCTGTTATATGTAAAGATTGGTATGCAAAAAGATTTCCAACAACAAGATAGATCACAATAAAATCAAAATCCTCAAAGCACAATCCTTATAACACATGAGAACCAAGAAATTTTTCTGGCAACGCCTAAAAAATAATTGCAAGAAATAAGAGACAGTAGTATGGCCAATATAAGCAAAAGAAGAATAGGTAGCAATAGGTTGATAACAATAATTCACAAAGCTCTCATTCCGTGCAAAAGGTCTAGGCCTAAGAGAGGCATCGAGAACAACTTTTCGACAAATCCATGGTATGATGAAGATTGCAAGGCAACAAAGGGAATGTTGAAAATTGTGGGAAAGGAAAAGGAAAATAAAAGGGCCTATTAAAAGCTAGTGAGATCTAAGAAAGAGGAACACATGCAACGGAAATAATTGATTTCTCTTGGGGTGCATAATCCTAGAGTTTTTTTTGGAAAGAACTGCAGCAAAATAGTACAACTAAAGAGAACAATATCACATAATCTCAATGGTTGGAATATGCAAAACTGTTGTATGAGAGAGACCAAGATAAAGGTACTCACATAGTAATTAATTCAATGGCTAAACTCTTTTCCACGAAAGATATCAAGGAAGGAATTACAAAACTTGCAATGGGTAAAGTGCGGGACATAGATGGTTTACAGGCAGAGTACATAAAATGGGGCTTGAAAGCCCTCACACTGCATATCAAAAGGATATTCAATGGGGTCATTTAGAATGGTTTTCTGGCAAATTGGACAACCAGTGTCATCATTCCTCTACTCAAAAGTAGAGATTTCAACAACCCATCAAACTACCACACTATAATGATTAATCCTCTTTTTGGAAAACTCTTTAGGAGTATCATAGAGCACCTGATTGAGAAGATTTGGGATAAACAAGGGGAAGAAGTTTTTTTGCTGCTTTGTCAAATTCAAGAAGGCATTTGACACTGTTCCTAGAAGCAAACTTTGGGGTAGAATGGAAGAGTTGAGAATTCTAGAGAGGTATAGGGCTGCTGTTCATATGCTGGATGATAAAGTTCAAGCCAAAATTAGAACCAGGGAAGGATTATCAGAATGTTTCAATAGTGACATTGGGGTCAAATAGGGATGCTTGTTATCTCCTACCATGTTTGGATTGTACATTGACAAGTTAGAGGAGTGGATAAGCAAGTTTTGGGGGGAGGGTGTTCACTTGGCCAACTATGAAATAAAGTTTCTTCTGTATGTGGATGATCTCATTTTAATGGAAAAAACAACACATGATTTGAGAGAGCACTTGAGTGCTCTAGAATTGTTTTGTCAAGAGGTAGGGATGCAAGTGAATATCAGCAAAACCAAGGTCATGATCTTTACCTTGAGGAGAAGGAAAACTCAAATAGACTTTGTTTTTGAAGGGAACCCCTTGCAAGTGGTAAATGAATATAAATATCTTGGCCTCAATTTCCACAACAAGCTTAGCAAGGAGACTTGTAGGGCAAAAATGATATAGGGAGGATTACAAGCTTTATATTTATTACAAAACATATACAAAAAGGCTGAGCTGTGGGATTGGAAAACTAAGAAGATCTTTTTTGGGTTGCTTGTTGTGCAAGTGGTGTTAATGGTTGTGAAGTTTGGGGTAACAACAATCAATGATGAAATGAAAGCAGATAGAGAGGTTACAAAAGCACATAATCACAAGTAGTTTCAAAAGGAAAATGTCAGTTCCTTATGAGACCGCTTTTTGCTGAGGTTGATGCCTTTCCTTTGGAGGCATCGACTTTGATCTGGATGTTAAGCTATTTAAACATATTAGAGAACATGGAGCTGCACCACTGGTCCAAAATGACAACATAAGAAATGTTAAATAGAAGGAAGAGAACATGGATGAAACAAAATAACAAGTGGATGAGTAAGTGGGATATTAGCATGAAAGAATGTCCAAACACCAATGTGGAAATCAAAAAATATGTGTGAGAAAAAGTCAAGGCAACCGTGTGGACAAGGCATCTTGGGAGGAAAAGAGAATACCATGTCAAGCATTTCAATCCTACATATGACCACGAACAAAAGAATTATATAGGAGTGGAAATAAAATGGAAAGTGAAAATGCTAATAGCTCAGCTAGGACTAGTTCACACCATTTTAGGTGCGAAACTGGAAGGTGGACAATGCCTAAGGAAGAGTAGGCAGATAGAATATGTTGTTTTTGTTCTTCGGGGTTAGTAGAAACTGAATGGCATCACATTATGGAATGTCTAGACTAGCAAAAATAACAGATTATTTGACCAAGATTCACAACAGAAGATCCAAGATCAAAAAAGAGAGAGATGCTAGTCAGGCATAATGTGGGCAGCCTGCGTGTGGGGGCTTTCTTGCGTGGCAGTGCGGTTTAATATTTTTTGGTCCCATAAGCTGTTCGACCTTATAAACGTTATTAAAACTTACTTTCATTCATTCACATTCCTATGGATTTACACATTCTCTCATTCACTTCATCCCATATTACTAGGCTTTTGTGGCTTCTCATCCTTTGTGTCTTTCCATATTCCTTTTGCTTAACACTTCTTGCCTGATTCCTCCAGTCTAGTGTACTTTTTGCTTCTCTTTTGCCTCTTTTGATGCTATGCTAGTGCTGCTTTCTTTTGGTCTACCGTTCATTCATTTCTGGGGGAATTCTTTTTAATTCGACATTCTTCATTTTTATTTCCTACTGTCCATATCGACCTAGCGAAACAGTTTCTACCATTCTTGATATCATTTATTTCCCTATGCCAATCTCTTCCTCTTCGTGTTATTATCTCCTTATTTCTTGGTTATGTTAGTCTTAGCCTTTTCTTACTTCTGATAGGCTGATCTTAAATGTCATCCACTTCAATATTTAATGGTAAATTCTGGCCAATGAAAAGTTTTCCTATATTTAACACTTTTTGTTGTGAATGAAATAGAAAAATGTTATTGGCTGTTTGACCGGTTCAACTCTGAAAGTGGATGACATTTACATAGAGCGCTTCTGATACATACGATATACGATATAGTGTACCTGCCTTATTTATATGTCTTATACTACTATCTTACCCCCTCAAAATTTTGCATAAGTGTCTTTCACGTCTACCTCATTGTACATTTTATATTTTGCTCAACAACCTTATCACTAAATTTATTTTTGAATTTTTTGGATTTTACCACTTAAAATGGTGGATTGATCCTTATTGTCCACCGATTTATACTATATTGGCTTGAAAGTTTCCCTCTCTTTAAGTGTTGGTTTTGCATTTTGTATGGTGTGCTAAGTTTTTTGTATAGCTTCTTCGCCATTGTTTGATTGTTGTCGTGCGGGCATTTTATTTGGCCCCTTATTAACCAAAGCTTACAAATCTTTTTCTATGCTTGATAATCCCTTAGTCTTTCTGTTTGCTCTCTCTGTTCATTCTTATTGGTTTTTTATGGTGGTTTGCATGGTTGAAATTTGTGCACACTTGATCTTTGTGCTTATGTGGATCCATCATACTTATGACGGTTTTTATTTTATTGTCCTCTTCTTATCTTAGCTTTGCAAGCTACTTTTGAACTTCCGTAGTTAGGTACTATGTGTATACTCCTCACATCTTGACCAAGTTGAGTTTGCATTTTCTGAGTACTAGTTGTCGGTGGGGAGCAAAGAGCATTCAGTTGACTTTTTGGGCTAGTTTGATTGGTAGTTGTTTCTTGGAGGTAGGTTCATGAACATGGGAAATTTCAATGCACTTAATATGTACCTTGTTCGAACATTCAATTAGTTATTTTGTATACTTCTTAGACCCACCTATCACATGCGTTGCTTCTAGTATCCAATCATGACTCTGCATTTCTCCAACTTAAGTTCTATCATTGATGGTTGAAAGTTCTCTCTATGTTGTGCAATAATAGCATATATGTCATTGATGTCTTGCTCTTCAACAATTTTAACATATGTTAGGTCTTGACTAGTATTCAATGGGAATAACAACTTCGTGTTCTTCATTCTTAAAATTCATAAACCTTTGCTTGAATCACATCTACATTATTGAGATAACAACCTAAAAGAGTAGGATGGTTATCCTTTTCCATTAGTTCGATGACTTTAAAGGCTCCTTCGAATTTTGCACACATGATGTTGATTCTACGTCACGCGATACTCCTAGAGATCGTGGTTGAGTTTTGTCTGCTATAAAATGTTTTGGGATGGTTGTAATGCCAAGCATCCCATTTTAATGTAGGTCTCCTTGGAAAGGATGTTCACTTCTACGTCACATGAGACTCCTAGAGGCCATGGTTGAGTTTTGTTTGCTATAAATAGAATGTTTTGGGATGGTTGTAATGCTAAGCATCCCATTTTAATCTAGGTCTCCTTGGTAAGGATGTTCACTTCTACATTGGTGTTGATTAGGGTATCACATATTCACCAACCATTGACAATGACATCAATCAACAATTCTTGGTCATAACTTGTTTTTCTTGTTGTATACAGTTCTCTTAGCACTTCTTGGTCTTTTTGGATAGTTTGTTGAGCCAATTCTTCAATAGAGGTAAAACACCTTTTATCCTCAAGAAGATTATGAATTTCGAACAATTCAACAGTTTCCCATGCATCATTTTCTTGAGCCTTTTCTACTTAGCCTCCAAATCTTTGGCATGTTGCACTTCACCTTGCAATGATCATAAATCACATCAACTTGTAAGGTGCCTTTCTGCACAATGCTACTTGGGTAGTTGGGACTTACCTATGGTGAACACTTAGACTTGTTCCTAAGGTACACATTGAGTCTTTAGTGGATGGATAGTAATGCCACTTCTTGTAGTAATATTTACATAGGGATTTACTTTTGCATAATATTTCATCTTCTTTTCATGCAATCTTGATGTTGAAATAGGGCTATCGCCTGGCAACACTTGAATTGTGCCACTTTTTTGCAATTTCTTCCTTTGGAGAATCTTTTCACATAATTTTGGGCAATTATCTATTTGGTGAGCTTCCATTTCCTCAACCATAAAACCTTCCACCATATCCCATTCCTCAACTATAGAAATTCTAGCCATAGCTTTTATTTTTATTAAAATTTTGTTGCATTTACTCCTTGCATCCTCTTGCTCTCAATGACAATTTTTGTTGTACATCAAATTGATTGGCAATGTTAGATTTTGCAAATAAGCATGAAGCTACTAAAGCCTAGTGCAAGGAATAGATACAATAAAATTGTTTAACAAATGAGCCCATTATCAAAATAGCAAAACATAGTTTGTTACCAACAATATGAGAGACATGCAAAATGCTTAAGAGACAATATTTATAAAGAAAAATAGCACAAAGAAAGCTCACAATAACATGATTAAACATGCAAGGTGAGTGGATACATACATAGAGAAGAGACTCGAGAGTAGGCAAAACTGACTAATGAGAGATGTAACTCTAACTATCCAAAAATAGGCAAGAGTTACATTCATGAAAGATGCCTTCTACCTTCATAATGACCTGCTCTATCTACCTAAACAAGCTAAAGTAAATGTGTAGGAAAATATAATAATATCCAACTAAGAAAAATGAACTCACACTAACATCCCCTTAAACGTGGCTTAGGTGCACAAAAATGATAGTTCCCACACCTCCAACTATGCTAGTAAATGAAGAAACTTGCTTTCTATAAAGAGTTTGATGAAAAGATGTCAGCTACCTGCTCAACAATTGAGCAATAATAGAGATTGATGACACCTATTCATGAATGATCTCCCAAATGTAGTGCATGTAAAACTCAATGTTGGTCTACTAATTATGGACCAAGTTACAAGAGATTGAGATATCAATATGGTTGTCATAGAATATGACAAATGGCTTGCAAAATTAGATTTTGAACTTAATGAGAATATGTTGAAAAGCCAAAGTGCCTTAGTGTTGACATTCATAGCCCTTGATACTTGGCCTTTGTGGAAGACAAAGCAATAGCATTCTTCTTCTTGCTTGACCGACATATAGGACCAAAACCAAGTGAGAAGCTATAACCAGAAGTGGACTTGTGATCCCGAGATTCACTTGCCCAATTAAAACTAGTGTACCCAACTAAGCCAATATCAATGTTTGGCGCATAAAGAATCTTATAATCGTGAGTGCCTTGAATGTATTGGAGGATTTGATTAACTTCCTTGTAGTGCAACTCATAGGGCTCCTGCATAAACAAATAGACCAAGCCAATGGTGTATGAAATGTTAGGTCTATTATGAGTCAAATAAATGGGTCTACCAACAAGTTATCGATACAAAGTAGTATAAACCAATGGTGTAGAACACTGCTTTGACTATAGAAAGAAAGGAAGTCATAGTAGGTTTGCAATCATCCATATGTAATTGTGAGAGCAAGTCAAGCACATATTTGGATTGTGCAATGCTAACCCTGAAAGTAGACTAATATACTTCAATCCCAAGAAAAGAGTGCAACAAAACCAAATCAGTCATAAAAATTGTCACTAATGGAGGATGAAGAACTCCTTGTGATCAACAAGTCATTAACATACATAACCAAAAGTAAGATAGACTCATCCTATCGCAAGATGTAGATGTTTGGATTAGAATGACATTGAACAGATCTAATTAAGAGAAGAAAGGAATCTATTTTCTTAGCATACCATGCTCGAGGGAATTGTTTGAGGCCATAGATAGATTTCCTAAGTTTGCATACTAAGGAAGAGTCTTTTGGAAAATATTGTGGCTGCTCCATGTATATCTCCTCCTCAAGATCCCCATGAAGAAATACATTCATCACATCCATCTGATGAACCTCCTAGTGATGTGCAACAATAATAACAAGCATGAGTAAGATATAGTTCATCTTTGCAACAAGTGCGAAGGACTCAATGTAGTTAATGCCACGAACTTGTGAAAATATCTTAACAACTAGGTGAGCTTTAAACATATCAACTGACCTATCTATAACCAATTTAGTTTGATAGATCCGCTTACATTGAATGAGTTTCCTTCCCTTAGGAAGCGGGACTAAATCCCAATTGTGATTCTTCATCAAGGAATTGCACTCCTCATGCATAGTTGCATCCCACTTAGGAATGCCTAATGCCTTGTGAAAGGATTGTGGATCTAAATTAGAGGTAATGAAAACATGAGGGGGTGCTTAGAATTGTGATTGAGACCACCTAGTATCTAAAGGATCCCCAACCTAATCACTTGTAAACTACGTCTATCTAGCCTAAAGTGGATCAGAGATATGAGAGTCAGGGGGAGATTATTCATCCTAAGAATGATGGCTAGGAGAGGAGGGAGGATGATCCTCATCATCACTCTCATCATTTGAAGTAGAGGAATAATAATCCTTATCATTAGAAATGTGCTCATGTGGATCTACCTCATTTGAAGAATTGCCATCTATCCCAAGTGTATCCCAAGTGACTGAAGAAGGAGAAGTGTCAAGAGTTGGACTTGAAGAGCCCTTGTTAAAGAAGATACTCCTCTCAATGAATACCTCATGAGTAACTAGATGGGCTTAATATCCCTTTACATTGTCTAGGTAACCCACAAAGATACAAGGCCCACTCTAAGGATCCATAGCCTTCCGTTTCTCTATAGGAATGTGGGCCCAGTTTGATATTTGAAGACCCTAAAATATTTCACTATATGTTTCCTACCGTGCTCCAAGATTCAAAAGGAGTAACTTCTTTCATAGCTTTATGAGGATATTTGGTTTGGATATAGTTCATATAGTTAATAGCATTTGCCTAGAATTGTGGTGCAAGGGATTTAGAGTGGATCATGCAATTCACCATTTCTTTCAAGGATCCATTCTTATGTTCTACTACTATATTCTATTGAGGACTCTACAAAACTATATGTTTCAATTCAACCCCCTCTAAAGTACAAAACTACTCAAACTAATGGTTGATATGCTACCATTATTATGCAAAAAAACCTGAACGACTTTCTTCAGTTGTTTATCTACAAGTGTTTTGAAGTCTTGAAAATGCTCAAAGACCTCTTCCTTTTGTTAAAAAAAGTACACCCAAGTAAACCAAGAGAAGTCAACAATGAAGGTAAGAACATATCTAGCCCCGCTGAAAGAAGGCTTCAAAAATGGATAAGACAAATCATTGTGAACTAGCTCTTGAATTTGAGTAGCCCTCCATGCATTGCCTTTGTCAAAATTTTCTTTTGGAAATTTGCCAAGAATGTATCCTTAGCAAACCCCATCAGAAAAGTGAACAAAAGGCAACCTTATAATCATGCCTAGTTGGTTGAGCTATTGTACGTAGCAGTAGTTCAAATAACCAAACTGCTTATGCCACAACTTCATTAGAATAAGTAGTGTAGTGAAAGGAGAATCAACAATAAAGTGTGAAAATACATGCAACTAAGACTAATGATCTGCCCTCCCAAGTGTTACTATAGAACCACTACATAACTCACAATGACCATAAAATTTGGAGTAAACTCAACCTATTTTCTTGAACCTATGTGTGATTTGGTAGACTAACATGAGATTAGATGATAAAGGACACAAAGAATATCTTGAAATGTTTCATCACCAACGTCAATATACCCTCTCCCACAAACCTTACCTGGAGTATCATCACCCATTAGAATATGCAGTATGGGACTTGGCTCCATGGATGTGAAATCATCTTGATCTAAATCCATATGGTGCAAAGCACTCAAGTCAACAATCAAGGTGGAAAGTGGAGATGTGATAGCAACAAGGGTCTTGCCCTTTCCTTTCCCCTCACTATTGTTTTTCTTGGAGGATTCCTTCTATGATGAACCCTGTTTGACTGAATTAGTGACTCCAATGTTCTTTTCAAGAAGATGAGTGAGGTGGTTAATCTTCTTGTTCATGCACTTGTGCTCATGATGTCAAGCCTCTTGTAGTAAGAACATTTATCTTTCTTAGTCTTGTTGCCTTTTGAAGAGGATGAATCTATCTTAAGAGCATTGAATGATTTTTGGTTTTTAGGTACATTAGGACTATCTTTCTTGTCCTTGTTCTTCTATTTCTTCTCTTTACTACTGGTATTATTTTGTTCTTTTGTGTCTTGGTGAATTACCAAGGCCCATGACTTAGAAGACTTATGGGCTCCCATATGAATGAACTTGTTTTGCTCTGTTGTGAGAGAGACAACAAACTCATCAAAGGTAGGCATGTGGAATGTTGCATCAAGAGCACTTTTTGTACCATAAAGAGTAGAGACAAAGATCAAATAATTAGGACCCAATTTAGATAGAATGAAAAGAACCATTTGTGTGTTGTCTTTCTCTATTCCACACTGCTTCAACTATGTTTTGAGGCTTTTCAACTTAGTAAAGAAATCGTGAACTTGTTAGGATTAAGGTGCCATCAACCTTGTAAATCATATGTAATTATTTACTCCTAATGTTGTTTGTAAATCTCCATAAGGGAAGATGTATTCACCAAGTAGCAATCTTGTTTTAGCTGCATTTGGATACCAGTACCTGATGGGGAATTTTTTTTTAGAAAATTGCCTTATAAAATATTATAATTTCATAGTCAATCTGGACCGTTCATCATTAGGTCACAGATCTGACAGTAGAAGTTATGTTAGGGTTTCTTTCCCTAGATGGCAACACTCTTTTAATGAGGGCATTGCATTACGACTGTGGAGTAGTAGAGAGTTGAGACTGGAAAAATAGGTGCTGCTGGATTGAAGACTAAAGAGGATGTCGTTAGTGATGTATTGTAAACTCTATTGAAGTTAATACAAATTGGTGCATATTTTCTTGTTTAGAGTTTTTTTTCCCAAAAGGGTTCCTCCATGTAAACATTGTGTTATGTGTTCAGTTCTTCTGTTCCTTTATTTCTTTGTATTGCTGATTTGATTTCCTATAATCTCCATTTGGTTTTGCATTGGATTATTATAATAGTTGAAATCAAATTTCCATTCTATAGTTGTTTACCTTCATTTCTAACAGATTTGTGTCAAATTGCAGGGATTAAAACTTATGAGTTCATTCTCTAAGAGATGACATTGAATTACATCTTGTTTTCCAAACAAATTAGAGAAAGTATTTTAGACTTGAATAGGTGTGTTCAAGGTTTCAACATGAAATAACAAATATGGAGACACAACAAGACTTAAAAATCCAACAACCTCATAATGTTTTAACTCCCACTTAATCTTTTTTGTTGCGTTAGTAGGTTTATGAACTATTCTCATTGTATATTTATGGCATCCTTTATTTTTAAGAAAAAACATTATTTTAGACTTCCATTCAAAATAGTTGTAAGGTGTAAGAATTAGAATTGGAGTTACAGTTGTAAGATCCATAATGTAAAAAGGAAAGCATAAGAAACAAGACAAGAAACACACAACCGACCCCTTTGATACTATATGTTAAATGAGCTCCCAAGAGATTATAATGTTTGACTCTTTATTTTAGTGCTTTTTACTAAAAGTAATTGAGCTTTATGGGACCCAAAGTGGCCAAATTATTGAAAGTCATATGTACTTACATAATAGGCACAACTAAACTATACTACTATGTAGAGCTCAGAAAAATATCAACTTAGAAAAAATGGCTAAAAATGGAGCTCATTTGAGAAAGTTAAGATCATTATAAGTTCCAAAAAGTATGACTAAACAACAAAATACCTAAGAAAAGTCAAATTTTGGACAATAGTGGAGTCAAATATGAAAACTAATTACACCATTGCAAAAAAAAACATAAAATTCTACCCCATTTCAAAAAAATTGCTAAAAATATAGTTTTGTATGGATGGGAACAAACCTTTTGAAGTTAGCCTTCTTGACTGAAAATTGTAGTGGAGAGAGGTAGGAAGGCTTGGTTGTATGAAGGTGGTGCTCATATGGTAGATGGGTGGCACTTCTAGTAGAGATGGTGCTTGGGCTAAGCATGGGCAACGTCTAGGCTGTGTTTGGTCAGAGGGCCGCTTGGACGACATTTTGGTGGCACATGGATTGTTGGACAAAGGAGCACCAATGGAGGAGCCACGATGATGGTGGCAGTGGAAAATTGGATGTAGGGTGGTAGTGTGGCTAATGATAGTGGCACTAGGATTGTTTCTCAATGGCGATCGATTGGGATGGTAGGGGCTAGGGGGGTCGAGCCCCACTTGAGTCCTGTAAACCCTTTTTGGGGGCATAGGTGGCCTGTATGGGTTACATACCCTATAATAAGGGATGTGTACCATGAAGGCACACAAACCCTTTAAAAAATGCCACATTCCAAGAGGGGCCATGAACCCTTAGAATTTTTTGATAATTTTTATTTTTTTTGCAACTTTTACAAATTTCACAAATCTACGCAGCTATACAACTTGCTTTTTTTTTTGGTCTCAAATGTACAAGCTACTTTATTTTTTATGATTGGACAATCAATCCTAAGGTTTTAACACCTTGTAGATGCAATGGCATTGTCTATTGTTCCAAGAGTACACTAAAAATTGAACTACTTGCAAAAACCAAGCATACAAACACAAACAAAACCTCAATTACAAAATGGTTCCCTAGAGTCTGATTTGAGCAAAATAAAAGCCAAAACCAACTTTTTTGAGCCTCTTGAACATAATGGAATAGCCAAAAATGTTGTTTAGATTACAGAAAAGCTACACACCCAAAATATAGAATATCATGAATAAAATCTTAGATACAATATTTTTTCATCAAATCGTTTTGTTTCTTCAGATTATTCAAAGATGCAAGAGAACAACATATTGAGTTTTAAGGAAAAATGTATGCCAAGTGATTAGCCCACTGAATCTCTCAAAATCTAGAAACTAAATGACCTATCTTAACACTATGGCTTTGATACCATGTTAGATTTTATACATAAACATGAAGCTACTCAAAACCTAGTTAAAGGAATAGATACAATAAAACCATTTAACAATGATCCTAGAATTAAAATAGCGAAATGGATTTAGTTCCTAACAATACGAGAGACATGCAAAATTCTTAACAGACAATATCTGCAATAAGCAAAATAACATAAAGAAAGTTCACAATAACATGACTAATCATGCAAGGTGAGTGGATACATGTATAATGAGGAGAGGAGGCAAACTTGACCAATAAGAGATGTAACTCGAACTGCCTAAATAAAAGGTGGTAGTTACATTCATGGAAGATGCCTTCCACCCTCATAATGATCAACTTCTACGTAAGCAAGCTAAAATAAATGAATAGGAAAATACATTAATATCCAACTAAGAAAAATAAAACCTATAATAATAGGCAAAATCCTAACACAATCCCAAATGATGTGTTTTGTGCATTTCATTGAGTATATAACAATCCACTGTATCATGTGTTGAGTTATCACAAATTTTACACCATATTGAAACTTTAATCTTTAATCTGTATGGACTTTTTATGGACTTTTGAAGCAATAGTCACTATTTAGTTTTATGATCAACTTTACAAACTTTAAATACCATGATAACTACTTTTACATTCTTCCTTGGCTAAGGATTTTTAGTATGCCACTGCACACACCATAGCTTAGGGTGACTTTGTACAAAAAACATGGATAGTTTTTGGAACATTGAAGCCATATTTTTAATCTGAGCTGAAGGAAAGGACTCTCTTCTATATCAAAGCTTCCCACTGCCTCCATATGTAGTGAAGCTTCTAGTGCCTCTAGCTGATCTATATGTCTTCTGAGACAACAACCTTTGGTATGGATCCAATAATCCTCCAATGAGCCACTATGCATGCTGCATTGGGTATACTTAATAGAATAAGTTTGACACCAAAGTCTTGAATCGAGCGTCATAGGCTCACAGACTTGCAAACAACTCTTGTCGAATTTCCTTTAAAGCAACTATTCTTTACTGTTCAAATTCAGGGATATCAAACTCTTTGAGGAATGCAGTTTTCAATTGCTCATAGTTAACTACCGACTGAGTAGGATCATACTTCCGATACCATGTATGTGTGTGATCAAGCAATGTACTTGCAAATTGAATCGCTCTTAACTTGAAAGTAGTTACCTCCTTTGCCCTCCATAAGATTTCACACTTGTGGATACGTTCAAACACATTCTCAATTCCTTAATAGCTAGGTAATGTTATGGACATTTCATGGTGAATATGAACTAGTGGTTGTGATTGAACTTTTTGTGGAACACAGGTCACATTAGATGCAGGAACGCTTTTCCCAAGAATGTTCTATGCAGGATTGGATTTTTCAATGTTGAAACACTTGGTATCTGGACTATCTATGCACGAATAGTCATAACCATTATCTACGTGAGATACACAATTGTTATCCCATTGGTTATTTTGTTTTTTTTGGTGGTATTGGACTCATCAACAAACCTGCAACACTATCAAGTTGCACGCTGACATTTGACTCAGTTTGTACTTCATTTACAACCTACGCATTAACTTTGATAAGTGGTCCCTCATTGTATTGGAAAGTGACCTCATTCGGCCATTATACTAGAAGTAGATCATATGTTGTGGAGTTTTTACTAGTCGAACCTTCAAGAAATGCATTTCTACATAATATAGTAGTTCACTTCTACTTGCCATACTCAACAATCTAGGTTGCATTAACTGATATGGAAACACTAGCTCTAAAACAAATTCACTCTTCTTCCAAACAATCAAATTTAATAGGTTCTCTACTTAGTTGTTTAGAGAAAATATGCAAGCAAGCTTCTACTTCTATTTGATTAGTACTTGGCATGTTGTCACACAATCCTCCACGATCCCTTTCCAACCAACTAAAGTCAAGCACATCTCTACAACAAATAATGATCACACACTCCTCTTCATGTAAAACTAGATGTGGTTTTGCTAATGTCATCTAGGCAACCTCTCCTTTCCTCTCGAGCGATTTGATTCCTAGGGTGAACTGAGGGGCAATCTTGTAGACTAGCTAGTAATGTAATAAGATCATGTAATACATTAAGGAAAATAGAGATACAAACCAAAACACCTGAAATGTGAAAGGCTTTTGACAAGTATTGTCACTTGTATTTAGAAAAAAACATGATGAATATACAAAGAAAAATGAGAATCTTTCTATGGATATTCTAGTTGAAAGAATGTACAAAATATATATTTATATAAGTAGGCCATTAACTAGGCTCCATAGATATGCTAACAAGTGTTGCATGTATGGTGCAACAACTATGTGGACATTGTGATGATAGATGTCAAACATATATAGTGCTAGTTGTATTGCAAAGACATGTGGCATAGGCATCACCATGTGCTAGATATGTATAATGCTAGTTTTATGATCATGTTTTGTGGTATAGAGGCTGCTAGATGATGCACACATATGGTAGCATATCATGTGTGTATGAATGCTCCACATGACACACACATATGGTTTGGATGGACATTAACACATGGATCCATGTGTAGGGCTGCAAAATGCATATAGGCAATGTTGTGCAAGAACTGCACACAAATGCACAAGGACAACATTGTGTGTGTTAACTAATTCTTTGTCCATAGATGATGCTACTAAATAGGACGTGTGAGGTTACACTCTAATCATTCATCCCCCCTTGAGAAGTAATGGTCTCCATTACATTTTGATAGTGGGCTGAGGAAATTGCACATGCAATTGCTAAAGAGTGTACCACTTAATGTGATCTGGATAATGCAGGGTCTTGACAACTTGAAAGAGTTGACAAGCATCGTTGTGAGTACAAGTGGTAGTGGTGTCAATGATATCATCTCTCGTGGCTAGTTGTGAATGCACTAGGTCCAATTTTGAAGGATGGTGGACAATCCCAAACTCAAGTAGAGGGGAAAAGTATGTCTTAAGGAGTTCCATGTTGAAAACTAAATGCAATCCCAAGTATCGTGGAAGGTCGAGAACAAAGGCATTCTCACTAATGACATGAAGAATGGTGTAAGGACCATAGTTCATAGGCTTAATCTTTTGATGTGGCTCCTTGAAGCATTCATTTTGGAGATGCAACCAAGCTTTGTCACCAACTTGAAATGTGTGAGGTGTGTGATGAGTGTTGTGGCAATCTGATAGCACGAGTTTGAAATACTCATGCACATGCTCTTGTTCTTTTAATGACTATCTTGCCAGTCATAACACAAATCCCACTTACAAGAAACTCAAACAAAGTAAGTCCATAAACAATAATAGGAATCTAGAATATCTTCCTCACAGCATTCAAATGCAAAATGACAGGAACTAAATATGCAGACTGAAACAAACAACTTTAGAGACTCAGAACAATGACATGAGCTAAATGTATTCCCTATAACCAAATGACTGGAAGTGATGATATTCAGAATATTATTAATGTTGAACTCTCAATACAGATTAAAACACAACATCCCACTATTTTACTCAATGATCATACATCTAATATTGGCCTGCACAATCGGCCTACATAAAACCTATACTAATTTCTGTCTTCTCTTCCTATCCTTTTGTCTCTCTCCCTGCACATTCCCACCATCAGCTTCTGTGACACTTGGCCTGCTCTATCAAATGCCTCAACGTTGTTTTGGCCTACGGTCGCCTTCTCTCTTATTAGCCTTTCAGCTTGCTCAGATTCTCGACCTCTCTCCTCGTTATACCCGGCCTCTTCTGCACGTTTGACCTCCTCTACTTACAATTATTTGCAGCCTCCATTGCTATCTTCTCTGGTCATTTTCCTTCTATCCGTCCTTCCTCTCCTATGTCGGCCATTTCTTCTTATTTTATCGGCCTCCCTTTATGCGCAGACTGCCCCAAACATTTCATCGGCCATTTCTTTGGCCTCTACTCCTTCCACACGGATTCCCACCTCTTGATTCTCTCTCCCTCGATGTCTGTATCTTCCATTCGTTCCTTCCATCTGTCTTATGACTGTTCGCTGCCCCTTGTCGATTCCTCTAACCGTCGGTTATATAATGGTTTGCCAGCTAAAAGATTCCCTTCCATGCATACTTGTCGCTTAGCTGGACTCTTAAACTGACCTTTCAATAATTGTTAATGAGCAGCCAATCATTATTTATAACGATTTATTCTCCTTCCCATGTGGCGACAGGAACTTGCCTTATTCTCTGTCAGTTTCTCTTCCAAAACTTTCTTCATAGCCGTTTCTTTCTAATAGTTTTCAAATTCTCCATATTTGGCTGCCATGCTACATAACTCCCAGAGGAATGGTTTCCCAATTCATAACTGTCGTTAATACAACCAAAATTCTTTTCCAAAGCATTCGATCTGATGATGGGCAATCATTCACATCGACACCACAATGTCTATAACTGAATTCGACTCAACAATCATTTTCCACAACACCTAAAGCTCCTGACCCAAATGTGACAAAAAGATACACCAACAACACTCAAACCACCGAAATACTACAGAATCCCAAAACCAAACAAAATTTCAAAACCAAAATTAAGATGGAGAATGATGCCCCTGCATCAGACTCCCCAGAGGACAAAATTCATGTGCTCCTACACATGTGTTTCTTCCCTAACTTAATTAATCCTTTCTTCCGCTTCTTCTAGCATTTTAGTGCTACTACTGCTACATTCCTCCCATACTATGGTCCACTATTCGACTCTTCACTCATGAAAACATTTCTTCTCTTCATCATCCTCTTTTGATTTTCCTACAACCAATCATCAATAATAAAAGCAAAGAATTCTACATCTTTTAATTTATTCGTTTCACATATCTGCAAGATAACCCCTGTCTCATCTGCATCTACTATCATGTTTTCTCTTCTTACCACAACACCAAACATCTTTTCCAACCACCCAACATCCAAGACTGACTGCTGCAGCACTACAACATTATCAACTTCATTGTTTACACTTCTACTCACAAAATCGTTTATTAAATCTGCCTCAATGTCTGCAACAATTTCTTTATTTTCAGTCATAGCCTCCCTCTGCACATTTTTTACTATTCCACTTGTTTGTACACCTTCAAGCTGGCCATTCCACTCTTCTTCAATTGCTGCATACCTTTTCCATAAATCCTCTTCTTTCTCACCAATTGCTGATCCTTTTTCCATGCTCTTTTCGGTAAGATCTTCCTCCTCATTCTCTTGTTTATCTTTACCAGTTTGGACCTTGATTGTCCCACTTTCTGCTACATTCTCATTCAATTTCTTCTTTGTGTCCTCCCCTTCATTAAGGTTATTATCTTCTACATCTATTTCTGCATTATCCTTTCTTGCTTTTAAATTTGCTGCACCCTCTTGCCTTTGGAGACTCATCTCCAATTCCTCATTCATAGACAAATTAAATTTGTTTTTGCTCCTTTCATCCTTCTCATTCTTCCTATATTTGCTTTCTCTCCTCTTTTGATGTTTGCTTCTCCTTCCACCTTTCTCATCTATCTTTCTCCACACTTCCATGTCATATTCATACATTTCATTTAAATCCTCAAAATTATCTTCATCAAAATTAAACAACTGACCTTTTACCTTGCTCAAACTATGGTTCTTCTCCTCTAATGCTGCTACATGCCCTTGATCTTTATTCTCTTTTTCCTCCTTTGCCAAGACTCCTTGTTCTCAGGGCTGGTTCTTCTCTTCATAACTCCAACTCTTGAACATTGTCTTCTTATCACCATCTTCTCTTATTACTGTCCCATGCTTCACTATCTTTGCTTTACTTGTCATACTGTTGGACTGCTATCCTTTTATTGCTGCACTCATTTTGCTTAATCCATGCTCTGGTTTTAGTCCTAATTCACCATCTATAGGCCTCCTTACTTGCCAACTTGTCCTAGATTCAAGTTTCCACTTATTTCTCAACACATGTTCCCCACTTTGCACCTTCTTGTTTGTACAAACATAATCAAAAGTATCAATCTCCCTATAGTTTAACTGCTGCCCTTTATCATTCTTTTCCTTTTTCCAACAAGGAACTATGTAGCCATGATCCACTAATTTACTCTTCTCCTTTCTAACTTGTAGGGTTACATTCCTATTTTCATTTGCATAAACAAAATCATTACCAAAACTCACTTTTACCTCCTCATCGGTTTGCTGTCCCAATTTGCTGACATTCTTGGCTTTGTGTCTTGCCACCGCTTCCTCTTCATAGGTTTTCCTCCTTTCTTCATTAGCTTTCTCTTCGTCTTTAGGTACCTTGCAATGTACCTTTGCTACAAATTGTCTTATCTTATCTTTTGCTGCAACTTGTCCTCCTTCACTCTTATCTTTGTCTTCATCTACGGGCTCCCTTCTTGCCCTTTCTGTTTTTGCCTCCAAAGACTTGTTCTTATTCTTCTTCATACTTGCATCCACACTTTCAAACAAATCAGTAGCAAATGCATCAAGAGACCGGAATGTCTCTTCAGGTGCCTCTTCCATAGACACTATCTTCTGTTTTTCTTTAAGTGCTCCTTGCTGCACTTTCTCTTTTCTCTTTTCCTTGTTGTCTTTAATGAGGATTTTCCTCTTCTCTTCTTGTCCATTTTCTGAAACCACTGAAAGGCGAAAGGAGAACCCAACATGCACCTAACATCATTCTGTATTTTACTTAAATAGATATTCAATAACTTGATGCAAGCACATACTACTATGCCCTTAAAGTGGAAACATACATAGTTGATATCCCATCTCATTAACCCTTAGAGGAAAGACAATGTAGCTTACAGATCTAAATAAATTTTAGCAGCATAATGGCATGTAAATTAACACTTTAAGAATATGAAACAAGAAGAATAGAAGAGAGATAGATAGAAGAGAAGAGACACCATTATACGTGGGTAAAACCCTTTCGAGTAAAAAACCCCACACTCCAAAGCATCGAACCAATGTATTAATCTGCAACAACAAACATGTTACAATACACTTGCAAACTCAAAGCCTTAACATGGAGATTTACATCTTGCTCCTCTAGAGGAAAAATCTCAAAACTTCTCTTCAAGCCTTCAATTTATAGACTTCCGGCTATACAAGAAACCAACTGTGGTTTTACAAAACCATGTGCTTAATTTCTTAGCCAAGATTCCAGTCTAAAAATAAGCTCTCACGTCCAAAATATTCTCCCCTATTTTTGACCCTTACAGTTGTTATAGAATCTGTCATAATACCTCTAAAAATAATCCTTCCATGATATACTACCATGTGGGCATCTTTTGACAACTAATATTTCAATTTTCAAGGCACCGACATGTGGCAAAAGTGCCAATTAAGAATTCAAACGCCCCTACATTATTTTGAAGCTAAATAAAAATAATAACTGACTGTGGGAAAATATTAAATACAAATAAATGCTACGGGAAATATGCAAGGTTGAGACACCTCATTTCCCAACATTCTCCCACTTGTCGAATACCTTGCAAGAGCCAGGGGAATCACGACCAGTCTGTGAACAACCAAGATTACCATACTGTCTCAACTAAACTCCAGTATGCTCATGAGTTTTACAGAAGCACCTGCAACATCTTCCAAGTGATCACCAATATGAACAAATATTAGGATTCCAAAAAACATGATGAAACACTAAATGCCACATAGACACACCAATGTATCCAACTTCAAACCCATTAGCAGAACACAACTCTAAAGTCCAAACTTCCTTGAAAACAAGAATGAGCACAGATGCTCCATAACAGTTAGAACAACAACCACAGCTAGTTGTTTACATCCAACTAAAAAGCCCACCATTGATAGAACTTCTGCACATGACATATCCAGCCCATACTGCAACTCTCATCCCTGTATAATCCACTGTCCTGCCCAAAGTTACCATATCCTGTGATAACAAACACATTGAAACCATTGATGTACAAAAAATTTGAAGACCCTTGATACTGCAGTCCAATAAAAAATAATCTACCAAAGACATACATTCATCCTAGGAATCAAACTGCATGAGCAATGCAGACCAAAGCAACACAAAGTCTACCAATTAGCACTCACATAAAAGTGTGGCTTATAATCAAATCATGTAGTACAAGAACAATCACAATGATCTGCAAACTGCAACCAACATGCTGCAAAACAAAGCATATTTCCACCAATAGTTTTCAGCTCACTCTCTCACCTTTGATCTCATCCACTTCTCCCAAGTCCTTCACATCTCAAATAATATACATTAAAAGAACACATACTGTTGCTAAAAAACAATAAAGTACAACAACAGTAGATGACCACAAACCCAGTGATCATACTAGATGAATAAGAACCTCTAGGAAGAGATATGAGACCATAAAGAGAAACTGCAAACCATATCATGTCCTTCTGCCAACACCACCAAGTGCTAAGCTGTGCCAAGTAAGATCTCCTTCACAAGACCCCAACTGAAAAGCCTTAGAAACACCCAACTGTTCAATCTCATTAGATAAAACAAGACATATATATCTCATATAACCAAAAAAGGATGTAAGCTTGTCTAACCAAGGAAGATCAAACTTAAAAGATTCATTCCACAAATAGGAATTCAACCCACTAACATCTCCAAAACTTCTCATAAAACAAACCATATACCTAACGAGATAACCATGCCAAGTACTCCTCAAATGAACCCTCCAGAACTAGAAACTATAGCTCAAGATCCATATCCATGAGAAATAAAAGAATAAAACAAAATGAATCTGAATCAACATGGGCAATACATATTAGATCATTTTCTACCGAGTAAACTGAGAGTGGGGAATGAAACTGATCCACTGAGACACACCGAACCTCATAGACTCTCTCCAAGAACAATCTCCTCTCAATTTCAAACATGAACTCATGTCCATAACAAGTGAAGGCTCCTCAGTCTTTCTGCTGAAATTTCACCATTCCAACACATGATCCCCACAACAAGAGATCTCTAGCCTCACCTCAAGTCTCTCTAGTATCCATGAGCATCCATCAACTAGTACATGCCAACTTCAAATGCATCCTACAAAAATCATGAAGCTTCAAGGAAATGATTAATACTCAAAACCAAAGAGAACTTCACCAGACCACTGTCAAATCTCCCACTGCACGTCTGCAAAATCTAGGAACACACATGACATCATGATCTAACATCTCCTCCTAGGAGATCACTACCTGCTCCAATGAACATATCTTGCCAAAGGGGCACCATCATGCCAAAACTCCAATCTTAGAAATAAGAATCTATGATGGCACAATACCATCTCCAATCACATGAAGATAACTATCCCCTAACAATGGAACTCAAGATGTCAAAATAATTTCACAGCATATAAGAATCATAATCCAAAAACCTTACCATGACACCTACAACCACTGTAGAAGATCATCCATCACCAAGTGATAGATCCACATCATTGCCGAAGCTCCCACTGAAACTGTGATACCGACCTTATCAAGGTATTATGATAACCATCCTCTCATTGAAGATCATCCATGGCTCTAACACAATCTAATAATTGACCTGTGCAATACCAACAACACAAAAGAATAAAGTAGAACCAAGATCTCCAAGTCAAGAAAATAAAACCATCACTGTCAAAAGCTCACACTAAACTGTGTAACCAAGCTATCCATGACATCATGATAAACATGCTACAAGTCCCAATAACTGACTATCCAGGCACTCTAATCATCCATCCTCTTATCCTAATGCAACATACCAATGCACGAATGACCATAGACAAGACCAACTAACAAAATCTACATAAATACTAAATCAATCTTGTGGATATAGATAGTCCACATCTGAGTCATCCCATTGCAATCAAATAGGTGATCATCACACAAAACTGCATAACTCATAGATCCCAAACATGAAACATGCAAACTCATCATCACATTAGTAACCTGCAAACTGAGATAACAAGAAGATAACATGTAGACCACAAGACTCAATCACCAAATCAACCACATATCTAATTTGCCAAACAAGTCCACATATGAGTAACCATAGTCAAGGAACCCATCAAGCAAACACTACAGAAATGCTGAGTGACTAATCACATACCAACATCTCCACACTCAAAAAGCTACAAATCTCCTCACATCATGCACGGAGCATACATGCAAACCTGCAACTATCTTACATCCAGAAATAGCCTCAAGGAATCATAATCTAAAAAATAGTTTATCTGCAGATCTACAAAACCACAAGTTTTGATTAACCATGTAAAACCTGCAAAACCACCATGTCACTGACATACATGCAAATCCATATCCACTTATCATCTGAAAGACCCACAAGTCTGAATACCACCAAAATAATTAAACCAGAATAATGGAATAACATAGATAAACATAACCATAGATTTTGAACATAAATTCTACAAAACCCTCAGATCCAACCAACATGAAACTGAGACATGCAAGTACAACCAACCAAAAGGAAGAAGAGGTCCAGGAACTCCAGGCCCACTTGTAGGCCAACTCCACAACCACCACCATGTACAAGCATACAGAGGAGCTACGCTATTTTCAAAAGCTTTTAGATCATCCAATGATCAACTCCACAACCTACATGCATTCAAGGTTAACAAAATAATGCCTTCCAATGTCAGGGACTAAAACCAAGCACCAAACATAAGCACATCAAACCATAGTCATGACAACCCAAATTTCTCCATGTGATCAGGGAGCCAAAAACAAACACCCAACATGAATACTTTGCTGCAGATGACCATAGAATGATAGAACATAACCACCATGCATGAGGGTTATTACATACTATCAAATAGGAGCTCAGAATTAATATCATATTAAATGTAACCACATGATCAACTCCATAATACTCCATCTTTCAAATGTCTGTTGTAACCTAAAAACAAGATCAACTGCAAGACTTCCACTCAAACAAGGATTAATAATCAGCCAATTCCTTCATACAACTTCCCTCAAGCTTGCCAGGCTAAGAAATCACAATAGAAGAAATATCTAGACCCTTAAACACCATGGAACCAACATATGCAACCTCATGCAACCATGGAACCACCATAGCTCTGATACCAATTGAAAGGGGAAAGGAGAACCCAGCATGCACCTTACAGCATTCTGTATTTTACTTAAATAGATATTCAATAACTTGATGCAAGCACATACTACTATGCCCTTAAAGAGGAAACAGACATAGTTGATTTCCCATCTCATTAACCCTTAGAGGAAAGACAATGTAGCTTACAAATCTAAATAAATTTCAGCAGCATAATGACATGTAAATTAACACTTTAAGAATATGAAACAAGAAGAATACAAGAAAGATAGATAGAAGAGAAGAGACACCAATATACGTGGGGAAAACCCTTTCGGGTAAAAAACCCCACACTCCAAAGCATTGAACCAATGTATTAATTTGCAACAACAAACATGTTACAATACACTTGCAAGGTCAAAGCCTTAACATGGAGATTTACATCTTGCTCCTCTGGAGGAAAAATTGACAACATAACCCTGCATAAAACTCTCATCTCCACAAACTTCTCTTCAAGCCTTCAATTTATAGACTTCTGGTTCTACAAGAAACCAACCGTGGTTTTACAAAACCATGTGCTTAACTTCTTAGCCAAGATTCTAGTCTAAAAATAAGCTCTCATGTCCAAAATATTCTCCCCTATTTTTGACCCTTACAGTTGTCATAGAATCTATCATAATACCTCTAAAAATAGTCCTTCCATGATATACTACCATGTGGGCATCTTTTGACAACTAATATTTCAATTTTCAAGGCACCAAAATGTGGCAAAAGTGCCAATTAAGAATTCAAACGCCCCTACATTATTTTGGAGCTAAATAAAAATAATAACTGATTGTGGGAAAATATTAAATACAAATAAATGCTACGGGAAATATGCAAGGTTGAGACACCTCATTTCCCAACAACCACAACCTTGTCAGGAAAATAAATCTTTTCCAAAATTTCCATTCTTCTTGCAATTTCTTCCAATTCCTCTCGAAATCTTCTGCTTTCTACTTCATCCCAATATCTCTCCCAAAATGGGATTATGATGGGTCTCCTTACACTAATACCCATCTTCTCATTGCTGCAAAAAAATCTCTTACCTTCCACAACTACCCTCTACCCAACAATGACCTTGGAAGATGTTACTCTCAAAACCCCCTCTACCCACTCTCTCTTCATGGAGGAAGTTATACACCTTCTACCCAATTTATCTTTGTTGGAGGATAGCTGTTACAAGCCCTTTCTCATGCCTGCAACAACAAATGCTCTCATGTCTACTTCTTTCACAACTCTATCAACTCTCTCATTCTTCAACATACTTTTCACCATGCCAATAATTTTCTTCCTCTATCCTTTACCCAGTCTTATGGGTTCTTCAACAACCTGTCAATTGATTCTTTACCTGAGCATTTCTTTGCAACTCTCCACTTCTCTTCCCAAACCTTTTTTGGGCTCTGATACCACTTGATAGTACGAGTTTGAAATACTCATGCACATGCTCTTATTATTTTAAAGACTATCTTGCCAGTCATAACACAAATCCCACTTACAGGAAACTCGAACAAAGTAAGTCCATAAACAATAACAGGAATTCAGAATATCTTCCTCACAACATTCAAATACAAAATGACAGGAACTAAATATGCAGACTAAAACAAACAACTTCAGAGACTCAGAACAATGACAAGAGCTAAAATGTATTCCCTATAACCAAATGACTGGAAGTGATGATATTCAAAATCTTATTAATGTTGAACTCTCAATACAGATTAAAATACAACATCCCACTATTTTAGTCAATGACCATACATCTAATATTGGCCTGCACAATTGGCCTACAAAAAACCTATATTAATTCAAGTCTTCTCCTCCTATCCTTTTGTCTCTCTCCCTGCACATTCCCACCATCGGCTTCTATGACACTCGGCCTACTCTATCAAATGCCTCAATGTTGTTTTGGCCTACTGGTGCAGGAGCACCTTGAGACCTAAGAATCAAGAGGATTCCATGCATATTCTGTTATGTCCAAAGTGTCATGTTGTAAGGCCTTAGTGCCATATTGAATCTTAGTTGGCTGAGTAATGGCATAATGTCGAGTCTGTATACGTGTTATTAAATTTTGTAATCAATTTGTATGGGTGTAACTGAATGGCAGAGGTGGTTGTAGGGCGGTCCGCCTTCCATCTTATGTAACTGCTGATATGAGATTCTATATATTCGGTCTGTGTTCGTTAACAGAGAGAGGGAGAGAGAGAGAATCAATTTGTATGTATATTTATTCTGAGAAGAAGTAATAAAAAGTTTTGTTTGATCTAATTGCAGGGATGTAGATTGGAAGCATTCCACTGGTTGAGATATCTTTGAAATCAGTGGAATGACTTCCTTAGGGTTAGATTGTTTTCCATTCTATTGAGTTTTTGTTGTTTCTGTGTGAGTTGTACGGTTGAAGAGTTGCAGAGGTTTATATCAGCATAAGTTTCGTATCGTTTCACCGAATGTACATTGCGAATGCATATTGCAAAGCATGTTGAGAATGTATGTTTATAATGTACATTTCGTCGGATACAAAAGGTGACTGGTCGTAATGGTGAAATCAGGGTAAAGAAACATTACTCCACCGGTAATAGCAAGTCATGCCATGCATATACTAATTTGGAGATTCATCGGTCTGTCGGCCAACGAAATTTTAAGCTCGCCGATGGTATTAAGTCTTGCTGATAGTGAAGAATGTGTGTATTTTGGTATTTTGTTGACCTAGATAAGGGTATTTAAAGCCGATTAAGCAATAATATCTTTGTATTGTGGGTTTGATGGGTATTCACCCCCTGTTTTGAGCTTTTCCACTATGCACTATGCATCAAATTGGTATCAGAGCTAGCGAAAGGTCTAGGCAGTTGTGTATTTGATTTCTGTCACTGAGAAGGCAGGTGAAGAGTTGAAGGAAAACTGAGGAGTTGAAGCAAAATGTTTGGTTGGTGACCATTTTGACAACAGAGATCGTATAAAGTATTTTGAAGGCTGACAGTAGTTACTAAACTGTTGCAGATGCTCGTGCCATCTAGTTGCGAGAAGGAATAGGATTCTTGTGGGCAGACAATGATGAGGTCTGTCAAGACCATTCACCAATAGAGATTTGGTTGGAAGAGGGTGCAGAGTGAGGCCACTAAGAGAGAGAGTGGTAGTGCATCTCTAGGATCTGCTGTTGGACGAGAGGAATGGGTTTGTGAAGCAACATGTAGGATGGACATCTGAATGAGCATTGTGTTGTAGTCATTGAAGCTTTGGTCAATCTGAGAATACTCCATTGCTAGGAGTCGGAGGAACCTGAAAATGCTCTGAAATGTTGACGGTAGTTTGCCATTGTTGGTTGGTTGGTCACTGTTCCATTGATGTGAAGATTTGAAGCCTGGAGCTGAAGAGACAGAGTGAAAGATGAAGCCAGACAGAGATGCAGGAAAAGGTAGTTTTTGTTTTGCAGATACATTTCCAAGGGACTTGGAAATATTTGTTGGTTGGTTATATGGTGCAGGAGCACCTCGAGACCTAAGAATCAGGAGGATTCCATGCATATTCTATTCTGTCCAAAGTGTCATGTTGTAAGGCCTTAGCACCATATTGAATCTTAGTTGGCCGAGTAATGACATAACGTTGAGTCTGTATACGTGTTATTAAAGTTTGTAACCGATTTTTATGGGTGTAACCAAATGGCAAAGGTGGTTGTAGGGCGGTTTGCCTTCCATCTTATGTAACTGTCGATATGAGATTCTATATAGTCAGTCTGTGTTCGTTAACAGAGAGAGGGAGAGAGAGAGAGAATCGATTTGTATGTATATTTATTCTGAGAAGAAGTAATAAAAAGTTTTGTTTGATCTAATTGCAGGGATGTAGATCGGAAGCATTCCACTGGTTGAGATTTCTTCGAAATCAATGGAATGACTTCCTTAGGGTTAGATTGTTTTCCATTCTGTTGAGTTTTTGTTGTTTCTGTGTGAGTTGTACAGTTGAAGAGTTGCAAAGGTTTATATCGGCGTAAGTTTCGTATCGTTTCACCGAATGTACATTGTGAATGCATATCACAAAGCATGTTGAGAATGTATGTTTAGAATGTACATTTTGTTAGATACAAAAGGTGACCGGTCGTAACAGTGAAATCAGGGTAAAGAAACATTACTCCACCGGTAATAGCAAGTCATGCCATGCATATACTAAGTTGGAGATTCATCGATTTGTTGGCCAACGGAATTTTAAGCTTGCCGATGGTATTAAGTCCTGTCGATAGTGAAGAATGTGTGTATTTCAGTATTGTGTGGACCTAGAGAAGGGTATTTAAAGCCGATTAAGCAATAATCTCTCTGTATTGTGGGTTTGATGGGTATTCACCCCCTGTTTTGAGCATTTCCACTATGTGCTCTGCATCACCTATGACATCCTTTTCTCTTATCGGCCTTTCATCCTACTCTGATTCTCAGCCTCTCTCCTTGTTATACCCAGCTTCTTCTGCACGTTCGACCTCATCTACTTACAATTATTTGCAGCCTCCATTGCTGTCTTCTCTGGCCGTTTTCCTTCTATTCGTCCTTCCTCTCCTGTGTTAGCTATTTCTTCTTATTTTATCGGCCTCCCTTTATGCACAGACCACCCCAAACATTTCATCAACCATTTCGTTGGCCTCTGCTCCTTCTACATGACTTCTTGCCTCTCGATTCTCTCTCCCTTGATGTCTATATCTTCCATTCATTCCTTCCATCTGTCTTATGGCTGTTCGTTGCCCCCTGCCAATTCCTCTAACCGTCGGTTATACAATGGTTTGCCAGCTAAAAGATTCCCTTCCATGCATACCTGTCGCTTAGCTGGACTCTTAAACTGACCTTTCAGTAACCGTCGATGAGCAACCAATCATTATTTATAACGGTTTATTCTCCTTCCCATGTGGCAATAGGAACCTGCCTTATTCTCTGTCAATTTCTCTTCCAAAACTTCCTTCATAGCCATTTCTTTCTAACGGTTTTCAAACTCCATATTCGGCTGCCATGTTGCATAACTCCCAGAGGAATGGTTTCCCAATTCATAACCATCGTTAATACAACCAAAATTCTTTTCCAAAGCATTCGATCTGATGATCGGCAATCATTCACATCGACACCACAGTGTCTATAACTGAATTCGACTCAACAATCGTTTTCCACAACACCTAAAGCTCCTGACCCAAATGTGATAGGAAGATACACCAACAACACTCAAACCACCAAAATACTATAGAATCCCAAAACCAAACAAAACTTCAAAACCAAAATTAAGACGGAGAATGATGCCCCTACATCACAATCTTTGTATTTTCATTGCTGGCATGTAAGTATCTATTTAACTTGTCACCGTACAAAGTACCATGCAAGCCCAAGTACTGTGGAAGGTTGAGAACAAAGGCATTCTCACTAGCGACATGAAGAATGGTGTAAGGACCATAGTTCATAGGCTTGATCTTTTGATGTGGCCCCTTGAAGCATTTATTTTGGAGATGTAACCGAGCTTTGCGACCAACCTGAAATGTGTGAGGTGTGCGGTGAGTGTTGTGGCAATCTTTGTATTTTTGTTGCTAGCATGTAAGTATCTATTGAACCTATTAGCATACATATTGGATGTTTTGTAGAAAATTTTATGCCTTGTTGACTTCCCATTCTAGTATGCATGTCTCCAACATGGATGATGCATGGTAGAATATGTAAAGGAGTGCTATGGATGGAAACCCAAGACATGTCTAGAAAGGACTATGCCCCATAGAATTGTGAAGAGCTCTATTGTAGGCATGTTAGATGTAGAGGATGTTGTCATCCCAAGTGTGCAGATGTGGATTGTTGTTAATGTGTAGAAGGTGCATGAAACTGTAGTTGATCACCTCTAGTTGTCTATATGTATTGTGTATTTGATTAATTCATAATACTATTTTAATATTAAATTTCCCATACATATAAGAGGGATAGAAGTTATTCCTAAGTGTAATAGTACATAATTCTAGTTTTGATAGAGAGAGGTCAAAAATCTCATCCCAAAGTGTGAGGGTGAATTCCTATATTAAAGTGCAATGAACTATGAAGCCTCTTATTCCAATTATGGGATATATAGGTAGGTTCAAAGAATTGGTTCCCTAAGGAATAGGTCTAGGTCTAGGGATTTGTCATGTTATAGGGAGTTTGTCCTATTAAGTACAAGAATGTGATTGTGATATAGAGTTGTCATTGCTACAAATTGGTAAGGTTTTGAAGTTTATACCTCTAATTGGAATGAATTATCATGCTATATAAGTACTTGGAATCACAACTTAAAATAGATAAACACTAACAAGAGAGTCAAGGATAAGGATATTTAATAGGTTAAAAGTTTTATAAGTGTATAAATATATGAATTATACAATGTTTAATTTGAAAATCGAGTTGGGTAGTATTATATTTAATATATATTATATTATATAAAACTATCATCATGTTGGGAATTATAAATTAGAATTTGGATGTAATTAACAAAATAGTTACATTGTACATGCACATATCTTATATTTTTAAATGACTCTTATTTCTTATAATAATGATAAGTTGTGAGTGATGGTACCAATTAAAGTAATAAGGTGTGTTTCTCTTTTCTCTAGAAAGTATTTTTGATATTAATATATTGGACATAACATCATCCTATATGTAATATGGTGGTCAACCATTTTAGATTGTAAACATGTTATTATAATGAGTAAGTTATGTTTGTGTTAAAAAGAAAAAAAAGTTCATCTTGTGCATTTTTGCCCATACTAAGGGTTGAATTTTTTTCTTTCTTAGTTTTGTAGATTAGAAATTGTAGAGCTCAACATAAATGATGCAACAACAATATATCTGATAGAAGTGCCATCACCAACAATGGAAGCTCACTAAGAAGGTTTCAATAATCACATGACTGGAAAATTTTAAGTCATGTTAGTGGTGATTTGTATAGGAGTGGTAGCCCAAAAGAGGTGGCATGATCAAGAAAGGGTGACAACCATGGAAGGAGGGTGATCAAAAAGAGAAAAAATGGTGGTATGGAGGAAAGAATTAGATTAATTTATATTATATATTTGATGTATGAAGAAATTTTAAAGGGGAAACCCCCTATAGAAGGAGTGGTGATCACTGTGGGCTATGACTCCCTTGTGGATCGTGGCTATATAGAAGGCTATAGACCAATCCAATTGTGTCTTTAATGTTGAATATAGGGTAAACAAATATAGTAACATAAACCATTAGTCCAAAACTTAGAAGATTTGAACATTGGTCATATATACCATGAAGCTAATAAATTAGCTAATTATTTTTCAAATGGGGGGGTCATCAATAAAGGGGTCAACAACTGGATGACTAATGACATATTACCCACATAAGTTGTAAGGGTGATTAATGATGATAAATAAAATCATGACTACTCACCCCTTGTGAAGGATCAAGATTATCACTCACATGAGTGAAGATTACATCACTCATAATGATGAAGCATACTTGGAAAAGCTTCAACCTTCTAGTAGTTTCTTTAATAGGCTCCTAATGTCGCTCTCATCGAGTAATTTGGTTACAATGGTTAGATTTGGTGGGACAAGGAAGAAATAGACAGGGTTAGGCCAACCATGGGAGGAGATAGGAATCGGGTGTAGCCTTCCAAATGTACAATGGAATTTGATAGAACAAAAGAATATGGAAAATATTGTTAAAAGGTGAGTTGACACCCTATTTAGAGAGATTAAATGGGCACGACATTGCTTTGGCTCAAGCATTTGTGAAGGGATTGAAAGAAAGAAAGGTGATGGTGCAGGGGATGGAATGTATCATAATTGATGGATTATTAGCTCATGTCACAAGCTTGTCTATGGAGGGAGCCAAACATTTTAAAGACAGACGTTCTGGGGAAGATGTAATGGAAACATTTATGAAGTCTAGCTAGGAACTATTCAAGTTGCATTTTGGCCATTCCATAAGCTCCCTAAAGCCACTGTGGGTAAATTCCTACATTGTCTCATGAGGTATGTTATATTGGAAGGGAGGTTGAAATCACTTTATAGCTACCACTTTACCTTACTGAATCATTTGACATAAGATTCATGTATCCTTCTCATTCTTCCTTCTATCCTCTTTGGAAATGTCTATTAAGAATTGTAAACAAGTTCTTGGCATGATTCCCCTTCATCACATGCTCATTTTGCTCATTGTAAACCATACAAAAGCCCAAAACCCTAGGAATCCATTGCTAGGTATCAAAACAAAGGAGGAAAAAATGAAAAAAGTTGTTGATTCTTTGGACTCCTCTACTAAAAACACTAAACAATCCCTTAATGAATCTTGGGAGGATGTTGATAAATAGAAAACCACTGAATCTGAAATGGAGGGCTTACCTTCTAGGGAGAGTAGCCTTGAGGATCAATATGATAGTAGGAAAAAGGATATGGAAAGATGAAAATCCCCAAGTGGCTAAAAGAAAGAGAGTTCTCCAAAACCCCAAAGCCAAGCTAGATAATCTAAGAATGATAAAAAAGAAGGATGAATCTAATAGAGGGAAAACCTTAGAGGATAGGGTTCTTGTTGAGAAAGGAAGGGTGAAAAGTGACAATATGTAGTATACTCATACACATATAGAAGAGTAGAGGGGTAAGGATAAAGGAAAGGCCAAATTCCTACCTAAACCCTCCATGGGTGTTCCCTTCCCTAAAATTTTGGACCCTACTCTTGCCTTACCCAAGGACTTTCCTCTTCTATTGTCAAACTCATCTTCTCTGTAGGGAATATTTAAAAATTTGAGGATAGTTCAAGAAGTGATGGATGCCTAGTACTTCCTTACCAAGTGGTTTTTCATGGAGATAAATAGGTTGAACTTGAAATATTTAATGGAGAAAAAATTATGTGGTCAAACTCAGGTGCACAAGAAGATGGATGGAATGATTTTTTAGAGTTGGGACATTATTCCTAGGGTTAACAAGTTGGATCAAGACCTTAGTGAACTAAAAGTTAAAAGTGTCACTATTATAGATGAATTGGAGCATTAGACGGAAGACCACAATAATAGATTGGTAATACTTGAGGAGATATTGGGGATAAAGGAGAATCTCAACAAGGTGATTCAGGTTAGAAAGTGCACCATACAAAATAGTTCTATGGCGATTAAAATCATCATAGAAAACTTAAAGAAACAACTGAAGGACCTGAAGTTCCACACGTGGAGCAAAAGAATGTGAAAGTGGGTCCTAGTGCTAGGACCAAAATAAATAAGAAGATTTATGAGGAGAAAAAAGACTTCCAAGACTTCATGTAGTTGCATGAAAGCTTCTATTAATAGGAGTTAGAGGCAGCAAAGATCTTGAAGAAGCTATAAGGTCTAGATGTTTTGTGTCTTTTTGCTTGTTTCTAGGTTTTATTTGTAGGGTGGCTATTGGTTTGTTGTTGGTGAATGTTTTGATGTGGTTATGCTATTTCTTAACTATTTCTAAAGGGTTTCAAGGTCCCTTTAAAACCTGTTTTACCTTATATAATAAAAACATAAACCATTATTGTTCAAACCTAATTAAATAAATTTGAATACACATGATTAAACCATTAACTAAAATTAAACATGAAGAAACATATAAAATCAACAAATCATAATAAACACCAAGTATACATGGAGAAACCCTTTCAAGAAAAAATGTACTACAAAATAGATACCAAGATTTTATTAGTCTTAAGAACAAGAGTGCATCAATATAATCAACTCAATCTTCTTTAGTCTAACATTATTCTGAAAACACAACAATACACCTACACAACACTATGAAACCTCTATCTCATGCCTCCAATAAATACATAAATTAGAAACTATAAACCACAATTGGTATCCAAAACTAGAGGGTAAAAACATGAGCCCAAAACTAGGTGTCCACACCTCCACTAGCAAAAACTAATGCCTCATGAATTGAATCACCCTCAAGATATAAATTAACTACCATAAGAACCTTTAACCTCATTAATTTGGTAGCCAGCACTATAACCCCCTACTGCTCCATGATAAATACCATAACACTTTTAAGGACCCACCATAATGACAAAATTGCTCCACTTCCACAAAAAGTAACTCCCAAGTGCTCCATGAGGGAGATGCTCAATTACTCTTATGATGATGGTTGTAACTTCCACTTTGATGTTTCTCCATAATATCCCTATTAATGACCACTTACAATTAATATCTCAAGTTCCAACAATAATAAAATCTCCCAACTTCTCATGGGAATTCTAGTATTCCCATTCCAAGAAGCTTGGAGAACACATACATTATACATAGGATTGCAAGGTGAATATAACACTAAATCCTAACACTCTCCCACTTGTTATTTAAATTGCAAGGAAATAATAGGAAGCATAAAATAAACTAAGTATGAAAGAGTGAAAGGCCTATAACCTTTTTGCACTAACATTTTCCCACTTGATTCGTCAGAGATGGGGATTGATGACTGTAGAGATGTGATGGGGATCCCTTTAACTAAGATGCATGGTGCTATTGAGACTTTGGGTGGACCCTTGGGTCTTCCTGGTTATTCCAAAAAGATGAGATCTGAGCAAAAGGATTCCATAAAGTTGTACGAAGGTTCTCAAAGTTCCTTGGAGCAGTTCAATTTTAAACCACCCTGATTTTTGGTTGGTTGTTTGTTGGGGTGTATTGACCCCTCATTTGTTCTTTCTTGTGGTTGTGTTGGTCTGGTGTTGTCTGTTTGGTGGCTGTCCTTTGTAGTTTTGCTAGGTTTTTTGTTGTGTTGTTAATGTGTTGTCTTTGGCTCTTTTTGGCCTTGTACTACCCTGGGGGCTGCTTTGTATAGGGTTCTAGACCATTTTTTCTAGCTGAACTAATCAAAAACATTTTCCCACTTGATATTTACATTGCAAGGAAATAATAGGAAACATAAAATAAATTAAGTATGAAAGATTGAAAGGCCTATAACCTTTTTGAACTAACAAGACTTATCCATGCTCAATGACTTAGTGAAAAAATCTCTAGCATTATTCAATGTGTCAACCTTCTAAATCATGACTCTACCATACTCAACCATCTCAAAAACAAAGTGATATCATACATATATATGCTTAGTGTTTTTCCTTGCACACATGCCCCATCCTTTGCACAATAAAAATGTGGAAACCCTCCCCTTTTTTTGACTTGAGTTTTGAGTGAGTTTTCTAACTCCTCTTGGTCTTTTAGTTTGTCTTGTGAGTTTTAGGTCTTGATTGATGAGCTTGAATTGAGTAGGAGTTCTTGGATGCTTAACATGGTTTAGGATGCATGTGGATTTCTATGGAGCTTCCATTTGCATGAACATGATTGATTCTAGTTGTCATGGCTTCAGGAGGTCCTAGTTGACTTGCATATTTTGAGATGCCTTCATCAGTTATGATGCATTTTATTTGAGTCAATTTGATGCTTGTGTGTCTATTGGATTGGTTTTGGCATGATTGTTGGGTTAAGGAGTTTGGATATGCACTTCATTGTTTCACTTGGTCTCTTAGCTTATATGGAAAGTTTTGATGGTTTTGTCCCTTGTGATCATACATGTGGTCTTTGGACATCATCAGGAGTCATTTAATTTTAGACCATTTACAATGACTAAATATGGGCATGAAGGTTTGAAATTACATTTTGTTAATTCAAGTTATTAGACACCCTTGATTATGTTATGATCTTGCATGCCTTGAGATAATGAGTTTATGCCATCTAGGAGCATTACTATGGTTCAATTAGAATATAGATTATCATTCTTTTGGACTATTTAAGCTAGTTAATTTTCATTAAAATGTCCAAAACTACCCAAAATCCTTTAATAATCCTTAAAATAACCATGAAACCCTCTTGGGACAATCCTAGAACCTCCCAAAATAATTTTTGGCACCAAATGCATTTTAAAATTACTTTCCAATCTAAAATTGATGGTTTGAAACTTATACCAAACCCTTGTTTGGCTGTCATGGAGGCTTGCCAACTGTTTCTTTACCTTTTTATCCTCTAAAAATTGTTAGGATAGTTTCTAGACACCTACGTAATTGCAAGAGAACTCACACGTGAGGATGTATGGTCATAGGCCTCTATAATAGTTTTTATTTGCATTTGAGTGAATTCTTTCATTTGGGAAACTTGACATGAGTTGAAGAGGAAAACATGATTTTCCAAGGATTGATCAAATTAATACCTTCTTATTTGGTTTTGTATCATTGAAAGGCTTATCTTCCATAATACCTCAGTATAAAATTCCTGTGACACAATTGAAAATTAGGATGAATCATAGTTTAGACTTGAGGAGAATTGGGATCAAGAGGGTTTCCATTTAAAGTAATGAACCTAACTCTTATATCTTGATTTTGGAATATTGCTCTATATTTTAGCATGTTCTTCATTGCATGGCTTCATGGACCTTATGGATTTCCTCCTTTTGTGTTTGCAAGACTGTTATGTTAGGGATGAGGGTTTCCATTCAAGTAGATCACTCAACCGGGGTTTTAGGATAAGTCAAGATTTTATTGCCTTTAGGAATTTCATCAAATTCTGATAAGAAATATAGAGATCCTTGCATGGATTGCCAGAATAATGAGGGGGTTTATTCACATGAAAATGTTGTTATAGCTGCTATAGTATCGAGATATTAAGATCATAAACACTTCCAAACCCCTCATTGCATGACACTTAAGTGAACTAAGGCCTTGTTGGACAAATGTCAAGATGGGTAATCTTGTTAGAAGAATTTGTATAGGATACATACCATTGGAAGGGTTAAAAAGAAGATTGATTAAGGCTATCTTAGTCACACACATCATTAGGAATGAGGACAATCATGCATACCCCTATCATAATGGTGGCAATTTGATTATCACCTCTTAATAGAATATTGTCATCACAGTAGCTGCCTATACTCATAGGGTTGTCATGATATTGTTTATCATTGTCACCATGCCTAGGTTATATTGAATCCAAGGCATCATCATTCAATTTTGTCATTGTCATGGTGTGAATAGGGTCAACAAGGTAGTCATGTGGTGTGAGAGCTTTTGTTAAACCCTTAGGACCCTATCTATTAGCTGCCTAAATACATGATTGTTTTAGGTTAGATAGGACAACATACTATTATCTTGCTTAGGTTGTGCTAAGTTGTTAGGAATGTCACAGGTAGTATGGAATGTGTTAGGGATCATTTAAAAGAGCATGTTCTCCTAAGGTGGATTGTTACCATAGCATTGAGTTAACTTGACAAATTTGAAAGAAGTCTGTTAACCAATCACATGGCCATTATCATCAAACTTCTGCCATTCCAAACATCGTAAGAACTGTCATACCTCATTGTTGTCATCTAATAATCAAATGCTATCACTCAAACCCCATATAGGACTAACATAAGTTGGTCATGAAGAGTACAAGGTTAGTCTTGGTTAACAAGTAGTGTTATTAGGTATGGTAGCATTGTCATGGAGTCTTATACATTGAACTAATATGACACAACTATCATTTAGTAACAGTCAATGACCTGATTATCATAAATTGTTTGTTGAAGTCTTATTATATTGTTGGAATAACCATTTGACACTCACTTGAATGACTCTTTTAAGCCTTCAAGCAATTGTCAATACCCAAAGTTCTTACCTTATTGTTAGGATTGCTAATGTGATAATCATCACGATGCAAATATAGTCATAGGGAAAGTGTTAACATTTAGAACAATCAAGTGACATATGGACTATCATGTCCTAATGTTTCCACATGTCTTAAATGACTGGCCTATCATTTACTTCTTTGAGGACCATCCCATGTACCCTGCTCACCAAACACAACCATTGTACTATACAATCATTGATTGGAGACTATCCTAAGGTTAGAAAGGTATAAATGACTATCATGATGCAAATGAATAGTAATAGGACAATCATAATGGGACTGTTAGTATTAGGAAGCCCATTATCCATGAGATCACCATAAAAGGGAAGTTTGGAAGTTGTGAAGTTTGATTACCAACAATAAAGGGAACCTAGGATTGTCACATTATCATTGAGATTATCATGATTATAAGAGTCATCAATGTCATAGCCTATCAACACATTCTCAAACCATTATTTGAAGCAACAAAATAACTACCTTAGCATTAATTAAAAGTAGCCATGAAAGATCCTTTGAAAAAATCAAATATTGTCTAAAGTTTCATATTGAAAGACTATTATGACCTCATTCTTGCTTGGATATTCAATCACCTAAAGGTTATAGGGCTATCCTTGATGAAGGGATTGTAGTAGTAGGTATAGGGGTGAAACTCATTAATGTAATCATTTGAGAAAACAAGGATTCTTTGTTGTCTATTACTACATATGACTATCATAAAAGCCTATCTATGGATTGTTAAGAGACTATCATAATTTATTCACATCAAATGTTATACCATGAAGCCAAAAGACAATAATCTCTCCAATGCATGACAATGTTTTCATATTATAAACCTTAAGGATGATGGGTGCATGGGTTGTATTTGAATGATGAGGATTGTACAGTCATCATAGGGTTGCCTTTGCAAATTCAATGAAGATTGTGGCAGGAAAGAATTACATTGTCATATTTGTCTTTGAAGTACTTTCAAATCCTATCATTATCAACATGGAATCACTTTCCAAGGTATTAGGAATTGCATGAGGTCTTGATAAACCAAATAAGAAATGATAACCTAGTTGGAGATTAAGAAAGCCTACAAATTTGTGAAGTTGTCCATGGCAACAAACTTGACAACTAGTTGTCTATGATTGAAAATGGATATATTTTGACATGTTTTGACTGGAAATGATATATTTTAAAGGAATTTGATACTTGGTATTGTTGTTTGTAAGTCTAAGATGCTAGAAACATGTGGAGACAAGCTGAAGGCATCATGGAGGCATGAATATTTAGAGATATATTGTTGTCCCAACCATGAAACAACTTAATTTTTAGATCCATACCACTATTGTACCTACAAAGTGAAGCCAAGATGGTGTTAGGAACATGAAGACAACCTCCAAGAGATGGAACAAAACAAAATCAGACTTAAACTATTGTTGTACATGCACACTTGAAGCCAAAAGCGATAAAAATGGAAAAAAAACAATGCCTTGTAGCTAAGAAAAAGTGGAATGTGTCACTTTATACCTAATTTGTAGCCTTGAGAATGACTGATGCAACCTTCTAAGAGGTCCTAAATGATTTTTCCATATTTGAGATGCAAAGATTATGAAGAAATAAGATTGAAAATGAAGGAAATATGAAGAATAAGGACTGGAAATGTACTCTTTATGATGAAATTGATCACCTATAGTTGCACTATCATGTTTGCACATGGGAAATGAAGAGCTACAACTGCTTGTGGAGGAGAAATTTTTTTTTCTACAACTACACACGTTCTTTTTATAGAGATTAGTCATACTACAACAGGGAGTTGGAGTTGTTGCAAAAATTGAGTTAGAGATATAGTTGCAAATATTAAATACTTTCAACTAGAAAAAAGTACTTTTTTCAAAAAAAGAAAACTTACTACCAAAAGGTAAATGTGGAGACAAAAAAAGGTTACTTTTTGCTATGAAGAGCAGCTTGTTGAGGAAGCTATAAGGAGATGAGAAGAAATAACTTAGAAATTGTATTGGCCACCAATTTTTATTTATTTATAATATTACCTAGTTTAGGTCTAAGAACCATCAAAATTGAGGAAACCCCAGTATCCAGGTATACGCCCCATATTATCTTTCTAGTCAATGAGGTATCAAACCAAATAGAAAAAAACTACTATGAAATTAAAACCAAACTATCACACAAAAAAAATGACTGAAGCCCCAGAAACTTCTACCCCCAACCCCACTGTCTAGCATAGTATCAAAAGAAGTCTGAGAAGCTAATAGGGTCCAAGGAAAATTACACAAGCCTCGCCACCCCCTCTATTACACAATTACATTTTTCATATAACACATTCTATCTTGATTCTTTAGTCTCCTCATCTTTGTCTTCATCCTCCCTGGAATCACAACACTCTAAGAATAATGGTATAAACTCCTCAAGAAGATTGACCTACAACTTATTTTCATTTGTTTCTACGGCCATCCAAAGACATATCTACTACCTCTTGATAGTATGAAGGTGCTCTAGAAAACAATCAAAATGTACCTCTACCTAGTGGACCACGTCATCAATGTCATCGTGGAGAAGATAGGAGCTAGCTACTGTAGAAAGCATGGACACACATGAAAGCGATTGAGTTGCGTCAGAAGTATTCCATTTGCCCCCTATATAACCCGAATCCAAAAGCAACTTTACCATCGTTGAATGTATATGCACCATTGGAGACCCATCCATTCCCTTGGCCAACTCCTAGATACGAACCATCCATTATCTAAGCGCATGGTCACTGATTTATTGATCAACAAATGGCATGAAGTCCACCACCGCTTCTTCACCAATCATCCAACATTTCCTCTGCTTCGGTGCTTTCTCCTCCTTTTCCTTTCCATGCTCGCCACCTACCATTTTACTACCCAAATGGTGAGCTCCTGTTACAGAATCCATGAGAAGCTACCACACCTCAGAAATCTCAAATTAGAAAAGATGAGTAATGAAGGGTCGTTCCATCACCTTCAATGCTTATAATTCAAAACTGAAGGCCATCACATTTAATAATTACTCTACATGCTCTCCACCTCATAACAATTGTCCTTCCCGTTGTCACTCTATCCCATTAATGAGAGGAATCCCTGATAAGTCTTTCTAGATTAGAAGAATAACCTTAGATGGAAAATTGTTCCACCAACAAACAGAGGCACAACCACTTTTACTTTTCAATTCAAATCCTCTATTAGCTGCCCAATCTGTAACCACATCCCCCTTCTTACCAATATGGGAGAATCTAATATCTTCAAATCACTTAATTCCTAAAATAGCTTCAGTTAGTATTGACTCCAATCTCCAATTATGAATGTTTCCTCCTTTCATTGATTCTATCACCAATCTCCATAATTTTTCCATCCTTTTTCTCTTGCTATCATCATACCCCATAATAAGGCTTTTGCTTCCACCATGTTATTAGAGTCCCTACCAAAATAATAAGAACAAATACTTAAATGATGACCATTTTTTTCTCTATAAACTCCTCCACCCCCTGCACTACCCAGGTTATTCTTTTCGACCCCATCAAAATTAAACTTGACCAATCCTTCCTTCGAACACAACTAGGTACAAGAAGGGTTCTTATGAATGACTTGTTTCTTGATGTTCTCAATCCATCATAATCTAGGCTACTTGTCTACCTAACCAGCTTCCCCCTGATGGAGGGACCATAGGTCATCTTTGTGAACTTCTCTCAACTCATTAATAGTTGTTTCAATTCTATCCCAAATACACTCCACCACCCTCTCTTTGTCCAAAAAAAATCTTCTATTCCTCTCCAACCAAACATTCCAAACCATTAAGGCCAAGAAATAGTCCCATATAAAATTTAATCCCGAACTCTTGATTTTCATATCCCAACTAGCCAAAAGACTAGGAATATGAGGAGTAATGCAATACAATCCCCATCTCCCCATAAAACATCTCCATAGTTGATTAAAGAAATCATAATGCAGGAATAAATGATCATTGGTCTCATTATTTGTTATGCACAACACACATAGGGAGGGGGTAAGCCTTCCAAACTGTTAAAGTCTGTCCCATGTAAGAGAAAGCCTTCTTGAGGTGATCCACAAAAAACATTGGCCTTGGGAAGCCCTTTTGGATACCAGATCTTTTGCTCAAGAGAAAAAGAAGGGTTATTCAAGTCCTGAAGAATTGAAGAAAAATAGATTGAATAGAGATACATCCACTGCCATGACCTCCCCACACCATCATATCTTCTCTATCCTCCACAGGGATGGGGCAATTATCCATCTTCTACTAGAGGACGTCATGCAAGCCTCCTTCAATTCTGGCACAAAAGATGGCATGTCTCTCCATTTCAAGGAGAAAATTTCCTCCCAGTAATATCTTATCGAAACACCCATATTGTCTTCAAAATGAGACATCAAAGGCCTTAGACTATGAATGTCTTGCAAGGCATTATCTTCTAATCAACTATCTCACCAAAATTTTATTTTATTCCCCCTCCCTAATTTCCATTTAATATCATGGGAAATTAGTTTGCAATATCATCTTATAAAATTCCATATACTAGAGCCATGGGGAAGAGAGTCAACTTCCTTAAAGAGCTCATCTACCTCAATAGGAAGGTACTTGGATTGTAGAACCTGGATCAAAAACCTATCTTTCCCCTCATATATTCTCCAACATAGCTTTGATCCTAATGTTTTGTTCATCTTTTTGCATTGTCTAAACCCTAATCCACCTATTTTATTATCCTTACAAACATCATCCCATTTGACCAGACTATATTTATGTGAATTCTCACTGCCACACCAAAGGAAATTTATTTGCATCTCCTCTAGACCTTTAGCCACTTTGCTGGGAATCTGGAATACAAACATGGTATATACTGGAATTGAGGCCAAAGAGGCCTTGATCAAAGTTATTCTTCTGGCCATCAAAAGCCATAGACCTTTGCAAGATGCTAATCTACCATGACCTCTATCAATAACATTCTTCCATTCTAACTCTGAAGTCCTTCTATCCAAAAGGAGAATCCCAAAATATTTACTTGGTAATTTGTCAACCTCAAAACTAAGAATCCTTTGAACCTCCAATCCTTCTTGACATCTATCCTTTAAAAATAAAATTCTTGATTTTCTAGCATTCACCTTTTGTCTAGTTGCCAACTCATATTGTATTAGAATTTTCTTGATCGAATTGGCTTTTCTTGCAGTAGCTTCTCCAGATAGAAGAGACATTTCTTACCCCTAAAGAGACCTAAATCCCTTTTAGATTACCTTTCTCCATCCCTATCTTTAGGGATATTCCAAGAACCTCAACAACGATAAGGAATAACAAAGGAGAGAGAGGATCACCTTGTCATAATCGCCTTTTGGCATGATATAAATCCATTGGGGAACCATTCATAAGCATCACATATGAGACTAAGGAAATACAACTATATACCCATTTGCACCAATCTTCACAAAATCCAAAATTCCGCATTACTTTGATAAAAAAACCCCACAAAATTCTATCTAAGCTTTATTCATGTCTAATTTAATGACCATACCTTCTTTTTTCTTTAACTTGATGGAATTAATAGTCTCATGCGCTATGATGATACCATCCAGAATTTGTCTACCCTTCAAAAATCCACTTTGATCTTCAAAATAATCCCCTCCAAACATTTCTTAAGCTCAATTGCCATAGGCTTAGAAACAATTTTGTATATTGTATTACACAAGGCAATCAATCTGAATTCATCAATTTTTTTTGGAGTTTTAACCTTATGGATCAAGGCAAAATAATTGAATTTATAGGCCTTTAAAACTAATTTTCTACTTCTGCACTCCTCAGCAACCTTCCAGACATCTTCCGCCATTACCTCGCAGAACTTTTGAAAAAACTCTGCCTGAAAACCATCCTGTCCCGGAGCCTTTCTGGCCCCCAAAGAGAATGTGGCATTATGAATCTCTTCCATTGAGAAAGGATTCATTAGTATCTCATTCTTCACAACACTAATTGGATAGGGGATATTCCTTAGCAAATTCTCTTGCACTTCATAGCCTTCCTGCGTGGTTGAGTCCAATAGTTCTTTGAGGTTCACCCCTTCCTTTCTAATGGCCTCCATATCTTCAACAACATTTCTTGATGGCAATTGAATACTGACAATCTTATTACTCTATCTCCTAATATTTATGGCCAGATGAAAAAATTGTGTTACCATCCCCCTCCTTCAACCATTTGACTCTATATTTTTATTGCCAATACATCTCTTCCATCCTCAAAATTTTGTTATGGTCCTCCATTATTATGAGTTCTGAGTTTCTCAACTCTTTAGTCAACCCACTAAGTGAGATGTTAGCCTCTATCTACTGCAATTCTGATTCCACCCTATTTTTTCTTTCAAATAAGTTACCCATGATATCTCCATTCTAGACCTTAGCTTGTCTCTTCACTTCAGCTAGTTTTTTTGAAGAATGAATCTATTATAGCCTTTAATATCTATCTTCCACCACTTTATTAATGAGTTTTTGAAGATATAAAGCTCATACCAAAAAGATTCCATTTTAAAAAGACACCCATAAGGCTTTTTGCTATTATTCATGATTAGTTCCACTGGCTAGTTATTTGATCCTCCATAATGAAATACCCTTGAACAAAAGAAAATAGATGAAAGCAACCAGTCTGAGGAGACTAGGAATCTATATAACTTGCACAAGATATTTTCTTCCCCCCTTCTCCTATTATTCCAAGTAAGCCACCCTACCTTCAAAGTGTTATATGCTAACACTGCCTCCCCACATAGATTTCTAAAATCTATTGTTCCAGTTGAAAAGGAGGCTTTGCCACCTTGCTTTTATTTTAGACATAGGATAGCATTAAAATCACCACCAAAAACCTAATTTTCTATTGGGTTCTGATGCCTAAAATCTTTTAATTCCTCCCAAACCCTTGCTCTTTTAACAATGGTATTAGGCCCATAAACATTTGTAAGTAGAAAAGAATCATTGCCCAATACATCCTTAAGGATAACAATAATAAAATTAGGGGACTGGGACACAAACATACTTGTGAATCTATTTCTATTCCAAAGAAGAACAAGGCCCCCATCCAGAGCATCCGTATTAATCATTAGTCCATCTCTATTCCTCCATATCCGAGGAAGAACATCCTTAACACTATCCTCTACCATCTTGGTCTCCTAAATCAAAACAATGTTTGTAATCTCCTAAATGAGCCACTTCAGAAGGTGATGTTTTTTTGGGCCATTTAGGCCATGGATATTTCAGCTAATTATTTTCATTATTTTTTGTGATAGGGAGTTGCTTGCCTCCTAATTTGATAAATTTCCTCATAGAAGCTTGAGTACCATTTTCTAAACCCTCCAATGCCTTCATCTTCACCTTATTGGCATCAATTTTCCTCCCCTTACAATTGCCTCCCCAACATCCACCTGAGCAAGGCCTTTTCCCCCATTCCTTCTCCCCCTTCTGGTAACAATACTCCATTCTTCCAAATTCTCCTTATTCTCCAATATATCTGCCACCACCTCAATATCGCTCCCATATTGGTTCCTCTATATTTTCCAAATTATTATTCACCGAACTAAATTCCTATCTCCGCTATTTCTAAACTAGAATTCTTAGTATTATTGATCCCCACTTCCTTGAGAGCGATTTGATCTGGAGAAGATGGGGTCATAGAAGAGTTATCCTTTTCCTTGGCTTTTTTCAGATCAGATTGGGGGACTTCACCCACCGTCTCCACTTCCTCCTCTCTCTTCTCCTCTTGAACCAATTTATCATCTCTCTGCTCCTTACATTCCCTTGCTAGATGACCAACTTTCCAGCATCTGAAACATCTGATGGGTAGACACTCATAATCTAATTCTTGGATCCACTCTCCCAAAATTGTACTTGTCACCAATATCAACTTTGTGTTTAAGCATCAAATTTGAGCCATTGGATCAAATGATCATAGCCATTGGATGTAAAAGTGAAAACTTAGTATTTGTAAAGCTAATTTGTATAAGTATACAACTGAAACTTATTTTAAGGGTTGTGAAAAATCAGTTGAGACATATTGGAAGCACATTTGTACTTTGGATTTGAGAGAAAATACATAGTATTTTCTGATTTTTCATGATATTCTCATGGTTTTCTCCACAACAAGTTTGAAAATTGTTGATATTTGTCAATCTTTTGAGCTTAATACAAGTTTACTTCATGGTTTGTAGTCAAGCATCATTTTTTTTATTAAATCTCTCAATCTTACACACCATATAAATTGATGTAAATATAAATTTGAAAGCCCCTTTTTTTATTGAATCCCTCAAACTTACACACCATATAGCTTTCCTTCACATATCGATGAGCTTTCATACAACACAAAACAATTTCAAAACAACAATCTCTCATCAAAAAAGAGGAGTTACAACACTCCATTGACTCCTAAAAAGGAGTTTACAAGAATACATAACTTCACCTAAAAAAATGTCTTTACATAAAGTCTTCCGCATCCACAACCTACAAATTTGTTTTCTTAAAAGTTCAAGTGCCAATGGAGGTGCTCACCTCCAAATTGTAGGGATTGAAACAAGCCTACCTCCAAGCTAAGAGACCCTCTAAAACTAGGTATTCACAACAATGAGACAAAATGACTACACACACATGCATAAAACTCCCATGGTTTGGGTGAACACACACACACACACACACACATGAATCAATGAATGATCCATAGTATGGGGAAGAAGAGGCGAACTTCTCATTGGGAAGCAAGAAACTCATGATTCTTCCCAAAACATCTTGTCTCAATAAATATGCCATGCTAAACCCAACTTGCAATAATTCCTTCAATACAACATCACTCACATACACCCAAAACATAAAATCTCCCATACCAAGAATTTATTTCACTACACATATCACTCATGCCAAAACTCCATTTGCACAAAAAAGAAACACTTCCCTAAATGAGGTTTCCACACCTCTCTCAGCCTTACACATGGTTTTCTCTCGTCTAATTGGGAGAACCTAAACCAATTTACACAAAACCATTTCTCAACAAACCACAATACAACAAATTCACAGAAGAAAACATAATATGACACATATAGATCCACACTTCCAAGACAAATGGCCACAATAACATCTATACTATTTTCTACCACAACTATATAGGATAGGGAGGATGGGGAGCCTACCTCTAATGGCTTCCAAGAATGATGTGTCTCTTCCTTGTTGGATCCCTTCCAAGAAGATTTCTCCTTCCAATATTCCTCTAACAAGCTCTCCAAATTCTCCCCAAAGTCTCTCCTCTCTAAAAACAAGATGTAAAATGAGCCAAGAAGACCTCTCCAACCTAAGAGGATGGTTATAAATAAAGAGTACTGTGTCACTCATCGTCACCAAATGATATGATGACACATGGCCTCCAACTCATACCTTGATACCTTCTCCCAAACTTGCAAAAGTCACATGTTTGTCATGTACTCACACATGTGTGAGACCTACAGATGAGGAGTGTATATATACTCTTCTTTATACAAATATATTAGGAAGTGCTCCCACATGTGTGAGGCATTGGGATGAGAGTGTACTCGACATAACCCTTCATACAAGATCCTAGGAAGGGAAGATTGGATGGTGACAGGTCAACCTTACATCTCCCACATGCTAGGTCACTTCACATCCTTCCCAAGGGGCTTGTGATGGCTCAAATCTTGACCAAAGATCAAGATATGTAGCCCAACAAGTACCCACCCCATAGGTACTTACCCTAAGGGCCTAATTTTACTCACAAAATAAAGAAATATACTTTTTATCACATTTAAAATCCCCTTTAAGTGCAAATATGAGTTTGCATCCTTAGGGGACTCCCATTCCCAAAACCCATTCATAATTAACCTTAGAAATAAATATTGAAACTAAATAAAACAAACACAAATTCACATTACAATAAATTTTCACAATGAAGGATTTAGTCCTCTCATGGACTAAGGCCAAGGTGTCACTAGAATAAACATAGTCAAGGTTTAAGAAGACCTTTGAATATTTTCCATTAGCAATGGAAATCACTTGCACACTTAAAACAACCATCAAATACATCTAAAAAAATAGCTAAAGCAATTGTGATGGTAAATTAACATATCCATATATAATAGAGAATTAATCTATTTGCATAATCATCATAACTCAGCTAATTATCATAATTATACGTTTTGAACAATTCTATTTCACATACAACTCATAATATTAACTCATTTAATTCTCTACAATTTGCCATTAATAGATACTATAATCACAAATTTCAAATCTGATTTGAAATTGGATTAAATAAATGCATTCAAAACATATATATGCAATACACATACATTAATCTAACCATGACAAAATAGAGAGAATATGAAATCATGTATATCAACAAAGTCGCCTAAGGTTAGCTCCATACAAACACACTCATCTAGTCACAATTATACATCAAACACATGAATAATAAAAATAAACTACAATCATCCACTAATCTAGACCATCACACTATACTCCTACAATTAAATTATTCTAACCATAACCTCACCAACCATGTTAGTCTATCATCATCATCATAATCTAAAATATAAATGTGTAAATCAACAAGTATTAATGTCCATAATAGGTCTATCAAGTGTGAATGAAATTGCAAGAAAAAGGTGGGCCTCATAGGATATCTATGGAGGAAAGTAGTAACTATTGGGAAATGTGAGAGACGAGTCTAAATGAACCTAGTGGAAATAGGAGAGCCTTCTATCTCTAAGAAAGCATGGAGGTGCTGGAAAACAAGGGGTGGGTGGAGGTGAAGTGAGAATAATAACCAATCATGAAAAACAATAAAAAGATCTAAGGAGAGAGGGGTGAGAGCCATGGGTACTAATAAAGGGCAAGAAAGACTATAAGAACAATAACAAGGATGAGGATAAAGAGGAAAGAGAAACAACTAGAGAAAGCACTGAAATTGTTGATGAAGAAATAAACAAGAGAGGAAAGAACAAAAGGACCAAATTGAAGATGAGCATGAACTAGCATATGCTATTAGGCCAATACAAACAAAAGGAGGAACTAGCAAGATCCATCTTGCCTCAAAACCACCTAAAACTTTCTAGGACGATTCTTTGTGATGTATTGAGCAAAAAGCTTGAAATATCCCATCTGCCAAATCTGCATTTATTCTTCTGCAAATCACCTACAATATAAATTTGGCTAGTAGGAACCCTACAAGGTGGTCAAGTCAAAGGAGAAGTTATCTTGGCTATCCCCTTTGTGGGTAATTTAAGCATAAATCTATATGTGCATGATAATGGTATTAAAATACTAAAATCAAATTTAAAAATAGCTTACTAATTGAAATCAAAACCAAAACCCTAATGTCCTTACCAATTAGGAGATGGAAGTTGAGGAACTAGGCTTTGGTGGGAGAAGGAACTGAAAAAAAGATGGAAATGAATGGCAACTAGGATGGTATGAGGCTAAAGAGAGATGAAATGGGAAAGGGAAAACAAGAGTTTAGGGGAAAATAATAAGGATTAGCAAGGAAATTGGGAAGGTGGAAGAAGAAAGATTATGAGAGGGATGTAGAGAGGAATAGGACCACAAAAAGCTACTCCATGGCTCCAAAATGATGCATGAATAAGCTCCAAAGCTTCATGAAGATGCTCCAATGATGGCTAGTTCTCCAAGACTCCAAAGCTCCAAAATACCAAAATAGAACTCCAAAATGCAAGAGTAAAATTGCGTTTGTTATTTTGAGTGAAAACATTTTGAATTAAGCTTAGTCAATCAAGGATAAAGTCTTGTTTAATTTTTTTAGCCAATGGAGGGTGGGACACCTTGGTAGGGGCACAAGTGCTCCATATCCCAAGGAATGTGAGCTTGGATGGGAAGTATAAGAGAAAGAAAGAAGATCAACAAAGATGGTTTCATCTCAATTAGATTCTATATGCACCAGATATGAAAGAAACAAGGTGAAAATGTAGTCTTGTGAGAGGATAAACAAGCATTTAATTTTTGGAGTAGTCACCTTGGAAATGGAAATATGGATACCTTAAGTGTGAAGGAAGCATAAGGGAAGGGGTAAATACATGTGAGAAGGGGAAGGGGTGACATAGGGATAAGAAGTAGGACTTATAAAGGGGTCAAAACACATGGAAAGGGGGAAAAGACACATGGAAGAGGGGAAATCTAGGGGAAAGAGGAAAATAGGCTAGAAAGAAACTAGGCAAAACACTAAAATGAGCACAAAACATGTAAAAGTGAGTTGCAAGGTATGCAATTTTGATCTTACAATATGATAGAATTAATTGTGTAATATGTTTAAGTAGGTATGTGTGAAAGGAGTATCTCTCTTTACTTTCTTGATTGTGTTTTTATAGAAAAATAGTATGTTTAAGTATATGAACCAAATGACTTAAGTGAAAGGATCCTTCTTGTCATGTGTTTCGATTGTGTATTAGATTGGAAAGAAAGCCTTGACCCTCTCCTCTCTTGTTTAATGTTTGAATGAAAATGGTATCTCTCTTTCCTTATGAAAAATATGTATGTCCAAAAGAAAGAAAGGCCATCCTATTTTATAAGAAGTAAATTGTTAGGTCGTTACCCCTTATTCAATCTACTATTAGGATTAAATGAATATAATTATTCATTATTAAACCCTCGAACCAAATGACTTAAGTGAAAGGATTCTTCTTGTCATGTGTTTTGATTGTGTATTAGATTGGAAAGAAAACCTTGACCCTCCCCTCTCTTGTTTAATGCTTGAATGAAAATGGTACCTCTCTTTCCTTATGAAAAATGTGTATGTCCAAAAGAAAGAAAGGCCATCCTATTTTATAATAAGCAAATTGTTAGGTTGTTACCCCTTATTCAATCTACTATTAGGATTAAATGAATATAATTATTCATTATTATACCCTCTGCCCTTGTCTCTTTTTGAGTTGTAAAGGCTAGAGCTTTTGATTATGCTTTATAAAGGAAATTAAATGTAAAATTGATTATTAATCTATCATGCTTAGTAAGTCGTTTAGACCTTATAATTATAATCATTAATCTTGAAATCTCTATCCATACTTCTTGTTAATTTTTTTTTAATTATGCTTATGTGATATGGCTTGTCCAAAGAAAAATGACTAGAAAGGTTTGCATAGGCATGCATTGTGATGTCACATAAATGAATTAGTACAATTGGCTAATATATGCATGTAATGACTCATCATCTTTATTAAAATGTTAGGGAAGAGTACCATTAATCCTTGCTCTATTCAATTGCTTATGGTATGTTTGTATTAGTTTAGTGTTGCAGTTTGGCATGGTATTTCCTCATCTCACTTAAAACCTTTTTAGGAGTGGTTGTCATTAGGATGACACTCCCTTGTGGCATTAAGTGCATTATTGCCCCACCATCTATAGTGCTTCCATTGTCACATAGGGTGTGCCATATGGGAATATGTCACATGATCATTCTTTATATATTCATTGTCCTTCCATTCCTTACATGTTGCCAAGACATCCTTTCACATGTGTTCGATATCATGTGACATCACACAAGTGACAACACATGCATGGGTTGCATATTATTGTTGTGTAGTGCTTTATATTTCAAAAAAAGAATGTTTTTGATTAGTTCAACTGGAAAAGAGGGTCCATAACCCTTTACAAAGCAGCCCCCTGGGCAAAACAAGGCCTAAAAAGCAAGAAAAAGGGTCTTGATCCCAAAACAAACAAGCCCCCAGGGATGAACAAGTAGGCCCAAACAGGCCAGAAACAATAGAACGACATCACAGGCACATCAACCTAGCTGAAAAAGGAACTACACTACACCCGAACCAGACCTAGCGAACCTAACTCCCTTGATTCTAGGGTGCGGAGCAACCACAAAATTAGGAAGTCCTTTCTTCTTTCCCTGAACCACCGTCCAGGAAAGCTCAGAGTCAAAATCTACAGAACGAGGAGAGAGGGGGTCCTCCCCCGAAGCCACAACCAAAGAGGTCTCACGATGAACCTCAGCAGATGCCAAAGCCAGAGAATTCGCATGCAGGGATGTCGAGCTAGAAGTAGGCAAAACTGAAGAGAAAGCAGGAGCTGAAGTAGTAGTAGTCCAACCCGGAGCAGGAGGAGCCGACATGGGATCTGGGATATGATCAAAAGAGTCCACAGAATACGTGGGGTTCACTGCAGTCTCAACTACCACTACACCCTCAGGTACAGTCTCAAAAGGGTGCTCATCCTCTTGAGAGGACTCATTCCCATGAGAAGAACCATCCACCTGGGAAGCACTGATAGTCAAGTGATCTAGGAGAGCATCCTTCAACCAAGTTGCAGCATCCTTGCGGCACGAGAGAGGACAACCAGAGGCCAAATGACCAATAGCAAAACATCGTCTGCATCTGAAAGGGATACCCTCATAATCTAACGGTTGTTTCCAAGGCCAGCTATCCCCTACCAGCAAAACATCTCCATTAAGGGGTTTGGAGATGTCAATATCCACTAAGATGTGGGCAACCCTGGAATGCCCTATAAAAGAGGTAGTAGAATCAACCTTCAGGAAACGACCGATAGCATTACCGATGCCTTCATAGCAAGGATCCTCCCAAAACTGGAGGGGGAGATTTGGGAGACAGGCCCAAATTGGTCTGATGTTAAGCGGCTCGATGAGGGGATTGAAGGAAAGAGTCCAGGGTTTGATGGAGAGGGAATGCTCGCCCCACATCCAAACCCTGCCATACTAAGTCTCGTTGCTCAGAAGAAGCAAAAGTCACAATAAAGAATCCTCGTGCATTGGGAAAGAGCTCAATCTTACCTTCAACAAGCGGCTTCCACGATTCCATGACCCAATTATGAAGATTGGGCAAAGAGGGCCAAAACCCATTGAATCTACATATCACTCCTCTATTGCGATAAAATTCCTCATTTTTTGTGACCTCGGAGCCCCACACCACAACAGGGGAAGAACAAGTGCAAGGGAACAACCGAAAACTGCGTTGGGGTGAGCAGGTCCGAGCACCCAAACCAATCACAGCTGTAGAGAAGGACTTCCGAGGGTCCCCAGGATCCCGAAGCCCTGCAACAATCATTCCACTAGCAACATCCCCTACGACGGTATCATTGTTCACTCTCGCTTCATAGTTCACGCCACCAAAGAGGGGTAACGCACAGGGAACCCCCTGTGCATTAGGGACCCTAGCGTTAACATCCCCAACAGAGGGAACCCCACGCCCAAACCCCACCACTCCCCTGCTCATGGCACAAAGACCAGCGCTGATTCCATTTGCATTTTTCCCTGCGTTCATAGATGCGTTTGTTGTTGCATTCGCAGCCCCATTTGCGCTTGCTGCCATTTCAAAAATTGATTCAAAAAAAGAATGTTAACTACATTTTTGTGAGGTTTTATCCATGACTATGATTATGGGCATTACAAAAGTGAAAAAGGTCAAGCATGAGCATGATACATACCTAAGGCACATGGGTAATTGAGAGAGTAGTTGTAGAGTAAACAATTGTGTGGGTTGAAGGAAGACAAAGGTAAGGAAGTGAAGACATTTACAATTAAACATTTAGAATCAGCATGACTATGAAAAATGTCTAAAGAAAACAATTAGGTATCATATGCTCACAATCAAACTAACAAGTGGGTTCGAGATAGAAACATCACCATCCAATAAAACATATAACATTATGTCAAGTCACTATGGAATTGGTATTGGCACCCTAAATATAAAACATATAACATTATGTCAAGTCACTATGGAATTGGTATTGGCACCCTAAATATAACAAGTTATCTGAACATGTGAGGAGACAAACATGTGAGGAGATATCATTGTTGAAAATAAAATTTGAAGCTAGAGGTCAAAATTCACCCCATGAAAAAAAAGAATGCTCAACCTTTCCTCAATGGATTGACGAGTTCAATAATACCAGATAGAGGATGATAGTTCTTTCTCATTATATGGCTATAAAAATGAAGTGTTTACAAGCAAAGTAGAAATGCACTTCATCAAATTGGAGCAAGAATTGGAAAGACAACCATTCCTTCCACGTGTTGGTACCTAGAAGAAGGGTTGATCATCCCTTCTACAAGCTTACATTTTTGGAAGATCAAAAGCAAGATTTTAAAAATGGTTAGCTAACCCTTCTACATGTGACTAAAAACTCGAGGGGGAAGTGGTTGAAGTTCTCTTAACATGCAAAACTAGCAATGTGAGATCATGTGGAAGTGGATGGAGGTGTTGCGCCCCCTCCTCTTAATGCCTAAACAATTGGAATGTGATCTCTAATAAGTAGTTCAAGAATCACCCATTCTAAGCACTCGCAATTTTATTTTTTAAAAGTGATCTTCGAGTAGAGTTGTAATTGAAGGAACAACAACTCATTTCCCCATTGCATGATAATCCAACTGGGACTAAATTGAAGGTCGCTGGAGAAATGGATGACCATTCCTTCAGTGAGGGGACAGAAATTACATTTCCTTAAGCAAGATGCGAGATTTTTTTGCATGTTATTTCAAGATGAGTGGAGAACGACTAACCGTTTTCTCCCTACAAATATGAAAGTCGGCTTTGATTGGACAAGGAACAATTGACACTCCTTCCTGTAACATAAAATATGGCTTTCCCTAGCGAATGAGATATATTTAAAAAGATTATGTTTTGCTTTCCAAGCATACCGTGTGTTGATGATTGTTTAAGCATGTGTGGAGCTTTTGACAATTAACTTAATTTATTTACCTGTAATTATGTAGCTTAAGATTTAGCCAACACTAGAAATCTTGTAATGACTTCATGTAAGTTAAAGAATAAAGTGCAGCTTGTAAGAAGATTGCCAAAACGCCCCAAAACTGTACAATTATATTGTGATTTGAGTTCGAGAACATGCATAAGTGTGTTGTGTTTTATGTATTCATGCAAGATGATGATGTATAAGACCGAGAAATTAATGAAGAGTGTCATATTTTCCATTCTTTGTGTTCCTTCAAATGTTCTGTTGTGCACTGTAACACGACTAGGTGGAGATAAATTATTCATTCTACCCTTGACCGTGCCATAATGTAGCTTGAAAAAGGCAGATATTGCCTGTCGAGTTTAGAACTACAAGCATATTCATCTTGCCACAAATATAATTGACAACTCACCCTTATGGCACTGCTTGTGGGCGCTACTTCTAATTTAAACGAACAAAATTTGGTTTCTTGAGGAATGGCCACCTCAAAGTAAAGTTCAAACAGAAGCAAGGATCATGAAACTTGGTCATAGGGTTGATGCATGCAACTAACGATTGAGAAGTAACACGGGTAACCAAATAAGCTATTGGTCGATGGAACAGTTATCTTTAAATATCAACATGATTATGCATTAGTTAGGATGGTTGAAGTGTAAGATTGGTTTTGGAAACAAACAAAACTGCAAAGCACCTTGACAGTCCATGGCATACAGATCAATATTAGAACCATATGTTACACAACCCTTAACTCATGCTTTAGGAAAATATTACCACAACTGTACATGGACTTGACAATGAGAAAGTCACACCCCAAGAAACAAAACACAACCATATACAAGAATTTGCCATATTCACAGAGAAACCAAAAATCCATTACAAAATAACTGTACATCTATTCAAAACAAAAACCCATATACAACAGCCTGGAATCCATGGTCCACCAGAAAAGAATAATACAATTGGTCCAGTGATCCAGAGAACCAAAAAAGTGATGAAGTTGAGATGTCACTCTATTTGCTCTCTCTCTCTCTCTCTCACTCACACACAAATGTATCTATCTATCTTATTTAGGTAGCTTGTTTAATTCTGTTCAAAGAAGCAAGCACTGCACACGTAGGCTTTTCGCCATTAGATAGCCATATCTAAAACAATTTGCGAAAATGAGCTACCAAAAAGCACTGTTATATGTATCATAGAAGATGTGCTAGAGGTGAATTATAGACCAGTCTCTCCAAAGCATCCTGCAATCTAATGAAATATGCCTTGGTTGTCTTCATGCCAATCAATCAAAATTGTCATGCACTTTTTACTCACCTATTTCCTCTTTGACAGCAGAAGTGGACATAATCTATGGGTTTCATCCAAGGTCATCCCATAAGCCTGAAACAAACTTGTTCTGGGCACCCAACAGAAAATTTAGCAGCAGTGCCTTTAACTTTATCAGAAAGAAAAAATGAAGAATGTAAAAAATAGATCATGACATATAAACTTCCACACTTGCTTTCTTCATAGCAAGGCAAAGTGGACAGGCATCTAAAGTGATCTCACAGTCTCTGCAGAGACAGAGGTGCCTGCATGGTAATAGCAAAATGGAAACAGCATTCCTTTGACAGACTTTGCAGGTTATCTTATCTCTGGGATCATTTATACCTCTAAGTGGTTTCACATGGTAGACCTCTGCATTGGGATCTAAATGAGCTGATTCAGCATCATCCGCTTCACTATCACCAAGTCCTTCCTTGCTTAGCTCCCTGCTTTGCACCACAGCCTGCTGAAGATCATTTTTTAAGCTTGCCACCATTGCTTCATTACTTTTAGCTTTGCTCTGCCACATGTGGGCTTCTAGTTTGAGCTGGTTCACCCTCTCCTCCAAATCCATGTTTCTAAGATTTACCTTCTCAATCTCCAAGTTTTTATCCCTAAGATTCCTGGAAACGCCTTCCTCTATGACAGTCAGAAGGGACCTCAAATGCCTCTGTCTCTTCTCAGAAAGAGATTCTCTCAAATGCTCCCCCTGCAATCTCAATAATCAAGGTAGATTCATATTAGGGCGTAAATTATGTCACCCCTAATGCCCTCTACTGTCTGCCAAGACGCAAACATAGTAAATTCTTTCATTAGACACAAATACAATTCCATGCCGGGACCTATTGGTCTACCCAGAATCTATCAATACAAATTCATTAGACACAAATACAATTCTATGTAACTTCTTTCATTAGACACAAATACAATTCCATGCCGGGACCTCTTGGTCTACCCAGAATCTATCAATACAAATTCATTCAGTTTAATCTTTATCCATACGTGAACATTCAGATACTAGAATTTGTAGGCATCATACTTTAGAAAAGAATATTACACTCTTCAGGCATCTTGATCTTGACTAGATTAAAGTTGTCAATTTCAAAAGATTTCACGAATATCTCAATTTGGAAGAGTAACTCATACAAAAGCTAGAATGCCTAGGCACATACAATCTCTTTGAGTTGCATTCCTACCATATTTAATATGATGCTGTTATGTTCTACCCTGCTTCAGCATGAATTAACTTTGTACATTACAAAACAATACCTGGACAGTTATGAATTGATCAATTTCATCTCTTTGATGCTGCAATTTAGTCTTGAGATCATCTGAAAGAAATGAGAGAATTGAAGAAAGATCACTCCCGGATGCATTTTCTGCTGAAGAATTTACACACTCGTCTTCGAAAGCTAATCGCAAACCTGTTGAAACTATTCCAGGAGCTTGTTGGTTGAGGTTGGATGATGCCATCATAGATGCTCTCTTACACTGCAGTGAAATCAGACCTACAGGTTCTCTTGGTCTTTTTACATTGTAGGTCTGTTCTTCAAGAGCCTGAAAAAACACTGGATTTGTTGAGAGAACCTGCTGACTCTGGGCAGTGTTTGGTGCTGCTGAAGACAGTCAAAGAATTAACAATGAAGTTTCTACATTTTATGAAGGAATATTCGTTAACACGTCGACTTAAATCCACAAAAACATTAAAACAATCTGTTACAAATGCATTGGCTTACCTGCTGTGAACATTCGAGACTGTGTGGGCACTCCAACTGTTTGGTATTCATCCATTGGAGGTGCTGAAACAAACCCAAATCCCAACAAAGTTGTATGATCACCAACCTGTCCATTCCTGCTGTAAAATTAATCACACAGCAATTATTTTCAAGTTATTATAGCTCTTAACCGTAAGGTAAAATTCGTATCCAATAAATTTATACACAAGCCATATTTTTTCACACATATAAACAAAAATAGGCTTAACATCTCATCCAAAAAGAAGCAAACATTGTTAATGACAATACCAATCGAACCTTGACCAAAGACATAGCTATTAACAAAGAAACGCCAAAATGAATAGCCAAAATTTTAAGGAAAATTAAGTCCTGAATCATAAATTGCTTACAAATATGTTATATGATCTAGAACTCAACAAAAAAAAACTGTAGTTCTTTAAAATTCTAAAGATAAAAGCCCAAATGAATCTATAAACATAAGGTAGAAGTCACTTAAATAAACATGACAAGCTGTTCCAACTTGCATGATCTATTATACATGAGAATTTTAAAATCAAATTACATGTAAAAATAAAAAATAGGACCTTGCATTTAAACGGGATCAAAAAGATAAACGGTCTTTATCCGTAGCTCCTAAGCCTAAAGAGATCAAGATGAAATTAAAAATTGAATTCCTCTACCACAATAGAGTTCAAACTCAGTATTCTGAACAGAACCCAGTCGCAATTGGATCAATATTCAAATAATTGTGTGATATAGAAATAAAAGCAAAACAATACGGACAGTGTTAATTCCCCTCAACTCTCATGCCTTTGTTTATGGCCATCATCCACGGAAAAAGGCATACAATATTTATATGGACCTTACTTCCAATCTCTAACAGAACCTTATGTGAAAGCAAAACAGAAATTGAATATGAAGAGAAAAGTTAATTGACCTCTTTGGACAACAATTATCCTGAACAAAGAAAGCTTATATGGAGCTTACTTCAAATCTCTCTAGAGCCAACATTTGAAGAGAGAAACCGAAATTGAATATGTAGCGAAAAGTTAATTGCCCCTTTGGACAATAATCATCAGGTGAATATAGGATTTACTTATGTGGACATTACATCAAATCTCTTTATAGTAAAATTTAATTGGCCTCTTCGGAGAATTGTTTTTTCAGATAATAGTAGTGGGGATCTATAGGGGCCCCAACCCAAGTTACGAGCAAAAGATAACAAAACAACACAAGAAACTAACAAAAGGCCTGCATGAACAACCCACACAAGGGCAAAGCAGGCCGAGAGAAACAGAGAACAACATCATAGAGCCAACCGACAGTAAACCACAACCAAACACAAACCCTACAGGCAACAACCCTGCTATAGAAGTTCTGAAACACCTCAATGCCCAACTCCAGCATCATTTTTAACCCCATCATCTCTTTCAAACAGATGGCTGTTCAAACCCTCAGCAGCAACAATCACAAATTTTGGTTTAATATCACCATTCCCTGCAGGTTGCCCTAAATCTACAAATGTAATTCCATGGATAATTTCAGACCTTTTGGTGGGCCTGGCCCTTTACAACTGACCACCTTAGAGCCAATGCAAGGTGTAAGCACTAGTGACCTCCATTATACCTTTGTTGTGAGAAACCAGTAGAAACTTTACTACAAAGCACAAGTCCTGGCAGAAAGTCATTAGAGTGTCAATGTCCATATTTACCTCACGTAGCTCCATCTTGATCACAGCTAATTCAAACCCTTCCAAACCAACGCCCTCCCTGTCATCTACATCTTCAGCAACATCTTCCAAATCCTCCTGTGCCACCATCACATTCTTAGGGAGGAGGAGCAGAAGCTCCAGCCACCCCCTCACCTCCTCAAAAGGCACTGCTCGAACTAGCTTATCACAAAAGCCTGCAACAATAGTCATACAAGAGTGCAGGGAACCATTATCCGCAATACCCTCTTCACCAACGATACTCTAAAGATCTAAACCAAAATAAGAAGTATGAAATTTGGGCAATGGAAGATCTTACGCAATCAGTGATTAAACACCAGACGCCGCCAGAATGGGTTCTTGATACCATCGGCTAGCTTGCGACAAACCATAAAACCTAAAGAAACCACAACACAGCAAATGACATACACACCAGACTCTGAATCCCACCATTTGACAAACAACCAACCCCAAATCAGAAGCCACCGTGGAAACCCAACAAACCCATCTGCTGCGAAAGAGAGAGGATGTGCCACAGATAACAAGCATCGCACATGTCAATCTTAACTCCCATTAAATTGGCATCAATGCACAACCTGGGACACAAGCCAAATACAGCCGATACTCACCTTTGGGAAAGCCAACCAAGAGAAGTACGAATGGTGTCAAAAAAATGATTATCATGGCGGCTTCTCTTGATTTATGATTTTTTCCAAGCCATCCCACTCTGCCACCCTAGTGCCAACAAGGGGCTTAAAGATTAAGTCGATTCCTTCATCAGCAAGCCTATCTGCTACCCCATTACATTCAAGGAAGCAGTGAGCAAAGGAAATGGACTCAAAATTCTTACAAAGGATAATTACTTCTTCCTAGATCCCATTAACTTTCCAATTCAGACAAAACACTTTTTAAAAGCCTCTAATTGTTGGATGTGAAGTCCGACTGTTCAATTCATATTCCCTGTTTGTCTCTTCACCTTCTCTTGAAGAGAATTGTATATATATAAGGGAAAAATCATATGTATGATGCTGCAAATAATAAGAAGATTATTGCCCTACTTTTCTGTGGACGTAGCCACATTGGCGAACCACGTTTAATATCTGTCTCTGTGTTCCACTTTGTGTGTTGTTTATTTATCTAATTTTTTAACAATTGGTATCAGAGCAGTGAGATCCAGGGAGAGCAGGTTGGACAGGGTTTACAAGGTTTGTTGCAAAGATTGCTGGGAGCTTGAGAATCTATGTTTCCCAAAATGGTCAAGAGGCGTGTGTAGGAGGTGTGTGTAGGAGGACATGCTACAGGGGTTTGGTTTGCAGGTTTTGCATATCATTGTGGATGTTCCTTATTTCTGGAATGTTAATGAAGCGACGCATTGTATGCGCTCATTCCAGGTTTGCATTCATCTGGACATTTCTGGTATCCTTTGATCACTTGTGATGGTGCTTTATTTCTGGAATGTTAACGAAGTGACACATTGTATGCGCTCATTCCAGGTTTGCATTCATCTAGACATTTCTCATGCAATGGGAGCTCCTAGATGTACAATATGCCATGGAAAGCAGATTTCAAGTGGGAGGTTGTTCAGATGTGAAGTTGCAACATGAATCGAACTTCAAGTGGGAGATTGTTGGATGTGAAGTCCGACTGTTCAATTCATATTCCCTGTTTGTCTCTTCACCTTCTCTTGAAGAGAATTGTATATATATGAGGGAAAGATCATATGTATGATGCTGCAAATAATAAGAAGATTATTGCCCTGCTTTTCTGTGGACGTAGCCACATTAGCGAACCACGTTTAATATCTGTCTCTGTGTTCCACTTTGTGTGTTGTTTATTTATCTAATTTTTTAACACTAATTACATGTGCCGAGTCCCCCTTCAACCAAAAACTTCCTACAACCTTCAGCCTTACATATGGCAAGCCCAACAATCACCACCTCTCATTCTGTTTCATTGTTAGTTTTCTGACTCAAAAGGAGCCTACTTTTGCAAAAGTTAAAAAAAAAAAGCTCCATCAAAATTCAACTTGCAAAATCCCTCTGAAGGAGGCCTCCATTTTTCTTCTCTTTGTTTTAAATTCTTCTTTAATATCCCATAAACGGGACTCTTCCGACAATTGTTATCTTGAATATAAGATGAAAATTTCAAGAAGATTTCTCCCTAAACTTCAGTTAAATATATGACTATCTGAAAACATAAGCACATCTGAAACTAAGAAAACTAACTCGGTAGGAAGGGAGCCAACAGAGCAAACTATACACGCAGCTCTCTAAGGAGTAACCATCCAAAAATATGTTATTAACGAAGGGGTCAGTGGAGCTTAATTCCAAACCACAAGTAAAAATTGCAACTGTGTAAAATGCTAATAGACTCAACCCAATTGTGACAACTCGAAAATTGCCCATACAATTCGGGATTCTCTGCAAATTCATAATCTGAAACCGAACAAAGATTGCCAGTTAGGGAAATATGGAAGATCAAGGAGAGCTGCAAAGTTTTACAGCACAAGCTGTCCATTTACTACCCCTCACCTGTCCCAGTTCAAGCTTGGAGATTTTAGCACATGCAAGCAACAACTTACATTGTTTATTAAGGGTGAATTCAGGTGTATCAACTGATGATAGATTATGGTGTATGATTCCAAAAGTGGATGAAAATTTAAATACAAAGTTTTTCCAAAAGATTTCTACTTTTACAAAGATGTTGCTATGACCTCTTGTGGTTAAGGATTATATGTTAACTGTATTGGCTTTGGAGAGGGCCCATATAACCCTAAAAATCTATTATAAGTTTGATATAATTTTTTAATATATGATGATAAATCACAGAGTATGATCTAAAAAACTGAAAGATAATTAAATGCACAGTTTTTCTACAAAGATGTTGCCTGGCCTTTTGTATACATGAATTGTCTTGGCTTTGGAGACTTCCCATGTAACCCTGTGAACCTGTTATAAGATTTATGTAACTTTTCAATCTATGATACAATTTTATACAAAATTAGGTAATCAAAGCTCATATAACTTTATGAACCTATTAAAAGTTTGATATAATTTTTTAATATATGATGATAAATCACAGAATATGATCTAAAAAATGAAAGATAATTAAATACACAGTTTTTCTACAAAGATGTTGCCGGGCATCTTTGTATACATGAATTGTCTTGGCTTTAGAGACTTCCCATGTCAACCTGTGAACCTGTTATAAGATTTATGTAACTTTTCAATCTATGATGCAATTCTATACAAAATTAGGTAATCAAAGCCTCTAAAGCAATCAAAGCTCATTGAAAGAGTAGATTTTTTTTTTTTTTTTCTCTACTTCTTGATGGATCATGGAGTGTGATCCAAAACATTGAGGAAAAACTTTTACACAGTTAAATCTTGAAACACTTAGATTTAATTTCTAAAAAAAACTTGAAATGGAGTAATAGCAAGTGTGAGGAGTGTGAAAAAATATAAGATATCCAACCTGGTTTTGAAATCGGCAAACAGGACATTAGAGGGATAGTGAGCCTGAACAGCCATTTCAAAGCTGGTGATTCATGTACATTGTAGAGAGACATGAAGATAGTTATAGGGTTTCAGTAGAAAAAAGTACAAGCACAACCCATTTCACGAACCCCAACAAAAACAGGCCAAAATTGGGAAGCTTCCCGTCCATGTGGAAAGCAGAATCCCCTCGGGAGTGGCATATCCACTGAAAATGCAATTTTGTGTCGTGCTGTAATTCATTACGAGTATATTTCACGTCTAACGGCTCTGTGGAAGGAATCATACCCGCTAAATAAGTTACCAGTGGCGTGATTCTCCGTCATCTGACAGAGCACTGCAGTAGTTGAACTTCCCGCCACTATTTTTCCACTGACGTTCAAACTCGGCGAGCGTCTAATGATGAGACGAAATTAACGCGTCATTTGACGTGCAATTTGGCAGTGGAAATGGATGTATCATGACGCAAATTGCAATCACACCGTCTCCATCCACTTTTGCTTTTCTTTACGCAAAGTTTTTTTTTCCTCTCCTTTTTACTTCTTGTCTGGAAGTAAGAATGTTTGGTTTTGTAGACGTCATTAAAAGTCTTCCATTTCATTACGTTTGGGTTAGATTGAAAGGAGTTTTTTAAATTTGGGAGATTATTATAATATTCACATAAATCAAGATGTTGATATGTTTTCCTAATATATTATTAAATTTATGATGTTTTATCAGAATTAGATGCATAGGTTTTGAGTGAAATTCATTGATTCATATTTTATGAGTTATGGTTTATATGAACTTATTTCTCATGAATGGTCCACTTAGTATCATTACATGTAGGTGATGTTTAAAGAGTGAAGCATTGGGACTCCCTAGGTGGTCATCCATCCTATTACTACTTTGACTCGAGTATACTTAACTATGGAGTTTCCCCCAAGATCAACCTACTCCAACTCAAGCACACTTACCATGGAGTCTCACTTCAAAAGTTGGAAGGTGCGAATAGGGTATTTCCAATTATTGTGAAATATGCATTCATTTCCAAAGAAGAGCACACCCTTGAATGAGAACAACTAACTCTTGAAAGTTGATGGCACCACCTAGCCTAGCTAGCATGATTGGACTCTATTCTAAGTAACTTGCATAAGTCCATATTCATCTAATCCTCTTGTTTTGTTAATTTTTATCTTTATATTTATCTAGTCTTCTTGCTTTATTACTAATTTTTATCTTTACGAACATATCTATGCTCTTTTTACTTTATTAATTTATACCTTTATCAATTTAATTGAAAGTAGCATTCCTATGATTCCATGCGGAATTTGTCAAATTTCAACTCTCACTACTACAACATTCATTAATCTTCTCTCCATTTTTTTTAATTTACCATAACTATTTTCAATTGTAGAGAGATTATAAATGAGTAGCTTCATAATTACTGGCACTTGCACCGATAGGAGGTTTAAGGAATACGCCGATAGGAGCAATGGAGAGTTTCAAATTTTTTCTAGCGTAAATTTTTTTAATGACGTGAGACAATTCCAAGCACTATAATGTTCACATATAAAAGCCTTTCGGCTAATTATAGTTTGGAGTTTACTTATATCCCTATCTATCTTCTCCTTTGTCTATTCTTTTACCTTTTTAAATAATCATGAGTTTGTTTATAACTTTTGCATAGCTATCTTGTTGAAAGATCATCTCCCTAAAATGATATCATAAATAATATGATAAAATATAAAAAATCCCATAAATTATGCTACAATCCTATTAGATACACCTATGGTAGATTAGAGAAACATTCAATGTGTAATGTCCCAAATTTTGAGCTGCATGGGAAATGCAATATTGAAATTGTATTTTCATTTTTATTTGATAGATTTTAGAAAATGGAATATTTAATTGCATTTTCTCTAATCGATTTCTATGAGTTGTAAATATGAATAAGGTGATGTGCTCGCCCAAAGAAAGAATAGGTCCCAACTAAATCCAACGATTATCATATTTGAGTGATTGGATTTGTTGATGAAGGATTTTCATTCGATCATGTGCCATAAGGAATCGATGCAAGAGAAATAAAGGCATTTAAAAAGATATTTGTGCATTTAAAGGGGCGTCGATCCAATACAAAGCAAAATTAAATGTTAAGCATAGTCGACGGTTGAGGTAAAGAAGACAATTTTAAATGCAAATTTTATTTATTAAATATTTGCATTGGAGTGGTTGAGGGTTTTTATTAAATGCAAATATTATCATTTAATGCATGTGCATCAGGTAGTTGTGGATTGATGCAAGAATAGACGAGCATTTTAAATGTAAGTTCATAAATTGAATGCCAGGTCGGTTATGTCAAGGATCAAGATTTTAAATGCTTTGAAGGATATTAAATGCTTGCATTTGGATAGAGTGGTTTATGTAATGCATTTCATGAAGTGGTTAGTGGTCGTCCAAGGCAAGGAATGATTTTCAATGCAAAATCAAAATATTTAATGATTGCACACAAGCTGCCAAGGAGAGTACATTGCTATTGGATCAATCCATTTGGAGGAGTTGTAATTCATTTAAAATAATTGAAGATTGTTTTAAATGAAAGAGTTTGATTGTAATTCATTTACAATTGTTCAAGTTCGTTGATTCTCATTGGTGGAATTCAAATTTTAATTCAAAATTGCCAAGGAGATGGACGGTCTTTAAATAGAGCAAATCAACATCAATTTGCAACTTTTGATGCTTTGGTATGTTTTCTATCTTTTCATTTTAAGCTAATAATTCCGATTTTCAGTTTAATTATCAAGGTGATGACCCCTTGATCATGTATGGAGATGGCCCCATACAATGTGTGAGGTGATATTGTTCTAATATCTACCATTGAGCTTAATATTGCAGGCTTAGATAAGTATTTGGAGCTATTTGATTAATATATTGAAGCCCTTGATTCATTAGTGTCACGATCAAGGTAGCAATTGGGCTTATTACATCATTGGAGTGAGATTTTTGTATGTTGCAGGGACTGAAATTTCATAACAACGAGATATTCATTTTGTTTCAAGGATTTTTGAATGTTCTACAAAGATTCCAAGAGCTGAAAATTGCAAAGGAACATCATCATTTGTCTTAGGAGTGAAGATTTGAGGGTTTGGAAGCATATTTTTATTGGCTGGGCAAAAAGTACACTTTTAACAGTTGGGACAGGGAACTGTACTTTCATATCAGTCAATTATAATTTCATCTCCAAGGTTGTTTTGTTCAATCTTTGGCTTGAATCAATTGCCAAGTGTTTATACATGATCCTACTTGAAGAAAGAGACAATTGGATGTCATTTTGATGTGGAAAACTTGATGTATAATGGTCTGATCTGAATATCAGAGTGACTGATTTTTGTAATAGCAGTGAATAAATAAAGTTATTTGGATCTCTTTTCATGATATATTCATTGGTTGATCATATTCTCATATGTATTTGATTGTATCTTCAATTGGGTTTCATCTATAGTGATATATTGTGCAAGACTTCTTATCTAAAGTATACATCATTTTCAATCATATATAGTAGTTTGGACACTTTTGTTGATAGGGCAAGAGATACACATTCTAGGAGATCAAGAAGTGTAAGTAGTGGGAGAACTAGTATTGCAGGTAGAGCAGATTCAGATACAGGGAGAGATACAAGGAGACATACACAAAGAGAGCCTACACCAACTCCTACACTTACAGGTAGAGCAACCACAACAGTTGATGATAGACCACTTCGTCCAAGATTTGAGCCAGTGATTGAGGAAACATCTTCAGAGGATGAGGAGGTAAATTAGATACACCTATGGTAGATTAGAGAAATATTCAATGTTTCACTTCTTCCATTTCCCAAAACATAGCCTTACTATATAAAATGTAGAATATTACTTTGTTTACATATATTCTGTTATGCTAATAAATTAAAAAATTGATGCAACCTTCAACTTATGTTCTAGGCTATGTCACAGGGTTCATTGAATTTAATCCATGAAGTTTGAAATTTGGCAAACATTAAAAAATTGTTTCAATTTGCCCTAAAATTTGTACGGATAAAGGCTTCGGGTTTTTAATCCAGTTCTAGGTTCAAGTGCAAGGCTGCGACTACTTCGAAGTCTAGTCCAAGCTTCCTTAATTATATTTTGTGTTTGAGCAGCCTTGATAAATTAACCTGTGCGTGTTCTTTCATTTACGGTGCAAGTGATGGTAATGACGATAAACATCAATTGAATCCACAACACATGCGACAAAGAAGAGCCCAAGTTTCGACTATAGGGATTGGTGGTGTAGATATGTTTTTTCATTGTAGAGGGAAGGGGAACCGCCATGAGATTCAGGCACAGATGAGTATTTTAAGTGAAATCTAGTTTTATTGTCGTGCCCTTCTTAGTCCATGGTTACGCCTAATAAAATTTCTCGATTATATTTATATTTGCATTATTTTTTCTTTTTCAGCCATTCTATTTGACCCCTTTGTTAGACTTGGCATCACTTTCTTTATTCCTAATTTTCATTGATTATATATATATATATATATATATATATATATATATATATATATATATATATATATATATATATATATTATATATAGTTATTATTAATTTTATTATATTTTATATATTTTTTATTTATATATTTCTAATAATTTTAATTTAATATATTTACAATATTTAGATTTGATTTATACTAGTGAATTTAATAAAAAATTTTGCCCAATTTTTTTTCACCAAACTTAATTGGAATTTTATCATCACAAAATTAGAATAAAAACCTTGTGACATAGGTTCTAGGAGCAATTATATATATATATATACCTTTGACTGGAAGTAAGGTAAAGATGAGTTTTTGAAACAGGCCAAACCTTTGTACATAAAACAACTATAAACTACCTGTTGCACAACCAACACCATATAACTTTTTTCTTTTCCTATTGCACATCCAACACCATCTAGAAAACTTACAAACATTCAAAATTCAAACATTTATTCTTGAACATAAAGAAACTAATCAACAAAATGAACAATCAATTTAAATAAAAGTGTAGATTAATGATTTACAACTTGTCCATTTCCAATTATCAAAAGAATATGGTACTGTCCCCACTTATGCTCCATAACATGGATTGTTGTTTCAATGATTCATGCAAACGACTTTGGCAAAGAGTAGCAGCAAACCCTTAAATGTGATATGATAATTGTAAATGGAAATCAAGGAGAAGTGAAGATCCCAGATCTGGAACTTAAATTACACACAGTTGTTTCACTCCTTGGCATGTCAGTTGTCTCACTCACTGCACATCCAACTAAAAGCTGTATTCTTGGTGATGCTGATGCGACACACTTTCTCTTTGTACTTGTGCTTCTACACCTTCTTTGATGATAAAAGTGATGCAGGCACTGTCTGCATCATATCTGCAGGGATTGAAATGTAAGACATTTTCATTTACCTTACTATTTTACCAGTTACAGAGATGAAATTAAGTTAGGTATGGTATTTCTATAGGACATTCTCAATCCTCAGTCCTTGATAATTCTCATCCCATGAAGTCATAGAACACAATTTGACTGCGAGCCATCAACTTGTGCAACAAAGGCATGCAGAGGATTTTCTATTCATAGGACCCAATTCATTCAACACACCAACAATGTACATAGTTAAAAATAGTAACATGACAAGATTGTTTTTGCTTTTGCATATGCTGGGGATTTTTCTCGCCCACCATGTATCGTTGTCATGGCAGAAATGTTCCTGCATAGCAAGGCAAAAGCTCGTTAGCTCTGAAACTTGTTCTAACATTGTTTCACACTTGAAACTCACTTCAAATCCCCTTTCTTTGGTTGGAGAGGATCAAAACTCACTCAAACTTTTATCAGTTAGGATGGTGTGGGAATGATCAAAAAATTTTATGGCTTGGGAATAGAGACACAAGTCATATTTCACAAACTCACTCAAACTTTTATCAGTTAGGGTGGTGTGGGAATGATCATAATTTTTATGGCTTGGGAATAGAGACACAATTCATATTTCACATTAATGAAAATTGGGGTTATGCCTAAAAGAATATTTGTACGCGTTATATCATCATTAATTTCCAAAGTTTCATCTTTAATTCTCAAATTTATTGTTCCTCACCTTGGATCAAATTTATGGTTGTGGACCTAATCTAGATCAATTTCACAATCCCAAATCTAGACCCTTCACTTTTATAATTTAAAACTTAAGTTTTTTGATTGGTCAACTATTTCACTAGTCATTGTGAGCCAACCTAACTCACAATTTGTTAACTTGTAGGGTTGGTTGTTATATTTGAAGACATTCGTTCATTTGAAATCATTTAGGAATCAATTGAACACATCTAGACTTTGATTTTGCAAAAGGAATATAAATGAACTATATTCATTGTGTACTTGCTTGCTATCTTCAAATATTTGCCTAGAGCCATAAAGCTAGTCCACTAGGTGTTTGCCAAAGAAGAACTTGACCCTTGTGATTTGACAAATTCACAAAGGTGTTTATAAACATCCCAAGTCCTTACAACATTCAAATATCAAAGAAGCAAAAGGAATAAATTGTAGACTGTAGAAATTAACAAGATCATGATGCAAGAGCATCAAGGGTGAAGTGCAATCTTGCACAACCAAAAATATCTTTATTTTATTTTTTCAATTTTTGTCTTGTTTTTGTGTTGCAGGCATGATTTTAATCTCCTTTCACCTATCTTTAGCAACCTTTGAAGATAGTCTTATTCATATATTTCATTGGCCTGAAATTCAAGTAAATTAGCGTTGCATTTGGTAAAGGACATCTCACACCCCAGTTGGGAAATGTATTTTTTATTATTTTGTAACTCCCAAGAAGAATTAAATGATATGGAGTAAAATATTTGCCATGATGGGAGTGGAGTCGCTGGATGAGGAATTGAATGGCAATTTTTGGAAAAAAATTGAATTTGCTAGAAAAAGTATTAAAGAGGCCAATTGCATGGATTACCATGCCTAGAATGGAGGAGGTAGAGGTTGGATTGGCATTATTGGGGAGAGAGAGATTGAAAAATTCAAAATGATCTGGAAAGCTGGGAAGAAGGGGCATAAAACCCAAAAATCATTTTAAAATCTTGGAGATAATGAAGGAGCAGTAATAGATGGAAAGTGACGAGATTGTGGAATTGTAGCTGATTTTTGATCTATTTCCAAAACTTGCTTGTAGAGAATTTGCATATGTGTTCTTAATCTTGCCTGTAGATGATTATTGTTGCCGATGGATCTTTCATGGAGGATTTAATTGTTGAATTATTTTTATACTTGTAGAGTTCCAATATTTCCTGAATGCAAATAAATATTCTTGTGCTGAAGATTTTGTTTAAAGATTGCTTGTGTTCATTTTTTTTGAAAGGAGGCTGCAACAATTGACAAACCTCATTGGTTTCTCAATTGTTGAACTGCATCAATTTATCAGAGCAGGATTATAGAGATCTAGAGAAGAAATGGCACATAGAGGATAGGGTAGAGGAAGAGTCCCACAAGGAGAAGAAAATCCAACACTTATGGAATTGATAAGGGGAATCTTAGCAAGGTTGGAGGCCATAGAAACTTCTCAGAGAAAAGGGATTCCTATTGAAGACATTAGTGAGGATGAGGAAGAAGTTCCAGAAGTTGTAGCAGTGTAGGGAAAAGATGCACATGAAGAGAGATTCTTACAAGTGTTGGCTAAGCTTGGGAGTAGACCAGGGATGGACCCATCGAGTTACAATGGGAGTATGAATCCAGAAGAGCTTATTGACTGGATTGCAGAAATGGATAAATATTTTGATTTGGAAGCCGTTGAAGAGAATAAGAAGGTGAAATATGCTGGCACAAGGTTGAAAGGACATGCATCCCTATGGTGTGATCAAGTGTAGATTGAAAGACAGAGGAAAGGCAAAGAGAAGATAAAATCATGGGAGAAGATGGTTACAAAACTGAAAGCAAAATTCTTGCCTATGGATTATCACATTAATTTAATTAAAAAGTTGCAGAACCTTAAACAAAAGGATTTGAGTGTCATAGAATACACAGAGGAGTTCTACAAATTGAGTATACGTGTTGAACATGTAGAGGATGATGAGGAGCAGGTAGCAAGGTATGTAAATGGCCTGAGGACTAACATTCAGGATGAGATCAACATGGTCTTGATAAAGACAATGGAAGAAGCCTACCACTATGCACTGGAAGCATAGGAGAAGTTAGCAAGAAGGCAACAAGGAAGCTTTAGAGGAAAAGGAAAACTTGCACGAGGTAGGGGAAAAGAAAATAGTGGAAGAGGGTAGCCAATAAAGGAAGAGGAAACAAGTTGGTCACAAACATGTCATGGGACAAATGCAAGAGGAAGAGGAGATTTTTCAAGAGGAAGAGGTGAAAGTTCAAGAGTGAGAGGATGTAATGTCCCCATTTTTTCGGGCATCAGTTTTTAGAGGATTAGCCTATTTATTGACCCTCGTAGGCTAATGCATATGGTTAGGGGGTCCCGTTTGGTAGTTTTCAAAGTGTTTCCTTCTCCAGAACTTAGTTTGGTTTAGGATTGGCCTTCGTTTGACTCAGTTCCTCACACTTACTATTTATAGTAAGTCACCATTTCAGGGGAGTCAGTATTGCTATTAATAGTTAGGCACCTGGTCATATTATGGATTTGTCATCAGGGATGGTTCTAGACTCATTTTGCATACATTTACTATTTATAGTAAGTTACCTGATGATTTGGACTCAATGTTTCTATATATAGTAGGGCATCTAGACATGTGGTAACTTCAGTGTTGATCCCAATTCTCCGTTGGCTTGGAGAAATAAGGTTTATTGTGCAAGTTATAATATTTAATTATTAATAAAGGTGACTTTATTAATAATTAAATCATTAAAGGCATATTATAAAGTTATTAAAGTCACTTTATATTCAATGAGGCCATGACCCTCAACTTAAGTGACTTAAAGTGCAATTAATGAATTATATTTTGAGGGCCAAATATTAAAGTATTTCATTAAGTTAATGTGCACACAAGTTATATTATTTTAAATGATATTAAAGTGCATTTATTATTACCTTGACTTGGGCACCCACTTATGAAGATATTGATTGAAGTTATTAATGAAACATTAAATGGATTTAAAAGTGCTATTAAATGCACTTATGGGATCAACCTCTTTGGAGACTCTATATAAAGGCTTCAAAAGCAATTATCTCATGATTATTGAATGATCATTTTGACTTTATCTTTTGTATGTTCTTGGGATTTGAGCTTGAGACCTAGGGTTTCAGTTGCTTGTCTTCTTTCAACCATTGGAGAATGTTCAATCTTCAGTGTTGTAGCAATCTGAGGTGGTGAAAGATCCATTGAAGGTTAGCATTCAAAGTTGGCTTCATTCAAGAGCCATTGTTGAGCATATTGGTGAAGAAATACAAGTATTTCAAGGGTTTCAAAGGATAAACATTTGTAGATTTCAGAATATTGGTTACATGAGGGTTTCTTTACAAATTTGTGAAGTTTTGGTGACGAGATTGAGGAGAAATAATATTAAAATCAATAGACACCTTTGTAGATTGAAATCTTCAAGAATATCTATTGTTGGGTTGTACAGTACTTGCTGGCCATACCACCTAGATTTGTGATTATAGTGTGTTTTGGGACTGCAAAAGGGTCATACTTTGGCGTTGGACTGATTTCCAAGGTTTTCTGGGCACTTTATTTGCTGTTATCAACCATAGCTGGGTCGTACAACTTACGAAAGGACGTGGGCACTTTGGATATATTGACTTCCTACCTCCTTGGCATCATATATATCCCTCATTGGTGGCGTTCTGGACCAAAATGTTTGCTGTAGTGTGATGCTGATGTATATCGACCATTGTATGTGAATATTAATGAAGTTCCATAGCTCGTAATGTTGGCCTGGGTTTTGGCAATAATATGAAGTTGGAGTTTCAAAATGGGTATGAGTCTGTAATTAGTTTTAGTAATTTTTATGATCTGGGTCATTGTCAGTTTATGCATATTCATTGTATATTTTCTGGGTTTTCAATATATGGTGTATTTTCTATGTTATCAAAGCAAATATCAAAACATGCAAAAACATGCAATGAAAACCTAAACCCCAAACAACCATAAACTTAAAAAAAACCCAAAAGAAATTATACAGGTAGAAATTATAGTTTGCAAGTGTCCACTTGGGGTGGGACATTACAGTGGTATCAGAGCGGATTCCTGCCATCCTGTTGGAGTTTGAATTAAATATTCAAAGAGCTCACATTGCATCATTTGAGTGAACAACACTCATTAGTTTTAGTTATGGGTTACTACAGTATTGAGGGAAAATCCAGGGAAGAGATTAAACAGGATGCCATCAAGCTCAGAGAAGGTTATGAACGAGAAGCCCCTCAACTCTTTGAGGACTATCAGAGTATGCCAGATGATTTTAAAGCATAGTACTCTCTTAATGATTATTTGAACTTTGTTGTCATCTCGAGTCTCGAAAAGATTGGATTGGTAAAGTATATTAAGAGGGTGTATAAGGAGAAAATTTCATCTAAAGGGGTAAAATTTAGTCATGGGCACAGTATGAGCAGGTATGGTAGAACTACTAAAGAAGATAATGAAGATGGTTCTACATCCAACTCAATGATCAGGTTACATGAACTCCTATAATGAGCAAGAATGAAATGAGAATACAAGGTCTATGCTTCACTTGCAAAGGTTTTTGGGAGCTTAACCACTAATGATCAGATAATGAGGTAAAGAAGCTTGAGGAAGACCTCATTTTGACACATGGATGCATTGAAGAAGAAGCCAGGAAGGAGACAGATTTGGAGATGCACATGTTGCATGAAGATGTTGGGGTTCATGAGTCACATCATTTGGAAGGACAAAGATGATCCCATGATGAATCCATTGAGATTAAGGAGGCTTGTACAAATGCAGATTTACTTTGCAGCCATGGGGAAAAAATTATGGCACATGATACACTCAATTTTCCTTCAAAGACACCTTTTGAACCAACACTTGGCAATGAACAGTTAGTAGAGGATGAAGTTTTGGTTGAATCTCTTGAGGACACTACAAATAAGTATGATGTAGCTCTTAATTTTCTGTTTTATGACAATAGTCATAATGTTGAACTTACTCATGAGATAGCAGCCATTCCTCGTGAAGATGATGGATGTGTGGAGTTCCCTAACATTGACACTCAAGATCTGAGTGTTAAAAATGAATTATGTGATGATGATTCAAGCTACAACAAGTCTGATTTTGCAAATCAGACGTTAGAAGTTGAGAATGAATTAGAAAATCTGCTTCTTGGTGATGGGTAAGAAGTGTGCAATGATTGTGTCCAATCAGTAGCTTCTATTATGTCATTGGAGCCATCCTGCGTGGTACATAATAGCGGTACCTTCGTTGAGGAAGTGTACAGTGCTGATGGCTCATATGATGATGGGTATCAAACAGTGAGTGAAGATGATACAACTTCATATCATAGTGTTGATTATACATCAAAAAAAGTGCATGATGTTAATGAGTCCCAGGAGTATAGTCAGTTGGTGGGACAACTGAGGGTAAACGAGGACCAAATTGATGCAGCCATTAGACACTTGGATGACACTATTCAGCTGATGGCTAAATATTGCTGAAGGATTCTAGAAATATAGAACAATCCCAAAGGAGGTCTTTCCCTTGTAGGTTATCATGCTCTCAAAGAGGTGTTGATGGAAACAAAGTCCAATTACATGCAGCTACTCTCAGATAGGGATCACCTAGTCATGTTTGGTGAGACTTGTCTTGATGCACTCAAGGGGAAAGAGAGGGAAGTGGATAAGCTTACCGATGAGCTTATGGTCGTGGATAATTCCTTGAAGAGCACTCAGGAGGCTCTTCAGGAGTCCCAGTTTTAGGTTGTCAAGCTTTGTGAGGAAGCAAGTTTGGATCATTTAGCATCAACCATAGCAGAAATGCAGTCATCCAGGACTGTCATGACATCTCATGATAGGGGTGTCAGTCTCTACATTGGTGGAGTAGAGATTTCTATTAGAGAGACTTGTGTTGAGGGGGCAGAGTCATGTGTGACTAGTGTGCTGGACCAACACACTGCCTGATCACATTTGCAGAGAGGTCTTGCAGAGTACCTACCCAACCAGCCCCTCATAATCAGAGACGTGAACCATCTTCTGATTCCAGTAATGAGAGTGACGGGGTGAGTGTTCCCCAAGACTATGACGGTCGACCATTGATAGAGGAGGGAGCATTTTACCTTGACTGCATAGTGAGAAATGCTCATCACTTCTCCTTTAGTAGACACATGGAGGATTTGATGATGCGTCGGTGTGGATTGGCTCATGGCTTGTACCATCCATTGTGGGATGGAGAGTTGCCATCTTCAGAAGATGGGACTAGAGGCTGCAAGTACCTGACTCAGTTGTTTTCAGGGGATTACTTGCAGGATCAGAGGTGGAATTACCATCATGCAGATGAGTACCTGACAGAGTTTGCTACTTTTGGGTTTCTTTTGGAAACATGACTTCAGGGAGGTCATAGTGGCAATGGGCATGATGGCTTAGTTTGTTATCACATCCATGGGAGTTTCACAGAGGTTGTAGAGAGATATTGTGTTGTGGATGCTCCCAGATATTCATGTCTTTTTATGGTGGATGGATGTGAGGTTCGGTTGTTTTGGGATCCAGGTGGTGATAGATTTGGCATGGTGTATTGGGTCGATTCTAGTGAGTTGCTTCACCATTATCAGCATGGTGGGGTTTTTATCAGAGTAGTGTAGTGGAGGTTAGCAGGTGATATGCTTAGCAGACTTCCATTCTAGCTATGGGATCCAAGGATTTTCTTGTTTAGTGGATTGCTTCTTTCTTCTATCAGGGTTGACCTAGTTACAAGGTACAGTGGTATCACATTGATGCCACATGATTTGGATGGGGCATTCTACAGGATGATCTGGGATCCTGACATTCAGTTGGGCATTGATTGCAGAGTTTGGGATCCTTTGGGTGCATCAGGATTGCAGACAGAGCTTACTGGTGACTTACATAACATGTACAGTGTGCAGAGAGCACACAGTTCCATCTTTGATCTACTTGTACATGTTTTAATTTTGATGCACAATTCTTGTGCGCATGGGTTGGATAGTTGGTATGATGTTTATCCTTGCACAGTTGTGATTATGTTGGTGCTTCAGGAGTTGGTTAGAGATGTGTGGGATATTTCACAATTCTTCCTTTGGACCTCCTGTGGAGTGGAGTTTCTTTGTAGTGGAGATTGCTTGGGGACAAACAATTTTAGGGAGGGCAGACTGTAATGTCCCCATTTTCGTGAGCATTAGTTTTTAGAGGATTAGCCTATTTCCTAACCCTCGTAGGCTAATGCAGATGGCTAGGGGTTCCTGTTTGGCAGTTATCAGAGTGTTTCCTTCTCCGAAACTTAGTTTGGTTTAGGATTGGCCTTCGTTTGACTCAGTTCCTCACACTTACTATTTATAGTAAATCACCATTTTAGGGGAGTCAGTATTGCTATTAATAGTTAGGCACCTAATCATATTATGGATTTGTCATCAAGGATAGTTCTAGACTCATTTTGCATACATTTACTATTTATAGTAAGTTACCTGGTGATTTGGACACAGTGTTTCTATATATAGCAGGGCACCTAGACATGTTGTAACTTCAGTGTTGATCCCAATTCTTAGTTGGCTTGGAGAAATAAGGTTTATTGTGCAAGTTATAATATTTAATTATTAATAAAGGCAACTTTATTAATAATTAAATCATTAAAGGCATATTATAAAGTTATTAAAGTCACTTTATATTCAATGAGGCCATGACCCTCAACTTAAGTGACTTAAAGTGCAATTAATGAATTATATTTTAGGGGCCAAATATTAAAGCATTTAAGTCAATGTGCACACAAGTTATATTATTTTAAATGATATTAAAGTGCATTTATTATTACCTTGACTTGGGCACCCACTTATGAAGATATTGAATGAAGTTATTAAGGAAACATTAAATGGATTTAAAAGTGCTATTAAATGTACTTATGGGATCGACCTCTTTGGAGACTATATAAAGGCTTCAAAAGCAATTATCTCATGATTATCTCATGATCATTTTGACTTTATCTTTTGTATGTTCTTGGGATTTGAACTTGAGACCTAGGGTTTCAGCTGCTTGTCTTCTTTCAGCCATTGGAGAACGTTCAATCTTTAGTGTTGCAGCAATCCGAGGTGGTGAAAGATCCATTGAAGATTAGCATTCAAATTTGGCTTCATTCAAGAGCCATTGTTGAGCATATTGGTGAAGAAATACAAGTATTTCAAGGGTTTCAAAGGATAAACATTTGCAGATTTCAGAATATTGGTTGCATGAGGGTTTCTTTGCAAATTTGTGAAGTTTTGGTGAAGAGATTGAGGAGAAATAATATTAAAATCAATAGACACCTTTGCAGATTTAAATCTTCAAGAATATCTATTGCTGGGCCGTACAGTACTTGTTGGTCGTACCACCCAGATTTGTGATTATAGTGTGTTTTAGGACTGTAAAAGGGTCATATTTTGGCGTTGGAAGACTGTGAGGGATCTGCAGAGATTATTTGACTGATTTCCAAGGTTTTCTGGGCACTTTATTTGCTGCTATCAACCATAGCTAGGCCGTACAGCTTGGGAAAGGACGTGGGCACTTTGGATATTGACTTCCTACCTCCTTGGCATCATATATATCTCTCATTGGTGGCGTTCTGGACCAAAATGTTTGTTGCAGTGTGATGCTGATGTATATCGGCCATTGTATGTGAATATTAATGAAGTTCCATAGCTTATAATGCTGGCCTGAGTTTCAGCAATAATACGAAGTTGGAGTTTCAAAATGGGTATGAGTCTGTAAATAGTTTTAACAATTTTTATGATCTGGTTCATTGTCAGTTTATGCATATTCATTGTATATTTTCTGGGTTTTCAATATCTGGTGTATTTTCTATGTTGTCAAAGTAATATCAAAACATGTAATGAAAACCTAAACCCCAAACAAGCATAAACTTAAAAAAAAACCAAAAGAAATTATACAGGAAAAAATTATAGTTTGCAAGTGTCCACCTGGGGTGGGACATTACAGAGGAGAATATGATAGAGGAAAGGGATTTTTAGGAGTATACTTCAATTGTGGGGAAATGGGTCATCAGGCCTTTGAGTGCCCTCAAATATAAGAGGTTGGAAAGATAAACATTGGAAAAGCATACACTACAGAAGCTAAAAATTAGACAGAGCCAGTAGACCTTGAAGATGGAGAAGTTCTCATGCTGAAAAGAGTTCTCTTAAAACTAAAGAAGGAGCTTCCAGAACCGGCACATAGGAGGAGCTTGTTTAAAACAATTTGTAAGTCTCAAGGAAAATGTTGCACCATAATAGTGGACAACGGAAGCATAGATAATTTAGTGTCCCAAGAGATGGTGGAGAAGCTGAAGTTAGAAAAGGATGAAGCACCCAAATCCCTACCGGGTCACTTGGTTACAAAAGGGACATCAACTTTTGGTGAGTAATATCGGGTAAAATTTTAGATTGGTAACTATAAGGATGACATACTATGTGATGTGATGCCAATGGATGTATGCCACATCCTATTGGGTAGGCCATGGCAATATGATCGCAAGGCAACTCATGATGGTGAAGCTAACACATATACAATCACAAAGGACAAGAAAAAGTATGTCATGAACCTGTTGAAAGAGAAGAAAAGTGAAGTGGACAATGATGCCAAGGTATGCATGATCACTGGTAAAAAAATTTAAATGGAGTTAAAAGAAGAAGTATGTTATGCTTTAGTTTCCAAGCCACAAGTTGTTGGGACAACAAGTGAAGAACAAGGAATTCTTGAGGAAATCAAGAGGATATTGCAAGAATATGAAGATATTTTGATGAAGGATCTTCCAGATGGACCCCCACCAATTAGAAGTGTAAGTCATTGCATGGATTTGATACCAGGGGCAAGCTTACCAAACAAGGCAACGTATAGAATGAGCCCAAAAGAAAATGAAGAGATAAATAGACAAGTGCAAGGATTGTTGGACAAAGGATTAATAGGAGAAAGTTTGAGCGCATGTGCAGTACCGATAGTTTTGGCACCCAAGAAGGATGGAGAATGGCGTGTGTGCACGGATTCAAGGGCTATTAACAAGATACCAATCAAGTATAGGTTCCCATTGCCTCGTGTGGATGATTTGATGTATTTCTTAAGTGGAGCAAAATATTTCACCAAAATTGATTTGAAAAGAGGATACCACCAAATAAGGATTAGAGAAGGAGATGAGTGGAAAACCACATTCAAAACAAAGGAGGGGTTATATGAGAGGTTGGTTATGCCATTTGGACTCACAAATGCCCCAAGCACATTCATGAGATTGATGAACGAGGTGCTTAAACCATTCCTTGGTAAGTTTGTGATTGTTTATTTAAATGACATCTTGGTTTTTAGCAAAGAAAGAGATGAACATCTAGAGCATGTTAGGGCTATTTTTCAAAAATTAAGAGAGGAAAAGTTGCTGGTGAACCTTAAAAAATGTGTCTTTATGAAGGAGGAGTTGGTATATTTGGGGTTCATAATCTCAAAGGAAGGCTTAAGGATAGATCCGGAAAAGGTTAAGGCAATCCTAGAATGGTCATCACCTAAGAGCCTGTTTGAGGCAAGGAGTTTTCATGGTTTGGCAAGTTTTTATAGGAAATTTATCAGAAATTTCAGTAGCATTTGTGTACCAATCACAAACACAATAAAGGGAGAAAGAAAGGACTTCAAATGGATAGTTGCAGCAGAGAGATGTTTTAACATTTTGAAGGTAAAGGTGATCGAACAACCCATATTAGCATTGCCATATTTTAACAAAGTGTTTCAAGTTGATTGTGATGCAAGTGGGGTAGTGATAGGAGTTCTCAGCCAAGAAGGGAGGCCCATAGCTTACTTCAGCAAAAATTTAAATGAAGCCAAGAGAAAATATTTAGTGTATGATCAAGAGTTTTACTCTATTGTGCAAGCCCTCAAGAAGTGGAGCCACTATTTGTTACCCAAGGTGTTTGTCCCCTACACAGACCATCAAGCCTTGAAATTCGTTAATAGCCAAGGTAAGATAAATCAAAAGCATATGAAGTGGGTGGAGTTCTTACAAAGTTATTCTTTTGTTCTTAAACATAGAAGTGGTAAGTCAAGTCGGGTAGCGGATGCTTTGAGTAGGAGGTGTTTGTTGCTAAATAAAATGCAAGTGAATGTTTTGGGTTTTGATTTGATGAAAGAGTTGTATAAAAAGGATCTTGATTTTAGTGAGGCATGGGCAACTTGTAAGTCTCCAATAGAGAGTGATAGAACCAAGTGGCTGGAATATTTCATTCAAGAGGGGTTTTTGTTCAAGGGGCAATGATTGTGCATACCAAGGGGATCAATGAGGGTAAACTTGATTCGGGAAAAACATGGTGGAGGACTTGGTGGACATTTTGGAGTGGATAAAACTTTGGTGTAGCTGAGTGAAACTTACTATTGGCCAAGTATGGGTAGGGATGTGAAGAATATGGTTCAAAGATGCTCAATATGTCAACATGCCAAAGGGACTAGCCAAAACACAAGGTTATATCAGTCTTTGCCAATTCCAGATAAGCCATGGGAGGAAGTGAGTATGGATTTTGTTCTTGGGCTGCCAAGAACCCAAAAAGGTAATGATTCTATTTTTGTTGTGGTTGATAGATTTTCAAAGATGGCTCATTTTATTCCTTGCAAGAAGTCAAGTGATGCTTCACATGTTGCCAATTTATTTTTCAAAGAGGTTGTAAGGTTGCATGGTTTGCCAAGAAGCATTTTTTCGGATAGGGATACTAAATTTGTTAGTGTTAGAGGAAATATTGTAAATAGTATTAAACTACTAATAATCCAATAATCTCAATGAAATATGATGCAAATCAAATAAACAAAGCAATATTACCTTGATGACTGATTTACCTTGAACCTTCCATTATTCACCTATCTTGTATTGATCTTGTTGATGAATAGAGCTCTCAGAAGCATGCTTCCTTGCTGTTTGAGGATGACAATACTTGAATGGCTATATGTTGGATAAAATGCAATGAAGATTCCTACAATGCCACTATTGTGAGGATGAGGGATGGATGATTGAAGTCATGGTTGTATGGATATGAAGATAATGGATATAAAATGCAATGAGCAATATGGATGCTTTTCCAAAGGCACGCTGGAATTTCTGTGGAGTAACTTTGCTATAGCTTGTGTGTTATAGAATGAGGGTATGAGCTTCCTTTTATAGGCCAAGGAGAGAGAAAATCCACGTGTCAAGATCTCAACGGTGGAGACTTGGTCTTGAAAGTTGTATGGTGAGGATTGAATTGGTTGAGATGAGGGAGAGAAAGAGGGAAGATGTTCCTCTCATCTTGACATGGTGGAGAGAAAGGAAGTGTCACAAAGTGCCCCTTTAACCATGGTGACATGGAGAGACCATGCCCTTTGGAATAGGGATGGTTGGAGAAAGAATAGGGCATGTGGGTGAGAGAAAATGGACTAATTAAATATTAAAATATTTAATTACATGTGCAAGATGATGAGGTGGATTGGATGACATGGATTAGATGACATGGAATAGAGGACTTTTGACTTTGGAATAGGATGATTTGTGATTAAATAATTTGATTATTATTTAATTGAGGGATGACATTAGAAAAATAGGTTTAATTGATTTAATTAAATAAATTAATATTTATTTAATATTTGGACTATTAATGATGAATGTGAATCAAATAGATAAGTTGATGAATTTACTAAATGATAGAAGAATGGGAATTAAATAAATAATAAATATTTATTTAATTTGTCTTTGCTATTTTTAGGTGTATACAGTTAGTCATTTTTGGAGAATATTATAGAAGAAGTTGGGCACACATTTAACTTATAGCTCAGCCTATCACCCCCAAATGGATGGCCAAACAGAGGTGGTAAATAGAAGTCTTAGAAATTTGTTAAGATGCTTGATAGATGGGAGACCAAAATAGTGGGATGTGGTGCTTGCACAAGCTGAATTTGCCTACAATAATTCCATCAATAGAAGCACGGGTAAGAGTCCATTTCAAATTGTCTATGGTTATAGTCCCAAAGGTGTTCATGAGTTAAGAGATAATGCAGATTTTGGAAAGGAAAGTGCAACAATAGAGGATTTTATTGATTATTTACATGAGTTGCATAAGGAGGTCAAGGAGAGGTTGGAGTCCAATACAAGAAAGTACAAGGCTCATGCTGATTTGAAAATAAGAGAACAAGAATTTGAAGTGGGAGAGTTGGTTTTGGCACACCTACGGAAGGAAAGATTTCCCTAAGGCACTTATAACAAGATGAAAAGTAAGAAGATTGAACCATGCAAAATACTCAGAAAATTTTCAGCTAATGCATATGAGATAGAATTGCCTCCAGGAGTGGATATTTTACCCATCTTCAATGTTTCTGATCTTTATCATTTTATTGGTGATCAAACACATAAGGAAAAAATTAATTTTTCATATTTATAGAGTTGGGAGTAGCAACTTCTAGCAAGAGAATGTGAAGAGGTAGATGAAGTTATTAACTCAAGAGTAGTGAGAAGGACAAGAGGCAAGGAATACAAGGAGTACTTGATCAAATGGAAGGGAAGGAAGATGGAAGAGGCAACATGGGTGGCTGTCCCTGAGCTTCTCAAGATTGGTATACCGAATCCTTTTGAATGTTCATGAGTCTACACTCATGAAACATTCTTTCTTGCCCCAGATGTTTGATGCAGGAGCATCAGGGGTTAAGTGCAATCCTGCACAACCAAAAATATATTTATTTTATTTTTTCAAATTTTTGCTTGTTTTTGTGTTGCAGGCATGATTTTGATCTCCTTTCACCTTTCTTTAGCAACCTTTGAAAATAGTCTTATTCATATATTTCATTGACCCAAAATCAAGTAAATTAGCATTGCATTTGGTAAAGCACATCTCACACCCCAGTTGGCAAATGTATTTTTTATTATTTTGTAACTCCTAAGAAGAATTAAATGATATGGAGTAAAATATTTGCCATGATGGGAGTGGAGTCGCTGGATGAGGAATTGGATGGCAATTTTTGGCAAAAATTTGAATTTGCTGGAAAGGGCATTAAAGAGGTCAATTTCATGAATTACCATGCCTAGAATGGAGGAGGTAGAGGTTGGACTAGCATTATTGGGGAGAGAGAGATAGTATGGGTCATATCTCTGAGACCCAGTTTCAGAAAAAGAGGCACAACTTTCTCATTTCTTAACGAAATTGATAAATTCAAAATGATCTGGAAAGATGGGAAGAAGGGGCATAAAACTCAGAAATCATTTTAAAATATTGGAGATAATGAAGGAGAAGTAATAGATGGAAAGTGACGAGATTGTGGAATTGATGCAGGAGCATCCCTAGTTCAAGAGCAATCTTGCATCAACCAAAAACATTTGCATTTCATATTGTTTGCAGTTCAGTTGGTTTCTTTTTCTAGTTCAGTTCAGGCAGTTCAGTTAGTAGCAGTTTCTATATTTTGGTTTGAATTCTACTGTAGTTGCATCTCAGATCTTACAGAGCTGGATTTAACATCTAGGTTCATTCATCTACAACATATCCAAATCTCAGAGCATTTGGATCAGTTACTAGAAAGTTACCGCTATCACAAGATCGACTGTTTTCTAAGAACAGAGCATCTTGATAGTTTTGGACAATCAGCTGAAGGAGAAGACTTGCAGAGCATTTCTTGGTCCGTGGATCTTAACAACACATCATTCATTGATCCTTGGTTCGTGTTTGACCTTCCCTGAGATCCATACATCATTCCATTCATTTGCGGAGGAGTTCTACTCATTTAGGACTGACCTATTTGTGTACACACGTTACAACTCTTCATTGGAGTTTGTGATCTTCCTTGGCCAACGCGGAGGAATCATATGTCTGGAGATGGTATATATTGTTGTAGTAGATGCCTGTTGATGATGATTTTTAGTCATAACAACATGCATAAAAATTTGCACAACAAACCTTTACTATCTTGAAAAGTACGATCAATTTGGAACAAACTAATAACTCCAAGGCTCCGTTGATCACGTCATGATCGTTTGACGTTACTCAGAGGTTGATGTGACATGTTGTTTTCCATTTCAAGGGATCTTACACTATCTAATAACGTGAATTGTTGCTTGTATATTCAATCCTGCACCTATTTCTTGTAAATTTACTTCACAAACAAGGTTATTTCCACTGTATTCAACAAATGATGATTATATTTATAAGTTTGATCAATTCTTCTGAACATCAACTATCATGAACTTGTTTTACTTCTGCACTATGGATTTAACCAAATAATGTACCTATAAGAAGATATTTGCATGTTTATTTCTGATATTCATTTGTATTTGCATGATATCTATCATTTTTGACATGCTTTTTCTTAGAATATGCTTTGTATGTTCAATTGTTTACGAGTTATAGGGATATTTCAAGTTATTTGCTTTAGATTGTCTATTATTTGCAATTATGAAGGTGATTTGTAATGAAATTAAGGAAAATTTAAAGAATGCTTTCTAAATTTAATGAACCTTCAGCTATTGACTCACATACATTCTAGATAATTTCATGAAGAGAAGGAATCAAACCATAATTTCACTAGGATGTTCCACAGCTAGGTATAATTGATGCTAACTTCAAAGGAACAAAGAATGAAAACAACACATGCAGACTGATAAGCACTCCAAGGGACGTAGCTGATCAATGCATATATCCATAATTCATCCACTGATTACTCAAGATTTACAATTATTTGTAATCAAAACAGCTTCTCTTTCATCAGGTATGCAAAAGACATGTACATTCACAATGAGCTTCGAAATTAGTCTTGAAAACTTCAGCAATCTAACTTCAATTAAGTTTCTAATGATTTACAATGTGCACTCCATCTCCTTTTATAGAATAAGGGGAGGAGGTGGTTACAAATGATCAATGCTCAATATTTGCCTATCTAGATCAACGGTTAGTATTCTCTCTTTGACTGGGTCAACACCTGCATTCATGGCACAAGTTGTCAGCTGGGAACTATCTAGCAAAAATTGATCATTTTGTTATTTGATTATGCATATGACTCTGTCATCATGCATCTTTACTTACTCTTTGTCCTCTTCTTCTTCACTTTCTTCTTCTTCTTCGTCCTTATCATCATCATCATTATCATCTTCATGAAGATCACTTTTTATATGTACTCTGATCCCTGCCCTAATGGATTCATAATACATATAATTGCACTATTCTTTCTACTTCACCTCCATCCTAGACCTTGGCCTTTATTACAGCATGTTTGTGAGAATGAAACTGTGCTTGAAGAGCATTCCACTTACTCTTCCTGTTGTTCAATGTTTCATTGTATGTTTCTACTTTTGACCCTCCTAGCCTCTTTCTCATTGCCATGATATTTCTTTTCCAATAAGCTTAGGCTCCATCTGACCACATTAGATCCTACAGGTAAATTAAATGCAGTAGTGACGCCTTTTATTGAGAAATCTGCATACACTCTACCATGTTTCTCCACTTTTCTTGTTTCAGGGTTATAATTTTGCGCACACTCAACTACTAGCTTGGTAGCCTCCATGGCATATGGAAATCCTCTAGCATGCCACATCCCTGTGGAGTATATCCTTTGTAGTATAGGGTTTCCATTTCCATTATCTAACCTTCTCATCCATGCATCCAGGTCTATACTTCCCTGATGTGTGTCATTTATCATACCATATTTGAATCCTACCCCTTCGGGCTATATGAACATGGGTTTCAAAAACTTCATTTTAGACCTGTTCCTTCTGGCTACCATAAAATCCTGTGATAAAACCACACATTTATTACCCTAATTGTGTTGTATGTAGCATGGTTCAGGTATCGCATACATTCTTATAGCAGCAATTCTACTATTCTAACTCATTTTATGTATTACCATGCTAATTGACTTAGTAAAAATCATTTTACCTCATGATTTACAGTAAAGAGAGGGTTTCCACTTACATACCTGATAACCGCTTTCTCCTTTTACAGTATAAGTGATGACAAGATGAGGGTGATTACGTCGTGCTTTCCGTCCTCCATTCCATTTAGATGCTAGTCTGTTTTGTTTGCAGGTGACCGTGATGCTTTGACTTTTAGAGCTCTGTAATCTTTGCTTAACGTAAGGTAAATATGAATAACCCCAAAAATTTACTATTTAACTGATCAATATGACAAATTAGGGCGCATTTAGCCCTTTTTGTTTAAGTCTGTTGATTAATTGCATGACGCCCGTGGATGTTGCCAAGTGTCAGGTTTACATTTGAAATTGGAGGGTGCGACCTATTGCTGGGTTTGCATTAAATGCAGGAGGGTGATCTCTTGGAAAATTAGGGATATTTGAAAATATGACCCTCTGAAACATACATTTGCTAATGATCGGGGTAGTATGCTGTACTGCTTTGATCCAGGGAGTTCTGCCACATGGCATCATTGGATTGGTCACTAATAGACTAGGCATCTCAGGTCACCCAAGTTAATATGAGGGATATTTGACAATATCAAGATCCTTAACACTAAGAAATATCACCCTTAATCGAAAATGTAAGGGTGATGTCATCGCTTTATGGCCTTTTAGAGTTACTCGGGAAAGATGACGTCACCGTCATATTTGTTAAGATCGGGGATATTTCAAAATATGACCTTTTCAAGTTGGATCAAGATGACATCATCATAATGTCATGTCCTCTTTGTTATCGGGTTATGGTGACGTCATCGTCACATTAAGGAATATGACAGATGTTTGAAAATGTGACCCTGCAGGGGTTGAGTGTATTGATGACATCGCCATCAGGGTCATCTCTTCTATATATCAAAATTGGATGACGTCAAGGTCATGTTTGTGAAGGGTGATATTCACAAAGGGTGATATTTTGTAAGATGACAGATGCTTGGAAATATGATCCTCCTAAACATGCATGAAGGTTTTTACGGGTAAATACTCTATCTCACTTAAGTTTGACATTCACATATCGAGGGTATGAAGACATCATGTGATCTTCTTAAGTTGGAGTCATTTTAACGAATATGACTGATATTTAGAAATGTGACCCTATGGGAAATATCTAAGTTGACCAAACTTTGACTTAGCATAAATTTTTGTCCTTGAACAATTTTAGGGTGATCCAAAAGGCAAACTTGCATAGAATTTTGTACTCTTCCCAACTATGAGGTTTGTGATATTAAATTCAAACTTTGACAACTCACCCCTCTTTGTGATGCACATGCATAAGCAAGGGTGATACACTTGACTGACTTTTGCCAAACTGCCCAAAGCAAGAAAAGCAAAAAAAATGGAAGCAAATGGGGCATGTTGTGTAACCACACAACAACTTGCCACCAAAGAAAACAACCAAATTCAAATGATTCAAGTGATGAGGTGACATTAACACATAGTATTCTAACTCTCTCTAAGTATAAGTATCATGACCCTTCTGAATGATATCAGGTTCATTAGTACAACAATGCTGATAATGGATGAAGTGTGTGCAAATGATTAATTATCCTCATCTTGAAAGTAAGTTGAAAGCACAAGTAACTAGTGTTAAGCTACATGTTTTGAGTTCATCCCTCATAGCCAACTAGGATAGAGCCTTGTTGCCAGCAGGCATCCATAGCCCCAACAATGTTATCTTTACAATCCTCCTAAGTAGAGCCGCACTGCCACTAGGTGTCTATAGCCCCGATAGAGTTACTTAGATGGCCTAATTTTTTATCCTCTTGGATTTTCAATATTCATCTCTTTTCTTTATATATGCAAATTCATAAGATATCATCATGTAAGCTCAATATGCAAGGCGTGGTCACTTGCTGCTTTAGGTTGGGGATTGTAACGGTAGCAAGGGTGACCCTTTAGATTTTTGACTTAGCACCTATACTAATGTATTTAACAAACCCAAGGCTGTTAGGTGAGTCATTGTGAAAATCTCCTTGGTCAAGAAAGGCAACACCTATGAAAAGGATATCACAGACCTAATCAGGGATACTTCTCAGGGTGAATCACAACCTATGTAGAAATTTGTCCTCATCACTTGAATCCTAACAATTCTGTTGGTTTCTGAGGGTGATAAGATGCACATCTTGACTAACCAAAACAAAGACTCAACAAAAACAAGCAAACAAGCAAGCACACAAAAAAAAACTATACAAACAACTATACAACATGTACATTATGGTACAAATGACTTACATGACCCTATTTTAAGCTTGGAAATAGTGTTTGAGGAATTGAGCATTGATTGGTAATGGGACATCCTCGCCAGTTAGAGTCTTAAGTCTATAGGTACTATCTCCTAGGATCTCTGAAATTTGAAAAGGACCTATCCAAAGTTTGTCAAAGTTCCCATAGTCACCTTTCCTCTAATGTGCTTTATCCCATATGAGGACTAAATTTGAAATCATAAAAGCTTTCACTCTGGCTCTTTTATCAAACCAGCATTTGACAATAGATTGATGTTTAGTAAACTGATCAATTGCTCTCTCTATTTTCTTCTAAATGCATGAGTTGAAGTAGTCTGACTTCTTGTTTGTTATCTATGCCTAGATATTCTTGTGCAAACTCTAATGTGGGGATCTTCAAGTTAACAGGGAGGATATGATCCACCCCATATACTAATTGATAAGGAGAGTTTCCTAATGAAGCCTTAATCCTGGTTCTATCCACCCACAAGGCATACTTCATTAGGGTATTCCACTCTCTAGGGGTTTTCTCAATCAGTTTCTTTATGATGTTCAATAAGTTCTTATTTGTTGACTCTGCTAAGCCATTCCCTTGGGGATAATAATTTGAAGAGAATTTCAAAACAATTCCATGATCAAAAGCCCAACTAGATAGTTTTAATGATGCAAAGGCAGGTCCATTATCACATACTAGAGCATAAGGAACTCCATACCTGGTCACTATGTTACTTTCTAGAAATTTGATCACATCCTCTACATTGCATGTCTTACTACTGACAGCTTTAGTCCATCTAGTACAATAATCAGTGATGGTTAAGACATACCTATGGCCTGAAGATGATGGAGGATTGATGGGTCTTATGAAATCCATGCCCCATTGAGCAAATGGGTGCATCTCTATCACTAGCTGCAAAGGTTGAGCAACATATTTCTCTTGTTAGTAGCAACGTGACAGGTGTGACAACATTTAATATGTTTAGCAGTATCTTTAAAGATAGTAGGCTAGTAGTATCCTGCTCTCAGGATAGCATGATCGATAGCTAAATGTGATCCATGTGTAGTTCCAAACTTATCATGTAACTCAGCTAAAACCTTATCAACTTCTTGTCTATCCAGACATCTAAGATATATTCCTTCATAGTTTCTTTTGAAAAGGACTCCTCCTTTTATCATATACTTCTGTGATCTTATTTTTAAAGCTCTTCTCTATGAGGCTTGCATCTTTAAGGGACATCTTCCAGTAATCAAGACATGCCTGATATCTGAATACCATTCTCTATCTTCTTTGGAATTAACTACGTATTGTTGACTCATTATGTTAGGGTCAGTCTTCAAAATTATTTAGCTCAAAGCTTGTCCCCTTACTAACTTCATGGGTGTTATATCCATATCATATTCTTGGAGCACTGTTATCCGTTTGGCTCTTTTCTCTCCTGGCTTGCTCTACATTAGGAGCATCTTCACTACTGCATCTAGTACTACAACAATTATCTTACTTCTCAAAATGTAATGTCTAAATTTCTTGACTGCTAGGACTAGAGCAAGAGCTTGTCTCTCAACATCCATGTATCTAAGTTCTGCATCCTTGAATGGGTAGCTCATAAAAGATATAGGCTTTTCTTCTTTAGCCTCATTTCTTTGTGTCAGTACTACTGTAGATGTGTGCTCTAAAGCAAATGAAAAAATGTAGAAATCTCTTGTATAATCTGGACTAATCAGAACAGGAGCATCAGATATGGATTTCTTGATATCCTCAAATGTTGCTCTTGCTTCAGGAGTCCATTCAATTTTAGCATCCTTCTTGAGCATTTTATTAAGTGGTCTAACAATCTCTACAAACCTAGTAATGAACTTTCTAACAAAATTTATCTTGCCAAAATAAGATTTGAGTTCTTTCTTGCTCCCAGAAAGCTGCAGTTTCATGATAGATTCTACCCTAGCAGGATCAATGATGATTCCATTTTCTGTTATCAGATGGCCTAGCAATTTACCAGTTGTCACTCCAAATATGCACTTCTTTGGATTTAGTGATATACCATATTGTTCACACTTCTTAAGTACCTTCTTGAGGTATAGTATGTGATCCCCTCTCTTCTTTGAGAAAATAGTTAAGTCATCCATGTAAATGACTATGCACTTAGCAATTAAACCTCTCAGGGCTATGTCTATTGCCACTGAAAGGTGGCTCCAGCATTTATCAATCCAAAAGGCATGCACCTATAAGAAAATATGCCCCACTTTGTGGTGAATGCAGTTTTCAATCTATCTATTTTATCTACCATCACCTGGTTATACCCTAAGAATCCATCCAAAAATGACATCATCCGGGCACCATTTACTATTTGTAAGACCTCATCCAATGAAGGTAAAGGATAGTTATCCTTTTCAGAAGCTTTGTTCAGGTTTCTAAAGTCTACACATAGCCGGATATTGCCATTTTTCTTTCCTACAGGGACCAGATTCGCCACCCATGTTAAATGTCTCACAGGAAATATGATTCTGGCATTGAGCAACTTCTTCACTTCTTCAAAGATGATGGGTTCTAACAAAGCACTAACATGCTTTTGCTTTTGTCTAAAAGGTTTAGGATCTGGATTCAGTGGTATAGTATGGGTGATGATTGAGGTATCATAAGTCTTCAACTCATCATAGGTCCAGGGGATAACATGGATGTAATCCTTAAGTGCTTGGGTTATCTTTGCCATTTCTTCTTCTGTACAAACTTTACCAATCAGGACATTCCTTACTTCTTCATTTTGTCCTACATTAATTGGTGAATATTCTACTCCATCAGTCTTTGGGAGATCTTTCTATTTCAACATATTCTGTAGATCAAATGCTCTTTCTAACTCTATAATCCCTTTAGGGATTTTATTACTTGGCAACTCTAAAATCTCTTCTTCTTCCCAAGTATGATCTTCTACATTTCTTTCATCTATGATCTGGGCATCAAACACATCTCTGTTTGATATGAAGTCCAAAATGTGCTAGTCATCATCAAACACTTGGAGATTGGTGACATTATCTGGTATGGAAGGCACTAATATTAATTCAACTAAAAATCTCTTTAAACCAGAAATGGACAATGGCTCCAGAGTGCTTGCAGCCTGAGCCAAGGCATCTACTCTGTGATTTTGTTCTCTAGGCACATGGGTGATGTTGAATGCATCAAATTCTTCTATTAGATCCCACACCCTATGTATGTAATTAGACAACTTATTGTAATTGCAAGAGTATATACCTCTTACTTGTCTTACCACCAATTGTGAGTCTCCATAGACATGCAGAATCTTCACTCTTTTCTTGAGAGCAAACAATAACCCATGAATTAAAGCCTCATATTCTACCACATTGTTAGTACATGAGAACTGTAGCCTATATGCTGCTAAATAGGATTTTCTAGCTGGATCAATAAGATCTATCCCTACTCCAGCTCCTTGTTTTGACTTGGATCCATCAAACCTAAGGATCCATGGTTTGTCTTCTGTCAGGGGCTTGTCAGGACCTTCTCTTTTCTTTTTGGCTCTGGCAGTTGCATTGCGTGATATCCATTTTAACTTTTGTGACTCATTCTTTTTCACTTTTATTTTCTCTACTTGATGTGGAGCTGATAAATCCTTACTCCCTTTATTTGTAATACCATGAATATCAGCATCTATTTGTACTTTGATATCTTTCTTTTTGTCATTAAGCATGTTCCTTCTATCAAATAGCTAATCCTTTGAATAAAGTATCTCCCGCTTCTTCAAAATGTACAAGCATAATGAGCAAGTAGTCTCTGAATGTGGTTCTTCATGCAATCTACAACAACCTTCGATCAGAGCATTATGTAGAGGATTATCCTGCAACATCATCCTCTGAATCTGTTTTGATAAGAATTCCTCAAACTTAGTTAGATTACTCCCTTTATCCTCATTAGACACTTCATAATCAGATTCAATCAAACAGTCAGTCGTTGGGGTGATGTTATCTTCATCCCTAGAAATGTTCTCAGTGTACATCAGGATCTCCTCTGAATTATGAGTGTGACTTTCATCCCAATATGTATCTCTTTCTGTACCTGCAGATGACGAATAAGAATCAACATCATTATAATTATTTGCATTATATACCTCAATTAATGACAATCCTTTCTCACTACATGTTCATTCTAACTCGATCATATCTAAGAAGGCATCAAAAGTTTTCTCTAAGTGCGCTTCATCATGCAGCCTGCACCAACCTTCAATCAAAATGTCCTCATTAGATATATTCAATGTTTGACAATGTTGCATTTCTCTAGATAAATACAATCCAAAGTTTTTGAAATGATCAACTTCATCACTACCATCTGAACTATAATCAAATTTGATGATCACCCTACTGTCTTGATGAACATGTTTAGGGATAAGAACATCATACATGAGGATTTCCTCTATCTTCACCATTCTAGGCCTAATGGAATAAACCCCTGGCTCAACATCCATGTACAATATCTCGTTAGTCTTATTGTATTCAGTGATCATGTGTTTCATCCTAGGTTCAGCTTCTATCCTGATCTGATTGGGAATCCCCTTCCGGGGTAACCACATGTGGCTGAAATTTGTAGACATGTAACCATTAAGTATTTTTGACCAATCCCTGCTAAGTAACATTCCATAGGTGTCAGGGATATCCACTACTTGGATGTCAATGTAATATTGAATCCTTGGATCTGATGCTAATTGCATGTGGATATGCGTTAACTCTCCTACTACACTTACTTCAGACTTGTCTAGCTGTGTCACCTTCTTGGGTGATTTAGCTAGATGTAACCCTAAGGCATTGCAGATTGATAGTGGCATAATGTTAGTTGACGCACCTGAATCTACCAAGCAGTTATGCAAGTTCTTACCAAACATTCTTAATGTGAGTAGAAAAGGAGGTGACTCATTTTTATCTCTATAAAGGGTCATATGAGAAGTTTCAACATCCTGGACAATAGCTAGGGTTTTATGCTTAAGATTATTGTATTTAACAACATGATCTTTATTGACAATGTGGCTAGGGTTATGAGCATGACTATCTTCTTTCAAAATGGGCTCATCTAAGGATCTCATGAAAGTCTTCTTGATGGTTGGAGTTTTAAGTAGTTCAGACAATGACAGGCTAACCTTAACTCTTTTCATTTCCTCTGCTAAATATGTGACTAATTTGTCAGACTCAGGGGACTGATTACTGATCTTTGTCCCTGTATTTTAAGATACAAAATACTGAGTATTAACCCTAGGGCTACCCAGATTGTTGTTAGCGTTTGGATCTGGAGGAGTGTTGAAGTTGTTTAGGTTATAATTGTGTCTACCTTGGTACTGCTATTGATATGCATTGATTTCTTCATGTTCTACTGATGGCTCATTTTCATCTTCAAAGGGAAATACATAATTTGTTTCAAATGCCATGGCGGACTCCTCACATGCTAATGTGTAATTCTCATGTCCTGATATTGCTTGGTGATGAGGGTGATTTACATAACTTTCTAACACAAGGGCAAAATCATATCCACAAGGGATGATCTCATTCCCTTCAATGAAAGGAGGGTTACCTGTAGTATTAGACACTTCATCTTGAAAAATAGAAGCTACTAATTTGAACTGAGGATAGTCTAATTCAACATGTGCATTGGTGTTATGTATCCTGCACCAATTCGTAAGGGCTTCCCCTACTAAGTTCACCCTGGTGATTTGCTTTGTTTCACTGGGAGACTGATTGTCTAAGGGTGATGGCAAGGAACCATTATTTGGCCTAGTATTCCACACTCTAGGCTATCTAGGTGCATTATTGTTATTACCATTGTTATTGTTATAGTTCCTGTCATTATTGTATCCTCTATCAGGATATTCTGATCTATCAATATTATATCCTCTATCTTGATTTGGCTGGGAATAAAAGTTCTAACCTCTCAGATGTGTAATTTTTGTTGTCAACTTCCTTAGTTGTGTAGACATTTCCTTAATGTCTTCTTTCTCTTCCTAAACTTTGGCTACTATGTTTTTAGACTGAGGCTTAAAGAAAGAAGAACCGTTATTATTGCTCTGTCCTACATCTTGGGATGTTTGAGCATGTCCTGGGTATTGCACTATCTAACCATTTCCATTTGGAGGAGGCATGATGCTAAGTGGAGGTACCTGTAAAGGACCTGGCATTGCAACATGAGGCATCGTAACTCCATTGGTTTGCTATTGAGCAGGATATGCAGGATAAGAAGGGAATGTTGTGTTTGGCATTGGAGTAGGAATCAGTTGCCGATTAACTTTTATAGCTTCTTCAAAAGCTCCTGTTAAAGCTGTGACACTAGGATGTGTTCTTCTTATGAACATAGAAGTTAGGGTATCTAAGGCTAAGTAGTATATACTTGTAGCTGCCTCATCTGCTACATTATATGGAGCTACTAACTTGGAATACATTTTCTAGAATCTAGCATTAAAGTTTGAAATATGTTCCCCTTCAAATCTTTTGATTATGGCAAAAAGATGATAATTCATTGAAGGATCTATAGGTATCTTAAACCTATCTTTAAGGCTTTTTCTAAGGCAGCCCAGGAACCAATTGAGGCCTGACCAAGACTTATGTACCAATTGTATGCTTCCTCTCCCAAGGAGTATGAAAATAATTTACATACAACGTCTTGATGCTCAATCCTTGCTCTGCAGCAAGCCTCTTTAAATGTCTGGATATGATCTTCTGCATCCTGATATGGATGATATTTAGGACAAATCTTGTCGGGGTTCTTAGGCAAAGGATGATAGGCAGTGAAAGTCAAAGGTGATTCTACAACAAAGAATGACATTGTGACTGGTGCTTGATGCACCGGAGGTGTAATAGGTGATCCTGTAGGTGTCTGCAACACAACATGGGATATCAGAGGTGTTAGAGTATATCCTGACGAAGATACCAAAACACTTGAGTTAGGAGTGTGGTGAATGTCTATAGTTCTAGGTCAGTCCACGGGTAGGTAATTCTTCCAAGAGTCCACCAGATCTAGACCTGGTATTAGGCTTGTGAGCCAGGGTTACAACAATTTATGACAAGCTTATAGAAATTTGACCTAATTTCTATAAAGATCCACAGAACTGACCAAGCACAGGAGGTATTAATGATTAGGACCCAAGACTAACTAGATATTTATGCAATATTTGCATGAAATTTACAAATATGAGAAAATATCAAACTTTTGGACATGGATATCCGGATATCCGGTGATACAAGTAACTCACAACAAGGATTTAGTCAAAAAGCTTGAACAATGACTCAATCTTCAAGGATTTCAAGAACTGAATGCAAAGATTAGAGTATTTATGTTGAATTCTGAAATATATATGATGAACATACTTGAAATAGCATAGAACAAGAAAACCTTTGCACAAACACTCAAAGGATGAGCAATTATGATGAACTTTGAGAAGATTACCTTGGACCAACCCAGGAATACGTGCATGCAATAGATTCACTAACCAGACAAAAGAGACACCCTCCTTCTAGTGCCAATTTATGTTAATGATGATTGTTAGTCATAACAACATGCATAAAAATTTGCACAACAAACCTTTACTATCTTGAAAAGTAAGATCAATTTGGAACAAACTGATGACTCCAAGGCTCCGTTGATCAGGTCATGATCATCTGATGTTACTCAGAGGTTGATGTGACATGTTGTTTTCCTTTTCAAGGGATCTTACACTGTCTAATAATGTGAATTGTTGCTTGTATATTCAATCCTGCACCTATTTCTTGTAAATTTACTTCACAAACAAGGTTATTTCCGCTGTATTCAACAGATGATGATTATATTTATAAGTTTGATCAATTCTTCTAAACATCATCTGTCATGAACTTATTTTACTTCTGCACTATGTATTTAACCAAATAATGTACCTATAAGAAGATATTTGCATGTTTATTTATGATATTCATTTGTATTTGCAAGATATTTATCATTTTTGACATGCTTTTGCTCATAATATGCTCTGTATGTTCAATTGTTTATGAGTTATAGGCATATTTCATGTTATTTGCTTTAGATTATCTGTTATTTGCAATTATGAAGGTGATTTGTAATGAAATTAAGGAAAATTTAAAGAATGCTTTCTAAATTTAATGAACCTTCAGCTATTGACTCACATACATTCTAGATACTTTCATGAAGAGAAGGAATCAAACCATAATTTCATCAGGATGTTCCACAGCTAGGTATGGTTGATGCTAACTTCAAAGGAACAAAGAATGAAAACAACACATGCAGACTGATAAGCACTCCAAGGGACCCAATTGATCAATGCCTATATCCAGAATTCATCCATTGATTACTCAAGATTTACAATTATTTGTAATCAAAACAACTTCTCTTTCATCAGGTATGCAAAAGACATGTACATTCACAATGAGCATCGAAATTAGTCCTGAAAACTTCAGCAATCTAACTTCAATTAAGTTTCTAATGATTTACAATGTGCACTCCCTCTCCTTTTATAGAATAAGGAGAGGAGGTGGTTACAAATGATCAACGGTCAAGATTTGCCTATCTAGATCAACGGTTAGTATTCTCTCTTTGACTGGGTCAACACCTACATTCATGGCACAAGTTGTCAGCTGGCAACTATTTAGCAAAATTTGATCATTTTGTTATCTGATTATGCATATGACTCTGTCATCATGCATCTTCACTTACTCTTTGTCCTCTTCTTCTTCATTTTCATCTTCTTCTTCATCCTCATCATCATCACTATCATCTTCATGAAGATCACCCTTTATATGTACTCTGATCCATGCCCTAATGGATTCATATAATTGCACTATTCTTTCTACTTCACCTCCATCCTAGACCTTGGCCTTTATTACAACATGTTTGTGAGAATGAAACTATGCTTGAAGAGCATTCCACTTACTCTTCCTGATGTTCAATGTTTCATTGTATGTTTCTACTTTTGACCCTCCTGGCCTCTTTCTCATTACCACAATATTCCTTTTCCAATTGGCTTAGGTTCAATCTGACCACATCAGATCCTACAGGTAAATTAAATTGAACAGTGATGCCTTTTTATCAAGAAATCTACATACACTCTACCATGTTTCTCCACTTTTCTTGTTTCATTATTTTAATTTCGCGCACACTCAACTACTAGATCGGTAGCCTCAATGGCGTATGGAAATCCTCTGGCATGCCACATCCCTGTGGAGTATATCCTTTGTAGTATAGGGTTTCCATTTCCATTATCTAACCTTCTCGTCCATGCATCCAGGTCTGTACTTCTCTGATGTGTGTCATTTATCATACCATATCTGAATCCTACCTCTTCAGGCTGTATGAACATGGGTTTCAAAAGCTCCATTTCAGACCTGTTCCTTCTGTTTGCCATTAAATCCTGTGATAAAACTATGCATTTCTTACCCTAATTGTGTTGTATGTAGCATGGTTCAGGTATCACATACATTCTTATAGCAACAATTCTATTGTTCTAACTCATTTTATGTATCACCATGCTAATTGACTCAGTAAAAATCATTTTACCTTGTGATTTACAGTAAAGAGAGGGTTTCTAATTACATACCTGATGATCAGTTTCTCCCTTTTATAGTATAATTGATGACAAGATGAGGGTGATTACGTCATGCTTTCCGTCCTCCATTCTGTTTAGATGCTAGTCCGTTCCATTTGTAGGTGACTGTGATGCTTTGACTTTCAGAGCTCTATAATCTTCGCTTAACGTAAGGTAAATGTGAATAACCCCAAAAATTTACTACTTAACTGATCAATACGACAAATTAGGGCAAGTTTAGTCCTTTTGTTTAAGTTCGTTGATTAATTGCATGATGCTCGTGGATGTTGCCAAGTGTCGGGTTTACATTTGAAATAAGAGGGCACAACCTACCGCTGGGTTTGCATTAAATGCGGGAGGGTGATCTCTTGGAAAATCAAGGATATTTAAAAATATGACCCTCTGAAACATGCATTTGCTAATGATCAGGGTAGTATACTATACTGCTTTGATCCAGGGAGTTCTGCCACATGGCATCATTGGATTGGTCACTAATAGACTAGGTATCTCGAGTTACCCAAGTTAATATGAGGGATATTTGACAATAGCTAGATCCTTAACACTCAGTAATATCACCCTTAGTCAAGAATGTAAGGGTGATGTCATCACTTTATGGCCTTTTAGAGTTACTCGGGAAAGATGATGTCATTGTCATATTTGTTAAGGTCAGGGATATTTTGAAATATGACCTTTTTGGGTTGGATCAAGATGACATCATCATAATGTCATGTCCTCTTTGTTATCAGGTTATGGTGACGTCATCGTCACATTGAGGATTATGACGAATGTTTGAAAATGTGACCCTGTAGGGGTCGGCTATATTAATGACATTGCCATCAGGGTGATTTCTTCTATATATTAAAAATGGATGACATCAGGGTCATGTTTGCGAAGGGTGATATTCGCAAAGGGTGATATTTTGTAAGATGACAGATGCTTGGAAATATGACCCCCTAAAACATGCTTGAAGGTTTTGACGGGTAAATACTCTATCTCACTTAAGTTTGGCATTCACATATCGTGGGTATGAAGACATTGGGTGCTCTTCTTAAGTCGGGGTCATTTTAACGAATATGACTGATATTTAGAAATGTGACCCTATGGGAAATATCTAAGTTGACCAAACTTTAACTTATCATAACTTTTTGTCCTTGAACAATTTTAGGGTGATCCAAAAGGCAAACTTGCATAGAATTTTGTACTCTTCCCAACTATGAGGTTTGTGATATTAAATTCAAACTTTGACAACTCACCCCTCTTTGTGATGCACATGCATAAGCAAGGGTGATACACTTGACTGATTTTTGCCAAATCGCCCAAAGCAAGAAAAGCAAAAACAAACGGAAGAAAGAAGTTGGGTCCTTATTTTGCTAAGGTAAAATGGGGCATGTTGTGTAACCACACAACAATGCCTAAGAAAGTAGTTAGGATCATAAGCATAGTTCATAGTTTGAATTCTTGCAAAGCAGCTTCAAAGCCATATCTTGTGCATATTCTGATATTTTGTAATCAGGCCTGTGAGCCTTAATTGTAAGCCCGTATGTTGCCGACCAATCTATATTTGAATTCTATTGTATACTAAATGACTAAACCTACATTTGTTCTATGTCTTTGAGTTATTTCCGTTGTGTTTACTCTTGTTGCATGGTCTGGATAGTTCCTTCTGTGAATCCTGCTACCGTGATTGCACCAAGTGGTATTAGAGAGAAAGTTTGAATCTTTGGGGAGCAAATTGAGAAAATTTGGTGAAGGAATTCCATAAGATCTTGCTATGGACAGATCGTTGAATTAAGGCAAGTTACTTGTGTCGCAATCGATTGTCGATTGTGAGGCAGTTGTCACCTTGGAGCCCGATCACTGAAGTTGAGGCAGTTTGCACTTGATCCTAAGAAGATGCCACCGAGGAGAGTAACTGCTGTTGGAACAATGGATGGTAGAATGGATGAGATGATGGAAATGATGAAAAAATGAGAATTCATTTGGATGCTATTGAGGAAGATAGGCGAAGAGGATTAACACTGAGACCTAATGTTGGAAGTGATGACGAAGAAGAATTTCAATCTATTGAATGAATTGGTGAAACCCTAGGAAGTGATGAAGAAGAAGAATCAGATCAAGTTAAGATGTTGTGAGCTATTTCAAATACTGGAAAGAAACCTAGAGTGGATGGACCTAATTACACTGGCAATTTGAACCCTGAAGAGTTGATTGACTGGATAAATGACATGGAAGAATACTTTGAATATGAGGAAGTTGAAGATCCAGAGAAGGTGAAATTTGCAAAGACAAAGTTGAAAGGACATGCTGCTATATGGTGGAAAGAAGTTCAATTGGATAGGAACAGAAGAGGAAAATAAAAGATTACAAAGTGGGACAAGATGGTGACAAAACTAAAGAATCAAGTCATACCTGCTGACTATGAGCTGGAACTGCTAAAGAGATTACAGAACCTGAGACAAAAGGAGAAATCTGTGAAGGAGTATACTAAAGAATTTCATAAGATGATAATAAGGATAGGACATAGTGAAGCAAGCAAGGAGAAAGTGGCTAGATACATCAATGGACTGAGATTGGACATTCAAGAAGAATTAAGCTTGGTAAGTATGACATCTTTGGAGGAAGCATATCAATTTTCCTTGAAAGTTAAAGAGAAATTGAATAAGAGGCATGATTAGAGACAGAGAGGTAGAGGAGGTAAATTTCAGAGAGGCAGAACATTTTCCAAAGGAGACAGATCACATCTGAAGCAGAACAAGTTTGACAACACATTTAAGAAAGATGATAGAGATAGCAATGCCTACCTGAGCAATGGCAAGAATTTTCATCACAGAGGTAAGTATAATTCATACCAGAATGAAGGGTACAAAAAAGATGGAAGAGGACTTGATAAGAGAACATTCAGAGGCACTTGTTTCATGTGTGGAGGTGAAGGACATAGAGCATTTGAATGTAATTAGGGGAGTACAAGTAAGAGGACATAGAACATTGGAATATTAGCTTATGTTAAAGAACCTGTTGGATCACTGAGTTCAGTTGGAAAACCTGAGAAAGGAGAATCAATGGTGATGAAGAGAGCACTATTTCAAGTAGAAACAAATGAGGAACCACCACAGAGGAAGAGTTTGTTCAGAACCAGATACAAATCCAGAGGTAAATGTTGTAAAGTTGTAATTGATAGTGGTAGTTCAGATAACCTAGTTTTAGAGGAGATGATGACTAAGTTGAATTTGAAAAGATTGAAACACCCTAAGCCTTATCAGAGAGCATGGATTCAGGATTATCATAAGGTATTGGTGAGTGAACAATGTTCAGTGAAATTTCATATTAGATCATATCATGATAAATTATTGTGTGATATTATGCCTATGGATGTTTGTCATATCTTGTTGGGTAGACCTTGGCAGTATGATATAAAATCTAGACATGATGGGAGAAAGAATGCATACACTATAACATCAAATGGGAAGAGAATTACTTTGATTCCTTTGGAAGATAATCCTAAGAGTGAGGTATGTGGGAATGCTAGAATCTATTTGGTAGATGGAAGAAAATTTCTTGATGGTTTGAGACATGAGAACCTGTGTTATGCTTTGATCCCTAAAAAGACTAAAACATTGAAGGAGGTTGAAGAATCACAACTGAAGGAGATAAAGGAGTTGCTGACAGAGTATGAAGACATCATATTAGATAATGTACCTAAAGAATTACCACTAATTAGAAATATTAGTCATCACATGGACCTTATATTGGGAACTAGTTTGCCTATTAAAGCAGTACACAGAATGACACCGACAGAGAATGAAGAATTGAACAAGCAGATACAAGAATTGTTGAGGAAAGGTTTGATCAGAGAAAGTTTGAGTCCTTGTGTAGTACTTGCAGTGTTAGCACCGAAGAAGGATGGAGAATGGAGAATGTGTACATATTCTAGAGAAATAAACAAGATCACAGTTAAGTATAGATTTCCTTTACCTAGAGAAATATAATTCACAAAGATAGACTTGAAGAGTGGATACCATCAAATCAGAATTAGAGAAGGAGATGAATGGAAGACCACTTTTAAGACAAATGAAGGATTGTATGAGTGGTTAGTGATGCCTTTTGGATTGACAAATGCACCGAGTACTTTCATGAGATTGATGAATGAAGTTGTAACCAAAAAATTTGGATAAATATGAAAGATAAAACAAACATGCAATTACCTTTTTACCCAAAACCTTTCGAATACCTCAGATGTCTTGAAAGATTGATGCAAGCCTAATTGGTCGATGTAGTTGATTTGATGTTGATTGCTCACATTCACAGCATGACAATTGGATGAAGACTGATGGGTTGATGATAGATAGAAAACAGATAGAGGATTAGAGGAAGAATTTTGGAAGAGTAAGGATATTAAACTCAATGCATGCCCCTAAAATGGCTTATGAGAAGCCATATTTATAGACAAAGGGTTGATTTTTGATGTGGAGGGATACGGATAAGATTTGATTTGATTTTTGCTTTATTAGACAAAAGAGGAAATAAAATAAGACAAGATAGGATTTAGAAAGATAGAAAGTGATTTAATTTTTTGCTTTAAAGGAAATAAATCCTAAAAAGATGAGAGGATGAATCGATAAATTATCTAATTAAATAAATTAATTAGATATGCATGAGTTACAATTTTAGAAAGAAAGCAAGATGATTTGAGGATTTTATTAATTAAATAAATATTAAATTTATTTAATTAATTTGGATTGTGATGGGAGATGATGTGGAGAGATAATTAAATAAATAAAATTTATTTAATTATAGGAGAAATAGATAAGTGACTAATTAAATAATTAGAAATAATTAACTAATTAGAGAGGATTGATGGTCATGAATAATTAAATAAATAATTAAAATTTATTTAATTATAAAAGATAGGATGATGGGATTGAAAGGGGATAAAATAAATTAGTCAAATAAATAAAATTTATTTAACTAATTAGGTGATGACATGGGTACCTAGGGCAAAACATACTAATGACAAGGTGTTGGACATTTTTAGGTGTCTACATTTTGCCCCTCTTTGAGATGACGAGATTTGTGTCGAGTAACATCATTTCAAAGAAGCTAAGGTATGGATAGAAGAAAAAAGGTGGTAATGGAAAGACAGGATGATGATGCCCCCTCGAGAGGATAGGTGGGTTGGACAAACACAGGTAGGCTCTCGAAATGAAATGGATTGGTCAAGGAAGAAAGATAAGGAAATGGATAGAAGAAAGGATGATGCATTATACTGCAATGAAAGTGAGCAATCATGATGTTTGATATAGCACTAGATGTTATGCAACAGGATATGAGGACCAAGGTGACAATGTATCTCGTGCCCCATTGTAATACAACCTTGTCTAGACATATGAGGAAGAAAACTTAAAGCATTAAAGTCCTAACACACAAAAAGTATGATGTGACCTTAGATGCAAAGGATAATGCGAAAAGCTATTCCAACATATACAAGATATGAATATTAGCTGGAATGATACATATGTGATACAAATGTAAGATAAAAAGATAACACACACAAGCAAGCAAGCAAGCATGCACAAATGATACAAAAACAAACAAGGTATTGCCCCTGTCAAGCTGTAAGCCAATGATTAATTATTGATTGATGATGATAAAAGTGTTGTCATGGCAGGGACTGATATATCCCTAGATCAATACAAGGATGCAGGAATGATATATCCCATTGATGATGATGATTGATTGATTGATTGATTGATTTGGTTTACGACAAGATTAGGATCAAGACCAAGTATGTGATTGGATAATTTGACAAGCTTGATTAACTTGATTAGTATGGATAAAGGATGACTTGTTTTTGAGTTTATTGCTTGGAATTTTGATTTGATAAGGATGAATGGAAGAAGTGATGGAAGAAGGGCAGAAGATGAAAGACAGGTATCGCCTATGACTGAGTCTAGATACTTCCTTCGTATTCTAGACTGCCTACATACCCGTGTCCACGAGATCAAGGCACTTAATGATAGAGATGATATATAGTTTTGATTTGCGATGATGATGATGGTGATGATGAAGGTTCGGATTGATGGGATTGATGCTATTGATGGGATTCGAGTGATGTGATTTTGATTGATTTTGAGGATTGACTTTGATGATTGTTTGGATTTTTGTTGGATTTTATGATTTTTTTTTTAATTTTTAATTTTTTATATTTTTTCAGGACATTTTATGATGTTTTTGGATTTTTTTTCAGGACAATTTATGCTATTTTTTGGATTTTTTCAGGACAATTTATGATGTTTTTGGATTTTTTTAGGATAGTTTATGATGTTTTTGGATTTTTTCAGTACATTTTATGATGTTTTGGATTTTTTTTTGTGTGTTTTGAAATGTTTTGGGAACGTCAATGGATTTACACTTTGGGTAGCCTTTTGTGCTAGATACCCATGACAAGGGAAAATACCAAGCCTAGGTGCAAGGATGGAAATGGAATTGGATGAATAGATAGAAGGATGTGAGATAAGGAATGGATGTATGAAAGGATGGGAAATAGAATGGAAAACTTATGATAGATGGATGGGTATAAGGATAAGCTATAGTGGATGGATGTATGCCGCATAATAGAGCTAAGATGTGATCTCAAAGACTATGTCGTATATGAATAACATGCCCCATTCTAGGTGCAATACTTAGGATTTTTCATGACCAGGCGCATGACAATAGGATAGTGATAGGATTGGATGGAAAGGATGAGGTATATCAAGAGGTATCCAAGGCATGTTTCAACATTTTTTTTCTTATATCTTTATCAAGATCAAAAGAGGAAGGGAGGATGAATGAACTCAATATGATAGGTATATGTATGTGGAATGGATAAGGTAAGAAATGGTATGGTAAGATAGGATATGATAGGATGGAAAATGATAAGTTAGAAAATGATAGGAGGATGAGACAAGGTGCCCCCAAGTGTAGGTGACATAGAAGATCAACTTACACATGACGCCTGTTTGCCAGGTTTTCATCATGGTACTTATCCAAGGCGCCTGTTTACCAGGTTTTCACCATTGGACGAAGGGATTTTTCTTTATTTTTTTCATTTTTTTCTTCTTTTTTTTGTATTTGAAATATTTTTTTTATTTTTTTGATGGGATAGGTGGATATGGATAGAAAGGACTCAAGTGTTTAGTGCCATGAAAGTGATAGTCCCATCGGAGATAGGTGTCGTTGCATGGACCATGTCAAGTGTGCTCATAGATGTTGGTAGGGGAGATTACATGAAAGAGGTAGATGGAGATGTAGTAGATGGTGGATTATGGATGGAAGGATAGTGGATTATGATGCAGATTATGAAGGGTAGATAGTGGATAATGGATTATGATGTGGATTATGTAAGACTTACAGAAGAAGATGGGTAAAAGGCTTATGCAAAAGCATGGACCATAGGGAGGTGATAAGGTAGATATGTAGGATAATGGTTGAATGATGGTGTGATGGAGGTATGTGGAAATGTTGCAGAATGGAAGGGAATCATGACCAACGGTTGCACACACCATGATGAATATTGAAGCTTTTGATGAGATGGTGGGGTAGGAAGCAATGGTGTTGTTCTCTTAGGAGATGGGTGACTAAATGCTTTAGGTACCGACATAGACTTAGTATTTTGCTGGTTTTTGCTTGACTTGTGGGATGGAGGAATTGGATATGTTTGAATGGAATGGATGGAAGAGGAGAAAGTGGATGGTTGGGATTTTTGAGAGGTGGATGCCTCATTTGACTTGATGGCTTTTTTCTTAGGAACCCATACCATTTTAGTTTTTGACTATACTTCTGGATGTATGGGTTTGGATATATGCAGCTTTTGAGACAATTACTTGTTGCTTGGGGAGGCACACCTTTTTCATTTTTGCTTTGAGGTGTGTGGGTGTATGTAGCTTTTGAGATGGATATTTCTTTGATTCTTGGCTTTTGTGTCCTAAGGGATGATGACCCTTAGGATTTTTGACTTTATAGGTAGAGGCATCCAAATTTTTATTTTGGAATCCTATGGGATGGGTGGAATGAGTGGAAGCTTTATGTTTACACTATGTGTGCATTTGTTGGCCATGATTGGGATTTTTAGAGGATTTATGGATGGAAGGATAAGGTGTTGGAAGTAGTGGAGGCATAGTTGATGGTGGAAGGTGTACGATCACATGCTTTTGTGATTTGTAGGGTGATGGAGGTGGAATGGCAACATATGTTTTTAGAGTATGATGGGATTTGTGGTGGAAAGAGGTGGATTTTGGATGAATCGAAGAAGTACCAACATTGTTAGATGGTTGACCTTGAGGTGTGTATCCAAGGCCATGTGAGTGTTGAGGGACTTTGACATGGATAGGCTCCAAAATTCCTTGTTCAAGAGGGCCTAAGCCTTTGCCTTGATAGTTCATTCTTTGGAGCATGCAATTGACAATAGGACTTGGTGCAAGTGGAAAACTAGACACGAGTTCCTTATTAGATGGAGAAGGTGAAGTGGAGGATAAAGGTTGTATTCCTAGGGAGGAACACTCATGGATAAAAGTCGATAGACCCACTAGATATGATGGTGGATTTAGAATAGGGTTGATAGTGGGTGATGGGAGATCATTAAGATCTTGCTTGTATTCATTATGATCCAAGGTATTTATTTGATCTTCAATGGGTACTTGGGTTATCTCATCATGACAAGTGGTTGTTTGCACATTAGGGCTAGATGGAGGATGGAGGGATGGAGTGATAAGCTCTTGATCATGAATTGTGTAAAGTTTGTCTAGGAGGTTCATCATAGTTTTCATGAGCTTAGATAAGATGGTCACCATGGTTTGCATGATCATATATAGAATCTTGATCATAAATGTGAGCATAAAAAAGATTAATTTGGCTATGAATGGGATACATTTGCACATGAATAGGGTGATGATCATAAATAATATACGAAAGATAAAACAAACATGCAGTTACCTTTTTACCCAAAACCTTTTGAATACCTCAGATGTCTTGAAAAATTGATGCAAGCCTAATTGGTTGATGTAGCCGATTTGATGTTGATTGCTCACATTCACAACATGACGATTCGATGAAGATTGATGGGTTGATGATATATAGAAAATAGATAGAGAATTAGAGGAAGAATTTTGGCAGAGTAAGGATATTAAACTCAATGCATGCCCCCAAAATGGCTTATGAGAAGCTATATTTATAGACAAAGGGTTGATTTTTGATGTGGAGGGATAAGGATAAGATTTGATTTAATTTTTGCTTTATTAGACAAAAGAGGAAATAAAATAAGATGAGAGAGGATTTAGAAAGATAGAAAGCGATTTGATTTTTTGCTCTAAAGGAAATAAATCCTAAAAAGATGAGAGGATGAATCGATAAATTATCTAATTAAATAAATTAAATAGATATGCATGAGTTACAATTTTAGAAAGAAAGCAAGATGATTTTAGGATTTTATCAATTAAATAAATATTAAATTTATTTAATTAATTTGGATTGTGATGGGAGATGATGTGGAAAGATAATTAAATAAATAAAATTTATTTAATTATAGGAGAAATAGATAAGTGACTAATTAAATAATTAAAAATAATTAATTAACTAGAGAGGATTAATGGTCATGAATAGTTAAATAAATAATTAAAATTTATTTAATTATAGAAGATAGGATGATGGGATTGAAAGGGGATAAAATAAATTAGTCAAATAAATAAAATTTATTTAACTAATTAGGTGATGACATGGGTACCTAGGGCAAACATACTAATGACAAGGTGTTGGACATTTTTAGGTGTCTACAGAAGTCTTGAAGAAATTCTTGGGTAAGTTTGTGATTGTATACTTGGATGATATTATGATTTTTAGTAAGACAAAAGAAGAACATTTGTGGCATATTAGACAAGTATTGTAGAGAATAAGAGAAGAGAAATTGCTAATAAACATCAAGAAGTGTAGTTTCATGAAGGAAGAATTAGTGTACTTGGGATTTGTGATTTCTACAAAAGGATTGAAGATGGACCCTAAGAAAGTAAGAGCAATTGTTGAATGGCCTACACTGGAGAGCATTAGAGAAGTGAGATCATTTTATGGATTAGCTAGTTTCTACTAGAAGTTCATCATAAATTTCAAGTTCAGCATGTAACCCTATGACGAAGACAATAAGAGGTGATAGGAAAGACTTTAAGTGGACATCAGGAGCATACAAAAGTTTTGAATTGTTGAAGTATAAAGTGACAGAGAAACCTATTTTGGCATTACCAGATTTCAATAAGGTATTTCAAGTAGATTGTGATGCAAGTGTAAATGCAATTGGAGCAGTGTTAAGTCAAGAAGGTAGACCTGTAACATATTTAAGTGAGAATTTGAATGATGCAAGGAGAAGATATTCAGTTTATGGTCAAGAGTTCTATGCCATAATTCAAGCCTTAAAGAAGTGGAGACATTACTTGTTGCCTAAAGAGCTTGTGTTATATATAGATCATCAAGCTTTGCAATATTTGAACAATCAAGGAAAGTTGAATTAGAGACATATGAGATGGGTAGAGTTTATGCAAAGTTATACTTTTGTGTTGAAGCATAGGAGTGGTAAATCAAACAAAGTTGCAGATGCATTGAGTAGGAGAAGAAACTTGTTGACAGACATGAGAGTTGAAGTGTTGGGATTTGATGAATTGAAGAACATGTATGAGGGAGACACTAATTTTGTAGAACCTTGGAAAGCATGTAAGGAACATGTTGTGATAGATAGGAGTAAATGGTTGGACTATTTCATTCAAGAAGATATGTTGTTCAAAGGAAATCAGTTGTGCATACCTAGAAGTTCAATGAGAGATAATTTGATCAAGGAGAAACATAGTGGTGGATTGGCAAGACATTTTGGCATTGATAAAACAGTGGCTTTGGTGAGTGAAAACTACTATTGGCCTTAGATACATAAGGATGTTAGGAATTTTGTGCAGAGTTGTAGAGTTTGTCAAGTTGCAAAAGGGAGTAGTCAAAATACTAGATTGTACAAACCTTTGATAGTACCGGAGAGACCTTGGGAAGACATAAGTATGGATTTTGTGATGGGATTTCCTAAGACATGGAGAGGACATGATTCTATATTTGTATTGGTGGACAAATTTTCAAAGATGGCACATTTCATACCTTGTAAGAAGACAATTGATGCAGTGCATATATTTGACCTATTTTTCAAGGAAATTATGAGATTGCATGGATTACCTAAGAGCATAGTTTCAGACAGAGACACAAAGCTTGTTGGATACTTTTGGAAGAAACTTTAGAAGAAGATGAAAACATATTTGAAGTTTAATTCAGCTTTTCATCCACAAACTGATGGACAGACAGACATAGGTAGTGAATAGGAGTTTGGGAAACTTGTTGAGATGTTTGGTTGGAGAGAAGACATGGAGTTGGGATTTGATTCTTTCACAAGAAGAGTTTGCATACAATAATTTGGTAAATAGGAGTACCGAAAGAACACCTTTTGAGATTGTTACCAGATTAAACCCTAGAGGATTTGCAGAATTGAGAGATATTAGTTTGGAAGAAAAGAGAAGTGCAGAAGCAGAATAATTTATAGATCACATGAAGGTAGTGCATAGTCAGGTAAAGAAGCATTTGGAGGACATGAACAACAAATATAAGGAACAAGCATATGAGAAGAGAAGACATAAGGAATTTGAAGTTGGAGATGAAGTGATGGCGTATTTGAGAAAAGAAAGATTTCCAGTTGGGACATATAACAAGTGAAGATGTAGAAGTTTGGACCTTGTAAGATACTCAGGAAATTTGATTAAGGAAATGTATATGAAGTGGAATTACTAGAGACATTGGGTATATCACCTATTTTGAATATTGCAGACCTATACCAGTATCATGAAGCAAAGCTTAGTGACAGCATGGTAGAAGACATCAAGGAACAATTACCACAACAAGCACCAGAGTAGATTGAAGACATTTTGGACAACAGAATTGGACGCAACATCAGAGGAAGACAATACAAAGAATACCTTGTGAAGTGGAAAGGCAGACTGGAAGAAGATTCATCATGGATTTCTCAGGTTGAGGTAGACCGTCTTGGTTTTCCTCTAGCCCCAGCAAAGTGAGGGACTCACTTTTTCAATAACCCTGGATGTCTAATGTAGGAGCTGTTGATAACTAAGATGGGGGTGAATCAGTTATCTTAATTTATTCAACTTTTTGTTCTTCTTTAATAATTAGTGAAACATCAAAACAAGCATGAAAGTAGAAACAAAGTCAATACACATAACACAATGATTTTGATGTGGAAAACCTGGTTGAGGGAAAAACCACGGGGTGATTAACCCAAGAATGTATTCTCTGTTAGAAGAATAGAAGTACAAAATGGCACCTGCCAATTTAGGGCTCACTGCCCGATCATACTGCTCACAAGAGGCTCACTGCCTACAAGAGAGAAAGATAACACAATGTTTGAACTGATGAGAAGCATCCACACATGCTAAGATTCAGTTCTGGTTGAGCTCAATAAACTGATCTGTTGCACTTCATTCTTACTTTCTTTTTGGTGCAGCAATCCTATCACATTTCAGACCTGTCTTCCTGCCTTCCCACTACTCTTCTGCTTTTATTCGCATACTAACATTTTCACCACACACCCCTTCACATATAAATCCATCTTGTATATATATCTGCACAAGTGATTTCAACACTTTTCTAGTCGGCATCCGGAATAGTCAATATTATCTCAAACTCTGGTCTGTCGGTTGAATCCTTGCATACCAAGTAATGCAGATCAAGGATATGCTTGTAGAAGTCTTCAATCATGTCGGCCAATCATGAATGATACCTCAAGAAACTTAGTCATTACCAATATCTCTTCCAGATTTGGATCTAACACTCTGCCAGTACAATTCTTCCTCTATCTACTCTGTCAAACAGGAACCCAACACTCAAGTGCTCATATCTCTTCACCCTTTCATCACTGGAGGCTAAATCCTGAGAATCTATTAGTCAAGGTACTCTTCTTGACTTCCCCAAATCCTCTAAGAGATTTGGACCTGACTGTCGGACCTTGCTAACTGCTCTGTTCTTGCTTACCAGATCATAACACTTCTTCAATCTAACTTCCGGTAGAGACTCATCATGTCTTGCGGATGTGTGGGATAACCTTTGTTTCCATCAATGACAACATTCATGAATCCATATAGTGTCTCTTGCCAATAGGAGCATCCCTGGTTCAAGAGAAATCTTGCATCAACCAAAAACATTTGCATTTTAGATTGTTTGCAGTTCAGTTGGTTTCTTTTTCCAGTTTAGTTCAAGCAGTATAGTCAGTAGTAGTTTCTATATTTTGGTCTGCATTCTACTGTAGTTGCATCTTAGATCTTACGGAGCTGGATTTAACATCTAGATTCATTCATCTACAACATATCTAAATCTCAGAGTATTTGGATCATTTACTAGAAAGTTACCTCTATTAGAAGATTGATTATTTTCTTAGAATAGAGCATCCTGACAGTTTTGGACAATCAGCTAAAGGAGAAGACTTGTAGAGCATTTCCCAGTTCGTGGAGCTTAATGACACATCATTCATTGATCCTTGGTTCATGGCCGACCTTCCTCGAGATCTTCATATCATTCCATTCATTTGTGAAGGAGTTCTACTCATTTAGGACCGACCTATCCGTGTACACATGTTACAACTCTTCATTGGAGTTTGTGATCTTCCTTGGCCGATACGAAGGAATCATATGTTCTAGAGATGGTATATATTTTTGTAGTAGATGCCTAGGAAAGTAGTTAGGATCATAAGCATAGTTCATAGTTTGAAATATTGTGAAGGAGCTTCAAATCCATATCTTGTGTATATTCTGATATTCTATAATCAGGCCTGTGAGCCCTAATTGTACGCCCGCATGTTGCCAACCGATCTGTATTTGAATTCTATGATATACTGAATGACTAAACCCACATTTGTTCTATATCTTTGAGTTGTTTTCGTTGTGTTTACTCTTGCTGCATGGTCTAGATAGTTCATTCTGTGAACCCTCCTACCGTGACTGCACTAGGAATTGTAGTTGATTTTTGATCTATTTTCAGAACTTGCTTGTAGAGACTTTGCATATGTGTTCTTAATCTTTCCTATAGATGATTGTTGGTGCCGATGGATCTTTCATGGAGGATTTAATTGTTGCATTATTTTTATACTTGTAGAGTTCCAATATTTCCTGAATAAAAATAAATATTCTTGTGCTGAAGATTTTGTTTAAAGATTGCTTGTGTTGATTTTTTTTGAAAGGAGGCTGCAACAATTGACAAACCTCTTTGGTTTCTCAATTGTTGAATTGCATCAGATCCAGTATGTGAGTTATATAGGATGAATTCTACATAGAAGATTGTTTCCACACTCATGGAGATCAATTTTGCAATTGCAAATCTAAACCAAAGTGACAGACAAAATTTTCAAAATCAAAGATCTTCGTGTCATTCCATCAAAAAAATACAAAGCATTGGTGGATTATTTTCTGACATTTGTTATAACACTTCATCATCATCAAAACCCAACCACATATTGTTTTCAATTTAAATTAGTTTCTACATTTATTTACATTTGTGGCAGCAATCAACCCAACTCTAATTAATCTAGGTTAATTACCTGCTTATTGTTTGCATTTATTTAATTAGCCTAGATTTATGTAAAAGAAATTTTATTCCCTCACATTATTTAGAGAACCTAACTTATTCTACACCACCTAGGGTTTTACCTCAGAGCTTTAACTTCTAAATTAGGATTTGTATGTGTGCTTTAACCTATTTTCATATTTTCTTAGGGTTGATTTCTTTCTTAGGTGTTGTCCATAATATACTCTTATCTTAGGGTTTTTGAATTATTGTGTGACCTTACTTTTGCCTATATCACTCACCCTTGGATTTGCCTCTAGGGTTTCATTTTCATATATGATTTCTTATCGATTTCCAATTTTTACATTGGATGGTGTTTTATATTGCTTTATTTCTCTATCTCTTGTAGCCATAATGTTTTGTTTATGCCACGAGCTACCCATGACTCTAATATTCCTTTGCAAAGGAGTTCTTGTCTAAAGTCTGACATGGCTATTCAATTCAATGACATTGAAGACTTTTTTGATGCCCATGTTGAGAATCATTTTGAGGATCATGACAACCAATAAGATTTTATTCATGATGCACATATATCTAAGCAATATCTTACACATATTGGATATTTGCTTGTGAATGCATTTATGAATACCCAATCTCCTTAACAATGGTTGCCATCTTATGTCAAACATTAATAAATGTTCCATTTGGCATGGATATCCTTTATGACACCGACTATTTGATGGTATCTTCTAATAGTGTATCCTCCCACCCCTTCTCTTCTTCTGATCCCAACTTCTCTAACCCCATAGTTACCACTTCCATGGTAACTACTACTCATGTTGTTTTTCCTAGTGTCACTCTTGCCTCTACTATCCCAACCTCTACCATCCAAGTGCTCCCTCTACATCAAGGAATTTTTTAGTGGTTATATGTCACCGTTTGGCTATTTTTTCAAATTTTACCCCCCAAACTTGGCTATTTTTGGGCTCTTTAAAAGTATCCAGTTTGCCCATATTTGATAGATTTTTCCTAATCTTGAAACAAAATCACCTTGAGTTAGAAACTTTTATTCTTTATTATAGACACGTATCACACTATTGTATATAAAATTTGGGCCCTAATCTTCGTAGTTTATTAGGAGCTATTTTTTTAAATTTTTTGTACTTGCCCCTTTTTAACATCTTTGTTTAACAATTATATGTTGATAGGAAATTTAGACACTGAATCACCATAAAAGTTAAATATTAATAAAAAAATTATTCACTAAATTGCAAAAAAAAATGGTACAAGGATAAAATATTGCCATCCACTCTAAAATTTGATTCCCAATATGAAAAAAAATTGCCTAGTATATTATGCTTCTTTCTAGTTGATTCACCAGGATTTTTATAAAATTTTAAAGAGGTCATATCTTAAAGTATACCTTGCTCTACATTCATTCCCTCCTCCACATTTCCCATTGATTTATTTTCTTCACTATGGCCTTCCTCTTGCTTATAGCCCCTTGCCATACTTGCATCTCATATATTATATTCTTCACATCTTCTTCTACTTCATCCACTACTACTCCACCTACTACATCCATTGTTCCTACCACTTCTATCACTAGTGTTATTGCCACTTTTATGGGTACTACCCATTCTCTCCATCCTATCTCATACTATTACTTTCTCCCACCTTGTCTCAACTCCACTTTGTAATGTGGTCCCTCCATCCATGGCCATGACAACACCCTTCATTACATATCCTAATTGCACTTTCTTCATTGTCTCACATGCTACTAACACTACTATTATTCCTACTTCTATGTTCGATACACTATAGAAAGACATGAAAAACTTGAACAAACAAGTGAATGCTATGCCTAACAACAAGGATTACATCACTTACAATCTGCTACATCTCACACCACTTGATTTTGAAGTTGTTACATATATGTTGTCTCTTGGGTTTGTTGCACCAAGAATTGAGCTATACAGTGTAAAAGGTGATCCTAATGTTCATTTACAATATTCTAATGTGTCATGTTTAGATTTTGCATGCAAGGATAAGATCTTAGCTATGTTATTTCCATTAACCTATAAGGTTAAGGATTGCCTACTTTTCACTCTCCACCTTATGTTTTTGCACTCATTTTGGTGTCCACTCACCTAGTGTGTTTTTAGGACCATTTTGTTGGGAAGAGACATTGTGTGGCTTCATGAGTGTTGTCATTGATGGCAACAAAGTCCATCCCACACATTCGTAGGACATGGTATGACTATACCAGAAGTCAGATTGAAGAGTATTGTGGTCCGGTGAGCAAGAACAGAGCATATAGCAAGGTCTGACAATCAGGTCCAGATCTCTCAGAAGAAGTATCTCAGTAAAGTGCAGACTTGGGGAAGTCAAGAAGAGTACCATGACTGATACATTCCAAAGATTGAGCCTCCGGTGATGAAAGAATGAAAATAAATGAGCACCCAAGTGTTGGGTTCTTGTTTGACAGAGTAGACTGAGAAAGAACTGAAAAGACAGAGCATCAGACCTTAATCTGGATAAGATATTGATGGTGATCAAGTTTCCTAAGGGATCATTCATGGTTGGCCAACATGATTGATGACTTCTATAACTATCTATTTGATACACATCACTTAGTAAGCATGGATTCAGTCGACAGAACAGAGTTTGGAAATATCTTGAGTTTTTCGGATGCCGACTAGAAAGATGATTGAAATCATTGATGTAGATATATATACCAGATTGATTTCGGTATGAAGGTGTGTGTGGTGTGTTGATAATTGTGAAGAAAAGAAGAGAGTAGTGTGGAAGCAGCAATACAGGTCCAGTATGTGACAGAACAACAACACTAAAACTGAGGAAGACTAAAGTATAGTAGATCAGTATATTGAGCCTAACCGGAACTAAACCTTAGCATATGTGGATGCTTCTTATTAGTTCAAGTACCTAGTTACTTTCTATATTCCTTGTAGACAGTGAGCCTCTTGTGAGCAGTGTGCTCGGGCAGTGAACCCTAATTGGCAAGTGCCATTTTGTACTACCTTATTCTTTTAACAGAGAATACAATCTTGGGTTAGTCGCCCCGTGGTTTTTACCTTAGCAGGGTTTTCCACGTCAAAATCATTGTTTTGTGTATATTGATTTTATTTCTTCTTTCATGGTTATGCATGCTTATATAATTTGATGCTACACTAGTTATTAAAGAAGAATAGAAAGTTAAAATAATTAAGATAACTGATTCACCCCCCCTCTTAGTTATCAACAATTGGTATCAGAGCTAAGTTCCTCCAAACAGAGCCTAACAGCTTGAGGAAGATCTGGGAATCTCAATGGATATGTATGGTATGAGGGAACAACTTCAGTCTGCCCTAGATGATCTTGAACAATCTCACTCTGAAGTCAATAACTTGAAGGAAAGACTCAAACAAGATGTTGATTTCATAAATGAACTAAAAGAGAAACTAAGTATCTCTATGAAAAAGAGAAAGGAACTACTTCAACAATTGGTAAGTCAAAGTGAAGCCAATAATATTGATGAAGATCTGAATGAGAAGAACAAGTTATGTGAGAAGCTATCAAAATAGGTCATTATGGTAAGAGATGAAATGGAATCAGGGGTTATGAAGTACACCCAAGAAATTGAAGAAAAGAGAAAAATTGAAGATAATCTAAAATTATCTCTCAAGGAGAAGTCAGAAGACTACCAAAAAATGGATAGAATAATCAGGCATCTAGAATATGATCTTGAAGAAGCTAGAGATAATGAAGAACAACTTGAGAATCAGATAGACACTCTTAAAAGGGATCTTCAAACAACAAATGAATACAAAGAGAAATTCAAGATAAGCTCTACTCAACTTGAAGTTCTTCTTGAAAGCCAAAATAGGGTAGATGACAAGCAAGGCTTGGGGTATGAGAAAGGTAAAAGCTCCAGATCTGATCAGAAGAACTTTGGATCAGGAAATCCAAGGAACAGGCCTAGAAGACCTCCGGTAAGGCAACCAAATGCTCAAAGATATCCATCCTTTAATGGATACTGCCACAATTGCAATAACTTTGGTCATAAAGCAAATCAGTGTAGAAGAATAATGAATCAAATTAATTCATCCTTCTCCAGACAGTGTTTTAACTACAAAAAGTATGGTCACAAATCTCATGACTGTAGAAATATGCAAATGAACAATTCATTCAATGGTAGATGCTTTGCATGCAATAGAATGGGACATATGGCTAATCAATGTAGATCAAGAGGATACCAGTCAAATATGCAAAGAAATGTTGTTTGCTACAATTGCAATAGATCCGGTCATATTGCCAAATTCTGCAGAAGTAAGAATTAGGGTCCGGTGCATCATAATCAAAACCAAGACAAAGGAAAAGGAAAAGTGAATGCGGATGAAATTCAAAGGGAGATGAACAAGATTTGGGTGAAGAGAAGTATAGAAAATGTTGAGGATGGATCCGCACCAGAATCTGGTGCTGATATTCCTTCCGGAAACTAAATAGATGAGCTTTGGCTCAAGGGGAGTCAGAAAAGAAAATAAGTTCCCCCAGCCAGTCAATTGGTGCCTGAAATTGGCACATGGAAAGTTGCGGATTAAAAAGGCTCTCAAAGAAACATCTAAATACCCCTTGGTAAAGATTTGAAAAATCTGTGAGGAGTTTGAAAAGGTTAATCATCCAAGATTAATCCAGTTTGACAGTCATCTGACAAAAGTAGGACTTTCACAGTTAGATCTGGTATAATTCAAAGTAGAAACATTTGGATTTGCCGTTAGATGGAATGATTGGAGAAAGGGAGATACATTGTAAGTTATCATTCTAGGTGCATCTCAGTGATCCAGAAAGATCTCTCTCAGAACAAGGAAAACAAGGCAACCCGAATAACCTAAGTTGTGCATTTATTGCAAAATGGAATTAGGGTTTGCGCAGAAATAAAAGGGTTCTTTTGTTCATCATTTGCACATTTGCATTCGAGAAGAAGAGAGAAGGAGCTCTGCAACAAAATTATCTCAAACCTCTCAAAGATCAACCACAGAAGTCGATTCATCCAGCAATCTGATCCGGCTCATATTGTGAACCCTAGAAGCATAAAATGTATTTTCGCTCTTGAATATCTCTCTCTTAATCTTTTGAAAGATGGCTACTCCAAATGTTGTGAAGATCATCAATAGGTCGTGCCCTAAATTCAAGAAACATCCCTACAAATCCCTAGAAGTTGATCCCCTAGGCACATTTTCTAGCATTCCGCATGGAGTTCTGCATGTAGAAGATGGTAGGGTTTACATACACGCAAACATTGAAGAATTTGGGGAATCCAAGCTGATGGACATCTATCACAAGGAACTAATAGATGAATCACTTGAACTTAAACCTCATTACAAGGCCATCCGAGATAAGCATTTTGGACAGTGCATCCATTTCCCCTGTTTTGCAGAAGATGAATGGGTCCGATATGTTTTGAGAAGAATGCATGACAACTTCATGTGGTTGATGAGGCCATTTAGGATCACAAAAGATGCCATTAGAGTGGTAATCAGATTGCACTCATCCGGTGGGTTGCCTAATCTCAAATTAGTCAAAAACCAAACTGTCAGTGAGGCCACCGCATCAAAATTTGACAAGAGGGCAATGACAATAGAAGATATCACTGATCCAGATATCAAGTTTGCATCTGTGATAATTGGCTATAAGATATATCACTCCAATAGGGATAATTCTGTATTCGAAACTGTAATCTATGTTGCTTATCAGATGTTAAGGGAGAATGCAGATTATGATCTTTGTGAGCTTCTTCTGAGCCAACTATTGGAAAACCTACAAAAGATCAAGAAGGAAAAGAAGAACTCATTCAAGTATGGTGGGCTAATATTATGTTTATTCTTTTACTTTATGAATGAGCTCCCTGGATCCAGTGGTTGGGTATGGAAAAATGACAAACTGGTTGCCATACAAATCAGAGATTACATGTATGGGCTTGGTGATGCCAAGGCACAAAGAACTGCACTCTGGGGTTACTTCAAAAACTTCCAAGGCATGATGCAAGCTAGAGAAATAATTCCCCAATCTCTAGTTGAAAAATACAAGGATATAGTGTGCTTCATGGTAGACACTGATCAATGCCTAATGGAGGTAGTGGAGCCAAGGATTGTCTGGATTATGCCAATGGGGTATGAGGTGGATGAGAAAATTCTAGAATTGCATATCCAACACCTACTAAGTCAGCCTAAGGACCCTAAGGTAGAAAGGTTTGGAACCTTCCAAGAATTGAGTGTAAAAGTTCATGTTGAACTGAGATAGCCTAAGATCAAGAGAAAAGTGAGAAGGGAAGTAGAAGAAGTCGCCAAGAGATATGGAATATCAAAGGAGGCAATTGATGCCAACAGAGAGAAGATGGAAAGGGCAGAGAAAGAAAGGAAAGAAACTAAAAAAGAAAGTGCTTCGGTGCAAGCCCCCTCCCGGATAAGATCCTCCAAAAGCTCTGTACTTGCCACCTCTAAGAGCCAAAAAGCCTCAAAACTGGAAGCCAAGACATCTGGTAAGGGAGAAAAGAGAACAAAAACCAAGGCCACAAGGTCCTATACAAGTCAAAAAGATGATGAAGAGATTGAGTCAAATGAGGAGGTGAAGAAAATGAAGAAGAAGAAGAAAGTATTCGGTGAATCCTCTACCGGTCAAGGCAAGGAAGAAAAGCCAGAAGAATTTGTTGAAAAGCCTACTCTCTGCATTGATGATATCATCAAATTAGTCACTATGGATGGGAACCTGAAACCAATGACTAAATTTTATGATGAATATAATGAAGCTGACTAGAAGATTTTGCAAGATGCTACAGTCAGGTATCTTAACATCTATAATAAAGCATTCATTGAGATCATATCTCTAATTCCCAAAAGATTAGAGAAGGAACTTGAAAGAAGAAAGAACAATGCTAAGGCAAAGGACCTAGAGATCTGGGAACAGATAGCTATTCAGCTCTATCCTTCCATCACTCCTAAACAACTGAACATGATATTCAAGGATTGCAAGGATGAGTTCCGGAGCAAAGCCAAAATTAACAAGCTTATGCTTGGAGAGACTGATCAGGTGGTAAAAGAAATTGAAGACATCCTCTAGAATGCATACAAAAGATTCAATATTCCTATTATAGAGGACATAAGTGATGAACCTCTTGTTGTCGAAGGACTAAGCGTATCAAAGGAAGATCCTACAGAGAAAATTACAGAAGAATCAAAGGAGATAGGTGAGGAGAAGACCAAGGACCTGGATTCCTCTATTTCAGAAGAGGAAGTCCATGAAGAAGTAAATATCTGTCATTCGGATTCCCCAGTAGACTCTAGATCTAAAGGAGAAGAAAAGATAGAGGAGAAAATCAGTCAAGAAGAAGAGGTAAAGGGAAGAGAAGAAGATCAAACAGAGAAGACCCCACGAGACAGTTTTGAGACTGTAGAAGGAAAGAAGACTCTGTCTCTGGCAAGAGACTCTAAAGAAATAGTTAAAGATTTCTTGACCAAATAAATGATGGAGATTGATGAACTGAAACTGCTTCAAGGACCATTCAATTTTGATTCCCTCTCCCCGGTTCAAACAATGAAGATAGCATCCTTTGCCCAAGCAAAGGCAAAAGAAAAACTTCTAAAGTCTCACATGGAAGACTGTGACCTAATAGAGATTGCATCAAGTGCATTAGAGAAGATCATGCCATCCTTCTAGAACGATCTTTCAGCTTCTTCATCCGATAACTTAAAATCTCTTGTTAATTCTATTAACACACATTTTGATTCTTTGGAGAAGTTAGCAGAAGATAAAGTTCAGAAAGAGTTTTTGGGTAAGAGATTCTTTGAGATACAAGGACTTATAACAAATGATAGGAGAAATTTGAATATTGGAATAAAGGGCTTAGAAAATGCTCTTAAAGATGATGGTGATCTATACAAATTTTTTCTATCTTGGTCCACCATGACAGCAGATATCACCAAGAAGGTGGAAGAACAAGAGAGAAAACTATCAAGTTTATCTCAAAATTTTGATCCTCTCACCTCTTCCATAATGAATCAAGAATGTTAGACTATTGCAGCTATAAATGAAATAAAGAAGCTTGAGAAGGAGAAGAAAAATAGAATAAACAGGCTAAGTGAACTAAGAGGGATAATTACCCCGAAGTTAGAGGCAATGCATGAGGCCCTAACTGATGCCCTGACCACAGCCTGGACCAGTGATCTGGCAGACCTAAAGAGGGCAGAAGCCTTTGCATTTTTGCTAAGTGGTCGCATTTCAATTTTAGATAGGATGAAGAAGAATTGGGTGACAAAAGTGGTACAGTTGAAGACCACCTTTGCAGATATACTTCAGTATATGTAAGTACAACATGTATATATACTTATGTGGCTAAGTATAGCTGGATTTTTGAAATTTTTGGTGTGCGGATTCTACCCTTTGCCATTGATGTCAAATGGGGAGTGAGGAGCAGTGAAAAATGTGGAATATAGCTAAGGGGGAGCTCTGAAAAGTGTACATTAGAATAGAACATCAGCTAAGGGGGAGTATAGTGTGAGACTTAGTCATTTTTCACTAAGTGTTGCCATCAATGCCAAAGGGGGAGATTGTTGGCAAGAGACACTGTGTGGCTTCATGAGTGTTGTCATTAATGACAACAAAGTCCATCCCACACATCCGCAGGACATGGTATGACTATACCGAAAGTTAGATTGAAGAGTATTGTGGTCCAGTGAGCAAGAACAGAGCATGCAGCAAGGTTTGACAATCAGGTCCAGATCTCTCAGAGGAAGTATCTCAGAAAAGTGCAAACTTGGGGAAGTCAAGAAGAGTACCATGACTGATACATTCCAGAGATTGAGCCTCTGGTGATGAAAGAGTGAAAAGATATGAGCACCCAAGTGTTGGGTTCCTGTTTGACAGAGTAGACTGAGAAAGAACTGACCAACAAAGCATCAGACCTTAATCCAGATAAGATATTGATGGTGATCAAGTTTCCTGAGGGATCATTCATGGTTGGCCAACATGATTGATGACTTCTATAACTATCATTTTGATACGCATCACTTAGTAAGCATGGATTCAGCTGACATACTAGAGTTTGGAAATATCTTGAGTTTCCCAGATGCTGACTAGAAAGATGATTGAAATCATTGATGTGGATATATATACCAGATTGATTTTGGTATGAAGGTGTGTGTGATGTGTTGATAAATGTGAAGAAAAGCAGAGAGTAGTGTGGAAGCAGCAATACAGGTCCGGTATGTGATAGAACAACAACACTAAAATAGAGGAAGAATGAAGTGCAGTAGATCAGTATATTGAGCCTAACCAGAATTGAACCTTAGCACATGTGGATGCTTCTTATCATTTCAAGTACCTAGTTACTTTCTATATTCCTTGTAGACAGTGAGTCTCTTGTAGGCAGTGAGCCTCTTGTGAGCAGTGTGCTCGAGCAGTGAGCCCTAATTGGCAAGTGCCATTTTGTACTACCTTATTCTTTTAACAGAGAATACAATCTTGGGTTAGTCACCTCGTGGTTTTTCCCTTAGCAGGGTTTTCCACATCAAAATCATTGTGTTGTGTATATTGATTTTATTTCTTCTTTCATGGTTATGCATGCTTATATAATTTGATGCTGCACTAGTTGTTAAAGAAGAATAGAAAGTTAAAATAATTAAGATAACTGATTCACCCCCCCCACTCAGTTATCAACACATTTTACCTAATTCTATCATTTCCCTTGAACACAAAAGGATAATGCAAATAGTCACAATATTAGAAAAATCTCACTTGTCAACCTAGAAGTTTGGATGGTCCTTGATTCCGCAAGGACACGTTTGTTGCCCCAACATTGTGTACTTGCATTAAGTGGTAGTGCCCATGCTCAAATTTTAAAAAGTAAAGTTATTCATCTCTTCATGCACTAATCCTTACTACATTTTCAATTTAAACCTTTATGAATACTTAGTATGGACTTGTTTTAAACCCTCTTTTAAATCATTAATTCAAAGATCACTTTCATTTTGAAAAACTTACTACTTCTCTCTCCCAACACATAGGTGAACTATAGAGACTCCATCAAAGAGCAGGGTAGAGGATTGAAGTCTAATGATTTAAAGACTGTGTATCCCCTTATAACATTAGAGCCATAGATTCCTTGTCATCTCCTTCCCCTTTTTCCATTATTCCCATCCACTTCATCATTCTCCTCGTAGGAAACCATTAGAAGCCATTTTATTTCACCCCAATCAATCCATAAATCTAAAAACCCTTCTTAATCCTTTTCCACTCAAATATGAACCATTTCCTATTTGTTTCCATCACAACCTTCTTTTTTATCCCCATCACCCTCTTATGTCTCTATCACATCACACACCACCTATTCTTAGTTTTCCCCCTAGGTTTTGTCTTGTAATCACCATATCTTGCACACACCACACTCACCTTGACATTAGGTCTACACACACCTAATATTTCCCTATTTTTCTTTATGAAGGTTGGAACACACTAAATAAGGGATTGATTGAAGTGGTCTCCTTTAAAACAAACCCTTTTCCTCCTTATCCCTACATTTAGTCTCACTATTGAGAGAAAACATGTACATTCTACAAGCAAAGAAAGGATTAGAGACTAAAGACAAGCAACTCCTATAAATTCTAGAACTCTTAGAGCCCTAGACACTTGTACCCAAAGAGGTTAGTTGTGCCCCATAACACTATTGCAACACCCCTTGTAGGTAGTTGTGCTCCCCAATACTGATGTGATGCCCACTAAAGTAGTTGTATATGACACATGTCATAATGTTGGTGAGTGCATGTAAGAGAATATACGACAGTTGCAATTTGTCATAAGATTCTATGACACTATTACGACATATGACAGATATTTAATAGGTGTAAGATGCTATGTTTAGCCCTAGGCACCCATCTTAGGAAGATGTTTTCTAGAGGAATCTATGAGAGTTATGACACATCATAAGATGTTGTAAGAGACCATATTTAGCCTTGGGCACCCAAATTTGCATGGTTGACTTTGGACAAGTGTTAATCTTGTAAGAAGGCATTTAATGTATACATGTTGGAGATTCTCAAGAGAGAGAAAGTGGATGCCTAGATTGGAGGGAAAACACTTCTATAAGAAAATTGCCATGTAAGTGTTGTAGTATGATAGTTTTTTGTACACATGTTCTGCCAGAATGAAGGTTGGAGAGAAGAAGGAAGTGCATGTATTATGTTATTCAGTTTTTGATGATAATACAACTTGAGCCTCTTTTCTTGGTGGAGTTTTTACCTGAAAGGGTTTTATCCACATTATATCTTGTGTCATTCTTCTATGGTGTTTGTTCCTGTGTTGTGGATTGATTTTTGAATGCAATCTCTATTGATAATAGACTATTTAAGATCATAAAACTATTGTAATCATATTTCCATTTGAAGTAGTTGTCTTCATTTCTAACATTTGGTATTCAAGGTTGGCCAACTTTGACTCTTGGGTGGTAGTGTGAAGGTTGTTTAGCTACAATGAGGGATTTGGTTGTATTTGTGTTTGCAAATCTTGAGTTGATATTATGGCTGCATCCACCGCTGCTTCAACCTCTCGATTGGACATTAAGAAGTTCAACAATACGAGGTATGAGTTGTGGAAGCTAAAAATGGAGGATTTGCTGGAAGAACGAAACCAGTGGTTGGCTATTCAAAAAGAGAAGAAGCTTGATGATGTGAGTCCAGATAGATGGGAAAGGTTAGATAAGAAGGTATGGGGAACTATCTGACTATGTCTTGCAGATTTCATCCTATTGAATGTCTCGAAGGAAGAGACTGCACACAAACCCTAGACAAGATTGGGTGAGATCTATCAAGCCAAGAGCATGGTAAACAAGCTTTATTTAAAGAAGAAATTATTTTCTGTTAAAATGAAAGAGGGTGATTCTATTGCAGAGAATTTGAACAATTTTAATTTGCTTTTGAGTCAACTTGATTCTGTAGATGCTACAGTTGCAGAGGAAGATAAATGTATACTTTTAATTTATTCTTTACCCAAATCTTTGGAGAATGTTATCCTTGCTATTATTGCTAACCTTGAAGATCTGAAGTTGGATTGCCTTGTTGCAACTTTGTTGGCACATGAGATGAGGAAGAAGACTTCTGAGGTTAACACTGAGGCTCTCAATGTGAGGGGAAGGTCCAAGGAAAAAGGACTGAAAGGAGATCATAAAGGGACTAAAGACAAGTCTAAGGGCCGATCTAAGACTCCTAGAAAGAAGAACAAAGTTAAGTGTTAGAACTGCGGAAAGAGGGGACATGTGAAAAAGGAATACAGAAAACCAAAGAAATAGTGGGAGACCGCTTCTCATAAGTCCTCTAATGCAGGTGAAGATGTTTTTAATTTTTTCATGCAATATTGTTTCTAATGATCATTGGTTGGTTGACTCAGGATGCTTGTATCATATGACCCTGCATAAGGAATGGTTTTCTACATATGAAGAATATGATGGATGTAAAGTGTACCTTGGGGACAAATCTACATATCTGATAGTTGGGAAAGGCAAGGTATTGTTGTGTTTCAATGATGGGAGGATTAAAACCCTCCCTGGTGTTTTGCATGTTCCTGGATTAGCTAGAAATCTGATTTCAGTTTCAAAGTTAAATGATTTGGGAATACATGTAACATTTGATAAGAATGGTTGCAAATTGGTGAGAGGAAACTTGGTGGTAGCGAAGGGGGAGAGATTGGGAACCTTGTTTAGGCTAGATGCCACTACAGTTTGTAATTGTTCTTATGTTTCTGAGGCTTCTGAAAACACTAGTATGTTGTGGCACCGTAGATTGGGCTACACAAGTACTAATGTTTTGAAAACTATTAAGAATAAATATTTGTTGGACAGTTTCTCTTATTCTGATGAGCACTTTGATTTATGTGAGTATTGTGTGTTTGGACAACAAAACAAAACATCTTTTCGTTTAGGAAGCAATAGAGCAAAAGAGAAGTTAGAGATTATTCATTCAGATGTGTTTGGACGTGTGGATAATGACTCTATTGAAAAAATCTCATTATTTTGTCACCTTTATTGATGATGTATCTAGATTTACATGCATTTATTTTATGAAACATAAATCTAAAGTTTTGACTAAGTTTAAGGATTTTAAAGTCTTATTTGAAAACCAATTGGGATTAAAAATAAAAATATTAAAATCTAACAATGGAGGGGAATATTACTCTAAATAATTTGATGAGTTTTGCGAGCATGCAGGTATAATCAGACAAAAGAAAACTCTATATACACCACAATAGAATGGTGGTGTAGAAAGGATGAACCAAACAATCATAGAAAGAGCCAGAAGTATGTTGAGTGATTCACAGTTGGATAAATACTTTTGGGCAGATGCTGTGTGTACCGCTTGTTACTTGATTAACAAATCTCCTTGTAAGGCTCTTGATTCGATGCCTTATGAAGTGTGGATAGGTAAGAAACCTTTTGTTTCACATTTAAGGGTTTTTGGTTGTGAGGCTTTTGTTCATGTGCCCAAGGAAAAGTGATCTAAGTTGGATCCAAAAGCACATAAATGCATCTTCATTGGATATGGTGAGAATGTTAAAGGTTATAAGCTTTGGGATCCTCTAACCAGAAAAATTGTTTTCTCTAGAGATGTTATTTTCAGGGAACTTAGAGCTATTTCTAAACCTAAGCAATCAAAAGAGAAAAAAAAGGTGAAGAGAGTGCACTTTGACTTAGAGAAGGAAGATGCACCTCAAGAAGAACACAATGATGGATTGGAGGGTGAAGAAGAAGAAGATTCAAGCAGTTCTGATGAGGAAGAATCTGTTGTAACAAAATAAGTTGGTGCAGATGATCATGCAAAAGAACAAGTAGAGTCTCTTACTCCACCCTTGAGGAGATCCACAAGACAATGAAACCGAGTTGATAGGTATAGCCCACCAAATTTCTGTTATTTATTTTCTTTATTGAGTACTGGCGATGAGCCTAGATCCTACAGGGAAGCTATTCATGCAGATGATAGTGAGTCTTGGTAGTTAGCCATGCAAAAGGAGATGATGGCTTTAGATTCTTATAACATCTAAGATCTTGTTCATTTTCCCAAAGGAAGAAAGGCCATAGGTTGCAAGTGGGTCTTCAAGAAGAAGTTTGGAGCAGACGGTTCATTAGAGAAGTACAAGGCTAGATTGGTAGCCAAGTGCTACTCCCAAAGAGAGGGAGTTGATTTTGGTGAAATTTTCTCTCCTATTGCTAAATTGACTTCCATTAGATTTATTTTATCCATTGTTGTAGCTTTTTATTGGGAAATAGAGCTAATGGATGTTAAGACTGTGTTCTTGCATGGAGAGCTTGAGGAAGAAATTTATATGCAACAACCTACAGGTTTTGAGGTAAAAGGGAAATAACATTGGGTTTGTAGGTTAAAGAGGTCTCTTTATGGTCTAAAACAGTTCCCTAGAATATGGTACCAAAATTTTGACTCATTTGTATTGAAATTAGTTTTTGTTAGGAGTGAGAGGATCATTGTGTTTACATTCATTATACTGATGATTCTATACTGATCATTGCATTGTATGTTGATGACATGTTATTTTTCAGCAATACTAAGGGTATGATTAGTGAGTTGAAAACCCAACTTTTAGGTGCATTCAATATGAAGGATCTTGGAGCAGCCAAGTATATTTTGGGTATAGATATTAGGAGGGACATAGGTAACATAAAGCTTTGGTTGTCTCAGAGTAAGTATGTGAATACCATTTTACAGAGATTTAGTATGCAAGACTATAACCAATTAGAGTTCCTTTACCCATTGGTACTAAGATTTCATTAGATATGTGTCCAAAGAATGAGGATGATTTTGAGGATATGTCTAATGTGTCATATTCTAGTGTTGTAGGGAGTTTGATGTATGCAATGGTTTGCACTAGGCCATTTATTGCCCAAGTAGTGGGAGTTTTGAGCAGATTTATGTCTAACCCTGGTAGATAGCATTGGAATTATGTGAAAAGGGTGCTTAAATATCTAGTAGGTACTCTTGATTATTGTTTGGTTTATTCTGGTACTAATACTGCTGATAAAACTTTAGACATATAGGGATTTGTTGATGCATATTGGGCAGGTGACTTGGATAGTCGAAGGTCGACTAGTGGCTATGTGTTTACTCTATTTGGAGGAGCAGTGAGCTGGATGAGTAAGAGGCATCCCATGGTTGCTTCGTCCACCACCGAAGCAAAGTATATGGCTACTAGTCATGTCTCTAAGGAAGCAGTTTAGTTGAGGAGACTGTGTACATGTATTGGTTTTGATTGTAGGGTCATTTAGATTGGTTGTGATAGCAAGAGTGCTATCTATTTGGCCAAGAATCATTTGTATCATGCTCGAGCTAAGCATGTTGATGTATAGTATCACTTCGCTTGACAATTGGTTGAAAGTGGACAACTTGAACTGAAGAAGACAGACACTCAGGATAATTTTGTAGATTTATTGACCAAACCTGTGAGCACAAAGAAATTTGTGTGGTGTAGAGAGGCCATGGGCCTTGTTTCTAGTGCTTGATTATTTTTCATTTGATTTCTTATGGGTTGATATACAATGTATAATTTCAAGTGGGAGAATGTTGGGGTAAGGTGCCATTAACCTTGTAAATCCCAATATTGTATTTATTCCATTTTATTATTTGTAATTTGTAATTACCCATAAGGGAATGAGGTAGTTTCACTGGCAGTGGTAATTTCAGACTTATCGAAGGTAATTATGGAGTGACATTTACAGTTGGCAATTGTAAAAATCACGAGTAAATGAAGGTAGGCGCCACCTTGGAGGAATCTACTATTTTTGGCATGTATGACACATGTCATAATGTTGGTGAGTGCATGTAAGAGAATCTATGACAGCTACAAGTTATCATAAGATTCTATGACACTATGATGGCATATGATGGATATTTAATAGGTGTAAGATGCTATTTTTAGCCCTAGGTTCCCATCTTGGGAAGATGTTTTCTAGAGGAATCTATGATGGTTATGACACATCATAAGATTTTTTAAGAGACAATATTTAGCCTTGGGCTCCCAACTTTGCATGGTTGACTTTGGACAAGTGTCATGAGCTTGTAAGAAGACATTTAATGTTTGCATGTTGGAGATTCTCAGGAGAGAGAAAGTGGACTCCTAGATTGGAGGGAAAACACTTCTATAAGAAAATTGCCATGTAAGTGTTGTAGTATGACAATTTTTTGTACATAGGTTCTGCTAAAGTGAAGGTCCAAGAGAGAAGAAGGAAGTACATGTATTATGTTATTCAATTTTCAAAGATAATACAACTTGAGCCTCTTTTCTTGGTGGAGTTTATTACCTGAAAGGGTTTTCTCTATGTTATATCTTGTGTCATTCTTCTATGGTGTTTGTTCCTATGTTGTGATTTGATTTACGAATGCAATCTCTATTGATAATACACTGTTTAAGATCATAAAACTATTGTAATCAGATTTCCATTTGAAGTAGTTATTGTCTTCATTTCTAACATCCTCTTCATCATAGATTACATCACAATCCATCCATGGCTCACATACATTCCCCCTCCACTACTTCTGATGATGTCATTGATTTCTTCCCCACTGATGACAATTATAATCATATAGCTCACCTCACTTACGTGGATATGTAGTAATCTCTTAATATAGTAGCACAATTGCAAGATGTGAAGCTTGTTGTGAACCCTAGTTATGACCCTAGTCTTTCTCAGCTCATTGACACATTAGGGAGTTCATTTTTCACAAAATATTTTAGAATAGTGATGTTGTAAAATATAGGACATAGTGTGCATTATAATACACTGTCTTTACATACCTTTCCTCTTGATTCTCTAGGTGCATCTATTTATGTTGTATCATTGTCTACCCCCTCCATTTTTTATCGAGTTGATCATTGACCCTCTCACTTTCTCACAACCCTCATCCTCCCCAACATAGATAGTTGTCATTATTACCACATCTTTTCACCCATGGTTTCACAAATGTATTATTACCCTCTCCCACCTTCACAACCTCAACATCACTTTCTTCCTTTGGCATAAATGCAAGTTCCACCCTCTTTTCCTTTCACCTTTTTTTTCTACCCATCCCCTTGTACCTCCATCCCTTCCTTTATCTTCCATTCTTCAAGCTACCTGTCACTTTGGTCCTATCTCTCTTATACAGATTTCTCTATTACTACCTCATTGACCCTTACCACATCTATGCATTTGAACCTTTCTACGTCATTTACCTCATATCCTACCTCTCATACTTATATTCCTTTGTCACCCTCTTTTCCTATGACTTCTCCTCCCACTTCCTCCTCATCTCAAATTCCCTCCATGGCTCTTACATCTTATCTTATGTTTGTTCCACCATTCTATGGCTCTTTCCTACCACCTTTACCACCTCCCCAATTACATCCTACTATGCCTCACATTTTACATCAACTATATTAGATGTAGTAGAAGTTAGATGTTATTCCTTCTAGTTCCATGGAGGTCCCTATGGACCTCATCACAAGAATCTCTCTTAATATATTCTATCACATCCATTTCCACTTTTATTTGTGGCTCCTAACTATTCACTTTATGATGGAAAGAGTGACAACACAACACATGTGCAGTCCTTTAATGTTACTTGTGTAGAATATTTATATGATGACCACATTCTTGTCAATATATTCCATTGTACACTTAAGAACCATGCCCTTAATTAGTTATATTCTCTTCCTCATGGCTCCATTGATCCTTTGATGTGTTTGCACATGCAATCATGAGCCACTTCTAAGTATAAATTATCTTGGATGTTAATTTCATAGATCTCATCACTAGAAACAAGGATTGCATAATTATGTAAGTGATCTTGTGTTGCAATTCAATCTATTCTTGTGAAGATGCACTAGTATTTACTTGATATTGAAATACAAGAAGTTTTTCTAGACAACACACAAACATCAATAATATAAAAACTTTTCTTTCAAAAATATATAAACGTTGTTGTGCAACTCTTTAGGATTATGAGACCAACATGGTAAAAATACATCATGCATATAATGATCTTGATTATCTTCCTACTTCTTTTTTGACATTTTCAAATAGACCCTACAATAAAACTTTTAATAATGATAATAAGATAGAGCAAAAGGATAGTGTTAATATTCTTAAGCAATCTACATCATCTTTTCTACTTACTCTTCCTCCTTCTCCATCTTCTAATGCCATCTCTTTTAGACCATGATCCAATTGGTAGTTCACCAAGTTAACTGACATGCTATATTCTATCATGAAAAAAGTTATGGTAGCCAAACTTCTTACACTTTTGCCTATTCATCCATTGAATACTTCTCTTCCTCTCCCTTAGGGGTATGATCTTAAGGCATTCTATCAATATCATCATTTTCCTAGTCATGATACAAAGCATTGTATGAGACTAAAACATAAAATCTAGAACCTAATTGATTTTAATATTATTTGTTCGCATCTTGTTTCATACTTAGGAATTCATGAATTCATATTTTAACTACCTTATTTGTATTGAATGCCAAAACAAAATCACTAATGAGCTATCAAAAAGAGTGAATTGATGCCTTAGGAAGTTTGTAATACTAGTTCAAGGTGATTCCTTCCAAAGTTCTTAGAAATATTCTAGAGACCACTCCATCTAGGGGAGAAGTTCCTATACAACTATATGTGAGTCAGGGTCTCCTATCCCTTTGAATTTAGGAAAATTTGGAAGAGGTTGTGCAACAACATAATGTAGCAAATTATGTGATCTAGTTGCTCCTTGATATACTCAAGGTATGTTATTGAGAAGGGTTTCTGCATGGAGAGAGTAGTTCTTCCAAACATGAGTGCTACAGGTGGAGTCTGTTACATTTTTTGTGGTTAAAAGACCATTTCGAGTTCTTGATATCTAGGAGAAATTAGATAGTTGGATGAAATCATGTTTAAATTTTGAAGACCAAATGGGATTTTCTTGGTTTAAATTTTGAGTGGTGAGTATCCCACTTGACTATTTTGGATTTTGAAAGGAGGGTATTCCTCTTAGCTAGTTCAAGGTTACCATATTACATGATAAGGATAAAGGAGGTGCAAAAGCCTCATTGCTAGTATTTATGGAATACAAATTGATGTAAGGGGGTAGTTGAGATGCCCTTGGATTTGGTCATTTTTGGTGATAGTGAATGGGTTTGCATATGATCATCACCTCAGAGACCTAGGCCTTTCCTCAAGTTTGTCATAAAGAGGTTATTCAACACTTCTAGATTTGAGCATCATGATCCGTTGAACTAGGGTAGCTATGAGTTCTTGAGGGGTCACTCCCCCTATTATTTGTTCTTGGGTTTTGTTGGGACTCCTATTTTTAAGCCTCATAATTGCAAAATATTGTCAAATTCATCAATTTTCCTAAGGGAGTTCATGTGTATTCACCTCATTTTGTGTGCCTTGAATTGTACCAAAATCTAACCTAAAGTCATGTGAAAACTCAGTAAAAAACCTTCAAAATTCTTAAGTTTTCCTAAGATTGTTGTTCTTAGTAGAAATTTGACCACCCTTAGGATAGGGTGGAACTTTTTGGGTGTTTTGGACATATCCCTATCCCCCCAAAAGTCTCATTTTTCTCCTTCTTCTTTCCCTAGTGGAGCTTTACTGTCCATCAGGACTTGGTAGAATTTCTGTTTGGGTTAGGATGCATCTAGTACCCCTTAGAAGTTCTGCGTTTCCTTTCTTCCCTTATTTCTGCGCTAGTTTTGACTCTCCGTGTCTTAGTCTCATGCATGAATTTCCCAGGGGAGCTTCACCCATTAGCAAGACATATCCTATCCTACCCCAAACTTCCACCATTCTTCATTTCTTCCTCCTTTGTGCTGGTTTCTTGCTCTTCAAGATGCATCCTGATCCTTAAAAAAGATTCATCTCCTATCCTATGCCAAAGATCCACTTTCTCATCCTTTTCTAGCACCTATCCAATTCATGCCAGAAGTTCTACCTCTTGGACCCCTCCTTTCCTCCGCTCACTCTTCTTCCTCTTTTGCACTAATTCCCTATGGATCGGGATACTTCCACTTACCCTAAAACTTTTACTTTCCACATACCCCTAAAATTTTTGCCAGCTTTCCTTTTCCTCTTGCCAAGTGGAGTTTTAATGGAGGTTTGGACATGTTTAGGACCCCACAAATTCATGTATCTAATACCCCCTCAAATTCCTGTAATTCTCAGAAATGGTGTAAAAATGAAAAGTGAGTCTCTTATGACTCCAAGATGGATGTAGAATATGAAATGGGTGGTTGAAAATGATGCATTTAATGCAGTTGGTGGCCTTCTTAGGGTTTTCCCGCCCATTCTATCATAAGATCCAAGTTGTGAAGGCTATAAATAGAAGACTGAAACTGATTTCAAGGGTTGGTCATTTTGGGTAGAATTTCTCTCTCTAGATGCTAGGCGTCCAAGGTAGTTAGGGATTCATCCATTGATAAGTCTCAGTTCTTTAGGAAATAGTTATAAAAGGTGAATGAGAAATATATTGTGAGTTTGATATCAATCTGTGTTTTTCTCCATTGTTGTAAGTGTTCTTTTAGGCAAATTTCTAAGTGTTGTTAGAGTTTTCCCTTACCACGTTTTGTGGTATGATTGTAATACCCGATTTGAATGAATGTGACTATTCTTAATTCATTTATATATTTATAAATGGTCATTTTAGTGTTTCATATGGATACGTGTTTTATGGTGTTGGATTACTAAGTTTTATCATGGTTTAATAGTGATTTCTATGCATATGAATCCATCAGATAAGCAGTTATACACCCTTTGTAATTGTTCCCCTTCGATAAACATGAGACTCTACAAGGTTTGTTGGATTAGAACTATTTTGAGAAGCCTATGATCACCTACACCCATTAAAATCAAAACAATACATCAAATATGTTTAGTTACAATTATGTATGCATCCTTGTTCTGTATTAAGGTCAAAATATATCTTCCGATAAATAGTTGTGTTTTATCTTTTCAAAACTTGCATGTATACCCGCATCTTGTACTGATGCAACAATGTTATTTCAACTTAAAAGAGAGGTAATTTAAGGTAGTGAGATTTGTCTAAATCAGTGACAATTAGAAGGTTTAGTCGAACAACATTTTAGGTATCACTACGCTTGTTATTATCTAGTATATCTTTTGCATGACAGTTAATCCCTACTTAGGGGTACCCATCAGAATACCCTCCATGGTCTAGTTGAACCAAAAGCAAAGAGGAGATTACCCACTCCTACCATTTGGCCCTTAATTACCTTCATCCTATTGATGTACCCCCTTTTCACCACCCTTATGACATTCCTGGCCTTGAAGCTTGAATAAGTGTTCTAGGGATTGGGATTAGCTATTTTGGGACCTAATAGATTGGCGCCATTATCAAGCAGTAGTTTACTTCTTGTTAGATTATCATAGTCTCTAGCATAGTGAAAATTCAAAAATTTCTTCCTAGCAGGGAAGTGGCAACTCTGTTTATTCAAACCCATAAAATTAGTTTTTAGATCAGAAAGGAATCAAGATGGATTGTAGGAGAAGACCTGAAGATCTATTAGCACATGGAAGTTCTTGAGATTTCTCTATAATCCAATAGAATAGGTGGCGATAAAGAAATCATGATGCATAAGGTCAAGTAGGTACTTTTAGTAGAAATGACGCATTTGATGATTTCAGAAATCAGTACCAATACACTTTTGAGGATTCTACTAATAACATACTCAAAATAAATATGAGAATGAATAGAGATGAGTGTGATGTTCAAAGAAATGAGAACATTATGGGTAGAGGAAGATGTTGGTAAGAGACTCATTGTAGTTTCATGAGTGTTGTCATTGATGGCAACAAAGCTCATCCCACCCATCCACAGGACATGGTGTGCTTATACCAGAAGTCAGATTGAAGAGTGTTATGGTCCAGTGACCAAGAACAGAGTATGCAGCAAGGTCCGACAATCAGGTCCAGATCTCTCAGAGGGAGTATCTATGTAAAGTGTGCACTTGGGGAAGTCAAGAGGAGTGCCTTGACTGATAGATTCCAGGGATTGAGCCTTTGGTAATGAAAGAGTAAAGAGATATGAGCACCTAAGTATTGGGTTCCTGTTTAGCAGAGTAAACTGAGGAAGAACTGACCGACAAAGCATCAGACCTTAATCCGGATGAGATATTGATGGTGATCAATCTTACTAAGGTATCATTCATGATTGACCAACATGATTGATGACTTCTATGGGCATCTCTTTGACTCGTATCACTTGATAAGCAAGGATTTAGCCGACAGACCAAGAGTTTGGGAAAATAGTAAGTATTCTGGATGCTGACTAGAAAGTGGATGAAATCCTTGGTGCAGATATATATACCAGATTGATTTCGGTATGAAGGTGTGTTGTGGTGTGCGAAGAAAAGTAGAAGTGCAGTGTGGAAGCAGTAAGGCAAGTTTGGTATGTGATAGGACAATAGCACCAAAGAAGAGAAAGAATGAAGTGCAGTAGATCAGTATACGGAGCCTAACCAAAACTGAACTCTAGCATATGTGGATGCTTCTCATTAGTTCAAGTATCTTGTTACTCTCTTTATTACTTGTAGACAGTGAGTTTCTTGTAGGCAGTGAGCCTCTTGTGAGCAGTGTGCTCGGACAGTGAGCCCTAACTGGCAAGTGCCATTTTGTATTTCTATTCTTCTAACAGAGAATACATTCTTGGGTTAGTCACCTCGTTGTTTTTTCCTTAACAGGGTTTTCCATGTCAAAATCATTGTGTTATGTGTTTTGACTTTGTTTTTACTTTCATGATTATGGATGCTTATTTGCTTTGATGCTACACTAGTTGTTAAAGAAGAACAAGAAGTTAAATTAATTAAGATAACTGATTCACCCCCCCTCTCAATTATCAACAATTGGTATCAGAGCTAAGTTCCTCCAAACAGAGCCTAACATCTTGAGGAAGATCTAGAAATTCAAATGGATGTGTATGGTATGAGGGAACAACTTTAGTCTACCCTAGATGATCTTGAGAAATCTAACTCTGAAGTCAATGAATTGAAGGAAAGACTCAAACAGACTAATGATTTCATAAATGAACTAAAAGGGAAACTGAGTATCTCTATGAAAAAGAGAAAGGATCTACTTCAGCAATTAGCAAGTCAAGGTGAAGCCAATGACACAAATGAAGATCTGAAGGAGAAAACCAAGTTATGTGAAAAGTTATCAAAAGAGGTCATTATGGTAAGACATGAAATGGAATCAAGATTTAGAAATTCACCCAAGAAATTGAAGAGAAAAGAAACACTGAAGATGATCTAAGACAATCTCTTAAGGAGAAATCAAAAGACTGCCACAAAATGGATAGAATAATCAGGCATTTAGAATCTGATCTTGAAGAAGCTAGAGATAATGAAGAACAACTTCAGAATCGGATTGACACTCTTAAAAGGGATCTTCAAACAACAAATAAATACAAAGAGAAATTCAAGATAATCTCTACTCAACTTGAAGTTCTTCTTCAAAGCCAAAAGAGGGTAGATGACAAGCAAGGCTTGGGGTATGAAAAATGTGAAAGCTCTAGATCTGGTTAGAAGAACTCCAGATCAAAAAATCCAAGAAACAGGTCTAGAAGACCTCCGATAAGGAAACCAAATGCGAAAAGATATCCTTCCTTCAATGGATACTGCCACAATTGCAATAAATTTGGTCATAAAGCAAATCAGTACAGAAGAAGAATGAATCAAACTAATTCATCCTTCTCCAGACAGTGCTTTAATTACAAAAGGTATGGTCACAAAACTCAGGAATGTAGAAATATACAAATGAACAATTCATTCAATGGTAGATGTTTTGCATGGAATAGAATGAGACATATGGCTAATCAGTGTAGATCAAGAGGATATCAGTCAAATATGCAAAGAAATGTTGTTTGTTACAATTGCAATAGATCCGGTCATATTGCCAAATTCTGCAGAAGTAAGAATCAGGACAAAAAGGGTCCGGTGCATCATAATCAAAACCAAGACAAAGGAAAAGGAAAAGTGAATGCAAATGAAATTCAAAGAGAGATAAACAAGATATGGGTAAAGAGAATTACAAAAAATGATGGGGATGGATCCGCACCAGAATCTGGTGCTGATATTCCTTCCAAAAACTAAATAGAAGAGCTTTGGCTCAGGGGGAGTAACAAAAGAAAAACATTTTCCCCCAGCCAGTCAATAGGTGCCTGAAAGTGGCACATGAAAGGTTACAGACTAAAAGGGCTCTCAGAGAAACATCTAAATAACCCTTTGGGAAGATATGGAAGATCTAAAATGAATTTGAAGAGGTTAATCATCTAAGATTAATCTGGTTTAACAGTCATCCAGTAAGAACAAGTTTTTCACAGTTAAATCTGGTATGATTCAAATTTGAGGTATCTTGATCTGCGGATAGATCAAATGTTTGGAGAAAGGAAGATAGATTGCCATTAATAACTAAGAATAACTCTAAATGTATCTCAGTGATCCAGAAAAGATCCTTCTCAGAACAAGGAGAACAAGGCAACCGGAATAACTTAGGTTGCACATTTAATGCAATATGGAATTAGGGTTTTCTCAGAGATAAAAGGGTTTATTTGCTCGTCACTTGTACATTTGCACTCGAGAAGAAGAGAAAAAGATCTCTACAAACAAATTATCTCAAGCCTCTCAAAGATCAACCATAGAAGATAATTCTTCCAGCAATCCGATCCAGCCCATTCCGTGAAACCTAGAAGCGTAAAAAGGTATTCTTCGCTCTTGATCAAACTCTCTCTGAATCTTTAAGATGGCTACTCCAAATGTTGTAAATATTTTTGATAGGTCTCACCCCAAATTTAAGAAACATCCCTATAAATCTCTAGAAGTGGATCCCTTAGGGGCATTTTCCAGCATTCCGCATGGGGTTTTGCATGTTGAAGACGTTAGGGCATATGTTCATGCGAACATTGAAGATTTTGGGGAATCCAAGCTGATAGATATCTATCACAATCAGTTAATAGATGACTCATTTGAACTCAAACCACAGTATAAGGCTATCTGGGACAAACATTTTGCACAATGCATTCATTTCCCTTGTTTTACAGAAGATGAATGGGTTCAGTATGTTCTAAGTAGAATGCATGATAACTTTATATGGTTGACAAGGCCATTCAAGATAACCAAGGATGCCATTAGGGAAGTTACCAAATTAAACTCATCCGGTGGGATACCTGCTCTCAAATCTATCAAGAATCAGACAGTGAGAGAGGCAACCGGATCAAAATTTGATAAGAGAGCAATGACAATTGAAGATATCACTGATTTGGATATCAAATTTGTATCCATGATAATTGGTTACAAGATATATCACTCCAGCAGGAAAAATTTAGTACCTGGAACTGTAATTTATATAGCTTATCAAATGCTAAAAGAAAATGCTGACTATGATCTTTGTGAACTTCTTCTAAGACAACTGTTGGAGAGCCTACAAAAGATCAAAAAGGACAAGAACTCATTCAAGTATGGTGGGATGATATTATGTTTATTCTTCTACTTCATGAATGAGATTCCCAGATCTAGTGGTTGGGTATGGCAGAATGATAGACCTGTAGCCATTTGAAATCAGAGATTATATACATGGGCTTGGTGATGCCAAGGCACAAAATACATCACTCTAGGGCTATTTCAAGAACTTTTAGAGTATGATGCGAGCAAGAGAGAGAATTCCCCAATCTCTAGTTGAAAAGTATAAGGATACAGTATGCTTTATGGTAGAAACTGATCAATGCCAAATGGAGGCAATAGAGCCAAGGACAGTCTAGATCATGCCAATGGGGTATGAAGTAGATGAGAAAATTGTAGAGCTACATGTTCAACACATGCTTAGTCAACCCAAGGATCCAAAGGCAGAAAGGTTTGGAACCTTTGAAGAGCTAAGTGTGAAGAGCCATGTGGAGCTTAGACAACCAGAGATGAAGAGAAAAGTGAGAAAAGAAGTAGAGAATGTTGCCAAAAGGTATGGCATATCAAAAGAGGCACTTGATGCAAACAGAGAGAAGATGGAAAGGGCAGAGAAAGAAAAGGAAGAAGTAGAAAAGGAGAGTACTCCGATAGAAGCCCCCTCCTGAACCAGATCCTCTAATAGCTCTACACCTGCCACTGCTAAGAGCTCAAAGGCATCAAAACTGGAAGCAAAATCATCTGGTAAAGGAGAAAAGAGAACTAAGACCAAGGCTACAAGATCATACACAAGCCTCAAAGATGATGAAGAGACATAATCTGATGAAGAGATCAAGAAGATGAAGAAGAAGAAGAAAGTATCCAGAGAATCCTCTACCGGTCTAGACAAGGAAGAAGAAAAGACAGATAAAAGTGTTGAGAAGCCTACTCTTGACGTTATCATGAAGGCAATTACTGTGGATGGAAATCTGAAAACATTAATAGAATTCTATGATGAATGTAATGAAGCTGAACAAAAGATCCTGTAAGATGCCACAGTTAGGTATCTGAATATCTACAACAAAGCTTTCATCAAAATCATATCTGTAATTCCTAAAAGCCTTGAGAAGGAACTTGAAATCAAAAAGAATAATGCTAAAGTAAAGGATATGGAGATCTGTGAATAGATAGCCATTCAGCTCTATCCTTCCATCACTCCTAATCAAAAGAATATGATCTTCAAAGATTGCAAGGATGAGTTCCGGAGCAAAGCTAGGATGAATCAGCTTATGCTTGGAGAAACTGACAAGGTGGCAAAAGAAACATAAGACATCCTCTAGAATGCATACAAAAGATTCAATATTCCTATTATAGAGGACTTAGGTGATGATCCCTCTGCCATGGATGACAAAGAAGAATCTACTGAGACAATGGCAGAAGAGGCAAAGGAGACAAGTGAAGAGAAAGCTAAAGACTTAGATTCCTCTGCTTCAAAAGAGGAAGTTCATGAAGAAGAAGACACTTCTCTTCCAGATCCTCCTGCATACTCCAGAATTGAAGGAGAAGAAAGAAAAGAAGAGAGCATCAGTCAAGAAGAACAAGTAAAGGGAAGCAAAGAAGGTCAAACAGAAAAGACCACAGATGATAGTGCTAAGGCTATAGAAGGGGAGAAAACTCTATCTCCGACAAGAGACACAACAGAAGCAGTTAAAGATTTCTTGACCAAAGAGATGATGGAATTTGATGAACCAGGACTACTTCAAGGTCCATTCAATTTTGACTCCCTCTCCCCGGTTCAAAACATGAAGCTATCATCCTTTACTCAAGCAAAGGCAAAAGAAAAACTCTTGAAATCTCACATAGAAGACTGTGAGCTCATAGAAGCTACATCCGGTGTATTGGAGAAGATCATGCCATCCTTCCAAAAGGATTCTTCGGCATCCACATCCAGTAATCTAAAGTCTCTTGTAAATTTTGTTCATACGCATTTTGATTCCTTAGAGAAGTCAACAAAAGAAAAGGTCCGAAAGGAGTTTTTGGGAAAAAAATTCTCTGAAGTGCAGGGTCTAATAACAAATGATAGGAGAGTTATGGATATTGGAATAAAGAGCTTGGAAAATGCTCTTAAAGATGGCGGAGATATCTATAAATTTTGTTTATTCTAGCCTAAAGTGACCAAGGATATTGAGAAGAAAGTAAAAGAGCAAGAGGATAAACTGTTAAGTTTATCTCAAAGTTTTGATCCTCTCTCCTCCTCCATAGTAAATCAAGAGTGTAAGACTATTGCAGTTATAGATGAAATAAAGAAGCTTGAGAAGGAGAAGAAAAATAGAATAAACAGGTTGAGTGAACTTAGAGGGATCATTATCCCTAAGTTAGAGGCCATGCATGAGGCCCTAACCGATGCTCAGGCCACAGCCCAGACCAATGATCTGATAGATCTTAAGAAGGCATAAGTGTTTGCATTCCTGTTGAGTGGTCACATCTTAATTTTGGACAGGATGAAGCAGAGTTGGGCTACAAAAGTTATACAGTTGAAAATACTTTTGCAGACATACTTAAGTACATGTAAGTACAACTTGTATATACACTTATGCGGATATGTATAGATTGTTTTTCTTGAAAATTTTGGTGTGCAGACCCTACCCTTTTCCATTGATGTCAAAGGGGGATGAGGAGCAGTGAAAAATGTGGAATCCATCTAAGGGGGAGCTCCGGTAAAGTGTACATTAGAACAGAGCATCAGCTAAGGGGGAGTGTAGTGTGACACTTAGTCATTTTTCACTAAGTGTTGCCATCAATGCCAAAGGGGGAGATTGTTGGCAAGAGACATATTATAGCTTCATGAGTGTTGTCATTGATGGAAAAAAAGCTCATCCCACCCATCCGCATAACATGGTGTGGTTATACTGGAAGTCAGATTGAAGAGTGTTATGGTCCGGTGACCAAGAACAGAGTATGCAACAAGGTTCAACAATCAGGTCCAGATCTATCAGAGGGAGTATCTATGTAAAGTGTGCAGTTGGGGAAGTCAAGAGGAGTACCTTGACTGATAGATTCTAGGGATTGAGCCTCTAGTAATGAAAGAGTAAAGAGATATGAGCACCTAAGTATTGGGTTCCTGTTTAGCAAAGTAAACTGAGGAAGAACTGACCGACAGAGCATCAGATCTTAATCCAGATGAGATATTGATGGTGATCAAGCTTACTAAGGTATCATTCATGATTGACTGACATGATTGATGACTTCTATGGTCATCTCTTTGATTCGCATCACTTGATAAGCAAGGATTCAACCGACAGACCAAGAGTTTGGAAAAATAGTAAGTATTCTAGATGCTGACTAGAAAGTGGATGAAATCCTTGGTGCGGATATATATACCAGATTGATTTTGGTATGAAGGTGTGTTGAGTGTGTTGTGGTGTGTGAAGAAAAGTAGAAGTGCAGTGTGGAAGCAGTAAGGCAGGTCCAGTATGTGACAGGACAACAACACTAAAGAAGCGAAAGAATGAAGTGCAGTAGATCAGTATACTGAGCCTAACCAGAACTGAACTCCAGCATATGTGGATGCTTCTCATCAGTTCAAGTATCTTGTTACTCTCTTTATTACTTGTAGACAGTGAGTCTCTTGTAGGCAGTGAGCCTCTTGTGAGCAATGTGCTCAGGCAGTGACCCCTAACTAGCAAGTGCCATTTTGTATTTCTATTCTTCTAACAAAGAATACATTCTTGGGTTAGTCACCCCGCGGTTTTTCCCTTAACAGGGTTTTCCATGTCAAAATCATTGTGTTATGTGTTTTGACTTTGTTTCTGCTTTCATGATTATGGATGCTTATTTGCTTTGATGCTACACTAGTTGTTAAAGAAGAACAGGAAGTTAAATTAATTAAGATAACTGATTCACCCCCCCCTCTCAGTTATCAACAGAAGAGACATATTGTGCAATGCAAACATGAGAATATTTGGCATGCTAAATGAAAATCAAGAGGCTCACTAAAATGATCAGCATCATATTTTGCCTACTAGGTCACATAGGGGTCAACATGACAATATTCCCAATGAGGAAGATCAACAGGAATAGTCAGATGTTGAGGAAAGAGAGAGGACCCTCTATGATGAATTAGACCTATTTGATCATATTAGGAAAAAGAAAAGAGAGGTACAAGCCTTGCTTGATTTGGAATAGGTGAAACTTGCTAAGACTACTAAAAATTATCACCAACAATAAAATATTCCAAATCCAAGCCTGCAATAAATCAGAGACAACATGTAGGTTAGCAAAGTAGGAAACCAATTTGTGCACAACAAGTCCCAAATCATCCACCTCAACAACAATTAAATCAGTAGTATGGGAATGTTCAAAATCCTAGACCTACAGTTCAAAGGCAGGTTCAAAGGTTTCCTCCACCTAGACAACCCTTGGAAGCAGAAAGATACAAACTTTTTGGTATTCCCAATTTTTCCAACCTAATTTCAAATGAGATCAGGGGGAATATCCCAAGGTTTCAAGGCAACAATGTAGTCACTGGTGAAGAGAACTCAAGGAACTTCATCAATGTCATGGATAAGTATGAGATTGAGGTAATGATGTGATGATGAAGTTGTTTGTACACTTGTTGGAAGAAAGTGCTAATAAATGGTATAAGGCTCTCCCTGATAACAATATTGAATCATGGGAAGAATTCATGAGGGTGTTTAGATTGTAGTATGGAGATAGAATTGACTCCAAGTTTTCCATCCACAAGATCACTACAAGCAAGAAGGGAATCAACAAAATAGTGGATGACTTCAACAATAGATTTATCATGACAATGAGAAAGGTACCCAATAATCTCAGGCATAACAAATCAATGTGTTTAGTGATATATTGTGGTATATTTGATTCAAAAATCACTTATTTCTTGAGAGATAAAATTTCTCAAATGTTAAGGGAAGATTATGTTGTATCCATAAACATAGAAAGTAATATGAGAGCTTTAGGAAAACATGTGAAGAGGTTTGATGTGAAGATCTCTTAGATAGATAGAAAAGCCTTGAGAAAAACCCTCATAATAGAAGATAAATTAGATAAATTTATGGGATTCATGAAAGACATGTCCTATAAGATAGCATAAAATGAGAAAGCTCGTTGCCTCTGCACAGTTCTGTAACTCATTTCAACGAAGGTCAAAGATTGCATAACTAACCTTATAATACAGATTGGTCTATAAGACGACATCAAAATGATAGGAAAGTTGCCCCTAAATAGGTTAGTTTAAAAAAGATTGAAAGAGATATGCATAACCCATTGAGGAAGGAACAGATAATTTATCAAGATGTATTGCCTTGGTGCAATTCATGTTATCTCCCAGATGAGTCAACAAACTGTGATGTTTCTCACTCAATGAGCAGAGATGAAGAGTTTCCAAATGAAGAAGGCACAGCTAAGTAGTATGAGGATGAGATAAATTAGTTTGATACTGAAGATTATCAACAAATGGGTGAGGATGTTGACTATGATAGTTATGGAGAAGGTGATCACATTTTCCAATATGATTATGTTGTAGGTCTAACGAGATATCAACCTCCAACTCAATATTTTGAGAACTTGAGGGATCTTATGCATCATAATTACCAGTGGTATGAACCATCCAAGGAAGATATGAAGGTTTTGACCAATGCAGCCATTATGTAGGTCCAGGGAGGTTATCAGCTAAGGATTAGACAAGTGCCTATCCAGAACTCTTCTATTGTAGAGTCAAGAAAATGTGGATTGGATGGTGAGAAAGAAAAACATAAGATATCTATGGAGAAGAAAGATAGCAATATTCCTAAGAAGAACATCCTAGAAAAGAAGAAAATTATGGCACAACCATTAGCAAAAAAGACAAAACATGTGTAGAAGAATCTATCACAAGTGATACAACCATTGGCTACATCCATTCTGAAGGTCCACAATCCAAAAAATAGTGAGAAACATGATTAGCCCTAGGTACTAAAGGAACTAGGACAGACTAAGAAGAAAATGAAGGAGTCAAAAGGTATGGATGTCTCTTCAAATCAATTAATATCTTACATTCCTTGTGCTAATGATATTACTATCCCTTGCAGTATTCCTTTATCGAATTACATCCCTATTGACATGGTCCAAGTCTTAAGTCGTGTCAGAATATTAGTGCCTATAGGGGAATTTCTTAGAATCCCTGAACATAGAGATAGGATAGTGTCATTTATCACTGTTGTTGATGTACAAAACCAATTTGTTATTATTTCTAGTGATGATGATGAGGGTAAAGGCCAAGATAAGACCATAGAGGTGTATCTAGGATCAATCCTTCCTGATGGACATTATTGTCATGGACTGCCCTACAAAATGGGGTATGTTGTTATCTAGAAAGTGGGCATCTTCTATGGGTGGAAGTATCTAGATGGATCTATCATACACCGCTATTTTGGTCCATGGTGTAGAAGTGAAGTTGTATAGAGAAAAGAAGGTAGAAGATGAAAACATTGAGGACCACTACAAAATAGATCATGATAATGCAAACTTCTTTAAGATAGACATTGACCATTTCATGGGACAGTGCAATGAAGATGATCACAACAATGATGTGCTACCTCCCCCTATTGTTATTCACACTTGTGGTGTAAATGATTTATGGATGATGTACTTTGATGGTTCATATTCAATAAAAGGATCAGGTGTAGGTGTGGTTTTAATATCACCAAATGGCGAACATTTTAGACTCTAGTTCAAGCTTGACTTTAAGTGCACCAACAACATAGCTGAGTGTGAATCCATTTTGCTTGGTTTGAATATGCTAAGTATGAATCCATTTTTCTTGGTTTGAATATTGCTCACAAGAATGGGATAAAATATTTGAGAATCTTAGGAGATTCAGAGTTGGTGGTGCAACAAGTCAGAAATGTGTACATTGCCAAGGACAACATGTTAAGATTATATAGAAATGTAGTTTGGGACACTTTTAAATTGTTCAATTCCATTGGCATTGAATGGATTGAGAGAAGTAGAAATGAGAAATAAGATGATTTAGTTGTTGTTGGTTCAAGGTTTAATCCGCAATCAACTTCCTTTACTTTTCCCCAATACATTGTTGAAGTTCTCACCATGCCAACTATTCCTGATAACATTTATAGTTGAAAAGTTTAAAATAACAACAATTAGATTTACAACTTTTTGAAATGCATGGATGAGTTTGACAATGAATTGATTGATTGGTAGCCCCTGATAGAACCTGAGGATAGCAATGAAACTTTGTTTGGCAATGAGTTTGAGCAGCTGAAGACAAATACCATTCCAAAAGGATTGGTGGTGCTTGAGAGAATGTTTGATAATACAAACTACTGGAAAAGCAAAGGTAAACTAGTTAAAGAAGATAATGTTGAAGGTGTCAATCTTGGGAATGAGGATGCACCTAAGATGGTTTACATAGAAAAAAAATTAAAATCTCATGAGAAACGAATGTTAATTAGTTTGCTGAGAAAATTCAAAAGGTGTTTTGCATGGTCCTACAATGAGATGAAGGCATATAGGGAGGACTTATTTCAACATACTATTCCCCTCCAACTTGATGAAAAGGCATTCAGATAGAAGCAAAGACCCATAAGCCCAACCGTAGCTCCCAAGATGTCGAAAGAATTGATAAAGATGAAAGAGGGAGGTATCATTAAACCCATTAGACATTTTGAGTGGGTATCCAACCTTGTTTCGGTAAGAAAGAAGAACAAGGAAATCAGGTTGTGTGGATTTTTGAAATTTGAATATCAAATCACTTAAGGATAACTATCCACTACCAAGCATGGACCATTTGCTATAGAAAGTGATTGGATCAGAATTAATGTCCATGATGGATGGATCCTTCGAGTACAATCAAGTGATGGTAAAGGAGTCAAAGTAGTACAAGATAGCATTCATGACTTCTTGGGGTACCTATGTCTATGTAAGGATTCCATTTGGTTTGAATAATACAGGGTCAACATTTCAGCGGGCCATGGATGTGGATTTTCCCAGTCTCATTGACGAGATTATGTTGGTTTATCAAGATGACCTGATAGCTTTCTCAAAAGAAAGAGGTAAGCATTGCAAGTACCTTGAAATAATCTTCAAGAGATGTCTAGAGTATTGGATTTCACTTAATCCCAAGAAATGTATATTTGGTGTTGAAGAGGGAAAGCTATTAGGGAATATTGTGTCAAAGGATGGGGTAAGAATAGACCCAAAATGAGTTAAGACTATTGACCTCATTCCCCAACCCAAAATAGTCAAAGGAATATAGTCTTTCCTCAGGCAAATAAACTTTGTTAGGAGATTTTTTTCTAAATTTGTGAAGAAGACTAAGATCATTTAAAAAATGCTTAAGAAGGGGAAGTCAGTTGTGTGGAGTGCATAACCATTTGAAGCATTTAAAGAGATAAAAGAAGCCCTAGTATTGATAAGTCTGAATTATTCAAAACCCCTTCAACTGTTCTCCTTTTTATATTGTTGTTGTTGTTCTGCTCCTAAAGAACGATGAATGATATGAGTAGTTTGTGTCATTTTTCAGTAAATCATTACAAGAAGCTAAGTTGAAGTATTCAATAATGGAGAAACATGCTTACGCATTGTTCAAGATTATAAATTTGTTTAGGTCATACCTTATAGGGGATAAGACCATAAAATATGTGCCACACATAGTAGTAAAAATATAGTTATGCAGCAGGAAGCTTCAGGTAAAGTATGCAGATGGATCAACATGATCCAAGAGTATGACATGGTATACAAGTCATAAAATTGGTTAGGGGCCAAGGTTTAGCTAATTTGATGGCTAATTCAAATCTTGAAGCAACAAAAGTAAATGAAATGGATGAAGAAGATGCTCCTCCTCATTGCAGATTGGTTGATAATGCATAGTACAAAGATGTGATATTTTATCTTGAAAATATGAATTGTCTACTATATATGGATGAGAATTAGAAAATGACCCTCAAGATGAAATATGAGAGGTATGTGTTGTTCCAAAATGAGTTGATGCGGAGGAATCATGAAACTATGTTTCTCAAATATTTGGACCAAGAGCAAAATCAAGTAGTAATGAGTGAATTTCACCATGGTATTTGTGGGGGGCATTTCAAAGTTAAAACTACCACCCATAAGATCCTCAAAGTTGAGTACTAGTGGCCCAATTTATTCAAGGATGTAGCACAAAAGATAAGAAAATGTGATGGTTGCCAACGATGTTTTGGTAAGTTGAAATTTGTTGGAGCACTTCCCCTTTTACCTCTCATAGATGATGCACCTTTCCAATAGTGGGGAATTGACTTCATCAGAGAAATACAAGAAAAATATATTAATGGATATAATCAGATCCTGGTCACCATTGATTACTTCACCAATTGAGTAGAGGCAATCCCTACTCACAATGCAACTTCCAAGGTGGTTATTGATTTCCTAGTCAACAATATAATAACCAGGTTTGGAGTTCTAGCTAGGATTTTGGTGGATAATGGAATGTGTTTAAGGTCTCAAGAAATGCTGAAAATGTGTTCTAAGTTGAGTATAAACCTGGTGCATTATCTCCATATCATCCCCAAAGCAATGGACATGATGAATAAAGTAATAGAAGCTTGATGAAGATTATAAAAAGAACACTGGATTAGAACAAGAAAAGATGGGATGACAATTTGAAGTATGCTTTATGGGCTAATAGGATAACTTTCAAAAGATCCATAGGTAGAAGTGTTTTTGAATTGGTGTATGGAGAAGAGGTAAAGATGCCCATCAACATGGAGTTACTGATCTATCAGCTGCTTCATGATGTAGAGGGGGATCAATGTGACACATTTTCCCAAAGGATCATGCAATTGACTAGATTGGAGGAGTATAGAAGAGATGCATATGATAAAAATTTAAATCATAAGAAGACAATGAAGTGTTAATTTGATAAAAATACCATGTCAAGGGGTTTCCAGATTAGTGATTTGGTTCTCCTTTGGAATGCAAAATTTGAAGACAAAGGGAAGCATGGTAAGTTTGATCCTGTTATTAGGGGAAAAATCAGAGCTATGAATCACAAACAACAATCATTAAGCCCTAACAACACAATGGAGTACAAGATAGACATAGAAATCCAAATGACAAAGCAAACCAAAACCAAATCTCTATGCTAAGCTTGGCTCTCCTCCATTGCTCTTCTCAATCTTGCATAGAAATGCAAAATATCGAAGGATAAATGTTGATTGCTCACTATTTCAATAGCATAACAATAACATGAAGATGATAAGAAAATGGAGATCAAGAATCATTTTGACAACATGAGGGTACTTGAAATGGATCCCCCAAATGGCTTGGGTGAGGGTTGATTTATAGGAAACGACTAATTTGAATGAAGGGCTATGATTGAAAGTTGATTTGAACAATGTGAATGGTTGAGATTGAATAGGGTTTCCCACTCCACAAGGAGAACTATAGTCATGTGACAAGTGTGCAAATTGGAATAGGGTTGGCCTAATTAAAATAAAAGATTATTTAAATTAGTTGGACATGTGAAGGCATTAAATGAAAAATGTAGTATGGGACATGTGTTGGATTGTGGTGAAAGGTGAGGACTAATTCAAATATTTTATTTGAATTAGTTGGAAAATGGGAGGGGGAAATTAATTAAATAAATAGGATTTATTTAATTAATTTGGCTAGTGGGATAAATGGGATTAGGACAAAATGTCATATGATGTCTCTTAGTAATTTATCAACAAGGTGATGTTGCAAGACATGAACAATTTTAAGTGTCCACAGATCCATTGTGGTTTGGGTCATTTGAAGTGGCTAAGAAGTTTGAGCTCAATGTATATCATTTGATGAATCTAGAAGAACTCATGGAGCTGCCCATTCACGCATAACATTTAAAGCATTACTTCTCATAAGTAATGGATTCCTTCAAATTTTGGATGCTAAAGTCATGTTCTATCTTTCATATTTTCAACCTCGTGTAGTCTTGACCATCATTGGTCGTGATGGCATGTTTGTGTTGTGTTTTGCCCATTCCCATTTTTTGTGGTCTACCCAGAGATGTTCTTGATTCTCATTGTCCCTGTTAGGCACACGTCCCAACCAAAGCCACTATTGGGACACCTATTTTCAAGCCCCATAATTGCAAAATATTATCAAATTCATCAATTTTCCTAAGGGAGTTCATGTGTATTCACCTCATTTTGTGTGCTTGAATTGTGCCAAAATCCTACCTAAAGTCATGTGGAAACTCTGCAAAAAAACTTAAAGTTTTCCTAAGATTGTTGTTCCTGGCAAAAATTTTTTTTGGGTGTTTTGGACATATCCCTATACCCCCAGAAGCCTCTCTTTTCTCCTTCTTCTTTCCCTAGTGGAGCTTTACTTCCCATCAAGACTTGACAAAATTTATGCCTGGGTCAGGATGTATCCAGTACCCCTTGGAAGTTTCACATTTCCTTTCTTCTCTCATTTCTATGTCAATTTTGACCCTTTGTGTCTTGGTCTCATGCATGAATTTCCTAGTGGAGCTTCACCCATCATCAAGACATATCATGTCTTGCCCCAAATTTCTACCATCCTTCCTTTCTTCCTCCTTTGTACTGATTTCTTGCTCTTCATGATGCATCTTGATCCTTCCAAAATGTATGCCTCCTATCCTATGCCAAAGTTCCACTTTATCATCCTTTTCTATCACCTATCCAAGTCCTTCTAGAAGTTTCACCTCCTGGACTACTCCTTTCCTCCGCCCACTTTTCTTCCTCTTTTGCATTGATTACTTGTGGATCAAGATCCTTCCACTTCCCCTTGAAAATTTTGCTTTCTATATACCCCTGAAAGTTTTGCTAGCTTTCCTTTTCCCCTTTCCAGGTGAGTTTTAGTGGAGGTTTGGACATGTCTAAGACCCCCCAAAATTCTTGCATCCAGTACCCCCTTAGATTCTTGCAATTCTCAGAAATGATGTAAAAATAAAAATGACAGTCTCCTACAACTCCTAGATGGACGTAAAACCTTGGTAGATCACCATTAATGGGAAATGAGTGGTTAAAAATGATGAATTTAATGTAGTTGATAACCTTCTTAGGGTTTTCCTACCTATTCCATCATCATATCTGAATTGTGAAGACTATAAATAGAATATTTGAAACTCATTTAAGGGCTAGTCATTTTAGGTAGAATTTCTATCTCCAAGTGCTAGATGTCCAAGGCAGTTAGGGCTTCATCCATTGATAAGTCTCAATTCTTTAGTAAACAGTTATAAAAGGTGTATGGGAAATATATTGTGAGTTTGATATCAATCTATGTTTTTCTCCATTGCTATAAGTGTTCTTTCAGGAAAATTTCTAAGTGTTATTAGAGTTTTCCCTTACCATGTTTTGTGGTATGATTGTAATACCTGATTTGAATGAATGTGACAGTTCTTAATTCATTTCCATCTTTGTAAATGGTCATTTTAGTGTTTCATATGGATGAATTTTGTATGGTGTTGGATTACTAAGTATTTTTATGGTTTAATATTGATTTCTATGCATCTGAATCCATCAAACAGGTAGTTATACACCCTTTGTAATTATTGTCCTTCAATAAACATGAGGCTCTATAGCCCATTGGATTAGCACTAGTTTGAGAAGCCTATGATCACCTACACCCATTAAAATCAAAACAATACATCAAATATAATGTGTAGTTACATTTTTGTATGCATCCTTGTTTTGTGTTGAGGTTAGAATATATCTTTTGATAAATAGTTGTGTTTTATCTTTTTAGAACCTACATGTATACCCACATCTTGCACTGCTGCAACAATGTTATTTTCAAATTAAAATAAAGGTTATTTAAGGTAGTGAGATTTTTCTAAATTAGTGACAATTAGAAGGTTTAGAATAACATTTCAGGTATCACTTCTCTTGTTATTATCTAGTATATCATTTGCATGATAGTTAATCCCTACTTAGAGGTACCTCTCAGAATACCCTCCATAGTCTAGTTGAACCAAAGGTGAAGAAGAGATTACCCACTCCTACTAGTCGGCCCTTAATTACCTTCATCCTGCTGATCAACCCCCTTTTCACCTCCTTGATGACTTCCTTGGCCTCAGAATTTGAGTAAGTGTTCTAGGGATCGGGATTAGCTATTTTGGGACCCAACCGGTTTTACCCCCCTAAGGTGGGTTATCATGGAGTTAGAGTTCAAAGCCCCCATTAATCATTTCTTCCAAAATGTTTTCTAGCACTATTTGGTGTGCCTTAGATCATTCAACTTGATAGGCCACATGGAGGGCTTCACAAGCCACTCATGCCTCCTCTAAGTTTATTTTTAAATGAGTCACCTCATTATCCATTTGGGTGGTTGTATCCTAATAACTAGTGACAAGTCAATCTTGTTGATGAATTTCAAACTAAAGAAGCACTTGATGTGCTCTACCTTGGTTAAGATTGGGATAGAGTACATGGTGTCTTGACTCTAGGTTGGATTGTTGAAAGTTAGACATCTATTGGGTTCTTGATGACTACCTTTTGCATCAAAATCTTCATAGCCATAGCAATTTGAAATTGGTACCAGTGGATCTGGTAGAAGATACCTATCAAAGGTGGGAGTAAAAGGCTTATTGGGGAGGATTGATCACTTAACTTTGTCTAATTCCAACATATTATATGGGTATCAGGGATATTAAAAATAATGGAATATAGGCAAAAGGAGAGGAGGATGAAGATAAAATAATGGAAGAACCATGGAAATGAGAACTACCTCACCTAGAAGGATTTGCAAGTTCATGTTAGGTTCACTAAAATATGTGTTTCTCAAAATGAACTTAAGCACAACATGAATGAGTAAGACTTCAAATAGAACACTCACTACACCCTTGCTAAAAGGTGCTCACCTAGTCACTCCCACTCTCATGGAAAGAGCTAGTCGAGCGAGGGTGGAACCAATGAGTTGTTCTATTTGTGAAAATGCTAAACATCAAAAGTGAAAGTTAAATAATTATTGTGGTCCATGTGTATGTGATGTATATGTTTTTTTTTTTGCTTATGTTGTTATTGAGATTGATGTGAATGAGATAACATTGTAATGGTGTTGTGGTCATTGTTGTTATATGAATTGATGGGTCACTTGCTCTAATTTGGTTCAATCCATTGGAAATGAAAAGGTGAAATGTGTTCAACCTCTTCTCTTTGAGTTTGATTAATTATTTGAGAATTCTGAGCTCTCTTACTAAAAATTCTTCTCTTTGTCTCCTCTGTTCGTCTTGCTCTTAAATTAGCCTCAAGATTTTAATTTGTTCTTGGGCTACCTATTTAGTGGGAGCCTCTTGAATGGGTAGGTTATCCCAAATCTCCTCTAAGATCACTTTGATCTAATCTTCTCTCACTCTAGGGAACATTGAGTGTGAATTCTAAATGAGGAAGATGGTTGACTATGCTCTTGTTTTTGATGTTTGCAAGTTGTTTGATTGTTGAATTCTTGAATGCCTCATGATGAGATCGAGGGATTTCTCTTTGCATGTTTTTTTTCAATTTGTATTAAATATCTAAATGCATTTAACTCTAAATGAATGCAATAATTAAACTAATCTACTTTTTTGTATTTTCCCAAGATTTGAAGATTATGTAATTACTACTTGTTTGAAATGAACATTTTAAATGGATGCAAATCTATATGGATTTTTTGACAAATAAAATTTTATATGTTTGTGGTTTCAATTTTTTGGATGTAAATTAATCTAAGAAGATGCAAAGTATTAATCTAAGATTTAAATCTAATGAAGAGTAGGAAATTCTAAACTAAGACCTAAATCTAGTAAAACATGAAATTCCTAAACTAATCAAGAAGAAATAATGAACTCATTTCCTCAAGGGAAAGAGAATTTTGTAATTACTAATTCTACAAGAAACTTTAAAGAACTTGTGAATAATCAATGGAACCAGTGTTAGCTTGTGTCCTTAGGGATCCATCTTTTTTTATCTCTTCCTCCATAACAATTGGAACCTCCACTTTATAATAGGGAAAAAAATGGGATCCTACGGTAAATTAGGAGTTGTAAGCAAGATTCAAGAAGCTTTAAAGCTTTGAAATAAAATTAAAGAGGTACATAGTCCTGTGAAAGTGTCATGTCTTAAATCTTTATCTGCGGTTACTTTATGTGGAATTAATCAATGGAAAATTATATGTGTTTGATAGATAATTTATTGTTTTAAAAGATGAATGATTATTTATGAATGTTATATTCATGTTAGTAATGCTTTGGCTATGCTTCAGCTATTTGGTTACTAATCTATTAACAGGAAATTGGAGTTTCCTATGAGTTGCAGGTTGTCGAAGACAAGGGGTTGGTTGAGGTAAAGGAGACTAGCATCCTGTCAGGGTTAAGATGGAGGGATATCATTCACACACTTCACATAGTGACATGTAGTTGCATATTGAATGATTTACTAGTTTAGTTTAAATTGCATTTTTATTTAAATTAGATGATTTTATTTCATAGTTAGTTAATGGTGATTTAATTATATTATTTAATTCATTGTTATTTAAATATTCTGAGTGTTTAGAAAATAGAATAACAGAATTAGTTATTTAATTTGTTTTTATTTAGAGAATAATTATATTCTATTTAATTATTAGTTTTATAGATGCACTGTGATAAATATGTAGATTATTTTAATAATATTTTAGATAAATTGAAAACTAGAAATAGAATAAAAAATGATTTTGGAAACAAAAAAAACAAGAAAACAAGAAAACAAGAAAAACAATAGAAAAATTAGAAAAATAAAACTTAATTTAGTAAAGAAAAGCTCAAGAAAGCAAAAATGCATGGGGAGAGAAAACAATAAAAGAAGAGTTACAATTCATTCTTACAGACATAAACTCATATTTTTCATCTTGCATCCTCAAAAGAAATTTAGTCTCTTCATCTCTGAAACTGTATAAAAAAAAATAAGTGAATTGTTGAAGAAATTTTGGGCACAAAGGGGAAACGGTTCAGATCGGGGAGCTTCTGGAAACCTGTGAGATTCAAGCCTTCGATTGGATTAGTGAGAGAATTCCAGGTTCTTGTGTAATCTTAGATCTTACTATGGCTGTGTGTGTGGATATTTTTATATGTACAAAAACCATGATCTTTCTATCTGAAATTGATATATAAAAATATATGCAACTAGCTGTAGAATTATGAATAGAAATGTTTTGTTGATAAATATATATACATACAGATTACTGTATATATACATATATATACATAAGATTGATATATATAAATATTGGATCAATTGTATGTTATAATGGAATGACTGCATATTATATTGGAACGACTATAAATTATAATGGAATGACTACATATTATAATGGATTGACTACATTGAAATATCATAAAAGACTCTTTGAATATTAAAATGTGTTTAAGGTAATTGACGCTAAGGCCGCTGTAGTGAAGGGCATGACATCATCAAATGGTGCCGCAATCCTTAGGGACTGCGACCCCATTTGGGGCGTCAGCCCCCTTTTGATTTACTTACTATCAACTAAAATCACATATGGTATGACTTGCTTCTTCTTTGAAAAATCACAAATTCCATACTTAGAACTGTAGAATGTTAATGGTATGAAGTTTAGTTCACTGTTCTTTTCAGCGCATCGCATCTACAATCATTCGTTTAATATATATTATATGGCAATATAAATATAAGTATATATATATATGTGAATTCCTCTTTCTCTACGTATATATATTGACTGTAATTTTTATAATTCTGAGAATAAAATGAATCATATAAATATTGGTTGTTTGCTTTCGATCATATCAATTGATATTAAAAGTTATATATATATATTCGCATCTTTATCTATGTTGCTGGAAAATGTATATGTTGTGAGAACACTACAGTGCTGAGCAAAGTTTAATTTGTTAAATACATACATACATACATACATACATACATACATATATATATGTCTGAAATCGGTTATTATTGTATTGCAACAAAAGAAATACTCATTCTATTTTATATTATTACACTGCTGAAAGTGACTTAAATACAACTATGGATTATTGAGTTCTTGTCAAATGTTATTTTGAGAGTATTCTTGACAAAACTAGCCATTTATAAAAAAACATTGCTTATGAAAGAAATGCATTATATCAAACTGATGGATTCATCACATCTAGAATAACATGTTAGGAAAAATTGATATCAAATAAGGAAAATGGCAAACTTGTCAACAAACAATACTAGTGAAATCATTCGAATAATAGAAGCAATGTTTGAATACAAAATGGATACTTATGACTATGGAAAACCAAACATAGAAAACTATGTTTTGTGTGTTTTTGGTAAAGTACAAACTTTCAGGACAGGATGCCAAATGTGGGCTCCCAGAGATGATAGTTTTACTTTGTCTAAAGCTATCATTTTATTTATTTGCTTGGCCAAGCTACTGTACCATTGAAACAGATGGATTGTTTTAAAAGCCTAGAACTATGTTATATTTGTCTCTGCCGCATCCTGTTTGCAAGAGTTTATGTCATTCTAGGATTAGGATGCATACAGGCAATAGACACTCATCGAGTGATTCCCTCCTGCTTTCACCTTTCCAGGTTGCTAGGCTCCTTGTGCAGGGTCAGTGTTTTCTTCGAGTTAAGAAGAAACATGGGGAAGTCTAGTACTTCATGGTTGGGTGGAAAAAGTGCCTCAACCACTCTCTTAGTCTTGGTTGCAGATGATTAGAGGATCGAGGCAAGCAAGTTCAAATATTATTATTGACATGGATATTTTCTTTATATATTTCTTTGTATGACTTTCATTGTCAAGTTGTAATGTAACCCGATTCATGGAAATCTTGATGATTAAACTTCCTTGTGTAACATTGAAACAAATGTTTTGTAACACCAAGTCAGGTGTATGTAACTAGAATTGTAATTCATTATAGTATATGGATATTGATACTTATTCATGGATTCTTGCCATTCTATGTTTAATTATGGATAATTGGAAACTGTTAGTGATTGATTATCTTACTTTTGGAATATGCTTTACTTTTTGAGTACTATGTTTAGTTGGTAAATTTACGTACCTTACATTTGGTATCAAAGCGCTAGGTTCAACCCTTGGACCTATGCCTATTGACGTATAATCGATATCTAGGTCTAATGTTGAAAATTCTTGTGCTAGGATGGTGCATCTCTTGACGACTGCGAGGAAGTCGTTGAGAAATGAGAGCCACCACAGAGCCAAGAAAGAAAGGAGAGATATAGTATGAACATCCAAGGAGTTAATGATGATGGAGACATATGTCTTGGAGATGAAGAGACCCTGAGTCATGCAATAGCTTGGGTCAGTCAAGTGAAGAGGGAAATGAAGGCAACTGTCAAACCAACACCTTTACCTATCACTAGGGAAATGCCATCAGAAAATAGTGTGACTCCTCCTGTAATGGTGGATAGAGACCCTAGAATTCCTAATATAGTAGAAATTGTCTCAAGTGAAGAGGAAGAGGAACCAGAAGAGTTCCCATTGACCGAAAGTGATATGTAAACTTATTTTTGTTTTTCGAAGAACCTTTATAAAGAACAATGATGTAAGAATCCTCCAATAAATGAAATGAGATATTATTTTTGAATATGTAAATGTTTGGAGATTTAATGGGAATTGAGACAATTCAATGTATGTGATTTAAAGATGGATTGTATTTGGTGGCAACCTATGAATGGTGATATGGCAATTAAAGTGAATTAATAAGAAAAGATATAATCTGGATAAGAGGAAGAAATAAAATCACTTATGAAATAAGCAAAGCTAGTAATGATGGATAAACTGTGACTGAGCTTTATTGGAAGAGGAAATCTGGAATGGATGTTTAAAGACAAGAGTGTTTTTAATAGTATTAAGTTTTGGATAAGATAATATTTGAGCAATACATTGTTCTTTTGAGGATATGAGCATGGATCTACTAGAATCCACAAACCTTTCTAGAGTGCAAGTTTCAGATTTTAATTGGTGAACCATGATAAAAGATGTTTACTGGTTGTACTGATTGCTTTTTTGGTGAATATTTTCTTGAAAAGAATATTGCTTTGTCTCATGGAAAGTATGATCCTGAGTATAGTAGTTGTGTGGAACCTGGGTATATTTTTTTTAATACATTATGGAACAAGAGAGTGTAAAAGGGTAATAGCACAGTTCTTGTGGTAATCCTGAGGGAAGTAGCAAACTGTGATTGATGAGAAGTGTCAATCGTTGCTTATCGGAAAGATAGGTATATGCTCTTAAAGTATTTTGATGGATGTATGTGCGTAACTCCACAGAGTTGAGAAAGCTTGTGCTTGAAGAATTTTATAAAACACTTTTATTCAGTGAACCCCGGTGTAACAAAAAGTGATAGAAGGATCTCATCTAATTTGTAGCCAGCGAGTTAAGGCTGAGCATTCTACTTGATTATTGTTTGGAATGCCAGTAAGTTAAGCCTGAGCATGTGTGACCGGTGGGACTTTTATACACATATAGTGTGCCTTATTGAAGTTTACAATGACTAATGATAACCGATTCTTGTTGGAAAAAGGGTGTGTTGCAATATCTTGGTACTTGAATGTTGCCAGTGTATAACTATATGACCTTGCGTGTTGGTTGTAATGCAATCTTTGTTGTGATGATTTGTGGATAATAGAGTGATTTTATAGATAAGTTTAGAGTCTTGGAAAGACTTGTTGTTTTGTGTGATTGAGTGTATTCTCTTCACTCGCCCAGTTTTGGATCCAGGTGTGGTGTAGCATCGTACTCCCTCTCTAGTGGCTAGAATTAGTCACATAGTTCTTGTTATGTGAAACTTTTGAATTTTGATTTTTATTTAATTGACCATGTAAAGACCAACATTGAGATTTTTTTTATTTCTTTTATTTATGGATTAAGTATAGCCATCAAAATTGCTATTTATTTATCTTATGACCTTGATGGTCACGTTGTTTTTATTGTTGAAATTACGCGCACTTTTATGCTTTATTGTTGGAATTGATTTCTTTTCTTTGGATTTTATTTACTTATTTATTATTGGTGGCTATGCTTGAATGTTTTAAACTATTGGTCAAGTATCGTGTTCTATTTTCTATCATGTTTGTGATGGGCCTCTGATAGGTTGTGTAAGGGAGTAGGATGCAGAGAATATACTATTTGCGTAGCAAGAGTGTTACTAAGAGTTCCGGTAGTTTGTTTCTTTAATTATTGTTAGATACAAAGAATGTTGTGTGAATAATTGAAGTTCTGAAATGGATTTTGGGTGACAATAGATCACTTGAAACAAGTCAAAATTTTGTTGAAGTTAAAGGTTATGGGGTAAGAATGAATTTATTAAAGAAGTATATTTAAAAGAAAAATTAATATGGAATTGATGAAAGTTAAAAGAAAGTTAATGATTGAAATCAAGCCATCAGTTTGTTCAAAGTTTCTTGTGACACATATGCTTGGTGCTCTATAAAATGTAGTTACATTGTTTCCATTATAGAGTAAGGAAATTTTGGAATTTACATTCTTGCAAAAATATTGTGGTTTAGTGAGATTATGGCAAAGAGACAGGATTAGCAAAGAGTTGAAAATGAATCGGCAACAAGATGTTTGCAATTGGATTGTGGATGAATAAATTTATTTGGCAAAGAAAACCACTGGTATGTTTGAATGTTTTAAGAATATAAGACTTCTCATTTTGAGAAAAGGAAAAGAATTTAACGACACAAGTAGAAAATAGTAATGAGATTGAATAAATCAAATTGTAATAGCATTTTATAGAAGCACGAGGAAGATAAGGAAGAATTTTCCAAGAAATCTGAATGGTAGATCATAATGCAGTTGATTGCAAGTAATGAAAGGGGAAATCAATTCCATTGATAGGAATATAAATAGTATGGTTTCAAAGGTGTTGTTTGCACAGTGATGGGATATGATCTTGATGGTACAATTTTTAAGGGTTTTGCCTTGTTGTTGGAGGTCATGACCAATGGTTGCTTGGAGGACTAGTCTCTTGATATTATATTGTGTTACCGTAAGATTTCATGAGCCATGTGGTGCTGATTCATGTTTATATATAAATATGATTAAGTGAATTGATTTATGCCTTATTTTGCATCTGATTAAAGTTGTGATTATTATTTTATGATAGAATGAATATAATTGTATGGTAGATGTACCATAAGATGAATTGGCAGTTGTGCCATGAAAAGTGATTGATTGATTATATACTGGGAATTATTTGATGGGCGCAATGTTAATTACAAATTATGATGTTATTCTATGTATGGTCAAGCAGGACTAGTATTTGGTGGATGGTGCTACCTGGGAAAATGCAGAGGATATTGATAGATCATTTCCTCATTTGAGATTCTAGTTTATTTTCATTATGCATATGATGACACTTATTTTATTATTGATACAAGATGTATAAGATTCTTTATGTAGATGTTTTGTTTTAAGACATCGAGACAATGTCTCTTCCAAGTGGGGAAGGATGTCACGTCTCAAATCTTGATACTATATGTGGAATTAATCAATGGAAAATTATATGTATTTGAAAGATAATTTATTGTTTTGAAAGATGAATGATTATTTATGAATGTTATATTCATGTTAGCAATGCTTTGGCTATTTGGTTACTAATCTATTAATGGGAAATTGGAGTTTACTATGAGCTGCAGGTTGTCGAAGACAAGGGGGTGGTTGAGGTAAAGGAGACTAGCATCCTGGAAGGGTTAAGATGGAGGGATATCATTCACACACTTCACATAGTGACATGTAGTTGCATATGTTTGCATATTGAATGATTTAATAGTTTAGTTTAAATTGCATTTTTATTTAAATTAGATGATTTTATTTCATAGTTAGTTAATGGTGATTTAATTAGATTATTTAATTCATTATTATTTAGATATTCTGATTGTTTAGAAAATAGAATAATTGAATTAGTTATTTAATTTGCTTTTATTTAGAGAATAATTATATTCTATTTAATTATTAGTTTTATAGATGCATTGTGATAAATATGTAGATTATTTTAATAATATTTTAGATAAATTGAAAACTAGAAATAGAATAAAACATGATTTTGGAAACAAAAACAAAAAAAAGAAAGAAAACAAGAAAAACAATAGAAAAACTAGAAAAACAAAACTTAACTTAGTAAAGAAAAGCTCAAGAAAGCAAAAACACATGGGGAGAGAAAACAACAAAAGAAGAGATAGAATTCATTCTTGCAGACAAAAACTCATATATTTCATCTTGCATTCTCAAAATAAATTTAGTCTCTTCATCTCTGAAATTGTTTAAAAAAAAACAAGTGAATTGTTGAAGAAATTTTGGGCACAAAGGGGAAACGGTTCTGATCAGGGAGCTTCTGGAAAGCTATGAGATTCAAGCCTTCGATTGGATTAGTGAGTGAATTCTAGTTTCTTGTGTAATCTTAGATCTTATTGTGGCTATGTGTGTGTGGATATTTTTATGTGTGCAAAAACCATGATCTTTCTGTCTGAAATTGATATATAAAAATATATGCAACTGACTGTAGAATTGTGAAAAGAAATGTTTTGTTGATATATACATAAGATTGATAAATATAAATATTGGATCGACTGTATGTTATAATGGAATCACTGCATTTATATTGGAATGAATGCAAATTATAATGGAACGACTGCATATTATAATGGATTGACTGCATTGAAATATCATAAAAGACTTTGAATATTGAAATTTGTTTAAGGTAATTGGAGCTAAGGCCACTGTAGTGAAGGGCACAACGTCACCAAATGGTGCCGCAGTCCTTCGGGACTGCAACCCCATTTGGGGTGTCGGCCCCCTTTTGATTTACTTACTATCAACTGAAATCGCATATGATATGACTTGCTTCTTATTTGAAAAATCGTAAATTCCATACTTAGAACTGTAGAATGTTAATGGTATGAAGTTTAGTTCACTGTTCTTTTTAGTGCATTGTGCCTACAGTCATTTGTTTAATATATATATGGCAATATATATATGTGTGTGTGTATTCGCATCTTTATCTGTGTTGCTGGAAAATGTATATGCTGTGACAACACTACAGTGCTGAGCGGAGTTTAATTTGTTAAATTGATAAATATGTATATATATATATATGTGTGTGTGTGTGTGTGTGTGTCTGAAATCGGTTATTATTGTACTGCAGTAAAAGAAATATTCATTCTATTTTATATTATTACACTATTGAAAGTGACTTAAATACAACTATGAATTATTGAGTTCTTGTTAAATGTTATTTTGAGAGTATTCTTGACAAAACTAGCCATATATCAAAAACATTGCTTATGAAAGAAATGCATTGTATCAAACCGATGGATTCATCACATCTAGAATAACATGGTAGGAAAAATTGATATCAAATAAGGAAAATGGTAAACTTGTCAACAAACAATACTAGCGAAATCATCTGAATAATAGAAACAATGTTTGAATATGAAATGGATATTTATGACTATGGAAAACCAAACTTAGAAAACTATGTTTTGTGTGTTTTTGGTAAAGTACAAACTTTCGAGACAGGATGCTGAATGTGGGCTCCCAGAGATGATAGTTTTACTTTTTCTAAAACTATCATTTTATTTATTTGCTTGGCCAAGCTTATGTACCATTGAAACAAATGGATTGTTTTAAAAGCCTAGAACTATGTTATATTTGTCTCTGCCACATCCTGTTTGCAAGAGTTTATGTCATTCTAGGATTAGGATGCATACAGGCAACATGCACACATCGAGTGATTCCCTCCTGCTTTCACCGTTCCAAGTTGCTAGGCTCCTTATGTAGGGTTGGTGTTTTCTTTGAGTTAGGAAGAACCCTGGGGAAGTCTAGTACTTTGTGGTTGGGTGGAAAAAGTGCCTCAACCACTCTCTTGGTCTTGGTTGCGGATGATTGGAGGATCGAGGCAACCAAGTTCAAATATTATTATTGACATGGCTATTTGTTTTATATATTTCTTTGCATGGCTTTCATTGCCAAGTTGTAATTGTAACCTGATTCATAGAAATCTTGATGATTAAACTTCCTTGTGTAACATTGAAACAGATGTTTTGTAACACCAAGTCAAATGTATGTAACTGGAATTGTAATTCATTCTAGTAGATGGATATTGATACTTATTCATGGATTCTTGCCATTCTATGTTTAATTATGGATAATTGGAAACTGTTAGTGATTGATTATCTTACTTTTGGAATATGCTTTACTTTTTGAGTACTATGTTTAGTTGGTAAATTTTTGCACCTTACAGAAAGCATAAGATGCTTGAGGAGAATTATAGCAACAAAAATGATAGAATTCCTAAGGGTGATTCTAGAGAATGAGAGTTGTTGAACACACCAAGATACTGAGAGGGAAGGTGAATTAGTATCTATATAATTTTCAATTTTAACAACTTCAACTTATTCAAAGCAGATTAAAACTTAATCATCATAGAATTAACATGAACATGAAATATTAACACAATGCACATCAACACATGACACCAGATATACATGGAAAGCCCTAGAAAGAAGAAACCATGGTGATTATTAACTCACAATATATGAAGCTCAAGTAACAACATTGTTTTAGGGCTACAACCCAAGGAAGCTTCTACTCCTTGAAGAACTTTGATTTAGGGTCACTCCCAAGGAAGCTACTACTCCCTGAAGACTTTGTTTTAGGATCACTCCCAAGGAAGCTACTACTCTCTAAAATGAGAACACACAAAAGATTACAGTATGATAGTCTTTCTACTATCTAAAAACTGACATTGAAACTCACACTTTCGATGATTGCACTTCTGCCTCTTGACACTTTATTTTAATGATCTGATTAGTTAGAAACACTCTATACTTGATCACTGTCACCTATAAGTCTTCAAGATGAATCTGGATAGCATCAACAACTTCTGTTCTTTCTCCTTCAGTCACACCTCAATAATACATTTATTCTACCTTTTATCTGCTTGCAAACTTTTCAATCAACTTGAAATCACACCCTCCTAACTCAATTTGATTCACTATTTATACATGATAGTACATTGATTACATTGCTTGTTGGCCAGATACAACATGAAAAATACATTGATTACATTGCTTGTCGGCCAGATACGTGGGTAAGTGCACAAAGATGAGGGACCAAAATGGGGTCTTAAGTTGCCACTTTTTTTTTTTCTGAAATAAGGAAACATTGTTGTTGGATGAGAAATTGAAGATAGCTACACTCAAAATTTGAAGATGGAACGAAAACAAGAGTTGTAGTGCTCCGAATCTAGTTTCTAAACTACTAATTTTTTCCAAAAATGGTTGAGATTAAGGGGTTCAAAAAGGGGGAGCACACAAATTGGTCCTATTTTTCTCAAAAAAACATAACATAGCGTCTGGTGTGGTCCCCCTAAAATGTTAACTTTTTTTTAGTATTTCAATAATCGCTCCAGTGAGAAATTAGGTAACACCATGTAGTTTATCCTTGATTTTTCTGATAATTTTTTAATGAATAATTGATTTTTTAGTCATTTTTAAAGTGGACACATCCTGAAAAATAGAAATTTGAGCGTGCTTCCCCCTAAAATATTTGAAAACTAATCGAAAATCAATTTTTTTTTGAATTCGTGTAGAATGGAGTCTAGTTTCTAAAAATATAACTTATTTCAATTTTCGATGAACGGTTAAAAAAGTCAAAAATACTAGACACTGGTTTTTGACAAAAAATGGACACACTTACAAAAGAAATTCAAGATGAAACACTAAACATACTCAAAATGTGAAAAAAATTATATGGTTAGATAGCTAACAGAGAGATTAAGATTATGGTGGTATTTTTTTTGAGTTTTCATTGAAAAAAGTGCCATACTGATGGAGAGCATGCTCCAAATTATCTCTAGATTTTGCTAAAAACTGATAAAAACATGTCAAACAAAGCTGAGCATAATGCGAGCATGTTATAATGCGCTCACGTTATGATGAGCATAACTGGCAATACACATGCCAATTGCATTTGCTTGAAAGTTTCTAAAGCCTTTTCAACAAATCCATTTTTTGCATATCTTGCAATCATTGCATTCCATTATATAACATCTCTTTGAGGTGTTACATCATACAATTGACATGCCTTGTCTATGCTTCCACACTTTACATACATGTCTACAAGGGAAGGTACACTTCCTATCATCTCTCTCACTCTATTTCTCTCCCCTCTCTACGTCCTACCCTTTCTCTAAGTCTCTACTTCCCTCCCCTCTCTACCACCCACCTTCTCTCTCACTCTCTTCTTCCGTCCCCTATCTACCTTCTACCCTCTTTCTCACTCTCTACTTCCCTCCCCTATCTACCTCCTACCCTCTTTCTGACTCTTTGCTTCCCTCGCCTCTCTACCTCCTACCTTCTCTCTCACTCTCTTCTCCCCCTCCCTCTCTACCTCTTACCCTCTCTTTCACTTTCTACTTCCCTCCCCTGTCTACCTTCTATCCTCTCTCTTAGTCTCTGCTTCCCTCCCTTGTGTACCTCCTACCCTCTCTCTCTTCTTCCTTCCCTTGTCTACCTCGTACAGTCCTCTCCCACTCTCTACTTCCCTCATGTCTCTATCTCCTATCCTCTCTCTCACTCTCTACTTCCCTCCCCTCTCTACCTCTCCTCATTCTTCCCATCCAATGAAATTTTATAAATTATCTTATTTCCATTTTGTCATCCCAATTTATATACTCATCCATCTTTACATGTCCTATTTTTCTTGTTTCCATGTTCTTTGTCGACAAGGGAGAGCGAGAGGGAGGAAGAGGGAGAGAGGATGGAGATGGAGGAGAGAGAAAGGGGAGAGATACATGGTGATAGGGAGAGAGAGATAGAGAGTCCTAGTTTTCTTGTTTTGGAGAGAGAGAGTGTGGGTCAGGTTAATGAGTTTAGGGTTGCTTAAGTTTAGGGTTTATGGGTTTAGGGCTACTCAGGTTTATGGTTTATGGTTTAAGGGTTAGGATTTAGGGGCATTATTTAGGGTTTAGGGGTTTTGGGAGAGAGAGAGAGGTTTAGAGTTGCTCAGGTTTAAGGTCATTATTTAGGGTTTATGAGCTTAGGGTTGCTTAGACCTTTAGGGGCATTATTTATGGTTTATGAGTTTAGGGTTGCTCAAGTTTAGGGTTTCAGGTTTTGGGTTAGGGTTTAGGGGAATTATTTAGGGTTTAGGGGTTAGGGATTTAAGGTTGCTCAGGTTTAGGGTTTAGAGTTTAGGGGTTAGGGTTTAGAGAGAGAGAGAGTGAGGGGATCAATAGATATTGGGAGAGATAGGGAGATAGAGGTTTAGAGTTGCTTCCAGGGTTTATGGTTTAGAGGTTTGGGGTTTAGGGTTGCTCAGTTTTAGGGTTTAGGGGTTAGGGGTTAGGGGTTAAGGTTTAGAGGTTTAGGTTAGGGTTTAGAGATGTTGGGAATTAAGGTGTCTCAACCTTGGTAATTCCTTGTATTTTTACATTGTATTTATTCATTCATTGCCTATTGTATTTAATTGGATGCAAATCCTATGTTGTCATATTGTGGGAGTTGGCACGGTGATGTGTCATCTTACATGGAATATGACCACATGTAATTTTGTCCTCACATGAGGAGATAGGCATCCCACATAGTGGTAGGAATATTTTGCCATGTGTCGGCATCTTGGATGTTGTGTAAGGGAATATTGACCGAAACGGTCATGACAGATTCCTATGACAAAGTTATGACATGTAAGAGTTAGAAATAGGAGATTCTATGACAGGTGAAGACATGTGTTGAAGAACATCTTTGAAAAAGGCATCTTTGGGCAGCCCAAGGTGGACTATGACATGTTGTAAGAGAATATGCTATTTATAGCCTATGTATGACATATTCTCTTACAGCTGTAAGTTATGACAGCTATGACAGATTCTGATAGTTGTAAGAGTCGTAAGAGCATTTGTCATAGCCCATTTTGGAAATAGGTGACCTCCTTGGGATGGGATGACTTGAAAAGTGTCAGGAGCATCCTACAGTGTTGGACAAGTGTCCATAGGCATGTGTTTTGGGCCATAAGGCCATGTTGGATGCCCATCCCAATGAGAGGAGAAGTACTACATGTTTGACAGGTACTATTATGCTACCAGAACATCTCCAAATATGAGTGTCTAAGACTCTTACAAGAGCATTGGCTCTATGTTGTATTGTAACCTTCATTGTTTATGGAATACATTTGAGCTATGTTTTGGAGGTTGGGGTTTTTCACTTGTAAGGGTTTTCCCCACGTATAGCTTGTGTCTCTCTTCTTCTGTCTCACTTTTGTGTGTATGTGTTTTCTCCAATATCTCTATTAGTGGGTTAACATATCTGTAATTGTAAAGATAAAATTGAATTTGCACTCTCCTCCCCTCATTAGATTAGTGTAGGAAGCGTTTTCGTACACCTAGCTTCCTTTCAAAAGAGAGAGTACCGATAGGGAGATATAGAGGAGACCGAGGGGAGACATAGGGAGATAGAGGGTGAGGGACATGGCTAGAGACATAGGAAGAGAGATTGAGAGGTAGAGGGATGCCAGAGACAAGGAGATAGGGTTTAGGGTTGATCGGATTTAGGGTTTGGCCTGGTTAGGAGTTTAGAGAGGGAGAGATATGGAGATAGAGGGTGAGGGACATGGCCAGAGACATAGACAGAGAGATTGAGAGGTAGAGAGATTATAGAGACAAGGAGATAGGGGTTTAGGGTTGATTGGGTTTAGAGTTTAGGGGTTAGGAGTTTAGAGAGGGAGAGATAGGGAGATAGAGGGTCATGGACATGGCCAAAGACATAGGCAGAGAGATTGAGAGATAGAAAGATAATAGAGATGAGGAGATAAGGGTTTAGGGTTTATGGTTGGTATATATGATGTATAGAATGGTGTAAATGACTAACATATTGGCCAATATGATGTTCTGATGGCTCCTGTGGCTAGCAGAGGGTAGAATGACACCTGTGACTGGCTAGGTGTAGAATGATGTTTGTGATTGATAGGTAGGTGCTACTAAGGAGCATATTGGCACATACAATATACAAAATGGTGAAAATGACTAACAAATTGGCACTATGATCTTCTAATGGCTCCTGGTGAGGTATTTGTTTGATTTTGATTTTTTTGGGATCGTTTGAGATGGAGCTTAGATTGATTTGGGATGGAGTTGGGATGAAATGGATTTTTTTAGGGATGATGAGAGGTGAAAAGGACTAGATTAAGAATGATTTGGTAATGATTAGAATGGTTTTAGGGATGGTTTGAAGTGGTTTAGTGCTGATTAGGGAATGCTTACAATGTTTTAGGAATAGTTTAGGGATGATATTTGAGATGAAATCCAGGTTGATTTGAAAATGATTAGGGATGAAGTTAAATTGATTTGGATGTGATTTGGGATGGTGTGAGGTAGTTTAGGGCTGATTAGAAGTGATTTAGGGATGATTAGAGATGAAATTGAATGGATTAGGGATGATTAGAGATGAAATTGAATGGATTAGGGATGATTTGGGATTGATTAGGAATGAACTTGGTTGGAATGAAAGCTTAATACTTTCATGAACTTTAACATTATAGAGATTGGGAGAGATAGGGAGATAGAGGTTTAGGGTTGCTTCCAGGTTTTATGGTTGAGGAGTTAGGAGTTTAGGGGTTTATCCCATTGCTCATTTTTAGGGGTTAGGGGTTAGGGTTTAGGGGCATTATTTATGGTTTAGGGTTTATGGTTTAGGGGTTAAGGTTTAGAGGTTTAAGTTTATGGTTTAGGTAGAGAGGCAAATGGGGAGATATAGAGGAGACTGACCTTGGAGAGATATCTCTGTCTCCTCTATCCCTCTCTCTAACTATACCTACCTCTCTCTATCTCTCTCTCTCTCTCCCTATCTCTCTATCTTGCTAGATCTCTTTCGATCCCCTCTCTCTAACTCTACCTTTGTATCTCTTCCTCCCTCGCTATTTGAGGTTTACATGAGTTTAGGGTTGCTCAAGTCAATAGGGTTTTGGGTTTTGGGTAAGGGTTTAGGGGAATTATTTAGGCTTTAGGGGTTTAGGGATGCTCAAGCTTAGGGTTTAGGGTCTAGGGGTTAGGGTTTAGGGTTTACGAGTTAGGGGTTTAGGATTTCTTGAGTTTAGGGTTTAGGGTTTCTCAATTTTAGGGTTTAGGGTTTAGGGGCATTATTTAAGGTTTAGGGTTTATGGTTTAGAGGTTTAAGTTTATGGTTTAGATAGAGGGGAGAATAGGGATCCCTATCTCTATCTCTCTGGACATATGGATCCCTATCTCTTAATCTATCCCTCGCTACCTCTCTCGCCTCCTCTTTATCTCTCTCCCCATCCCTCTACCTCTTGAAATCTCTCTCCCTATGTCTCTAGACATCTCTTGATCTCTTTCCCTATCAAGCTATCTATCCTCATAACCCCATCTCTTAATATACCCCTCTCTACCTCTCTCTGTATTTCCCTAGCTATCTCTCCCTTGCTAGATCTATCTCCCCTCTCTCTATATATGTATCTCTATCTTTCTCCCTCTATAGACCCCTTTCTCTATCTCAATCCCCATCTCTCCCTCTCCTTGTCTCTATCTCACCTATCCTCTCTATCTCCATGTCCCTCTCTATCTCTCCATGTCTCTCGATCCCTCTCTATATATAGGATAGAGAAATGAAGAGAGAGAGAGAGACTCTCCCATGTAGATACAAGGTTACCTTTATGTTATCATGCTTTCCATAATGCGCTCGCGTTATAACGTGATCTCATTTTGGGAAGCATGGAAAATTGTAAAAAAACATGTGGGATCCGTGTTTCAGAACCCACATGACTGTTATTCCTACTTTTCACAAGTATATCAGACAAAAGAATGCTTTTTATTTTGTTTGACTAATTGAGAATCATTTTTATATGAATCCATGACCTTTTTTTTGTTTTTTCAACGTAGAAGAAGTGATTTTTAATGTTTTTGGAGAAAAATTGATTATTTAAATTGAAAGTTTCATGTTTCACGTGTGATTTTGTTTGAAAGCTAATTATCATTGATATATAGATTGAATTTGATGATATATGTTTGTTTTTTCCATAAGTTTTACTAATCCTATTCTAGAATTATATAGAATTCATAATCAAACTTGCGAAAAACAAGAATTTGAGGATTTTAAAGCCATCTTTTGGAGAATTGGTCAACTGCAATATTGAATTCTAAGGTATGCTCAATTTAAATGTCTATTTTAATTCACATATATATGTTCTTATGTTCTTTGTCTTTAAATGTCTTTATGTTTTTTTATGTTCTTTATGTTCTAAGATATATATGTGTCTAGGTATATCAGTTAGTTTAGTCAAAGAGACTCCAAATTCCTCATGTTTCCACCTTATTTCGGCCCTTCATGCCTTCATTTCACCTATTTTCAGCTATACAAGAGAAAAACATTATCAAATACTTCATAAAATAATTTTAGTGAACAATTGTTTGTCATACTCATATTCGAATGTATACATGGAGCCAAAATTGATTTTGGAAGACTCTTAATTTTTGCCCTAGGATCATATAGAAGGATTTATTCCTTAATACATGCATAATTCAATTCATTTAATAGAACCATGCATGAAATGATAGTTTTCTTACAAAAATGGAGGAAATGACCACCACAACCTATTTGACAAATTGTTACAACTCACTTTGATACCACTCAATCCATAAAAAATATGATGGAAATTATGTATTTACTTCATTAACATAACAAAATTTTAGAGAAGAGAGTTATATACAAATATGTACAGACATACAAGCATCATGACACAAGATGATAGAAAGCGAGTTACAAGGAGATAAAACACTAAAAAGGAGGTTTTCATGATTGCAAGATAGTCACAAGTCTATATAACGGTCCACTATCATAGTCATGACCATCATGAAGTTGTTTTTAATTTATGCATTACTTAAGATGTCTTTGATCTTTTGTCATGAGTATCCAAAAGGTTATCTTCAATGGTTAATGTTCTTTTGACTATCACAAATGTTTTGGACTAGTTTAAGACTATTAGGATAGTTAATTTATGTTGATTACAGTCCCCTTTGATGACATTCATTTTGTCATCCTTCAAAATTACCTCCATACAACTCATATATGTAAAAAATTAACCATACAATTCATGATTTCCAAACCTAAAATAGTGATTTAATACTCATATAAGAGTCTAAACAATGGCCTTCAAGGGACAAGATAGTCAAGAGCAGTGAAGGTGATGTTCTTAAGATTTGATAGGGTCAAAGGGGGGTTTAGTATTAGAGATATACCTTTACATAGCACGATCTCTCAACACCTTATGGTCTCCACAAACTCTCGCAACAAAAAAGTTTCACAAACAACTTGATTTGTACAAAGTTTCACAAACTTGTGTTCTAGATTGGCTTCGCAAACTCTCACAATGACCCTTCAATGAATTAGGTCTCCAAGGTCTACAACTTGCACTCAAAGATTCAGACCTTCACATGGGCTTGATGAGGCATCTAACAAGATTAAGTTCACCTACCAAACACAACCAAATCTAATTTCATTATATGGTTTCAAACCCAAAACTTAATAAATGTTTTGAACACCCATTATCAAGTTACATCACATATCTCAAACTCAACCTTGACTTCTTTGGACTGTGTGCCTCAAAAATGACCTTTTTTCGCTGTCCTAAAAGGGCTAATTAGGCCTATATTACAAAGGAACTAGCCTTTAAACTTTTCATAGACCCCTAAACTTGTTGAGGAAGAATTCTTCATGTGTCCAAACCCTCAAAAACCTAATTTGTTTTAGGAGAAACATTCACCTACATACCAAACCACAAAACCCTTAGTTTGGGCAAAATTGAGGAGGGTTTATTGAAAATAATGGTTCCTGACACTTTCTCCTCAAACCACTACTTCATTCACCTTAGAATACACCTACACATTCTCACAAAACCATTAGACAAACATTTTCTTTTGATATTTTGTCAAATACCCTCTTTGGTTCCTCTTTCCCACATGAAAATACTCTTTAAAACCCTAGGACATCACACTAAAACCACACCAACTAATCTTCTCTGCCTACCAAATCATGAGAACACTTAGATTACTCTTTGAAGATTCATTCCATCGAGATACAAGTCATGACAGTAGGTGGAATGACTAAAACATTGTTTAAACCCCAACCAAAGCCCTCACTGGCCTTATACAGGCAGTTTGAGAAATTTGGTTAAATCTCCGTCTAAACCTAATGAAAACCTCTCAAACTTGATTCAAAATAAAGTCAACATAGACCCCTAACACATCAAATGAATTTTAAGTCTAGATAGTACCGTACAAGGCCGTAGTACAGTATGAAACAGAGAAAATGCAGAGAAAAATGTGGTTACAACAAAAAAATAGAGTAAATATTATTCTTTCTTCATCAAAATTCGTGTCTTCATTTGGAGACTTATTAAATCACTTGTCAACTATTTTCCAACTTATCCAACCACATTTTTGGAGGATATGACCATTGGATTTGTTTTAAAATGGACAAAACATGTAATTTGCATAAGGAATATTATGACACTTGACAAAACTTAACTACTTGACCCCCCTAAAGGACTCTAAGACATAAAAATGGTCTTTTGTAGACCTTATTACATCAAAATAGGATTCCACACATGTAAAGAAACATTTGAACTCAATTATATTGCATTTGCCATAATTGGCCTTAAGGGACTAGGTGCTCCTGCACCCTTTATGACTTTGTATGTTCAAGTGTATACTACATGACTTATATGTGTGTTCAAATGCATACTCCATGACTTATGTATGTTCAAGTTATCTTGATATGAGGTGTCTTATTCAGAAGTTTGTAAAACCTTGTTATTCATTCTGACTGTGCTATTCATTGTCATTATAAATTTGTAATTATCATTGTCTTATTCTTCATGCCTGTAGAAATCATCATCATGCCAACGAAATGAGAAAATACTCTAACACTAGAAGAGCGTGAAGTCGAGAATGAGAGGAAAAGAGAAAGAATGAGGCAAATTTGGGAAAGTAGGAAATCGTCAACCATACAAGAAGACATTCCACCATTGCCAATTGAAGAGGAACATGACACGTCTAATGAAGCTAAGAGAGAGATGGAATTAGCGGCACAAAGGGAACAAATGTAAAACCTTTGTGCAATGAGGAAAGTGAATCTCCAAGTTGGAGGCACTCCATAGTCCACTGGTCAAGTTGAAGGAACACCATCATTAGCTTCTCAAATTGGAGACACTCCATCTTTCACTGGTGAATTAGAAGGTACATATTCATTTTCTTCTCAAGTTGGTGACACGCCATCATTCACACCTCAAGTTGAAGGTACGTCATTTTCAACCTTTTCACCTCCAATTGAAGGTACATCATCTATCCCATCTCAAGTAAATATTGAAGAAATTCCTAATGTTCAGTCTACTTTACCAAATAAAATGCCTCCTAGAATTTTGCATAGGAGGCTTAAGTTTCTAATTGATATTGATGAGAATGTATTGGAGCCCATGCAGGATAAGATTCCCATGCACACTTGGCAAAGATATGCAAATAAGATATGGAAATTATTCTTTGAGAATTTAAATGAAACTGGAAGATGTCAACTCTTTGTTGAACTCATGAGAAATCTGAAATTTAGGCCCACTATGAAGATTCTTGGCCTAAGAACATTGAATGCGTCGAGTGAAAAATCAATTTTCAAGAATCTAATGAGTGCGTATGAGAGTGTGGGTTCCACCTCACGCACCAAGGATAGTAATGTCACACGACATGTCATTACATCGACAATTGTAAGCCAACAAACAAAAAAGCTTGCCTCATTAGAAAGACAAGTCAAGAATTGAAAATAAATAGAAAAACTCTAATGAGAGCCATTGGAAGACGTCAAAGAGTTGAGGATCCAAACACTAATGAATTGTGGGAATTCTCTGGGAGACTCCCATGGAAAGACAAAGTTGTCAAAGATTTGAGATCACTAATTGAAGACTTTTGGAAGAATTACACAAGGGTATCTCCAAATCAAAGGGATGTGGTAAGAAGGAGAATTGGTAGTTGAAACTGTGAGCCACATCCAAAGCATTTTTTGGATATGACTCAAACACATTTTTTTGGTAAATTTCTAGAGAAGTATCCTCAAATTAAAATTTCTCAAAGATATTTTGAAATGCTAAAACCTTTCTTTGTCAAAATAAATCACACACGCACTACTTGTTGTTGTAGATTACATATTGAATTTTCTAACCATTTTGATGTTTATCGATCTATATGTTTAGATTTGCATACTAACAATGTTTTGTAGGATTGTGGCATACGTGCCCCACCAACTACCTCAAGAGACTTCATATCAATGATTTTATGTGATAGAGAGGAAGGTCAAATATTATATAGGAAATTATGCTTGGATGACACATATCAGCATTGCGGTGGCTTGCAACGTATGCCAATATGTGAACATATGGAAAGAACACATGTGGTTGGAAACAAACTAGTAGAGTTCGGCAAGTATAAAACAGTGGCATACAATACAAGAGATGGTAAAGAAGCAAAGAGGTGTGAATATGTTATTCAGAAGATTCTAGTGTATTAGTTTATGCCTATATTTCATGACAACATAGTGTATGAGTATGTAAGACATGCCCATAGAGCTCGATGGTTGGACTTGCAATTCAAGTTATGCAAGGACACATTTCCAGTTGGTAGCATTATTTTAGTCATCAACTTTGCAGAGAACTACAGTCTATAGCCATATTGTGAGGTGCAATCCCAATATTATAAATCGACACAAGTTTCTATATTTGTGCACATCGCATTCATTCATGCAAATGATAGTACAGAGGATGACAAAAAGATCATAAGGGAGTATCATTTTTATATAAGTGATGATCGCATGCATTCTACAGAGTTTGTGCAAGGTTGTTTTCAGGTGTTCTACAATGATCTGGCTAGAAGGGGCATATCATTCAGTCAACATATCATATGATCAGATAACTGTGCATCACAATTCAAGAACTTGTAGAATTTCTATTGGCTAAGAAGGAGGCATAATATTACAGGTGTTCAACATATGTGGAACTTTTGTGAAGCCGAGCATGGAAAGGGGGAGCATGATGGTGTAGAAGCATGTATCAAAAGAGCCATAACACGAGAATAGTTAAAGTATAAAGACAATGCAAAGTTGACAGATACAAAATCAATTGTCGAGTGGTGTAATGCTTCGATGGGTCTAGGTAATGAAGGTAAGTCTTCAGTTCGTAGATTTTTTTGGTTGATAGATGATACTAACATTGCACCATTTGAGGACTATTGTACACTGACAGGATCAAGTGAGCTACACTCTCTCAGAAGCTCAATTGCAGGTTCATGGAGTATACATACACGGAAGATGGCGTGCTTTTGTCCTCCATGTACAATTTAAGCCTAGAATGAGTGCGAGTCACATGAGTGGGTTGATGAATGGCGGTTCCATTATCTTAGCCCACTTGACACGTATCGACCTCCGATGACACTAGAATTGACAGAGATGGAATCGTTAGTTGACTTTGACCACATATTGAAAGGAAAGCAGAGGTGCAAAATACAGCTTCCCTAATGTCTATTCAAAGGGGATCATGCAGACAGGTAATGTTTAATTCAAATACAAAGATGAGCATACCAAAAAAATAGAATAAACATGCAAGATAACAGAAAACAACACTAGATGTACATGGGAAAACCCTTTCGGGTAAAAAATCCACCACCACAAGAGAGACAATCTTTATTTACAGTAAGCTTAGAAAGATTACAATAAAGATCTCAGCCTTCTCACTCAGGTATCGATTCTCAAAATCATACAAAACAGTTCACTTCCACTGTACATTTACAAAATGAACAATATGATCGAATCTCATCATCATCGACTGATGACCTCACCAAATCTATATATACCATAGTCTTCAAGAGCAAAACTATTTGAACTTCTGCCCTAACTATTCATTCCAACTGACTCAGCATCACTGTCTTCCAACCGTCACATAACTACCATCTGACTATTCACATTCAAGAGGACTCATTAGTCCCACATGCACCAGACATCGGTCATAGCCGTAATATATATACACAACTGAAAGAATGTTAACTGTCGACACTTATGTCGACAAGACTAACAAGTCTACCAATCACCGTCCATCGGGAAGACTCTAGCAATCAGAGAGATATCTCCAAAAAATGCCAATGGTTATTTTCTTTCTGATGTCCAACCCTTCAATCTCCATCAGAGTAACGAAGACCGTCGAAGTGACACTTCAAAACTGCACCGAAAGTTATGGTCTTGCCGATCCAAGCCTTCATCAGAAAGACACAAGACTATCAGAGCGACATCTCAAGGCTGGGCTAATAGTGGCTCTCACGCCGACGCCGACAACCCTTCATCGAAGTGATAGTTAACATCGGAGGAACTTCCAAACCTCAGACTGACAATGCTTCTCACGCCGATGCCAACAACCCTATGCCGATAGACATATCATATCGGTATGATACACATCAATCGGAGAAGCTAGAGCATGTCAACCCGATAGAGCATGTCAACCCGATGGCTATGAACATAAACCAATGAAATGAATGAATGAGGTTCCAAGCAGTAATTTGAGACATTAGGTCTCTTCAATCTCCCACTTGTCGAAGAGATTACTGCTACCTCTTCATCCTCATTCGATTACTAAGAATTATGGGCCCAAAGACCCATTTCGTCTGAACACCATTTGAACTTGGCTGTGCTCACTAGTTTAGTCAAGGCATCTACAACATTATCCAAAGTATCAACCTTTTCCAGCTTTACCTTTTTGTCTTCCACCATATCACGAACAAAGTGATATTGGACATCAATATGTTTTGTCCTAGCGTGAAAAGTAGGATTTTTTGCCAGATAGATAGCACTTTGACTGTCACAATGAATTTGTATCTGCCCTGCATCAAAACTGACATAAGAACACAACCTCTTTAACTAAATGGCTTCTTGGCATGCACGAGTAGCTGCCATGTACTCTGCCTCTGTTGTGGACAAAGTGACTACAACATGCTGCTTGCTCATCCAACTGATAGCACCACTATTTAACATGAATACATATCCACTGGTGGATCTTCTACTGTCAATGTCCCCCGCCCAATCAGAATCAACATATCCCTGAATGCTGATAGATTTCTGAGATCCAACTTAGTTTCCATGATAGAAAATAGCATAGTCAGATGTTCCCTTCAAATACCTCATGACTCTCTTCACAGCATCCCAATGTGATTTGCCTAGATTTGCCATAAATCAGCTCAAAACTCCCACTACCTGAGCAATGTCTGGTCTAGTACAGACCATTGCGTACATTAAACTGCCAACAACACTTGCATAAGGAACTTTTTTCATGTCGTCAATTTCATTCAAAGATTCTAGACAATCTTCAACAGATAGTTTCGTTCCCTGCAAAACTGGAACAACTAACTGTTTGCAATCAGACATATTAAATTTATTAAGAACATTGGTAATATACTTGCTTTGGCTGAGCCAAAGCTTTCTACTTGATCTGTCCCTTTTGATTTCCATTCCCAGAATGTACTTCACTGCCCCCAGATTCTTCATTTCAAATTTCAAGGACAATTGAGATTTTAAATCTGAGATCACCCCCTTACCATTGCCAATGAATAACATGTCATCCACATACAGTGCAATTATAAGAATCTGATCACCATCAGTTTTATAATAGACACAATGATCAGATTTAGATCTCACATATCCCAAAGATAAAACATACGTATCGAATTTCTGATACCACATTCTGGGAGATTGCTTCAAGCCATAAAGAGAATTTTTAAGTTTACATACCAAATGTTCTTTACCTTTTTCCACAAAATGCTCTGGCTGGGACATATAAATTTCTTCTTCAAGGTCCCCATGAAGAAATGTTGTCGTCACATCCATCTGCTCAATTTCAAAGTCATACATTGTTGCAAGTGACAACAAAAATCTAATGGATGTTAGCTTAGCTACAGGAGAAAAGATTTCTCCATAATCTATACCTTCCTTTTGGGAAAACCCCTTAGCAACCAGTCTTGCCTTGTACTTTTCAATACTACTATCTAGACCATATTTATTTTTAAATATCCACTTATAGCCCACATGTTTTCTACCTTCAGGCAAGGGCACTAGATCCCAGGTTCCATTTTTCTCTAATGATGACATTTCATTATCCATGGCTTCCAACCAAGAATCTGAATCTGGTAAACTAATGGCTTCTTTCACAGTTCTAGGTTCATCAGTATCAGTAAGCAAAGCATAGGCACAACTTAAATCAAGTACTGAAAATCCATAGCTATCTGGTTGTCTTCTTTCACGTGTAGACCACCTCAATGGCTGAGGTGTAGGTTCATGTTCTTGCTCTGGATATGCATCTTCGGAGCTACTTGAACTCACTTCTGAATCATCTACACTTGGCACTTGTTGTTCCTCTTTTACAGGGGTCAGAGGAATATTAACAACACTCTTTTCTTTCTTTTCTTCTGTCTTCTCTGGCTGAGGATCAATAACCAAAGGTTTTAGCTCTCTAAAAATTACATTCCTATTGTAAATTACTTTTTTAGTTTCAAGATTCCAAAGCTTGTACCCTTTAACACCGACTCCATAGCCAATAAAGATACATTTGACTGCTTTGTAATCCAGCTTAGATCTTTTTACCTCAGGCATATGAGCATATGCCTCATAGCCAAAGATGTGAAGATGTCTTAGAGAGGGCTTTTTTTCAGACCACGCTTCCATAGGCATCTTATCAACCAATGCCGAAGTAGGAGAATGATTCAGCAAGTAACAAGTTGTAGCAACTGCCTCAGCCCAGAACCTTTGTTCAAGACCAGCATAACTCAACATACTTCTTGCTTTCTCCATCAATGATCGATTCAACCTTTCAGCAACTCCATTTTGATGTGGAGTATAAGGTGTAGTCTTATGCCTTTTTATTCCATGATCAAGACAAAATTTATCAAAATCTGCATTGCAATATTCACCACCATTATCCGTTCTCAAACATTTTATTTTTCTACCAATCTGATTTTCCACAAGCTTTTTAAAATATTTAAACCGACTGAACACTTCTAATTTATTTTTCAAAAAATATATAAATGCCCTCCTTGAATAATCATCAATGAATGATATGTAGTATCTTGATTTAGATAGAGAAGGAACATCAACTAGACCAAAAACATTAGAATGTACATAGTCCAGAACACCAGAAGATTTATGAGAACTGGAGTAAAAATAAACATGGTTTTGTTTTCCATATATGCAATGTTTGCAGAAATCAAACTCCAGATTACAATCAATCAGCCCATCTACCAGGTTTTTGTTTTTCAAGGTTTTTAAACCTTTTTCACCTATGTGACCAAGTCTACGATGCCAGAGCATTGTTTTCTCTACAAGAAGTTTAACTTCCATAGAGTTTGCATCATGTGTTACAATAGTAGCTTTTTCAGATTTTTTAGAGACACTATTACAGCACACAAGTTTAGCATCTAACCTATACAAAGTTCCAATGCGTTCACCCTTTGCTAATACAATAGAACCTCTAGTCATCTTACAACCACCATTCACAAAAGTAACTTGCACTCCAACATCATTAAGCTTACTAACAGAAAGTAAATTTTGAGCCAGACCTGGTATGTGTAGTACTCCATTTATTCCCTTTATTCTGCCATTCGGGAACTAGATTCTGACTCTTCCTCGGCCAACAATTTCTAGTGTCAAATCACTTACTAGGAACACCTTCCCACCAGCATATGGTTCATACTTAGTGAACCATTCTCTGTGAGAAGTCATATGAAAAGATGCTCCTGAATCCACCAACCATACATCTTCAGATCCAGGCATTGCCAAGGTAGCAATGAAGGCATCAACATCACTCTAAGAAGAATCGATGTCAGAGAAGTTCTTCTTCTTCTTCTTTTTCTCCTCTTTCCAGTCTTTTCTTATGTGTCCTTTCTGCCCACAATTCCAGCACTTTACCTTGGACTTTTTTCCAGGAGATTTTGATCTCCCCTCTGATTTGGACTTAGACTTCTTGTCCTTCTTCTTGTCTCTTTCCTTTGATCTACCTCAAATAGACAAGGCCTCTTTGGCCATCTCAGAAGATTTCCTCTGCATCTCTTCAGATAACAGTGAGGCAACAACAGCTTCAGTTGTAAACATGGTTGTTGTACTTCCAATAGCCATCACAAGATGATCCCATGAGTCAGGTAAGGAACACAACATAAGCATACAGCGGTCCTCCTCTTGTATTTTTACACCTACAGATGTCAACTATGCAACAATCATATTAAATGAGATCAGATGGTCTGCTACAGATGCTCCTTCATCCATCTTCAGAGAGTACAACTTCTTTATGAGGAAAAGTTTATTCACCAAGGACTTGCCCTAGTAAATATCTCCCAACTTCTTCCACAAAGTGTTTGCAGTCTTCTCCTCATGGACGTTCAACAGAACAGAATCCGCTAAGCTTAATCTTATCAGTCCTCTGGCTTTTCTATCTGCCAGGTCCCAATCTTCTTGCTTCATGCCTGAAGGTTGAACCCCAGACATAGCAACCCAAAGATCTCTGTCGACCAACATATCTTCAACCTTAAGTTTCCACAACTCAGTTTGTGCCATTGAACTTTTCAATGTCTATTTTTCCTGATGTACTTGCCATCTTATTTAACAACTTAGACCTCTATAGAACTCCCACTCATAGAACTGACACAAAAAACCCAACCTACCAACAAGGATAACACAACTGGCCAGGCTCTGACACCACCTGTAAGGAGAGTAGAGGTGAGGAATACAGCTTCCCTAATGTCAATTCAAAGGGGATAGTGCAAACAGGCAACGTTTAATTCAAATACACAGATGAACACACCAGAAAATAGAATAAACATGCAAGATAACAAAGAATCAACACCAGATGTACGTGGGAAAACCCTTTTGGATAAAAAACCCACCACCACAAGAGAGACAATCTTTATTTACAATAAGCTTAAATGATTACAATAAAGATCTCAGCCTTCTTGCTCAGGCATCGATTCTCAAATCATACAAAATAGTTCACTTTCACTGTACATCTACAAAATGAACAATATGATCGAATCTCTTCATCAATTACAACGACATCACCAGATCTGTATATATTTTTAGTCTTCAAGCGCAAAACTATTTTTAACTTCTGCCCTAACTATTTGTATCAATTGACCCAGTGTCGCTACCTTCCAACCATCACAACTGTTCACATTCATGTGAGATCTTTAATCCCACGTTCACCAATTTGCATTAGACATCCAGGTTTAAATACTTGAACACACTGTATGACTATCATCGGCAATTTTGTTGCCAACAATGCCAGTCTAAGCTTCATTAGAATAGTTTAAACTATCGGTGACCAATTCACCATTCACAGTGATGAGATCTTGTCCTAGCAATGCCCAAGTCCTCATGCATACATCAGAGTAACGAAGACAGTCGGAGTGACATTTCAAAACCACACTGAAAGTTATGATCTTGCTGATCCAAACTTTCATCGAAAAGACACAAGACTATCATAGCGACATCTCAAGGCTGGGCCAATAGTGGTTCTCATGCCGATGCGAACTCTTCGCCAACCCTTCATCGGAGTGACTGTAACTGTCGGAGCAACTACCACAAGCTTTGTCGACGGTCAACCTTATGCCGATAGCTCGTCCTTCGTCGGTGTAACCTTAACAAGGTCTGTCGATGCTCCCATGTGGCCGATGAGCAAGGAATGAATGAGGTTCCAAGTAGTAACTTGAGACATTAGGTCTCTTCAGGGATATGCACTAAGAATGCCTTAGACAAAATTCTGGTATTTATCATTAAGTGTGGTACTCCAAACTAATGAGATAAACATGTAGGGACACTGGAAACATTCAAGGACATGATTATTTACCTTTGCATCATGCTAAGACACAAAAATGATCACCTCACCATACTTAGAATGTTTTCTCTTCTCTCGGATTGGTTTTCCTTGACCATGCCGACTTTACCTCTATACAAATTTGTCCTTATATTTCCATATACTATGTTGACATCAATGACAACACATTTTCACAACAAGTACACCTTCCCACTATCATATTCTTCATACTTTGAAAACCAACCCCAATGGGAGGTCATGTGGAAAGATGCACCAGTCAATAAGCCACACATCCTCAAATGCATGTGTTGCTAAGGTAGCGACAAATGCTTCTCCATCATCATAAGAAGATTTATTAGAATCTGAATCAGAGTTCTTCTTTTTCTTCTTCTCCTCCTTACACTCCTTATGGAGGTGACCGGGTTTTCTGTAATTCCAACACAAAGCCTTGGACTTTTTGGAAGACTTGGATCTCCCACGGGATTTGGATCTTCCTTTTGCTTCCTTCTTCTTGTCTTTTTTCTTTCCCTTCCCTTTAGATCTACCACGAACTGCAAGAGCCTCCTTAGCCAATTCAGAAAACTTTCTCCACATCTCTTTAGACAACAACGAAGAAACCACCTCATCAATCTTAAAGGTGGTAGTGGTACTCCCAATGTCCATATCAAGGTGGTCCCATGAATCTAGTAAGGAACATAGTAGTGTCATACATTGATCCCCATCCTCCATCTTCACACCAAAAGAGATCAATTGGACAACAAGCATATTGAAAACTTATTCAAGTGATCAGTGACAGATCCTCCATCTTCCATCCTCATAGAATACAATTTATTTTGCAATAATAACTTGTTTACCAGGGGTTTATCCTAATAAACATCTCCATGTTTATTCCAAATATCTTTTGCAGTCTTCTCTTCATGGATATTCAGGAGCACTAAATCAGCCAAACAAAGTCTTATCAGACCCTTAGCCTTCTGATCCATCATATCCCAATCTTCTTGTTTCATACCTGATGGCATGGTTTTGGATATTGCGATCCATAGATCTATATCCACCAATAAGTCACCCATCTTGAGTTTCCATAACTCAAAGTTGTCTCTATTAAATTTCTCTATATTTCAAACCTCCCAGATGTGCTCGCCATCTCTTTCCTGCAACAAAGATTTCAAAATCCTCTACACAAGCTCCCACTCAAACAAATATCAGCTCAAAAATCCCTCTACCCAACAACTAGAACCAAAGGTGATCAAGCTCTAATGCTAACTAAAAGGAAGAAAGGTATGTAGAAACAACTTCCTAAGCTGATCTAATGAGGAAAGTTATGCAAATTTTTATTTTACAATTACAGATTATGAGATGCACATTAACATAAAGATAATAATAACATTCAAAAACAATTACAAAGCTCACATCACAAGATATACGTGGGGAAAACCCTTTCGGGTGAAACACCCCACACTCCATAACCTACACATAAATGAACCATACAACTCCAACTCCAAGCACTTGTATATATAGAGAAATACCAAGGATGGAGGTAGCTTCTAGAGCAAGCCACAAAAGAATCTTGTCCAAATCCATATGGCCCAAATGCCAAGGCCATAAAACATGCAAAAGACACTTTTCAAAGATTCCCTTTCATCCCTTACAACCCCCATACTTGGGCACCCCAAATTTTTCCAAAATAGGTATGACAAATGCTCTTACACCATCATAAAATTGTCATATATGACAACACTTACAATTGTAAGAGAATTTGTCATAACTAACTATTAATAAATGATTCTCTTACAACTTGTTATAGTCAAACTTGGGCGCCTACCTTCTCCATGCAAAGATGCTTCTTGACACTTGTCACACCTATCATAGAATATTTATTTCCATTTATTTCATGTCATAGAATTCGTCATATGTCATATCCTCTTACATGATCCACAAGATTCTGATACATGGCAATAATGCCACTTTAAAATGGGATGCCTACATTTTCAAATGTTGAATTGACCATCCAAGTCACCTTCCGAATGGGATGACATGTCAACATGCCACCTCACACTAAATGACAAAATCGGATGACCAATATTAAATACAATATAGACAATTAAATAAATATACAATCAAATAATAAATTCTAGGAAATTGCAAAGGTTGAGACACCTTAATTCCCAACAAAACATGAGCTCAAATAGTGAAAGGTCCAATAGGCAAGGTGGGAGGGACAAGTGTCAAAAATCTTGGAACAAAAGAAAGAGAACAAAAAGCAAGGCATGATAGGTTAAAAAATATAATTATCAGAGGGTTAAGAGACCATGCTAAAGTTTAAAGAAAATTCAATCTTACAAAATATTTTCTTAGACACAAACTACAATGGAAAGGGAAAATTTGTCAAGCAAGGAGGGTTGGAAAGTTAAGGGAAGAGAGTAATAGGTCTATCAAACTTGACTTGATGAGAGTAGAGGACAAGAAGTAGCTTCTAAGTAGGAAGAGTCTTTTGAAAGGTTCATGTTTCTTTATAGATGAAGAACTAACCCAAATGTAAGAAGGGGAGAGGAGAGAAATGGCTTAAGTAAGGGCAAAAAATAATGAAGGTAAATGGGCATGGTTGTAAAACAAAAAAATATTTCATTACCAATCTATTACATCAACACAAGAAGAAGGAAACATAGTAAGAGTAGAGAAAATAGTGGCAATAAGAATTGAAATAAAGTAAGCATGGGTAAAAAGAGGTGACAATTCTACTTTTAGTCTTAGACTTCAAGGTAAATAGCAAGTAGGAACCCAAGAAAAACATTTAAAATTAGTATGTTAAAATTGCAAAGGATACCCTTGAAGGAGAGGACCTAGGTTAAGGTATGTCACAGAAGGAAGGGATGTAATATGTCTCATAGAAACTCATGAACACAAGTGTTGCAAGACTCCTAATTTTGAAGGATATATGAAGTTTGTCATTTGGAATGATGCAATAGGAAAGGACAAAGGTTATAGTGGTATAATGGTTTTAGTAAGAGAAACTTAGGAAATAAACATTTAGCTAGAAAAAAGACAAATAAATAGTACGTTTGGTGAAAAATATCAAAGAACAAAAGACATAATAATTAGAACTTGTTAAATGCCCCATAGGACTCAAAAACCCATGAAATATATAGGATGGATAGACAGGAACCATATATATATACATCAACGTATTCTCAACATGGAGAAGTCCTCTTGGGAGATTTCAATGCCAGGACTACAAATAAACAAACCTAAAAAATTGTAGAAAGGAGATTAACAGTCCTTTATCTCACTAAAGAGGAAAATCACCATTGATGAATATGTTTAGATGATAACAAGGGAATTAATCATTTTGGCAAAGAACTTCTAACTTTATATAGTGCTTTTGGTTTGGTTATATACAATGGTATGAATACGTAGAAGAAATTTGAAAATTACACATTCAAAAATACAATGGTGCAAGCATTGTTGATTATGTCACATTTGCAAAGCTTGGTCGAAAGGATAATGAAGCTTGTGATTGAAGATACCCCTATATAATTAAAATTAGACCATAACCTAGTATGTATAATGTTGTCTCAAGTGGAAAGAAATCAACATTGTTGAACACACCAGGATATTGAGAGGGGGGGTGAATCAGTATCTAAACAAACTTCAACTTCTCTAGAGCAAATTAGAACTTAAGCATTACAACATTAACAAAAACATGAAAGATCAACACAATGTACATTAAAACATAACATCAGATATACGTGGAAAACCCAAGAAGGGAAAAGCCATGGTGAGGATTAAATCACAATATATGAAGCTCAAAATAATAATTTTGTTTTAGGGCTACAACCCAAGGAATCTGCTACTCCCTAAAAAATTTGATTTAGGGTCACTCCCAAGGAATCTACAACTCCCTGAAGACTTTGTTTTAGGTTCACTCCCAAGGAAGCAACTACTCGTTGAATTGAGAACAAACTCAAAAAATATTATAGTATGACAGTCATTCTACTACCTAAAACTGACAATGAAGCTCACACATTTAATGATTGCAATTCTACTTCTTCTGATGATTAAATCAATTAGGCACACTCTTCACTTCCTTTTTGTCACAAAAATGTCTTCAAGATGAATCATAACATCTTCTAACACATATGCTCTTTCTCCTTCAGTTAGACATCATAATGCATATGATTTTTATATTCTACTCTTCACACTCTCACTTATGCATTTTTTGCAATCATACCTTACCTAGACCCACTAGGTTTACAATATATACATGACATTTCATTGATTACATTACATGTCAGCCAATACAATAAGAATAGTACATTTTACAAGTCGGCCAATGATCACAACACATGAAACATGCATAGGGCAAGCCCTATCATGAACTACATGCTATTGCAGGAGAAAACACATGCCTTGTGGATCTCAATACATGCTTAGTCTAGTGCTAAACATCATTAACAACATCATTCATCAAGTAATCACCTCCGCACACATCACTCATTTGAAATAGGATGGCCTTAAGCAGGAAGACATGAAATTTGAAGTATAACAGACACCACCACTTGAAAAATCTTGTGCGGTACTGGAAACATACAAGATCTTCATGAAATTCTTCTAGATGAGTCTTCATGACTCATACAACACCTTCGTATACACTTCTAACTTTGCACAACAAATACATTGTACTGCATAACTTAAAACATGCATACTGGGATCAAACAACCATCTAAAACACATTGTAACATACTGTCATTGAGAAACTAACTTTGCGGAGCACTAAAACACCTAAGACAACAAAGATGCATGTAATACACTTCCCTGAACATGTCCAAAAAACCACATAGATAATTCTTTTCTTCCGAAGGAATGCAAAGCATTTCAACAAGCTTTCAACCCAACTTTTCTCAGACAGAATATAGACCTCAACTCTACCACTTATAACTTTCATTGCAGAAGGTGTAGAGACTTGAAACTTTGGAAATAGTACCTTCACAAGTCACTGAGCTTAACTTCTAAGCCGTAGGACCTCATCTTCAAATGTGGAGGAATGCAAATCCTAACATTGCCGCATAGTGAATGTCTTCTTTAGAACCAACCCTATCTTCAAAGTAGTCTTCCTGTGGCGGAAACTTTCACCAACTTCCAAAGGCTAAAATCTTCATATAACAACATATACATTCTTGAGAACAACAAGAAGGATCAACCAACATGCCATAGGCCATAAACAACATATTGTCATCCTCATCATAGTTTAATAAATCATCATTCATCTTAGTGCTTATAATTCCCATCTTAATGTATCTTCTTTACTTTACAACATCACATCCAACCATGAATACCATCACACATCCATGATAGTGTTGGCATCAATGAAAACCAAATGCCACATCCATGATAGTGTTGATATTAATGACAACCAAATGCCAACAATCTCCCGCTTTGGTATTGATGTCAACACATACCTGCACATTCTCCCCCTTTGACATTAAGGACAAAAGGCAACTTCTTCTTTTTTAGGGCATAACTTCTTCTTGAAACTAACAGATTCCCCCTATCATCATTAACCACCACCTACTCCCCTGAGAGGTAGCCACCATAAGTCCAAGAAAAATATATAACATGAACCACTCCCTCTGGACAGATGCACCACTATGCATCTAGCAAGGAGGGGCAATTGCCCCTAACCTTTGTGGGAGATCCTTAAAAGTGTCCTTTGCAAGAGCCTTTGTGAAAATATCTGCAATCTGATCCTTTGTTGGAACATATTCCAACTTTACTTCCTTATCTGCAACCTTCTCTCTCAAAAAGTGATACCTAATTGCTATATGCTTGGTTCTAGAATGCATCACTGGATTCTTAGAAATATTGATAGCACTTGTATTATCACACAAAATAGGAATAATCACATAATATAATACCTTGATATCCTTCAGGGTTTTCTTCATCCACAACACTTGTGTACAACATGGTGCTACTGTAATAAACTCTACCTCTGTAGTTGATAAGGACACTAAATCTTGCTTCTTTCTCCACCATGAAACCAATCTGCTTCCTAAAATAAAGCACCACCACTTGTACTTCTTCTATCATCAACACACCTAGCCCAGTCAACATCAGTGTAGGCATTCAAATCAAAGTCTTTACCTTTTGGATACCATAAGCCATAATTTGGAGTTCCCTTCAAATATCTGAATATACTTTTCCTTGCCTTCTCATGTTTTTGCTTAGGATTGGCTTGATATCTAGAAATTGGTGGGATTTTGAAAAAATTTAGTGGTTTTGTGGTCATGCTTCAACATTCCAGTCATCAATTGATCCCCTTGGGGTTAGGATTTCATTTTCCATCTGCTAGAGTTCATTCTTAAGACTTAAACCTTCCAAAAACCCTAACTTTTCTTTTAATTTGTCATTGGCTTAATTTTGCTTTTCCTAGTCACATAAGTTACAACTTAAGTCATTGGCATCGTTGATAGGTTTGCCCCATTGTTCCTAGCTAGACATTTGGTTGCATGCACTTTTTAATTTTACCTGTCGTCCTAAGTCTGAGCAAGCAAAGAGTCTTAATATTATATGTATGCTTTAGGTAGGGTCAAAATATTTTATCTAAGTGCCTAGGGGATCCCCTTTTTAAGTTACAACTTGTGGCACGTGCTTAATTTTCCTTAAGTTTGGCACAGCCTGGTCCCACTATTCATTTTTAGTGCTTGTCCAACCCGCGAGATTAAAATATTTAATGAAAAGGTTGTGCGGGATAGAGGGAATGCGCCGTGTGGCTTGTCTTTAGAAGGACCTTGGTGGTTTTTCGGGTGGCATTCATGGTGGGCCTGGAATCTAAGGGTTCAAATTGTTTCTTAGGACTAAATCCTAACTATTCCCCACCAACCTGCAGGAAATCAATCTGTAGGCCCCGATACCTTGTGAGGTTGCAGGCGGCTGCCACATGGTTTCATCTAGGCTATCCGTTGATCCAACTCACTGAGGGATCAATGGTTGGGTTTCAAACTTGATGGAAGGCATAGGGTGATGGCACATGGGAATTGATGAGCTAGTGTCGCATGACAATTTCTTCAAAACATGTGATGAGTCTACCTCGCTACCACTACAGAGGATGTGCTTGTGAAGAGATTGGTAGGGTGCAGATTGATCTTTAGGATTTGCGTCAGGTCTGAAGGGATCTTCTGCTCACTTCCTGGTAGGTCTTGAAATGAATTTTTTTGTATAAAATGGAATGTGTGGTATGATCGAGGTGCCAAGTCTGATCATTTCATTGTGGGAATTGATGGTTCTTTGTTGTGGGAAATCAACATCTTGCAATGTTTCACTTTTTTCCTTTTTATAGCAATGTTGGCAAATTGTTGATGGCTTTCCATTTATGTCTAGTCTGTCGTGGTACTAATTGAATTGGATTGATAGGGCTGATCGACAGGGAGTAGTTATCATTGGAATGGGAACTTCCATAATTTGGCTATAAGTAGGAGGCTCTACTGTTACTTCATGCATCGTCCTTCTTGTGCAGACGTAATGGAGCTTCATCGTTTGAGTATGCTCTTTCCACTATCCTGTTCCTTAGGATTTTCTTCTCTATTCTCATGGCTGATGATGTCCTTATAAGATTAAGGGATTAGAGGTGTTTTTTCTAAGGGATGGGAGGATTTGGTAAGATTGGGGACGTTCAACAATGTGTAGTTGGTTGTTGTAATCCCTTCTCACCCCTTGTTTTCGTCTGGATGTGGGCTTGTCCCCCAGGATGAAATAAGTGGAAATGGAGGAGGATATCAAAACCACTACTCCTTCCTTTCTAGCTGGACTTTTGGTGTAGCTAGAACCATCTATGAGAGTCCTCCTCTAGTTTTTGATTGGTTGAGGTAGTTGGGAATCTCCCAATTAGAAATAAGGAGTTGCTTGCTCTCACCTAGGATTGGGCAAAATGAGTGGGACCCTGGCTTTCGGTGCTTCCTTTCTCTGTTGATCCTAACAGGTACTCCCTTATCTTCTTGCGTGGTTGGTGAAGTGAAGCAGGGGGTTCATGTTTTGGAAACAAGTATCCGCATGTGAGGAGGGGTTGAGCTATTAGAGCACCTTGTAATCTCCATTCCTTCAAAAACATGGCTTTCCTCCACGTCAGTAGTGGGAAAGCATGCAAGACAAAATCAATTGTTCCAGTTTGCCCAAGGTGATGATTCGCTGTAGAGGATGTGCTTTAGTGGATGAAGATGGTTATTTTGGCATTATGTTGTGTTTTGATTGTCAAAAGAAAATGTGACATTTGTCATGTGCAAGTGGCCCGATGCTTGTTGCTCCCTTGTGTTATAAAAGGGATTTCAAGGCCATTTTGCAAGGGTTAGTTTTTGATTGGTCTCTTGGTACAATGTTGGTAGGAAACACAGAGAATAGAAGTCCTATTTAGTTTTTAGTGTGTGGAGTTTTGAATGCATGCTCTCCGTAAAGTTTTTTGATAGTACTAGCATCTAATTGAATGTAAATAGTAAATTTCTAAGGTTGGTTGTCTCCTAAGGTGTGGTTTACACAAATCATGAACTGAATAAATCAAAGATTGTTCATTTTGTCTCCATGAAATTTCTTGTGGATGTATCTTTCTATGAAAGGCTCTTGTTCAATGAATGAGTTAAATGCTTTGATAGAAACATAGACTTGTGTGAATGTATGCAAGGATATCGTAAGTATGACTGATTTAGAAATAGTGAGTATAATGTTGTAAGGCAATGTTATAAAGCTCTATGATGTTTAGGTTGAATGTTGTTAGTAATTTTTAGTTACATGTAGTTCTGATTCTATACCCTTAGGCTAAGGCACCGATTTCTTGCATCTGTATGTGTTCTTCAATGCCAAGGTCAAGAAAGCCCAAACACCTTTAAATTTTTAATATTAATCATAAGTGTGTGTTGAAGAAAAGTCTGTTTCTATTATATGGTCTTGAGTAATGATAAAAGCTTGAGAAACGTAAGCCAAGTCCTCATATTTTTCATAATCCTCAAGCAAATCTGCATAGAACACATCTGCTAGTTCAGTATTTAAAATAAATTGGTATAGAAAATTATTAAATACTATCAAGGGATCACACTCCCAAGTTTTTCAGAGCCTGAAGTGTAGAGGGAAAATTATTCTAACTTTCACCTATGTGTTGGCCAGCCCCTCATAATAGCTGAATATTGAAAGTGGCTAAATCATAGGCTGTTTCATGAGATAAGGTTGGGACTTAAATAAAAACCAACAGAAATGGCAACTCTGTTGGGAAGACTTAGATGCATATTTGTCTAGAAAGAGTCAAATGATTTGAAGACTAGAAAAATGAGTTTCTGAAGGAATTATTGCAGCATGTTTGGTTATTTTGTGAAAATAACAGTGCTCTGCTAGTGGAGTGAACTGAGAAAAGCTTTTGATCTTTGAGGAGCCTTCGATTGCTTGAAGGTCTTGCCCTTTTTGAAGAGGTGGCAACTCTGCAAACATATTTGATCAATTATTGGTGAATTGTTTCTATTTATGCAAGTTAATTGCATAGACCTGAAACGTTTCCAGTCATAAGGAGAGAATTATGAGGTCTACAATAATTTCTAGGTATTTGGTCCTTCACTCTTATTTCATCTCCAAAGAAAAATAAATCAGATGGGTAGAATTTATTTGTGAATGTTTTGTGTAGAGTGTTGTCCCCATGCTTGAATGAAGATCTATAATGGTGGGTTAAGGATTTTGTTGGAGAGATTTAGGGTTTTTTCAAGAGGTACGAATGTGACATGGTTGTTGTTAAGGAAATTGGTTGTTGTTAAAAGCATAATTGAACGTGGGTTGTTATTTTTTCTATCTTTCTACACATTTGAACAATCAAAATGCACTATGTATCACAACAACAATCATACCCTTAGAGAAGGGTCTTCTCTATTGAAAGATATAGAGCATTGGATTTCAATGGTATCATAAACTATCCAAACCCTATTCCTGACAGGGTTAGAGAATGTATACCAACATTCAATGGTGTTAAGTTTGAATTAGCAAGTAAGCATCTACAAAATTTTATGGATGTAATGGGATATTATGAGTTAGATTTTGAGGATGTTGTCATGAAATTGTTTGTCCAAACTCTAAAGGGTGAGGCAAGAGATTGGTTTTCTTATTTACCAATGTGCTCTATCTGTTCTTGGGATGATTTCAAAGTAGTTTTCATGGAGCAGTTTGGTGAGAGGATCAATGCAAGTTCAGTAATCAGTAAGTTTATGAATATTCAGAAGGAAGAGGATGAGTTAGTCCTAGCATTCAACTTAACATTTTCAAAAATATTGAGGGATATTCCTAAATCCATGAGGCCAAATGATTCAATGAGTTTAGTTGTTTACTTGGCAGCCTTTGATAAAAAATGAGCTACCGGTTGAGAAATAAGGATCTTATAACCTTGCATTAGTCTTATGAGATAGCCATGAACATTAAAAACAATTGGAAGTATGGAATACACAAGGGCTATTTGTCTATGAGTGTAAATTGTCCTAAGGCACTCAATATTGATGAAAGGTGTGAATCAGGAAATAAAAATGATTGTTAGAGCATTTACACCCCTACTGTCCCAGTCTATACATCAGCCCATAATGTCAATCATGTGGAAACCTAAGTATATTGTCAACAGGATGCATGCATTGATGATCATGTGGGCTCTGTTCAGGCCCTCTTTGATAGAAGGTGACGTAAGGGAGAATCAGGATATGCTTTATTCTCTAGAGTCTTGGACACATATATGGATATCCCTATTGGTTTCAAGCCCCAAGAGTCCGTATGCATTGATTTGTTTTGTAAAGTGTATGGGATGGGTTTGAGTTTATTGCCTCAGAAGTTGAAGCCAAGTAAGTTTGCTCAAGTTCTTGATTGGATAGACATTGTAGAAAATGTTGAAATTCATGATGATAAGAATGGCCAAATTTATAGTGTTGATCACACTAGCCCCATTGTGAGGTTTGATTCAAACAATGATGCAATGTATGCGAATGAAATTGAGAATACATTTCACACTAATAGGGAGAATGTTTATGAGCAGTTAAATAATGTGGTTTATGCACTTGAGGATTGCATTCATGAAAATTCAAATGCACTACATACTGAAATAATGCAAATGCATCAAGGGGTATCTTGTCATGACACAAATGGTGAAGGGGTAGAGGCATTTTCATATTTTTGGCATACTACACCATGTAATGAAACTACTATCTGCTCTAGCAATGAAATCGCGGAAGAAGTTCAATTGCAGTCTTGTGATTCATATGATTCTGGTGATATGTTCAATGGTATGAGTGGTAATGAGAAATGTGTTCATCGTTGAATGTGCAAGAACCATGTAGTCCTTATTACAATATTGCCATGGTTGAGGGCTTTGTCGATAATAATCATAATATCTTTAGGCATTCTCATATGTATTCAACCCATGAGGTTGATCATACTGATTATTATTATGTTGGTCACAGTGGCTTATATGAAGTAGATTTGGAAAGTTTTACACTAGATGAAGATAACATTAGCATGCAAGATGTTGATGGCATAAGGTCACTCTCAGATAATCAAGTTATGTAGTATGATAAATATACAAATGATAGAATATCACCATTGCTAGTTGATAGTATTATGGAACTTGAAGGGCCTTCTAATAGTGTCATCTCAGATTGTGTTAATCTGGCAGAAATTTCAGACATATGTGTGGAATAGTCAAAGGATGAGGTGAAAGGTGATAGTGATTATAATTGCTTCTGGGTTAATTGTGATTGTGTTCATAAAATGGACATGGACAATGATAAGATTTAAAATGATAATACTAATGAAAACTCAAAGCTTCATGCTTATCTTCAAGATGGGGTGTTTCCAAACTTGTCTGAGCCTTCTTATGAAGCTATGTACATAGGTGTGAGTGATGATTTTAAGGTTGAATTAGATTACGTCACTGAATCAAAAATGTGTGCATTGGTGCAATTTTGGGATGATGATGATGTAGATAAGTTGCGAGATACTAGAGCATGTGTTGATGTGGCTAGGTCAATATACTTAGATGAATGTCCTTATAAATATAATGTATTACGGTTGCCTAAAACACCTATGTATGAATGCTTCTCTTTTCATACACTTGAAAGTTGTTTACATAGTTTGCAACAGTATCCCTATGAGAGCTTTGTGCTTGATGTACAATTGGATGATAAGGTTGAGTATCATGACACCAGTTGTTTGGTAGAATATGAACACTTTCAGTTTCCAATTTAGTTGGGAAGTATTGTGGTGGAGCATGACAGTACTATGAAAAGTGAAGAATGTTACTTTCAATATGAATATGTTTCATGTGATGAATATAATACATACATATCATGTGATGATAAAAAATTTTAGTTTGTGCCTAGTTACACAATGTAGAATGATAGAAATAACATTGACAGTGGTATACTCAGAAGAATTATGAGAGATGTTAGTGACGGTGTTTGTAATCAAGTAGACTTCAGTGGTTTAAATAGGATGGGTTTGGTGCAATCACTGGAGAATAGGATCTTTGACAAAGGTAGATCTCTTTTCATATTTTGGGATGGTCTGGGACCATCTTGTTGTTAATTTTTGTTTTTTGAGGTGTTATGTATCTCTGTGTCCAGTCTGCATCACCAGGAGATCTTCTGGAATCTCACCTTGTTCTTGTGAACAAGCATCCCCAACTAGAGCCACTACTGGGATTTTGAAAAATTTTAGTGGTTTTGTGGTCGCGCTTCAACATTCTGGTCATCAATTGATCCCCTTGGGGTTAGGGTTTCATTTTCCATCTGCTAGGGTTCGTTCTTAAGACTTAAACCTTCCAAAAACCCTATTTATGCAAAAACCCTAACTTTTCTTTTAATTCATAATTGGCTTATTTTCTCTTTTCCTATTCACTTAAGTTACAACTTAAGTCATTGGCATCGTTGATAGGTTGGCCCCGTTGTTCCTATCTAGGCATTTGGTCGCGTGTACTTTTTGATTTTACCTGTCATCCTAAGTCTGAGAAAGCAAAGAATCTTAATATTTTATATATGCTTTAGGCGAGGTTGAAATATTTTATCTAAGTGCCTAGGGGATCCCCTTTTTAAGTTACAACTTGTGGCATGTGGTTAATTTTCCTTAAGTTGGGCGCGGCATGGTCCCACCGTTCATTTTTTAGTGCTTGCCCGCCAGCCCACGGGATTAAAATATTCAATGAAAAGGTTGTACGGGATAGTGGGCATGTGCCATGTGGCTTGTCTTTAGAGGGACATTCATGGTTTTTGGGGTGGTGTTCATGGTGGGTTTAGAATCTAAGGGTCCAAATTGTTTCTTAGATCTAAATCCTAACCATTCCCTGCCAGCCTGCGGGAAATCAATCTTCAGGCACCGATACCTTGCGGGGCAACGGGCTACTGCCACGCGGTTTCATCTGGGCTATCCATCAATCCAACTCACTATGGGATAAACGGTTGGGTTTCAAACTTGATGGAAGTCACAGGGTGATGGCACGTGGGAATTGATGAGCCAGTGCCACGGGGGGCTTTTTCAAAATGTGCGATGAGTCTACCTCACCACCACTACAGAGAGGATGTGCTTGTGAAGAGATTGGTAGCATGCAAACTAATCTTTGGAGATATGCATCAAGTTTGAAGGGATCTTCTGATCACTTCACAATAGGACTTGAAATGAATTTTGTTGTATAAAATGGAATGTGTGCTATGATCGAGGTGCTAAGTTTGATCATTTCATTATGGGAATTGATGGTTTTGTGTTGTGGGAATCAACATCTTGTAGTGTGCCACTTTTTTCTTTTTTATAGCAATGTTGGTGAATTGCTAATGGCTTTCCATTTATGTATGGTCTGTCGTGGTACTAATTGAATTGGATTGATAGGGAAGATCGGCAAGGAGTAGTTATTATTGGCGTCAAAACTTCTACAACTTGGCTATAAGTAGGAGCCTCTACTATTACTTCATGCATCGTCCTTCTTGTGCAGATGTAATAGAACTTCATCTTTTGAGTTTGCTCTTTCCATTGTCATGTTCCTTAAGATTTTCTTCTCTATTCTCATGGCTGATGATATGTCCTTACAAGATTAATTGATTAGAGGTGTTTTTTCTAAGGGATGGGAGGATCTGGTAAGATTGGGGAGGTTCAACAACATCCAGTTGGCTCTTATAAAACCTTCTTCACCCCTTGTTTTCATCCAGATGTGGGCTTGTCCCCCTGGATGAAATAAGTGGAAATAAAGGAGGATATCAAAACTGTTGTTTCTTCCTTTCTAGCTGGACTTTTGGCATAGCCAAAACCAGCTATGAGAGGCCTCCTCTAGTATTTGATTAGTTGAGGTAGTTGGGAACCTCCCAATCAGAAATAAAGAGTCATTTGTCCTCACCTAGGATTGGGCATAATGAGTGGGACTCTGGTTTCTAGTGCTTCCTTTCTCTATTGATCCTAGTGAGCACTCCCTTATCTGCTTGCGTGGTCAATGAGGTGAAGCAGGGAGTTCTTCTTTTGGAAACAAGTATCCACATGTGAGGAGGGGTTGAGCTATTAGAGAACCTTGTAATCCCCATTCCTTCAAAAACATGGCTTACATCCACGTCAGTAGTGGGAAAGCATGCAAGACAAAATTAGTTATTCCAGTCTACCTATGGTGATGATTCGTTGCAAAGGACATGCTTTAGTGGATAAAGATGGTTATTTTGGCATTATGTTGTGTTTTGATTGTCAAAAGAAATTGTGACATTTGTCATGTGCAAGTGGCCCGATGTTTGTTGCTCCCTCGTGTTATAAAAGGGATTTCAAGGCCATTTTGCATGGGTTGGTTTTTGGTTAGTCTCTTGGTACAATGTTGGTAGGAAATGCAAAGAATAGAAGTTATGTTTAGTTTTTTGTGTGTAGAGTTTTGAATGTGTGCTCTCTGTAAAGTTATTTGCTCTCTGTAAAGTTATTTGATAGTACTAGCATCTAATTGAATGTAAATGGTAAATTTCTAAGGCTAGTTGTCTCCTAAGGTGTGGTTTACACAAATCATGAAATGAATAAATCAGAGATTGTTTAGTTTGTCTCCATGAAATTTCTTGTGGATGAATCTTTCTATGAAAGGCTCTTGTTCAAAAAATCAGTTAAATGTACTAGCATCTAATTGAATGTAAATGGTAAATTTCTAAGGCTAGTTGTCTCCTGAGGTGTGGTTTACACAAATCATGAAATGAATAAATCAAAGATTGTTTAGTTTGTCTCCATGAAATTTCTTGTGGATGTATATTTCTATGAAAAACTCTTGTTCAAAAAATGAGTTAAATGCTTTGATAGAAACATAGATTTGTGTGAATGTATGCAAGGATATTGTAAGTATCACTAATTTAGAAATAGTGAGTATAATGTTGTAAGGAAATGTTATAAAGCTCTGTGATGTTTAGGTTGAATTCTGTTAGTAATTTTTCAGTTACATGTAGTTCTGACTCTGTACCCTTAGGCTAAGGCACTGATTTCTTGCATATGTATGTGTTCTTCAACGCCAAGGTCAAGCAAGCCCAAACACATTTAAAATTTTAATATTAGTCATAAGTGTGTGTTGAAGAAAAGTATGTTTCTATTCTATGGTCCTAAGTAATGCTAAAAGATTGAGAAACTTAAGCCAAGTCTTCATATTTTTCATAATCCTCAAGAAAATCTGCATAGAACACATCTACTAATTCAGTATTTGAAGTAAATTGGTATAGAAAATTATTAAATATTGTCAAGGGATCACCCTCCCAGGTTTTCCAGAGCCTGAAGTGCAAAGGGAAAGTTATTCTAACTTTCACCTATGTGTTGGCCATCCCCTCATAATAGTTGAATATTGAAAGTGGCTAAATCATAGGTTGTTTCATAAGATAAGGTTGGGACTTAAATAAAAACCAACAAAAACCACACATACCACATGCATAATATCAGGTCTAAAAGAAGTCAGGTACAATAATGCTTCAATAATAGATCTATAGGAAGTCTAATCAACCTCTAGAGACTAATCATCCTTGCTTAGGTGACATCCAATGACCATAGGAATACTCACTAGTTTTGATCCTCCATACCAAACTTCTTGAACATCTCTCTTACATACTTGACCTAAGAAATAAAGATGCCATCATCTAGCTAAGCAATTTGAAGTCCAAGGAAGAAAGACATCTCACCAATCATAGACATCTCAAACTCTTTTTGCATCTCCTTTGCAAACTTCTTACTGTAACATCAGAAAATGTCCCCTTGAGGGCTTTTCCCTCATAAGGTCTAGCTCCTGAGTCTTTTATTTGCATTTAGGACATCTTGCATCATATTTTGACATCTCGATAAAATGAACCCTAAGTTTCATGACAAATGGGACCTAGGGGGATCCCTTGAACTTAACCCTAACCAAAATAGGGAGGGAGGACTTGGGCACCCGTGCCCTAGTCCTACCCTATTTTGGGTTAGTCCCAAATTTTAAGTGTTGGCTTGTGACCGTTATTTGGGTCCTATGCCTACACGGTAAGTTTGAATTACGAAATTCTTGGCGAGAGTGTTTGTAGTTGCATATATATATGCATGTTTAGGCATTCATTTGTAAACTAGAGAACAACTAAATGATTACTAGCAAGAAATTGTGATCTTTTGGCATTCTAGAAGTGATTCAAAGCATTCATTATGTAGAAAGAGTAGATATTGTGTTGTTTATGTGTTTGTATTTGCATATTTAAGCATCCATCTCCTCATGGCATGAAGAGCTTCTTCCTTCCATGAGATCTTCACTATAAGGTGACATCATTTGTGTTTTTGAGCATTTATCATTTGGTTTTTGCCACTGCCTCACAAGGGCACACACTCTATCTAACAATGATGTTTGGAAGGCTTGAATGTCTCTCTGGGGCTTGACTGAGGCAAGCCTCTAAATACCACAACCACGTCCCCATTTTTCTGTGATTGTAGGTTATAGGTTGAAGAAGTAGGAAAAGTGGAGTTGCAGAGGAGTGTTGCAAAGTGTTGGATTCATAGATCAGAGTTAAAAATAGGGCCCTGGACTTAGGTGCCTGCGCATTAGTCCTCTAGATTATGCAACGGAGAAATCTCTGAGACAGTAGGAATAGGTTGCAGATCAAGCTCTCAGATCCTGAAAAAAATTAGGGCACTGGACTAGGGTGCCTACTCATTAGTCCCTGATTGTTTCACTTCCCAAATTTTAGAAACTAGTACACATTTGTTTGTTATTTTACATCTTTCTGTAGCAGTATTTTATGGTATTCATCCATTTGCTTCTGTATTTGTATAATTAGGGTTTTGATGTATAATTGAGCATAAGTGAGCATAATTGATAATCAAATCATACAAATCCAATTTTCCCTACATTTCTAAGTGACCAAGGGTATGATAGTGCATTGCCACTCGACCCAAATTCATTGAATGTACAAGGGTGAAAGGAGGATATACACATAAACTACCAAAAATCAATTATCCAAATTTTACCCTTTACAGTTTGGGGAACTCGTGTTGTTGGACTTGTTTGCACCTTTCTGATTGTTTTTCTTCAGATTTGCATTGAGTTTATTCATTCATATCATCATTCATCTTATTGCATTGGAAAACCTACAAAAAAATTGTAAAATTTGAAAAGTTTGAAAAAATAATTGCATTATAGGGTTTACATGTTGCATTAATTAATTTGAATTTCATCAAATTTCTGATTTTTGCATCAGATCTGAGCTAAATTATAGAAAATTAAAAAAATTCAATAGCTTGCATTGCATTTTCATCATAAAATTGTTAGGGTTTTGTTGGAAATTTTAAATTTTGCATATAACCTAGTAATTCCAAAAACTAGGGTTTGTAGGTAAAATCTTATTTCAGATTTTTCTACTGATCTTAGACACTCATTCAAAATTTAATTTGTCTATAGTGTTGCATGTTAGTGTAAATTTGTATTTAGATTTCAAAAATTGGCATTTTTACATAGAAAATTTCAACAAAAACTAGCATTTTTCATTGATTTTCATTAGATTTGCACTTGCATTTTGCATGGTAGGGTTTTAAAATCATTCTCAGATATGAGGAGAACTATTTTTAATCATAAATCAGACTTAAAAACATTCATATAGCATTTTGTATCAAGATCTCAAACCAAGGGCTTGCAAAACCTTGATTTTCACTAGATTTGGCCTTATCGACTCTCTAAATTTGCACCATAGGCGTGTTGTGAAGAATATTTTTGCACTAATTAGATTTTATTAGGGTTATTATCTGCTTCCCCTCCTAAAAATATTCACAACACTTTTTATTGGGCTCTTGTATTGAAAATTTGATGAAAATTTGCACATTTTTGCTATATTTGCCCTAAGGTTTGACCTAGATTGCACTCCAAGAGTGTTGTAAAAGATTTTATGACTGTAGGTGACTTATATAATTGCTATTACTTGTTACACCTTATAAAACTGATTACAACACCTCTTTCATTAGGTCTTGGGATTGAAAAATTGTGAAAAATCACATATCTTAGAGCATTTGCACTTAGTTTTGACTTATCATCATCCTAGATTTGCATCAAAAGTGTGTTGTAAAGGGTTTTATTGTTTAATTAGACTTAAAATAGACATATTATTTTCTTCCCCTGATCAAAATATTTACAACACCTTTCCTTTCATATATTTGCATTGAAAAAGTACAAAAAATCAAGCATTTTAGGTCATTTTTGAACATAGTTTTGCACTGGTCTTTTGCATAACTGTTGAAAAGTTTTAAAAATCTGATTTTGCATTGATGTTACAAGACATTTAACCATGGCATATTCATCTCATTACTCTTTGGTATCTTTACATGCATATATCAAAAACTTCGAGAGTTTCTACAAATTTCTTAATATGAATCCTCATGTCCTCACTTACTTACAAGCCATGTATTACAAGGATATATTTAAATGCACTTCATTTGAAATCCTTGAATATGTATCTGATTATGACAACTTCACATCTCTCATGAATACATACCCTTGGGTAGTATAATATTTGATGAAACACATTGAGAATGATGAGAGTGAAAGTTCTGTTAAAGCTTTGGATTTAATAGCTAAAACATGTGATGATGACATAGAAAATGATTCCTCCTATGAGGATATAATAGCACAAGAGGATGAAATCATTGACACATTCTTGAACATCACCCTACCCTCTTTGGAAAATGAAACATTAGTGGATAAAGGGATCCTTCTCAAGAAGGATTCTTCATGGGTGGAAAAAAACTATTCACATAACGATCATTTGGTGCATGAGACCTCTACGGATAATCCATTAGACCTTCCACCTTTGATTGAAAACTCAAGAATCTTCAATGAGAAGACTATGGATAGCTCTAGTCCACCTAACAATACAGTACCTTCCTCTCATCCCATTGCTCTCCCTAGCCAAGATGTAGCATTAGTGGATGAGAAAAGGACTCTCACATTAAATCCCCTAGGGTTAGATGTTGGGTATAATCAAGAGGAAAACAATGTTAATTCAATATTCATTAATATATTTTGTAGCAATATTCCTAAGATGGTTGTGAAGGGGGCACCTAGTACACCTTCTTACGTAAAGCTGGTGATTACGGTTCAAGGTGGTAAAAATGTGTTACAACAACCACACCACAATGTGATTGCTCACACATAAAACACCCTTAATAACAAGCAAAGTAAGAAAGCACCTCATGTGCATATCTCCCTCCCAGTTTATCAACCTATGCTTCCTCCACCACCTCCTCTTACTCATAAAAGTGGTCAAGAATATGATCTTGTTGAGCAGCTTCGCGCTACTTCGGCTAAGATCTCTCTTTGGGATTTGATACAAACATGACCTACATACCATGGAATGCTCCAAGAAGCTTTACAAAAGGTGATTGTACTGCCTGCTGTTAAGTCGAATGATGTAGCAACTCTATTAGATTGTATGTGTTGATACATGTTGGACAACTAAGAGGGGGGGTGAATTAGTTGTCACAAAAACTTAAACAATTTATGCAATTAAACATTCATCACTTATCCACAATTATTATGATTTAACAATGAGTGCATGAAATTAGAAACTTAACCACAGATATAACATCAAACACAAGAGACATCGGATTTATGTGGAAAACCCCAAGGTGGGGACAAACCACGGAGAGGATTAACTCTCAATATATATTGCAATCTTGAAATAATGATGTCCAGGCTTGGTCACTCCACGGGCCTAAACATACTGGCTTATTGCCGTGAAGAACAACTAGGTCTAGCAGGCTCACTGCCTCAACCCTAAACCTAGCAAGATTACAATAAAGGCTATTAAACCCTACTGGTGGCTTACTGCTAGACTCACTACCACGATTAATACCTTTCTATATTTGTGACTGAAGTATAATAATTCCCCTACTCTGCTCTTCCTCTGCTCTACTCTTCCTCTTCTTTCCTCGGCCTCTTCTCTGCTCTGCCTTTTGGACCTTTCTTAATATCTTTCCATTTTCGCTCAAGGACACTTTTTCCATGACTCAACTACATGTATTTATACACTACATCAACCTTGGAATGATCATTAAGGTCGGCATCACAATCATCAACTATTGTAACAATCTCCAAGGTTAGTATTACAAACATTTACAAAATAGGTCCTGAACTATTAAAACATTGTGCAAAGGAAATGAAATGTGGATCATACCATGCCTTAGTTGGGACTAAAACATGATCTTCCACACCACAACATGCTTCCACAATATTCCAGAGATATCCACAATCACTGGGATTAAATAGTCGGCCAAGACTGGTTACACGCTACATTATCTGGGAACAATCTTCAAACACAATCTCAATTTCTTAATGCAGACCAAAGTCTAGATAGGAACATGATTAGGAGGCATCCACAAGCATGCTATAATCATTAGGAGCAACCGCATGAACCTTAACACTTTATCCATAGGAATCTTCTCACTGGAACACATGAACTTCACTGCCTTTAACTATCATAAAAGAAAGATAGCTTGTAGACCACCAAACCATGAACCATTGCAATTGTAGGCACTTATCATCATCCCAGACTTCCCTCTAGAACTGCAGAGCCAAATGCTTTATTGTGGAGGAATGCGGAGAAAAATATTTTCTTCCTGTCCCAACTAAACTTACAAAAAAAAGCAGGTTTCACTCTAGTGAACACATCTCACTCAGATCTTCATGTAGAGGCTTCAAACCTAGAATACAACATCCTTAGTCATACCTCTAACTTACTTACAATCCATAGACCATGAACTTCCAATAGAAGTAAATGTAGAGTAGTTTACCAGACTATTCTTCAGCATACAACTCACTGTCTGTACTACACTTTTCAATAGCTCACTAGTTTCTTTCGGAGAGGCTAATTTTCTCAATATCCTCAACATACAAGTCTTCTAAACAAGTAATAGAATATGATACATTTGACACCAATGACAACAAGGATATGTTGACATCAATGACAACACCGATTAGGCACATACTTGCAACAATCTCCTCCTTTGTCATTGATGGTAACATATGATGTGAAAAACTACAATAGCCATCAAGACAAGATTCTCCCCCTTTCTCTTTACACACCTGTACTCTTTCTTTCTCCAAAATTATCCCCCTTTCTCTTACACATTTGCACTCTATATTTTTCACATGACTTCTCTCCTCCTTTGGCATCAATGGCAAAGGGCACATACTTGCACTCTTTTGCTCTGATCTAATCTTTCTTCTGAACTCTCTGACTACTCCCCCTAAGAAGTAGCCCTAAGAAGCATCAATCTAGACCTTTGAGCACCTCTGGACTAATGCAATATTGTGCATCTTAGTTTAGAGCAAGTAGGGTGATAACCCCTAACTTTTCTCTGAGATACTCAAAAGTATCCTTAGGCAGAAGCTTGGTAAAAATGTCTGCAATCTGATCCTTGGTAGAAACATACTCCAACTTGACTTCATTCTCTGTCACCTTTTCTCTCAAAAAATGATACCTAATGGATATGTGATTTGTCCTTGAATGCATCACTAGATTCTTTGATATGTTTATGGCACTTCTGTTGTCACAAAAGATTGCAATGGGATCTTCATACACAATTCTGATGTCCTTCAAAGTCTGCTTCATCCATAACACTTGAGTACAACTGCATGCTGCTTTAATGTATTCTGCTTCTGCAATAGACAGGGATATTGAATCCTATTTCTTGCTCAACCAAGATACTAATCTTTTTCCCAAGAATAATGCACCTCCACTTATACTTTTTCTGTCATCCACATCTCCGGCCCAATCTGCATCAGTATATGCACTGAGAGTAAAGTCACGGTCCTTAGGGTACCACAAACCATAATCTATTGTGGATTTTAAATATCTTAGAATTCTCTTGACTACCATCACATGTGATTCCTTGGGTTCTGCCTAAAATCTTGCCACAAGACACATTGCATGCATTATGTCAGGTCTGGTTTGAGTTAGATAAAGTAATCCTCCAATCATAGATCTATACTTTTTCTAGTCTGCCATGGGTGAGTTATCATCTTTTCTTAGCTTACAACCAGTTATCATAGGTGTGCATATTGTTTTAGAGTCTTCCATCCCAAATTTCTTTAACAACTCTTTCACATACTTAGACTGAGAAATGAAGATACCTTTATTTGATTGACTTATTTGAAGACCTAAAAAGAAGTTCATCTCTCCAAACATAGACATTTCAAATTCACTTTACATTTTTCCAACAAAAACTAAGCACATACCTTCATTGCCTCCAAAAATAGTATCATCAACAAAAACTGCAACAATCAGGGTTTGTTCATCATTGATCTTGAAGTAGAGATTACTATCTGTAGTACCTTTACTGAACCCTGTCTATATCAAGTACCTGTCCAACTATGCATACCATGCCCTGGGAGCTTGTTTAATCCATACAATGCTTTGTTTAATTTGCATACCATGTCCCCTTGTTCTGATGACTAAAATCCTTCTGGTTGTTCTATATAGACTTCCTCTCCCAACTCTCCATTTAAGAAGGCAGACTTCACATCCATTTGATAAACCTTGAAATCTTTATATGCTGCAAAAGCCAGAAACATCCTTATTGTGTCAATTCTTGCCACTGGAGCAAAAGTTTCTTTAAAGTCTATTCCTTTAACTTGAGTGTATCCTTTGCATACCAACCTTGCTTTGTTTCTTATCACTTCACCATTCTCATTCATCTTGTTTCTGAAGACCCACTTTGTACCAATTGTATTCTTGTCTGTTGGTCTGGGAACAAGATCCCAATTCTAATTCTTCTCTATCTGCATCAATTCCTCTTCCATAGCCTTTATCCAATTCTCATCTTTGCAAGCCTCATCCACAGTTTTAGGTTCGATCTTAGAAATTAGACAAAATTTACTTTTTGCTCTGCAACTTTTCTTCTGGTTAAGATCCCTTTGCTCTTATCTCCTATGATTTGATTTTAAGAATGACTGATTCTTACATATCTTGGATTTTTGGTAGCACTTACCGGAGCTTGTTCTTCTTCATCTGTGTTGTCTTCATGCTGCACCACTTCTGAAACATCTAGATCATCTAACTCATATCCACTTGATTCTGAAGACCTTTCCTTATATTCATCAACTTTAACATTTGCACTTCCAATGATCTTATTCAGCCTCTTATTATAGCACCAGTAGGCCTTACTCTTGGTGGAGTAACCAAGGAAGATTCCTTCATCACATCTAGCATCAAACTTACCTAAATCTTCTTCTCTTTTGATGTAACATTTGCTACCAAAAACTTTGAAATATTTCACAGTAGGAACTTTACCATACCACAATTCATAAGGAGTCTTTGAACTGTTACTTTTTACTTGAACTCTGTTTAGGATATATACTACGGTGTGAATTGCCTCTCTCCAATATGCTTCCAAAAGATGAGCTTCCTTCATCATGGTTCTAGCAGCTTCTTGAATTGTTCTATTTTTCTTTCAACAACTCTCTTTTGTTGTGGAGTTCTAGGCACAGATAGCTATCTCTTTATTCCAAGTTCTTCACAAAAGAATTTGAATTCATTTGATGTGAACTCTCCTCCTTTATCAGACCTCAAGCATTTGATTTTCAAATCTATCTCATTTTCAACCATTGCCTTAAATGCCTTGAATTTATCTAGATCTTCAAATTTCTCTTTCAAAAAGGTGACCCAAGTCATTCTAGAATAATCATCAATGAGCAACATGAAATACATATCTCCTTGCAAACTTCTCACTCTGGTAGGTCCACACAAATTTGTATGCACTAGCACAAGTAGTCCTCCAACCAATTGGTCCTTGCTTTTGAAGCTTATTCTTGTATGTTTCCCAAATTGACACTCCTTACAAATAGGATTAGCAGGCTTCACAAGCTTAGGAAAATCTCTAACAATATGTGCAGTACTTATCTTCATAATATTATCAAAATTTATGTGACACAACCTTCTATGCCATAACCAACTCTCATCAAACTAAGTTAACAAGCAATAGTCTCATTTCCTTTCAAGTGATAGATATTACCTCTGGTCTTCTTACCAGTTGCAATGACTGTTCTGAAGCTTTCCTTGATCTTACATTCATTGTCCTTGAAGCTTAAATCATAGCCCTTGTCACACATCTGACCCACACTCAAAAGATTGTTCTTTAATCCTTTCACATACAAGACATCTTTAGTATTATTCTTTCCATCAAAAGAAATAGATCCTTTCCCACAAATCCTACTAGCTGTATCATCTCCAAACCTAACCAATCTACCATCATATCTTTCCAAACTCACAAACTTACTTTTGTCACCAGTCATGTGGTGACAGCAGCCGCTATCAATAACCCATTCATCCTTGTCCTTGATAACTTGAGCAACCAAAGCACTTTCCACTGGTTTTTCTTCCTTCACACAACTAGAAGAATTAGTAGACACGGGATCTTCCTTAATAACAATGAACAAGCATTCATTTACAGAGGAACTAGCATTATCTGGTTCACCATTATCTGATACTCTTTCATCATCATCAAAATCTTCAACATAATAACACTTCTTTTGGGCCCTAGGCCTGTTCTCATATCTTCTTCTATTTCTTTCAATTCTTTCAGGACATCTAGAAGCAAAATGACCTACTTTACCATAGGAAAAACATTTGAAAGGTAATTTTCCTTTATACTTACCGGATCCTCTTTGCAGTCTATCCACAAAGTTGGCTTCAACTTCATCTAACTCATCATCATATTCTACCTTGTACTTTTCTAATCTGGAAGTATTTCCAGGAGTACTAGCTTTGAAGGTCGTCTCAACTTTCGGCAGAGCATCATCTAACTCCCTCATTTCAAAAATAGTAAGCTTACCAAGCAGTTGATCCCTGTTAACTATTTTTACTTGCTTGAATTCTTCAATCATGGCTACCTTGTGACAGTAGGACTTGGGTAGAGATCTGAGAATTTTCATAACAACTTCCTTTTCTTTGAGAGTTCCACCTATAGCTTTTATCCCTGTAACAAGTTCATCAACTCTTTGCATAAAGGCTGATATGTTTTCATCATCATTCATCTTCAAGCTTTCATATTTCATTTTCAGACTTTGTAACTTGGCTTCCTTCACAGAATCATCTCCTTCATACATATTTTTCAACTTTTCCCATACCTTATTTGAAGTTTCAAGATCCACAACTTTCGTCAATATTGAGTCAGTTAATGAGCTTAGCAGAGCATCCTTTGTCTTGATATCTATCTGATATTCTTTGATTTCATCTTTAGTCATCGGACCATTTGGAGGTATGGTGTATTATGTTTCCGTGGCTTTCCAAACTTTGTAACTAAGAGAAAGAAGATGGATTTTCATCTGAGCCTTCCAGAGAACATAATTTGTTCCATCAAAATGCGGTGCTTCCTTCTTGTAAGACATTTTGGATCTTCCTCAAGCTTTTAAACTTTCTTCAGAGGAACTTGGCTTTGATACCAATTGTTGATATGTGTCAGACAACTAAGAGGGGGGGTGAATCAGTTGTCACAAAAACTTAAACACTTTCTACAATTAAACATTCATCACTTATCCACAATTATTATGATTTAACAATGACTGCATGAAATCAGAAACTTAACCATAGATACAACATCAAACACAAGAGACACCAGATTTACGTGGAAAACCCCAAGGTGGGTAAAAAGCACGGAGAGGATTAACTCTCAATATATATTACAATCTTGAAATAATGATGTACAGGCTTGGTCACTTCACAGGCCTAAACATACTAGCTTACTGCCATGAAGAACAACTAGGTCTAGCAGGCTCACTGCCTCAACCCTAAACCTAGCAAGATTACAATAAGGGATGTTAAACCCTACTAGTGGCTTACTGCTAGACTCACTGCCACGATCAATACCTTTCTATATTTGTGACTGAAGTATAATAATTCCCCTACTCTGCTCTTCTCTTCCTCTTCTTTCCTCTGCCTCTTCTTTTCTCTGCCTTTTGGACATTTCTTAATATCTTTCCATTTTCACTCAAGGATGCTTTTTCCACAACTCAACTACAAGTATTTATACAATACATCAACCTTGGAATGATCATCAAGGTCGGCATCACAATCATCAACCATTGGAACAATCTCTAAGGTCGGTATTACAAACATTTACAAAATAGGTCTTGAACTATTACAACATTGTGCAAAGGAAATGAAATGTGGATCATGCCATGCCTTAGCTAGGACTCAAACATGATCTTCCATGCCACAAAATGATTCCACAATCTTCCAGAGATCTTTGTAATCACTAGGATTAACCAAGTCGGCTAAGACTTGTTACACGCTACATTATCTGGGAACAATCTTCAAACACAATCTTAATTTCTTAACACAAACCAAAGTCCAAATAGGAACATGATTAGGAGGCATCCACAAGCACGCTATAATCATCAGGAGCAACTGCACAAACCTTAACCACTTTATCCATAGGAATCTTCTCATTGGAACACATGAACTTCACTGTCTTCAACTATCATAAAAGAAACATAGCTTGCGGACCACAAAACCATTAACCATTGTAACTATAGGCACTTATCATCATCCCAGACTTCCCTCTAGAACTGCAGAGTTGAATACTTTATTGCAGAGGAATGCGGAGTAGAATACTTTCTTCCTATCCCAACTGAACTTACAAAAAATGCAGGTTTCACTCTGGTGAACACAAGTCACTCAGATCTTCATGCAGAGGCTTCAAACCCAAAATGAAGCATCCTTAGTCATACCTCTAACTTACTTCCAATCTGCAGACCACGAACTTCCAATAGAAGTAAATGCAGGGTAGTTTACCAGATTGTTCTTCAACATACAACTCGCTGTCTGTACTACACTTTTCTGTAGCTCATTAGTTTCTTCTGGAGAGGCTAATTTTCTCAATATCCTCAACATACAAGTCTTCTAAACAAGCAATATAATAAGATACAATTGACACCAATGACAACAAGGATATGTTGACATTAATGACAACACCGATTAGGCACATACTTGTAGCAGTATGCATGCAACAAAAATGGATATTCTCTTTCAACCACGTGAATTACCGTCAATTGAAGTTCAAAACCAATATGATCCACTTATAATATTTGTCACAATAAATAAAACATTGGTAAAACGAGTTATGATTGACAATGGATCGGCTCTTAATGTTTGTAGCACTGACCTACTACACAAAATCAAGGCTAACACATCACAAATCAAACCAAATGGCATTAGCATTCGTGGCTTTGATAATGTTGAATGACAATATGTAGGCATTATAACTCTACCTATACAAGTAGGACCTGTGATTGTGCCTACCCTGATTCATGTCATGCCTTGTTCTCTATCTTACAACATGATTCTTGGTAGACCTTAGATTCTCTATAATAATTCCCCTACTCTGCTCTTTCTCTGCTCTTCTCTTCCTCTTCTTTCCTCTGCCTCTTCTTTGCTCTGCCTTTTGGATATTTCTTAATATCTGTCCATTTTCACTCAAGGATGCTTTTTCCACAACTCAACTACAAGTATTTATACAATACATAAACCTTGGAATGATCATCTAGGTCGGCATCACAATCATCAACCATTGGAACAATCTCTAAGGTTGGTATTACAAACATTTACAAAATAGGTCCTAAACTATTACAACATTGTGCAAAGGAAATGAAATGTGGATCATGCCATGCCTTAGCTAGGACTCAAACATGATCTTCCATGCCACAAAATGTTTCCACAATCTTCCAGAGATCTTTGTAATTACTAGGATTAACCAAGTCGGCTAAGACTAGTTACACGCTACATTATCTGGGAACAATCTTCAAACACAATCTCAATTTCTTAACGCAGACCAAAGTCCAAATAGGAACATGATTAGGAGGCATCCACAAGCACACTATAATCATTAGGAGCAACTGTACAAAACTTAACCACTTTATCCATAGGAATCTTCTCACTGGAACACATGAACTTCACTGTCTTCAACTGTCATAAAAGAATCATAGCTTGCGGACCACAAAACCATTAACCATTGTAACTATAGGCACTTGTCATCATCCCAGACTTCCCTCTAGAACTGCAGAGCTGAATACTTTATTGCGGAGGAATGCGGAGCATAATACTTTCTTCCTATCCCAACTGAACTTACAAAAAATGCAGGTTTCACTCTGGTGAACACGGGTCACTCAGATCTTCATGTGGAGGCTTCAAACCCAAAATGAAGCATCCTTAGTCATACCTCTAACTTACTTCCAATCTGCAGACCACGAACTTCCAATAGAAGTAAATGCAGAGTAGTTTCCCAGATTGTTCTTCAACATACAACTCACTGTCTGTACTGCACTTCTTTGTAGCTCATTAGTTTCTTCTGGAGAGGCTAATTTTCTCAATATCCTCAACATACAAGTCTTCTAAACAAGTAATATAATAAGATACAATTGACACCAATGACAACAAGGATATGTTGACATCAATGACAACACCGATTAGGCACATACTTGTAGCAGTATGCATGCAACAAAAATGGATATTCTCTTTCAACCACGTGAATTACCGTCAATTGAAGTTCAAAACCAATATGATCCACTTATAATCTTTTTCACAATAAATAAAACATTGGTAAAACGAGTTATGATTGACAATGGATTGGCTCTTAATGTTTGTAGCACTGACCTACTACACAAAATCAAGGCTAACACATCACAAATCAAACCAAATGGCATTAGCATTCGTGGCTTTGATAATGTTGAATGACAATACGTAGGCACTATAACTCTACCTATACAAGTAGGACCTGTGATTGTGCCTACCCTGATTCATGTCATGCCTTGTTCTCTATCTTACAACATGATTCTTGGTAGACCTTAGATTCGTGCATTAGGGATGGTTCCTTCCACCCTACATCACTCAATCAAATTTATATTCAAAGGTAAACTTCATACTATTCATATTGATCATGAACCAGATAATTGTTTACATATTGAAATGCAAAAACCAGTTTACAATCATATGAGCTTAAACAATTTATGAGCTGATTAGTCAATGCCTCTAGCTACGAATGTTATTGTGAAAGACTCTATATCATCGAATGCACTCTTTGGTGATGATTGGGGCTCATTAGATTTTAATCCTTGCGGTATAGGGGAATATAAAATTAATAGCCTTGACACATCAAAAGTAGCATCGACTTCACTTAAGCAATCTTTTGAAGCACCCAAGAAACCTAAAGTCACCTTGATAGAAAATAAAAATAATACTCTCACTTATACCACAAACTACGAGACCTATGAGGCTTCACTATCCCCTAAAGAAATGACATCCCTCTATGGTAAAGGATTTAAAATCCTTTATAAAAATTGTGACTATATAGGTAAGGGATGTGGTGTAAATCAACAAGGAATATGAGTACCTATAGAATCTGCTTCAACACATTACTCAAGTGGCATTGGATATAATCATTTTAAAGAAAATAAAGCCTCCTGTCACCCTAAACTTAATGTTAGTGCAACATAAACAAGACCAAAATAACGTGACAAATATCCTAGATATGTATGCTCTTAACATTGGGATAAAGCAGGTAAGTATTTCTAACCCTTTATCTCTCATGATGTGCTTGCCCCATGATGTGTTATGTGTTGTTTAGGCCTCCTGGGATGACCCCTAATTCTCTTGTATGTTTCAGAATACCAAGAGACCACCTCTGTTGTGACCTTCTTCTATGTGTATCATTATTCTTCTATATTGCCTCTCTTTGATTTCATTGTTGTGTGTTGTGTCTTACGGACATAGCATTGCGGTTGGTGAATTGGGGGCACCCTCCTACGTGACTGTCCCTAGTACACTTCTTTCTCCTCTCTTATTTATTGTTTCCCTTCCTCTAGTGTTTCTATCTGCCGGGCGGATGACGAAAAACATTCATACCGATGCGGACCTAGCATCCCTTTAGTGAGAAATTAAAAATTGGACTTAGTTCCTAATATGATGATGGGGTTGTATATCTTATCTGACGCTTAGCTAGTAGAAGCACTCCATGCTTTCTACGTAGTTATTTTAATGATGTTTTTATCTCACTTACAAACCTTAACAATACTGCTACTCCATGCACTTTGTTTGTCTTTGAATCTGCCTTGGTGACACTTGGTTTTGAGATTTTTGTGATATAGCCCCATGGTTATCCTCGATCTCTGAATTCATAGTATAACCTTGGCTCTTAGTGTGGTTGATCATATGCATTGATGTTGTTGTTTATCATGATTAAGGACACTAACATGTTTCTTGCAGGGATATGTTTGTGGGAACATTTGGCGATCATAAAGTACATGTCACCTCCGGGGGGCATGGGCTTTGTGAAAGTTTGTGTTCCCTTGTGTGTTTTCTTCCTACCTTAACGTGCTTGATATTGATGTGTGATATCAACCACCTTAAGGTGGGGGCATATATAAGGTAAGCTGTCCGTTGTAGATGTTATCAATGTGCTTGTCCTCAGGTGCAGTTTAAAGACTAGTGGCAATGAGTCCCTCCTGCACTCTGAGTTCATTTGCAATCAATCAATCAATCAATCAATCATCTTAAGCCTTCTGTGGAGGTGGGGGTGCTGTATCTCTTGTGGAGAGTTCCCATCCTGTCATTTTCAAAAAGTCCTCTATGGAAGCGGGGAGTGGTTCTGTGACTAACTAACCCTTAAGTGTGTCTTTGGTGATTATTGTGGCGAAGCCCAATCATTAGTGTGTGCCTGTAATGTGCTTGAGATGGTGATGAACCTAGAAATAGGAACACTCCATTGCTTGTCTATCGTGTTTTCTCTGTGTCTTCAAAGTGTGTGTGTTTGGCATGCTTTCTTTGTTTGGAGTGTTTGTTGCCCCATATGCAGTCTAAAGACCAGTGCGATGAGTGCTTCCTGCATTTTGGGAGGTTTGGTGTGTATTGCATGTGTTGCCCCATATATGCAGTTTAAAGACCAATGTGGTGAGTGCTTCTTGCATTATAGGAGATGTGTTTACTTTCCTTGTACTTGCATATGCATTTCATATATATATGAGAAAAAGAAAAGAAAAGAAATCACTCCTGTCTTCTATGCATTAATTATCTTTAATGCATATGTTGTCTTCTCTATGTTTTGCATGATTGTAACTATCTTCTCTGTGTTTTGCATGCTTTTTATTGTCTTCACTGTGTTTGGCGTGTCTTCTCCATGCTTGGCATGTTTGCTCTGTTTGTTGACCATACTCTAATTCATGTATTGGCCTCATGTTTATACATACATTAAAGTGGGGGCTAAATGTAATGTCAGAAAATGTCCCCTTGGGGGCTTTCCCTTATAAGGTTTAGCTCCCGAGTCTTTTATCTACATTTAGGACATCTTGCATCATATTTTGACATCCCGATGAAATGAACCCTAAGTTTCATGAAAAATGGGACCTAGGGGGATCCCTTGAACTTAACCCTGACCAAAATAGGGAGGGAGGACTTGGGTGCCTGCGCCCTAGTCCTGCCCTATTTTGGATCAGTCCCAAATTTTAAGTTTCATCTTGTGACCATTATTTGGGTCCTATGCCAACACGGTAAGTTTGAATTATGAATTTCTTGGTGGGAGTGTTTGTAGTTGCATATATAAGCATGTTTAGGCATTCATTTGTAAACTAGAGAACAACTAAATGATAACTAGCAAGCAATTGTGATCTTTTAGCATTCTAGAAGTGATTCAAGGCATTCATTATGTAGAAAGAGCAGATATTGTGTTGTTTATGTGTTTGTATTTGCAGATTTGAGCATACATCTCCTCATGGCATGAAGAGGTTCTTCCTTCCATGAGATCTTCACTACAAGGTGACATCATTTGTGTTTTTTAGCATCATTTAGTTTTTTGTCTCTGCCTCACAAGGGCATGCACTCTCTATCTGACAATGGTGTTCAGAAGGCTTAAATGTCTCTTCGGGGCTTGATTGAGGCAAGCCTCTAAACACCACAACCCCCTCTCCATTTTTCTGTGATTGCAAGTTACAGGTTGAAGAAGCAGGAAAAGTGGAGTTGCAGAGGAGTGTTGCAAAGTGTTAGATTCAAAGATCAGAGTTGAAAATAGGACCCTGGAATCAGGTGCCCGTTCATTAGTCCTCTGGATTTTGCAATGGAGAAATCTTTGAGACAACAGGAACAGGTTGCAGATCAAGTTCCCAGATCCTGACAAAAATTAAGGCACTGGACTAGGGCGCCCGCTCATTAGTCCCCAACTGTTCCACTTCCTAATCTTTGGAAACTGGTACACATTTGTCTGTTATTTTACATCTTTCTATAGCAGCATTTTCTAGTATTCGTCCATTTGCTTCCGTATTTGCATAATTAGGGTTTTGATGTATAATTGAGCATAAGTGAGCATAATTGACAACCAAATCATACAAATCCAAGTTTCCCTACATTTGTGAGTGACCAAGGGTATGATAGTGCATTGTCACTCAACCCAAAGTCCTTGAATGTACAAGGGTGAATGGAGGATATACACATAAACTACCAAAAACCAATTATCCAAATTTTACCCTTTACACTTACACATATCATCATCTCCACTAAAGATGATGTCATCAACATATACTGCAACTATCACTATCATATCTCCATCTTCCTTGAAGTAAAGATTGCTATTTGTGGTGCCTTTCTTAAAGCCCTGTTGAAGTAAGTACTTGTCTAACCTAGCATACCAAGCCCTAGGGGATTGCTTGAGACAATACAAAGTCTTTTTGAGTCTACACACCATGTCCATATCTTCTGATATATGGAAACCATCTGGTTTCTAAATCTAAACCTCTTTCTCTAGATCACCATTCAAAAATATTGACTTGACATCCATCTGATATACTTTGAAGTTCTTATGAGCGACAAGGGCAAGGAACATTCGGATTGCCTCCATTCTATCTACCAAAGCATATTGCTCCTGCAAATCAATGCCTTCAACTTGTGAATAGCCCTTACACACCAATCTTGCTTTGTTCCTTACAACTTCATCTTCATTTAGCTTGTTCTAGAACACCCACTTTGTTCCTATGACATTCTTGTTGGCTAGTCTGGGAACCAATTCCCATGTCTAATTCTTCTCTATCTGATCCAATTCTTCTTCCATTTCTTTTACCCATCCATCATCTTTACTACCATCAACAAAGTTTTTGGGTTCTACTTTTGATAACAAACACAAGTTTACTTGCTCATGTGTCAACAAACCTTCTCCTAGTCTGCACACCTTCATTCTTATCTCCAATGATCTGATCTGCTGAGTGGTTCTTCTAAACCTACTTTGCTGGAGTCTTAGGCATATGCTCTAGTTCTTGTTCCTTTTCTTCTTTCCCTTCTTCTACTTCATCTTCAATGCATGGAAAGATATCAGATCCGGAGTCCTCTGGTTCTTGTGAGATCTGATACAAGTCTTCATCTACTTTGACACTTGTGCTTTCAATCATCTTCCCCAATCTCTTATTGTAGCATCTATAGGCCTTACTTCTAGTTGAGTAACCAAGAAAAATCCCTTCATCACTTCTTGAATCAAATTTAGGTCTTCTTCATCTCTTCTGATATAGCATTTGCTGCCAAAGATCCTGAAGTATCTGACAATGGTAGGTCTTCTATACCATAGCTCATAAGGGGTCTTAGTGCTATTGACCCTTAACTATACTCTGTTAGTTAAATAGATAGCAGTGTGAACTGCTTCCTTCTAGTACATGTCAAGTAGATCTGCATCCTTCAACATAGCCCTAGCCATCTCTTACATGGTCCTATTCTTCCTTTCAACTACCCCATTTTGTTGAGGGGTCCTAGGAGCTGATAGATGTCTCCTAATACCATGATCTTCACAAAACTTATCAAATTCATTTGAAGTGAACTCACCTCCTCTATCAAACCTTAAACATTTGACCTTAGTATCCATTTCATTCTCAACCATAGCTTTGAAAACCTTGAAGTTATCAAAGGTATCTGATTTTGCTCTAAAGAAAGTAACCCAAGTCATTCTAGAAAAATCATCAATAAGTAACACAAAATACCTTTCACCTTGTTGATTCTTTACTCTTGTAGGACCACAAAGGTTAGTATGGATCAGCTCCAATGGTATTGAAGAGGCGTATTCCTTTCTTTTGAAACTTGTCTTTGTTTGCTTTCCCATTTGACATTCTTTGCATATTGTGTTTGCAGGCTTGGTTATCTTAGGCATATCTCTCACCGCATGAATAGAGTCGATCTTTAATATATTATCAAAGTTGGTGTGTCCCATTCACTTGTGCCATAGCCAACACTCACTAGATTGAGCCAATAAGCATGTTCTTCCATTTACCTCCTTCAAATGATAGATGTCACCATATGACTTGATACCTTCTGCAACTAGTTTTCTAGACCCTGACTTCCTGATTTCACAACACTTGGCATGAAAGGTAAGATTGTATCCTTTATTGCACACCTAATTAACATTGAGAAGATTATTCTTTAGTCCTTTGACATAGAGAACATCCTCAGTCCTATTCTTCCCATCAATAGTTATAGCATCCTTTCCACATATTTGTGCTGACTCATCACCACCAAACTTAACAACTCCACCATTCCACTTCTCAAGATTGATAAAGTTATCTTTGTCATCAATCATATGATTAGAACAACGACTATCAATTACCTAAGATTTGACTTCTTCTCTTGCATTAAAAGCAGTCCATACCACCATTGATCTATCATTGTTTTGGTCAACTGGCAGGGTATCAATCTCTTCACATTTTCCAACGTCATCATTTTTTACCAACATTCAAGGCCATGAAAAGTGTTTCATCATTTTAATCATCATGATCCTCATCTTCTAAAGAACAACAACTCTCTATGGAATACATGCTTTTTTTGAACTTGTCTTTCTTGTTACCACCCCTTGATTCTTTAAAAAGACATTTAGAAGCAAAATGACCAATCTTTCCACAATTAAAACATTTGAAACATAACTTACCTCTATATTTTCCTATGCCTTTCTTCAAGGTTCTTACAAAGTTTGCTTCTACCTCATCAAGGTCATCATCTTGATCAACTGCTTCATTTTCTATCTTCTTACTATCTTTGAATGCTACTTCCTTCTTTGGGGCACCTTTGTCAAATTCTCTCATTTCAAAGGCTATGAGAGAGCCAAACAACTGATCTATTATGTACTTATTCAAATCCTGAGTTTCTTCAATGGCAGACACCTTATGACTGTAAGATTGAGGAAGAGATCTCAAGACCTTCTTCACAACCTCATCTTCTTTCACTTCTCCACCAAGACCTTTGATGCCATTGACTATCTCATCCACCCTAAGCATGTAACTAGCAATATCTTCATCTTCTTCCATCCTCAGGGTTTCAAATTTGCTCTTAAATATTTGCATCTTGGCTTGTTTCACTTTACTATCTACTTCATAAATACTTTCAAGTTTGTTCCAGACATCTTGAGCAAAAGTACAACTCATTATCTTTGTTGGGATAAGGTGCCATTAACCTTGTAAATCCCAATATTGTATTATTCCATGTATTATTTGTAATTTGTAATTACCCATAAGGAGATGTACAAGTTTCACCGACAGTGATAAAAATTAATTACCGGGGGCAGTAATTACAGAGTTACTACATTGGTAAGTTCCAGAGTTACCAGCGATAATTATGGAGCAACATTTTATGTTTGTTAATTGTAAATATCAAGAGTAATTGAGGGTAGGTACCACCTTAGAGGAATCAGCTATTTTTGGCATGTATGGCACACATCATAAAGTTGTTGAGTGCATGTAAGAGAATCTATGATAGTTGCAAGTTGTCATAAGATTCTATAACAATATGACAACTTATGATGGATAATTATTAGTTTTAAATTACTATTCTTGGCTTTAGGTGCCCATATTAGGAAGATGTTTTTTGGGGGGTGTTATGACAAAATCTATGATAGTTATGATAGCACTTACTACCCCATAAGAGTCTATTCTTGTCCATGGACGCCCAAGGTTGCATGGTTGACTCTTAACAAGTATTATGAGCCTGTAAGAAGTCATTGAATGTTTCACGATGAAGATTCCTAGGTGAGAGAAAATGGATGCCTTGTTTGAGGAGTGAAATACTTTTATAAGTACAATGCCATGTATGTGTTGCATATATCAGTTTACAAGCACACAGGTGCTACTGGATTGAAGAGTGAAGAGGAGATTGGAAGTGGAAGTGTTATAACCTTGTTTTGAAGATAATACAACTTGGGCCTCTCTTCTTGGTGGAGGTTTTTTCCGCAAGGGTTTCTCCACGTAAACACTGTGTTATGTGTTTATTCTTCTACTCCATTGTTACCTTGTGTTGTGAGATCTTACATTCTTATGTTTTTGATTTGTGCCTCTTTGTTGTTGCTATCTTATGGTGATGTTATTGTTGTTATAAGTTCATCTAAGGTGGTTTTATCAAGCATGTTAGAGTGGCTGATTTTAGCATCATAAAGAAGTTGAATCTTTTCATGGTATTTCAAAGATTAAGCAAATTTATTTTCAAATTTGCACACAATTTTTAGATTTCTATTTTGTAGTAGTCAAAGCCTTGTATCTCACCAATTGGTATCATATCTTGGTAATTTGATGATTAACAATTGGATTAGAGATTGTTCACTCATGATAGCACTCTTTGCCATGGCATTGTTCTCATACAACTTAATCTCATCTGAATCCTTGGGTTCACTACTGGGAGCAGTGTAGCCCTTCTTGACTGATTGTCAGATGCCATACCCTAGAGAGGTCAGATAATTTTCCATCCTTAGCTTCCAAAAGGAATAATTCATCCCATCAAACATGGGTACCTAGAGAGAACCATTTTGAGCCATCCCGAACCTTCCTCAAGCAGTTAAGCTTCTTCTAAGTGACTTATCTCTAATACCAATTGTTGAACACACCAGGATACTAAGAGGGGGGGTGAATCAGTACCTAAAAAAACTTCAACTTCTCCAGAGTAGATTAAAACTTAAGCATTATAGGATAAACAAAAACATGAAAGATCAACACAATGCAAATTAACACATAACACTAGATATACATGGAAAACCCAAGAAGGGAAAAACCATGGTGAGGATTAACTCACAATATATGAAGCTTAAAATAACAACTTATTTTTAGGGCTACAACCCAAGGAAGCTACTACTCCTTGAAAACTTTGATTTAGGGTCACTCCCAAGGAACCTACAACTCCCTGAAGAATTTGTTTTAGGGTCACTCTCAAGGAAGCAACTACTCCTTGAATTGAGAACAAACTCATAAAAGAATATAGTATGACAGTCATTCTACTACCTGAAACTGACAATGAAGCTCACACAATCTTGCTTCTTCTAATGATTGAATTAATTAGGCACACTCTTCACTTCCCTCCTATCACAAAAATGTCTTCAAGATGAATCAAGATAGCTTCTAACACATCTACTCTTTCTCCTTCAGTCAGACATCACAATGCATATGATTTTCATATTTTGTTCTTCACACTCTCACTTATGCATTTTTGCAATCATACCTCACCTAGACCAACTAGGTTTGCAATATATATGGCATTTCATTGATTACATTACAGGTCGGCCAATACAATAAGAATATTACATTTTACAAGTTGGCTAGTGATCACAACACATGAAACATGCATAGGGCAAGCCCTATCATGAACTACATGCTACTCCAAGAGAAAACACACGCCTTATGGATCTCAATACATGCTTAGTCTAGTCCTAAACATCATTCACAGCATCATTCATCAAGGAATCACCTATGCATACATCGCTCATTTGAAATAGGACGGCCTTAAGCAGGAAGACATGAAATTTGAAGTATAACGGACACCACCACTTGAAAAACCTTGTGCGGTACTGGAAACATACAAGATCTTCATGAAATTCTTCTAGATGATTCTTCATGACTCATACAACACCTTCAGATACACTTCTAACTTTGCACAGCAAATACATTGTACCGCATACCTTAAAACATGCATACTAAGATCAAACAACCATATAAAACACATTGTAACATACTGTCATTGAGAAACTAACTTTGCGGAGCACTAGAACACTTGAGACAACAAATATGCATGTAATACACTTCCTTGAACATGTCCACAAAACTGCATAGGCAATTCTTTTCTTCCGAAGGAATGCGAAGTATTTCAACAAGCTTTCAACACAACTTTTCTCAGACAGAATACACACCGAAACTCTACCACTCATAACTTTCATTATGGAAGGTGTAGAGACTTGAAAATTTGGAAATAGTACCTTCACAAGTCACTGAGATTAACTTCTAAATTGCATGATCTCATCTTCAAATGTGGACGAATGCAGAGCCACACATTGCCGCATAGTGAATGTCTTCTTTAGAACCAACCCTGTCTTCAGAGCAGTCTTCTTGTAGTAGAAACTTTCACCAACTTTTGGAGGCCAAAACCTTCATATAACAACATATACATCCTTGAGAAGAATAAGAAGGATCAACCATCATGCCATAGGCCATCAGCAACATATTTTCATCCTCAGCATAGCTTAATATATCATCATTCATCTTAATGCTTCTAATTCCCATCTTAATGTTTCATCAAGAGAACATGACATCCAACAATGAACTGTATCTTCTCTGCTAGATAGGACATGACATCCAACCATGAACTTCTAATTCCCATCTTAATGTATCTTCTTTACTTTAGGACAAGACATCCAATCATGAACACCATCACACATCCATGACAGTGTTGACATCAATGACAACCAAATGCCAACAAACATATGCTAAAATGGCAACCCAACCACCAGGCTCTAGAATGGGAAACAATATTATAACCCAAGAAGATTGTTCTATCTTCAAGGAAGCACTAAATCAAAGAATGCAGAAAGAAGAAAAATCACAAGGTTTCAAAAGCCATGAGCTAACATAATTCAAGAGGCACTTGAGAGATGTTAAAGAACAAAAATAGGAAGAAGAAAACAAGTTGTTTTTCAAAAAATATTTGGTTTGATGAGGAGTGCAATGCTACAAAGAAGGCTCTCAAAGAGTTGGGTAAAGATGAGGCAAACAAAAATTTGTACAAGCATATTGTCAAAGCAAAAAAGCATAGTTCATGAACATAGGGCGAGAATAGCTTCTATATCTAGGGAAGAATAACCCAAAATTATTTTAGAGAGAACTTTAGCAAAGAAAAAAGAAAATTGAGAATAACATCACAACCACTCAATGGATTGCTTATGCAAAACAATTGTATGAGCAAGAGTTTGATGTTGAGCTCCCTCCCCTTAGTCAACACAATAATAAAATTGTTCACTTTACAAGAGGTTAAAGAAGGTATTAAGAATTTGGGTATAAGAAAGACTTGTGACATGGAAAATGGTAGAAGAAAATCCTTTCTCCTCACATTAATAAAATATTTAACATCTTTCAACATGGGTTTCCAAGAGATTGGACTACCAGCCTAGCAATACCTCTTTTTAAGAGTAGAGTTGTCAACAATCCTTCCAACTAGAAGACCATCATGATCCTTTGTTTGCAAAGTTATTTGGAAGCATGTTGAACACAAAATCAGAAATTGAGTAGAAGAAAAGGATAAGAGAAGAAAAGGGGAAGTAGGTTTCAAACCAAAACACTTAACAATAGATCATGTAATTACTTTGAGGCATATCATTGAGAAAGTTTGGAATTAAAAAGAAAAAGATTATTATTGTTTTGTTGACTTAAAGAAATCTTTTGATATGATTCCTAAGAATAAGTTATAGTGTAGAATGAAGCATCTTGGTATCCCAAAAGCAGTCGAGAGTGGCTATCCATAGGCTTTATGAAGAAGTTTGAGTAAAAATCAAAACTCATGCACCTGCTTTTTAGAAAGTTTTAGGAGTGGCATTGGAGTTAAGCAAGGATTCCCTCTACTCCCTGCCATTTTGACTTATATATCAACAAACTTGAAGAATGATGGAATTTGCAAGGAGGGGATAGTGTTCTTTTACTAAAGTATGGTGTGAGACTTCTTTTGTATGCTAACAATCTTATTTTAATTGCTAGGTCCACTCAAGGGTTGCAATAGCACTTATATGCCCTTAAGCATTTTTGCAAAGAGGTGGGTATACAAGTTAACACCAAGAAGGCTAAGACCATGGTCGTTTCTAATAAAATAAAAAAATAGTTTTTTTTTCTTTTTTAAATTTTGAACAGAGTATTCTAGAAGAATTAACAAAGTAAAAATACCTTGGGATCGACTTCAACTAAAAACTCAGTTGGGAAATATGTAGAAGGAAGAGAACTTTGGGAGGTCGGGGAGCACTTTTTTCTGTGCAAAATAGAAGTAGAGAGGTGGAGTTATGAGATTAGAAAATTGTGAATTCTATTCAGACTATTAGTAGTTCTAGTAGTGCTTTATAGGTACAAATTATGGGCTAGTAGCACTTCAAACTTAAAAGGGAAGCAAATAGAGAGAATCCAAAAATGCATGATCACAAGAAAATTCAAACTAAAAGCTTTAATACCTATGAGATTCTTCTAGTTGAAGCTAGTACATTTCCTATTGAAGCCATTGCTATGGTGTATCTTCTATGATGTCTAGAAAAAATCAAGTAGATGGATGCAAATAGATGGCCCAAGGTTGTCATCAAAGAATTATTGAACGAGAGAAATAAATCCTATGTGAAACAAAACATTGAATGAGTGAGAAAATGGAACATTAACTTAATACATGTCATAATAATAGCAAAGAAATGCAGGTTTTTGCAGCTATAAAAAAATTCTACAAGTTTATGCGGGAAAAGACATTAGGAGAAAGATGAAACATTACCTTGATGAATTTAATCCTACTTATGATCATCAACAAAAGGCCTATATAGGGGTAAATATCCGTTGGAGAGAAAAGATTCTTATAGCTCAATTAATTACTATCTTACATCATATTCAATGTGAAATGGGTAGATGGAAGATGCCAAAAGAGGAATAGGAGAGAATTTGTGTCTTTTGCACAGTTGGGTTAGTTGAGTAAAAAAATTATTTTGGAGTGTGAAACTTACAATGGCATGGCATTCGGGCCAATTACACAAGCACTTTATTAGAAACTTCGTTATAAGATTTGTTCAAAGAGGAGATGGTTGAGAAAAGGGAAGAGTTCGTCATTAAATTAAATAACAGAAGATCAATAATCAGAAAAATATAGTAATAAGGTATGTTATTTCATAAACTATCTTTAACCTCATAGAGGTTAAAAAATATCCTATTCTATTCTTCATGAAACGTATGGAACCTAAAAGTGAACTGATTTTAATAAAAAATTGCATATATTAATCTATTGGGTTAAATTGAAGTCCACATCCATGATTAATTTAAGTAAATCTAGACATTATCTTGAATAAAATCAAAATAAATTCTGAGATCAAGTCTGAAATGAGATCGAGGACAAAAAGCATAAAAAAAGGAACCAAAACACTCGATCAACATCTAAATGTGATCAAACTATAAACAAAGCACATACAAAATTAGATCCAAGATTTAGCCACAAATTTAAATTCCAAAGATGTTCAGGGATACAGAAAAATTTGTACATTCACACTTTTAGCAAGGCTGAAAAGAAAATTCAAAAATCAAACTCAAAGGAAAATATGGCTGAAAATTATTTAAAAAAGCAATACCATAGGGACCCCTAGTTTTCAAAGAAACTAGGGATGTGTGGGTCACAAGAAGTTCATGTGGCTATTCCATGATTTTTTCCTTCAAAATTCATCAAATGATTGACAATAGTCATCTTCCATATAAATCTAAGTTATGCTTCAAATTTTCAAATAATTCATATTTAGGTAACTTCAAAATTTGTGAACACTAAGTTTTTAGTAATACGAGAGCAGAAATGCAAGTCTTGAAGAGGAATGCTGATTATTTGGAATGGTCACGTAAACTCACCTATAGAAGAGGATTGGAGTCCCTTTGTGAAGGTGTAACAGAAGTTTTACAGTGTAAAAATAAATAATAATGTTAATAGAATAAAAAATCTCATGTTAGATGGGTTACAAATGGTGACAAAAATATCTAATTTTTTCATGAGGTAATTATGGTAAGGAGAGTTGGTACTTGAATCATGATCATGATAATCAAAAGTTGGATGACTAAATAGAAGACTATGAGGAAATTCACAAGAAATCAACTTATAATTTTTAATCATTATTTTACATAATGATTGAATATCAAAGGATATAGAGGTGCATATCTTCATTTGCATACATGCGCATATCTTCACTTGCATTGTGAAAATGGCAATCCCTTCCTAAGATTCATTGTTAATTAGAAAAATTACCTTGAAGGAGCTTAAGTCTACATGGTATAAATGTGAATATTTGGGATTGGATGGTTTCAAAATAAGTTTGTTTACGAAAATTGGGCCATCATTAAGGAGGACATAGGCAATCAAGGAATCGTGTATTATAAGATAAATAATCCATGGTCTTGATAGTAGAGGACATTGCCCTAATTATGGGGGGAAGTGATTTTCTATCATCTTATATTACTTTGTTATAAAAGACATAAAATTATCTCAAAAATATTGCAAACCAATCGGTGATGATTCTTCCTCTATTTATCTTGCCAAAACAAGGAGCATTTGTAACATGATGATTTGTAGATCAAATTATTATATTTCGTGAATTGGTTCACTACTTAAACTTTCAAGAGATTTAGGCATTTCAATTAATATTGAGACTCTACAGCCCTATAGTCCTTCTCATGGGTCTACCTAATAAAACCTTTAGTCCAATTTAGATTTGATATTTTATATAGTTTAATTAGTTGTATAGTTGCACACATTAACTTTTATAGTTCCTATTAATGGCTCCTCCAACATGTTCCTTTATTCAAAGTGTGGAAAAAGAAAACGAGACAAGTTATCACATTTTCTATTCATCTTAGTGGTAAATGGCCTCGGTCGGTTTATTCAAATTAAATGATTAGTAAGTGAATTACAAGGCATTCACACTATTATCAATGAGTGAACTCACAAACCTTCAATATGTGGATATTTTATTTAGATGACAATACATTTGGAAATGGAAGATTTCAAAGCAATACACTCTTTAAAGCAATATGCATGTTGAGTAAAGTTATCAAATTAGATATTCATTTTTATATTTGCACATAGGAAAAAAAAGACTACTAATGATTTTAGATAAGCACTATTCCTTTTTAAGGTTTAAGTCTAAATATTAGTTATAAATTATTTAAGTGCTTAGATTATATTGTCATCCTTGATCCATTACAAGAAACATTTGTATAAAGAGGTGGACTTATACTCACCATATCAATTTTGTAATCTATGAATATATTGTCATGTATGCCTATAATGGAACCTAAATCTATTATGAATGATAGATAAAATAGTACAAAATTTCCTATGGCAAGTTCCTAGTAATTGAAATAAATTACATCTTTACTAATGAGATGTAGCATCTCTAAGATATGCTTAGGTTTAGATCTTCCTATAAGATGTATCTTACTATCATAGATATTGTAGCCAATCAATTCTAGTGATGGTGTACACACAATGATATGTCCCCATGGGCACAAGAATTTCACTTGAAATATGCACCTTGTCACATAAGTGAATTTTACAAAAAAAAAAACTCAAAATGAACAAATATATACAAGATAATGACATCTTGACGAATAATGTTGGGGACATTATGATTATATCTAAGGAGACTAAAGATGTGGACCAAGCCTAAGAATATAGATGAGGCATGTTCTCAAGCCCATGAGCATGAGATAAACAAGAAAAATAGTGCATCATCTTCTTCAAGCACTTTAGAATAGCAAGGTTGACCCAAGCTAAAAGGTAAGGAAAATGACAATGTAAGTGTAACTCTAGTACTATTTCCAAGAAATGTTTCAAAAAATGTGGCTATTATGATGTTGATAGTTATATAGATGAGATTTATTGGAAGTTATGCTCATAATGACATTCATATAAGAACAACAAGAAGAAAAGTGATTTATTTTAAAGCGAAAGACATAGTGGCAGCAAGGGGGTGTAATGGCACAAGTGTATTCCTAACACTCTTTTGTTGATTGATATACCAAAAAAAACTTGGCCCAACATATATAATATATTTTTTAATATAGAAATACTTTTATCAAATTTCCCTTTAATTCAAAAAGCACACATTTATTATATTAATATATAATTAATATTATAATACATTATATTATTTAATTAATTATTATTAAATATTAATTATAAAAAACCCACAAGTCTAGTAAAAGCAGAGTAGACACTCAATAACCCACAAAAACCCATCTAATCAAAACAAAATAATCTATTCTATAAACATAGGGGCCTTGTCCACTCTCCTACCCCCCACTCCACTACCAACCATTTGGACACCCACATATCCCATTGGAGCCCCAGAAGTACCACCCATTTGTTGGAATGTTTGTCATTGATGTCAAAGGTGCATACACATGTTGTCATTAAGATTAAGAAGATAGTCATGAACAGATGAGAATATAAGAACATGTTATCATTGATGTCAAGAAGGTGCAGGAATAAGAATGTTATCCTTAATGTCAAAGATTGAGATTGTTGGCGAGATTGATGTCAAAGAGTTTGTTATAGAAATTGTTGGATTGATTGTCCAAGATATATGGACAAGGTTGTCGAAAATTGTCAAAGGTTGAAGAGATTGTTCAAGATTGTACTCATTGCTGTCAAGAGTGTATCAATGAGACTATTAGCACATTTTTTTTCAAAGGTGTTGTGAGGTTTCACAACACACCCCATTTCTTCTTAGCAAAATGGGGACCCAACTTTTTTTGCTTGGCTAGTGTAATTTCTCGCTTTGGACGGTAATGGTAAAATGTCAGGTCACAATCTAAGTTGAAATTTCAAGTCAGGATATCTTCCTATAAAGGTCATCATTGGATAGAGAATTAAATTCTAAGCAACTTTACCTTTTACATCATGTTGAAATTCCTTAAAATGAACGAGTTATGTCTGGTCAACTAGACATTCAGATATCCAAATCCACATCCAGATCCTGATGAAATTTTGTATTATGCACCTATCTCATCTAAGACCACTGATGGATAGAGAATTAAATTCTAAGTAACTTTTCCTTTTACATCATGTTGAAATTCCTCAAGAAAAAGAAGTTATGCCCAGTCCAAGTTTGGCCAAATGGTCATGGGGATGTTCACATTTACTTAATATCCAGACATTTCTAAATATCCATATCCATATGGACATTTCACTAAAATCGAGATATCTCCCTCGTTTATTAACGAAATCTAAAAATTCAAAATGATTTGGAAATCTTGCAATGTGAGGAACAAAACCCAAAAATCTTTTATCGAAATTCAAATTTTTGGTCATATAGATATTTCACCCATCTTAATGTTTGCACATTCCCAAAGATCAGGATATTTCACTCAACTTAATGTCTGCACATTTCTAAATATCCATATCCATATGAAAATTCACTAAAATTGTGATATCTCCCTTGTTTCTTAACAAAATCCAAAATTTCAAAATGATCTGGAAACCTTGCAATGCAAGGAACAAAACCCAGAAATCTTTTGTCAAAATTCAAATTTTTGGTCATATGGATATTTCGCCCATCTTAATGTCCGCACATTCCAAAAGGTCGGGATATTTCACCCAGCGTAATATCCTTACATTCCCAAAGCTCTGGATATCCTGACATTCCCAATAGGACATTTAGTCAACTGGACATTTGGTCAACTAGATATTTTGACCAACTAGATATCCTGATATCCCCTGTCCAACTGCATATTCACTAAAATAGTGATATCTCCCTCGTTTCCTAACAAAATTCAAAAATTCAAAATGATCCGTAAATATTGAGACAAGGAGAACAAAACCCAAAAACCATTTTTTGAAATTCGCAAAAAATCAAGGCGTTGTTCAAAAACATTAAAAACGTGAATGCACATTAATTTAATAAAGGTATTGGTATTTGATGAATTTAATTATTTTTTCTGTGGTAGGAAAATGAATGTGAAACCAATTTGAAGTTGAGCTTTCTAGAGGAGGGGAATATGCTAAGGATCTTCCAAGTACCAGTTGTCAAGATACTGATGTCACCCATGTGTTGCTCTCAAGTGGTCACCGTTGATTATTATGAATGGATCCAAACCATTGGATCAATTGTAACTATTTTTGACCTTTGTTCTATAAAGGGCCATGACTTGTCATTTGTAAGGAGAGCCAATTATTTTCATATCTGGCAAGAGGTCAATTTTTTGTAGACTTGATAGGAGACTGGATTATTAAGACTAGTGGAAACTGAATTGTTGAAACTATGGGAGGATGAATTGTTTCAATTCTGAGCACAAGTTGTGATGTTCTGCAACTTGGTGAATTCTCTCACAAGGTTCATTCTTCAGATCACTGTAAATGTACCTATTCTTTGCATACTTGATGGAGATGAAGCTATAGATTACATCCTGATTGTAAACTTTACGTAATCTTCCAGTTGATTTCTAGATATGTAATGGTGAAATGTTGCGTTCAATAAAAGTGCTTTCATTTTATTGCATATTGTTATCAAATTTCCCTTTGAAGATTTGCACTGGATCATACGGATTTGTGGATTGTCCTAGTGAAGTATGATTTAGTTTTACTTCTCTCTATTACTGTATCAGAGCATGTATGTGGATCAGTGGTCATAGTTAAGTAATTTTAGGAATCTCAATCTCTAAACTCTATTTTCCCATTTTCATTTCATATATAACCATAGGATAACTGCAAATAAGGATGAATCATAAGAATACAATGAAAATATGTTGAATTAGTGCAAATAATCATATATCCAGAGCATATTGCAGTAAGAAATGCACATTATTATGAATATCATGCAAATAATGGCAAATGAAAGTGAAATACATGCTTATAGGCACAATCTTTGAGCAGATTTGAAGTGCATAAGCAAATATTAGTTCAGATAGGGATAATATTAGAACTAATTAAAATCTGAAAATATATTCAGAATTAATCTAAATCATAGACAAATTCCAGTAAATTACTCAAAGTTAGAATCAAATTAATGTCTATTTGCTTAAATCCTGACTTGCCAGAGTAAGATTTGATAAAATTGTTGAAGATTTGTGCAAAGCAAGCATAAATGATAGGATATTTGAAGGAATATTGAAGAACTTTGTAGAAATTATTGAAGTACGTAAGGCCCCAAACTGATTAACAACAACACACATCAACCTCTGAGTAACGTTAGATCATTATGAACTAATGCACGAAGACTTGGGATCATAAATTCATTTTGAATTTATCGTACAAGATAAATAAAGGTTTGTTGTGTAACTTTTATTTCTTGTTGTTATGACTAACATCATCATCAACAGAACTGGCACTAGAAGGAGGGCATGTGACTGAAAGCTTTGTATTTCTACAAATATTACATAAATATTTCATCATTTGAGTTTAATGACTACAAATATCTTTTGTCTGAGAGGATTTGACTATATCTTTGCAAAGATCCAGCTCAAAACTTTAAAGTCAATCTGATTTCCTGAGCTTTCAAAATTTTATTCTCAGATATGATAGATCTCATTAAAATTTCAAAATTCTAAAAATTGAAAACAAAGTCTCATTTTCAATGGATTTATATGAAGACAATTTCCAAGTGAATATTCCTTTCTTGCATGGAACTTTAAATAAGAAACTTTATCCTCAAAATTTATCTAACTTTGGTTTATCCAAAAGATGCAATATACATGATTCTACAAAGCACAGTGAAGTTAGTTATTTTACTTTCCTTATAAGGTTGGATTTATCTTTAAAAGGACTAATTCCTTTCTCAGATGTGTACAGGACTGAAGTTTGGCAGGAAAATAAAATAATTATAGAGCAACAAAAATATATAGCACTAGAGGTCATGAATTGTCCAGAAAAATTAAAAGTTGAACTAGTTCTGGAAGATAAGGATAGAGAAATATCTATCCTTGAATCATTTTATGGTAAAAGTGAGAGTTCTCCACTTCTCTGTCAAAGTTTAGGTATGAATGAAGAAGATTGGAAGTATGAATCTTTTGAAAATTATAGAGAAGAAATTATACCATGTTCTCAGTCATCAAATATTCACCAAAATGGATTTAATGAGGAAAAGAAGAAATGTGAAATTCACCCTGATACACTTAATAAATATATTAAATTATTATCAGAACATGTCTCTGGGTCTGATTTTAATAGTTTTGATGAAAATAATTGGACAAAGAAGTCTAAATACGTGGTGAAAGAATTAAAATGCATAGTCGTTGAAGAAGATTCTATAACAACTAAAGGAGTCATAGAGAATAGAGTAAATATTGATTTACTATTTGATTCCTTTAAATTAAATGATCAATTACAAGATTGTTGCAGGATAATAGAACTAGACACTTTACTAGATGGTAGAAGTGAATTATTTGAAGAGCAATTTATGAAAATTGAAGATACTGAAGGCTCTGTTATTGTTGTACATGATCAAATGCCAATCCAGTGTCAATTTGAAAATGAAATAGGGAAGTATTCCTATCTATCAAATGTTGTTTCACCTTTACACTTAAATGATTTATAAATAATAGATTTGTGTATACCGTGTTATGATGATGATGATACTCACCTAAATGTTGATGTGTAGGGAATTGAAGAAAACATTGACGTGTTTCCTGAGCTCAAAGATCAAATAAGCATACACAATGAAGAACTAGAGTTGGATAAATATGAGGAAATAATCCATCAAGAGTCACACATCCTTCAAGTTGAAGTGAGACCAGACATTGAGTCAAGTAATGAAAATGCAAAGTCAAATGGAGGACTAGCTGGCAGCAAACAGGCATGTCCAGCAGAACAAGAAATACACCAGGTTGTATCTTTTCTTTCCCCAATAAATGATGTTGATTATTATTTTGATTATGGAAATTTAGGTGATAGAACATGTAAATGGATAAGTCATGAACATAATAAACTTCCTCAATTGTTGATCATCAAGGATTACTTTGTTAAATATGAGAAATTCATAATACAAGAATATTTTTCAGAATACAAAGATGAATTTGCTAGGATCAGGACCATAACTAATGTCCTAATACTCTTACATATTCTAAAAAGGCATGTAAATATAGAGGTTTATGGGTGTTATCCTAGGTTTCATTTGCCTTGTAATGTCTTGTATATAGTGTGGTAGGGTAGTTGTTGCCTTTGTTTATTTTTTTCTTGTTTCTGGTTTTGTTTTGTCTTTCTGTCTTGCTTTGTTTACTTTCATTCCCTTTTGTTTGTGTGTGTTGTGGTCTTCATTTTGCTCAGATGCCTAATGGAGAAAACTGCAACCTTAGAAAATAGTGGAATTTCTTGAATTTTAGGAAATAACTAAAAAATTTCTACATAGGTTGTAACTTTGATGAATGTAGTTTGTCTGATTTTGTTTTTGAAAATATTATTCACCAGCAGTAGTATGAAGCATTCAAGGAATCATATAAATGCATATACGTAAAATTATTTGAATTCGTTTGGGGGGTAGTAGATGTTTGCATTAAGTGAAAAATCTAAAGGTTTGCCTTTGCTACCACTATAATTCCTAGCCTAGCCGCAGGTTCCATGACTGTGCAAATAAAGAGCTAAAATGATATATCTTACACAAAAGGAAAATATTGAAAATCAAAAGAAAAGAGAATTTATTCTCTCTAGGTCATCTAAATAACCCTACCGAGGCTATGGACGCCTGACTGGCAATGGGACTCTATTTGGGGGAATTATAAGTGATAACCTTGTCGGGGCTATGGACGCTTGACTAGCAGCAAGGCTCTATCTAGGATTAGGTTAAAAGGTTAAATCAAACTATGTAGTTTAATGCAAATAACTCCTACTTTCTTGCTTTTCTAAAGAAGGGAATAAATCAATTACACACACTTAAATTCATTTGGAAAATTCATTTATGTTGTTGAATACATTTTTCGTTGGCTTATCAACATTCTTGCATTTAATGAAAGTTGGAAATTATATGGTTCAATTTTTATTTATTCCCTAAATTGTATTAAGTTTGGTTGTTTTATTTGGTTGCAAGTTGTTGCAAGGTTTCACAACACGCCCCATTTTGCCTTAGCAAAATGGGGACCCAACTTTTTTTGCTTCGCTAGTGTGTTTTCTCGCTTTGGGCAGAATTCCAAGTTAGGATATCTTCCTATAAAGTTCATCATTGGATAGAGAATTAAATTTTAAGTAACTTTACCTTTTACATCATGTTTAAATTCCTTAAAATGAGTGAGTTATGTCTGATCAAAGTTCTGGTCATCAGGATATCTAGATCCACATCTAGATCCTGATAAAATTTTGTATTATGTACCTATCTCATCTAAGACCATGGATGGATAGTGAATTAAATTCTAAGAAACTTTTCCTTTTACATCATGTTGAAATTCGTCAAGAAAAAGAAGTTATGCCCTGTCAAAGTTTGGTCAAATGGTCATGGGGATGTTCACATTTACTTAATATCCAGATATTTCTAAATATCCATATCCATATGGACATTTCACTAAAATAGCAATATCTCCCTCACTTCTTAAGGAAATCTAAAAATTCAAAATAATATGGAAACCTTGCAATACGAGGAACAAAACCCAGAAATCTTTTGTTGAAATTTGAATTTTTGGTCATATAGATATTTCACCCATCTTAATGTCTGCACATTCCCAAAGATCAGGCTATTTCACTCAACTTAATGTCCGCACATTTCAAATATCCATATCCATATGGACATTCACTAAATTCATGATATCTACCTCATTTCTTAACGAAATCTAAAAATTCAAAATGATCTAGAAACCTTGCAATGCAAGGAACAAAACCCAGAAATCTTTTGTCAAAATTCAAATTTTTACTCATATGGATATTTTGCCCATCTTAATGTTAGTACATTCCAAAAGGTTAGGATATTTCACCCAACTTAATATCCTGACATTCCCAAAGGTCTGGATATCCTGATGTTCCCAATAGGACATTTAGTCAACTGGACATTTGGTCAACTAGATATTTTGACCAACGGGATATCCTGATATCCCTTGTCCAACTGCATATTCACTAAAATAGAGATATCTCCCTCGTTTCTTAACAAAATTCAAAAATTCAAAATGATCCGGAAATCTTGAGATGAGGAGAATAAAACCTAGAAATCATTTTTTGAAATTCATAAAAAATCAAGGCGTTGTTCAAAAACATTAAAAACATGAATGCACATTAATTTTGCAAAGGTATTGGTATTTGACGAATTTAATTGTTTTTATGTGGCAGGAAAATGAATGTGAAACCAATTTGAAGTTGAGATTTATAGAGAAGCAGAATATACTGAGGATCTTCCAAGTGCCAGTTGTCAAGATACTGATGTCACCCATGTGTTGCTCTCAAGTGGTCACCGTTGATTATTATGAGTGGATCCAAACCATTGGATCAATTGTAACTATTTCTGACCTTTGTTCTGTAATGGGCCATGACTTGTCATTTGTAAGGAGAGCCAATTATTTTCATATATGGAAAGAGGTCAAAATGTTGTAGACTTGATAGGAGACTGGATTACTAAGACTAGTGGAGATTGAATTGTTGAAACTATGGGAGGCTAAATTGTTTCATTCTAAGCACAAGTTGTGATGTTCTGCAACTTGGTGAATTCTCTCACAAGGTTCATTCTTCAGATCACTGTAAATGTACTTGTTCTTTGCATACCTGATCAAGATGAAGCTACAGATTACATTCTCACTATAAACTTTACATAATCTTCCAGTTGATTTCTGGATATGTAATGGTGAAATGTTATGTTCAATAGAAGTGCTTTCATTTTATTGCATATTGTTATCAAATTTCCCTTTGAAGATTTGCACTAGATCATATGGATTTGTGGTCTATCCTGGTGAAGTATGATTTAGTTTTACTTCTCTATTACTGTATCAGAGCATGTATGTGGATCAGTAGTCATAGTTAAGTAATTTTAGGAATCTCAATCTCTAAACTCTATTTTCTCATTTTCATTTCATAGATAACCATAGGATAACTACAAATAAAGATGAATCATAAGTAGATACAATGAAAATATGTTGAATTAGTGTAGATAATCATATATCCAGAGCATATTACAGTAAGATATGCACATTATTATGAATATCATGCAAATAATGGCAAATGAAAGTGAAATACATGCTTATAGGCACAATCTTTGAGCATATTGAAGTGCATAAAAAAATATTAGTTTAGATAGGGATAATATTAGAAGAACTAATTAAAATCTGGAAATATATTCAGAATTAATCTAAATCAGAGACAAATTCTAGTAAATTACTCAAAGTTAGGATCAAATTAATTTCTATTTTCTTAAATCCTGACTTGCCAGAGTAAGATTTGACAAAAATGCTGAAGATTTGTGTAGAGAAAACATAAATGATAGGATATTTGAAGGAATATTGAAGAACTTTGCAGAAATTACTGAAGTACATAAGGCTGCAAATTGATTAACAACAACACACATCAACCTCTTAGTAACGTTAGATCATTATGAACTAATGCACGGAGACTTGGGATCATAAATTCATTCTGAATTTATCGTATCTTTCAAGATAAATAAAGGTTTGTTGTGTAACTTTTATTTCTTGTTGTTATGACTAACATCATCATCAACAGATGTATAATGAGATTGTTAGAAGATTGTTGAATTATTATCATTGATTGATTTCAAAAGTGATTGATGAAACCAATTGATGCCTCCAGTTTGGTAATGTAGAATGTGTGGTCGAATTCCCTTGAACAATATGAAGATATAATATATTTAAATTAAAGATTTAAATATATGCTTGAGGCTGACTTAAGTATGACATATAAAATCTAATGAAAAACCTCAAGGTGGCCGACTGTCATTGGGGTGAAAAAGAGTGAAGGGCAATTTAAATTAAAGATTGAAATTATTTATATGAGGCTGACTTTATAAGACAAAGTCTTATGGCATGTGGAGAGATCCATATATAGTAAAAGAGATGGTGGTTAATAAAATATAAGAAGACCAATAAAGGATGTGATGTAAATACATTTTGAGTAAGACAAAAATGTCTTATATTTAACAAGACAAGAGGTAGCGCTTACTATATGTATGAGACAAAAGAGTATATAAAAAAAAGAGTGAATAAGACAAAAAGGGAAGCAATGAATTACCAAAGGAGGATGATTTATATATGGTTCGATTTGTATTTTGTGAAGAGGTATGATCTCATATAAGACAAACAAGTTTATAATAAAGTGTAGCAAATTAGTGAAGGGTTGTGATTTGTTTTAAAGCATGAAGAGTTGCATCTTTTGGTATATGGTTATGTATTTTATGATAAGACATCTCTCTTGACAAGGAAATAGAAATATATTTGAAAGGAGAGGAGATGAGGTTTTGAAAGAAATAATTTCAATGAATTTTTTCTGAGTTAAAGAGCAGATATAAAGAAAAAGAGGAGGCAAAAAATGAAGTCTAATTCTAATTTGTTCTAAGAGAAAGAATGTGTGATTAAACGTAGATAATATGAGCAAATTACATGAAGCATAAATGCAAAATTATATGAAGGATACGTGTAAGAATTAAGAGAAAGATATTGCCATGTTATGATCAATTTTATGTCAAGAAGTTGTGCATGACTTAGGTCAGTTTTGTGAGGAAAGAAAGGGTGTGATCAGAATTGTGAGAGGAGAAAGTATTTGTGTGTGTGAACCTGATTTGAAAAGAAAAGACTTACATCATACAGAATCAGAAATAGTGATCAGATTTGTGAGAGAAGGTTATTGTGTGGATAGTGATCGGATTCAGAAGAAGCATATTGTGAGTTGTAATCAGATTTCTGAGGGGAAGATTTTGTGATGAAGCATATTGTATCAACTATTGAAGGATTAATAGGTTGGAGACTATCAAATTGAGTTTGGAGCCTCTTGTTGGGTTGGATCTTAGTTTGTCTGGTGGTTGGAGCCTCCAATAGGTTGAAGCCTATCAAATAAAGGTTGGAGCCTATTGCTGGGTTGGAGCTTAGTTTGTGTGGGGGTTGAAGCCTCCAATAGGTTGGAGCCTATAATTCCGTCAAGTGGAGATTGGAATCTTTAGTAGGTTGGTGCCTACAAGAAGAAGAAAGAAGATATATATATATCTTCTTTCTTCTTCTTGTAGGCACCAACCTACTAAAGATTCCAATCTCCACTTGACGGAATTATAGGCTCCAACCTATTGGAGGCTTCAACTATATAAAAGCAATATTGTGTCATGGTTTTCTCCCAAAAGGCTTTCCACGTAAATTGTGTGTTCTCATTGTGTACATAATTGCTAGATCTTGCATATGTGTAGTTGATGTAATTAATTTGAGTTTGGAAAAGTAAAAGATTGTTAGATATTGATTCACCCCCCCTCTCAGTATCACCCTTCGCTCATCAATTGGTATTAGAGTGAGTTCCTTTGGAGATAGCCTAACAATTAGAAGGTAGATCTTAAGAGCACATATGGCAAAAAGAAAAGGAAATAAGGGAAAAGGAAATGCCATGCAAAATATTGATCAACAAGAACAAACAAGATCAAATGCAAGTGATAACCCATGCTTCCCATTTAGACAGTTAATTCCTATTTGTATCTCATTCATTCCTCTCACATTCAAAATTGCTTAGACCACACACGCTCACTCCTCTCTGAATCATGCCACTCACATTCACATTTGGCATCCCTCTATAGGTCACTCGTGTTAGTATCCTACTACAGGCTGCTCATGTTTGTTATTTGTGAATTTTAATTGTTGTGATGCTTCAACAAATAGGATTTAATGTGAGCATTTGTTAAGACACTTGTGCAAGGTTTTTTATGAATACCTAGTGATATCCAACATGCCTCAAAAAATGGCCCACTCAAATATCTTGTGGAACCTCCATATACTCCACTACCTAAACCTTGTTTGTCCTCATCTTTTAACTCATCTTAGCACATGATTTCCCTCTACAAGATTTTATGTGACACCATGAATGGTTGCTTATTTAGATTCAACTCCAATTTGGTCTTTATGCACATATTTATACTCCTCTAGAGCTCTTAAATGCATTGAAGCTTCCCCACATACAAGAATTCCTCCAAAATCACTCCAAAATTCCTCATCTTCAACCTCCAAAAGATCTGGAGTATAACCTTCAAAAATTCCATTGTAGCATTGAATAGTATAAATGACATCTAGGTGAAATCATATACTATTTTCTCAATCACAAAAGTTGTGGATATCTATTGAGAAATGAAAAAATTGTGTATCCATCTACTTCCTCTAAGATAGAATCTATGAACAAAATGTGGAATGGATCTTTGAGCATGTTAAAGCTTCTAAAATTCATGTGTATCCTTCTTTATCATTTTTCCTCTATACTTATCACAATGGATGACACCCATTAATAAGTATACACTTTGAAAACTATTATGCCTTCAAAATATTGTCTATTTCATCTTTCAACTCTACATAGTTTGAATTCTTCACTTCTACATGGTTTTAATAATATAGGATAGTCTCCTTTGGACAATTTGTGTGTCGACTATTAATAAGACTCTATGCACATGCAATTCAAAAGGCATCCCTTTCCAATTTAACAAATCCTTCCAATCCAAGAAAATTTGGAATTATAATTACCTTCAACTCTAGATCCCATTCATATTCAATATAAGTGGTGTGGTCTTGTCCATCCCATGGTTACATCCATCATTCTTAGTCTCACTTACTATCCTTGTTTACAAATGTGTGCCCAAACCTAATACATATTCAAATTTAAAAGTATTTTTTTAATTACAATGGGAACTCTCATTTCTCATCAAAACATAATTTGTGGTCCTTGATGACTTCTTTTGTTAGCTAGCTTCCACTCCCTCTTGATTCTCTTGATTTGAAGAATCACGCATGCTCTTCAATCTCCATAAAAAAATATCATTATAAAAATACTTTATAATTCACAATTTTCCAATAATCCTCTTTATAATTGTTCCATGTCCTCCAAACACCAATTACACTAGAAAACTTTGGCATCTACATGGATAATGACTATCATTGGTGGGTTCATCATCCTCATCATTCAATGAAGTGGTTTTGACCGATACTTTAATTCAAGTCTACGGTGATCTTACATCCTTTGTGTTCCAATGATAGAATACTCATGTTTATGTTGAGGTTTAACTTCATCACCTTCATCCAAACTCACACTATCAACACATAATAAGTTAATTCCAACTAAAATCACACCCTCCAACATACATAAAGTGGGAAACAAGAATCCCCAAGGGTTTATACCAAATTAGTTTGACATTTCTAACTTGAATGGGGATGTCCACAATATTGACTTGACCAATCTTCTCCACATATCTTTAAGAGTGTATTCATCTAGGATGCACCATCAACTACAACCCACTTTAGGATCTATCCTAGTAGATCCATGTGAACCAAAAATGGCTCCAACATCTTAGTCTTGAATTCCATCAAGTTGAAAACCCTATTTCCTTTTTCATCACTTCAATCTTGGAAGCCTTGGCATGTATTTAACTTATCTTAACGTCATTCTTATCAACTTTCACCTTTATTAAGCTATCATTTCCTCTATTTGTCGCATCAATTGAAAAATAAATGTTTTAATTATCTCCACCAAGTATGAAACATCTTTTCAACTCCTTCAATGTCACCCTTTCTAGCTCATCTCCCATGTCAACCATCATCTTATCCTCCATGACATGATTATAGTAAACTGGTTTATTTTTCTAAACTTTGTAATTTTCTTTCACTAAGTTTACCTTGTCTACATTGCCTCATAAAGGAAGAGTTGAATCCATTTTCCTTATCCAAACAATCTATCACAAAATTGCTCAATGCATTGTGATCTCTTTATTGGACAACTGATTCTCGATGCTTATCCTTTTCCAATCTTTGACTAGAACTTAATTCTAGCCTTCAAGGCATCATCTTTTTTGAGGATTTTAATTTCACCCCCTCAAATTTTATTGGCATTGATTATTATGCAAACAATAATGTTGTTCCTCTTTGTTTTTTGTTTTTAAGGGACAATCTTTCACTACATATTCCATCACCCTTGAATAGATCTCACAAAATTGGCTTATTATATGATTTGTGTTCATAAACCTTTATGTTGCATGTCACACAACACAACACTTTGTTTCATTAAGTTCACAATGATGACCACTCAATATTTAGGGAAGCTATTGCTCATGGTTACCTTATACATATTGATATGTCAATAAAGAAATAATTTCCTAGGCCTTTTCAAAAATCTATTACAAAATTGCTCCATGCAAAGTGAGCAAATAATCAAATCTATGATATAACTTACTTTCTAGTTTTGTAATAGTTATCCTTTTTCTCAAGATTTGATATCATCCCCTCATAGCTTCAATTGACAATAATCTTTGTGTAACCAATAATATTTCCCCTCTTTGTTTTTTATATTTGATCCCATAATTGATCTCACAAAATTGACTTATTAGGCGATTTGTGGTTGTGACCCTTTATGTCACACTTTATACAACACAACTTGCCTATCGTCGTCTCTCTTCCCACCTCATTTAGCATCCTTGTCATAACCTCCAATAGGCTTATTATGGACTACATGACTCTTGGATCATCCTCATCTAAATCACTTGTAGTTTTTTGTGGATATTTATGCACTTTAATTTAAGTCCCCTCTTAGAACCATCTTTTATGCAATCCATCTAGAAGAGGGTTCTCAAGTTTCAAGATCAAAGGAATTAATTTATGTTTATACATGTATTCATAGTTTGTGATGTAACACATTTTATAACGTGGAGAGAGGTATGACCTACTATCACTAAAGAACTTGATCAAGTTTTTCCTATCAATCACTAGTGGGATGGAAATGACATTCCTTTTCATGAAATCTTAAGGGTTGGTACCCCTTGTCAATTTAATTGGTCTTACCTAGCTTCTCTTTGTCTTGTAACCTACAAGCTCATATTGCTAAATTAATTGGTTATCAATTTTTTTCCCTACAAATTTTGGTCCCATACACCACCACAAACCTCCAGTCACTTGCTCACAATGTTTTAAGTTTGTTAATACCTTGTTTCCTTCAACTTCAACCTTCTCACCTAAACCACTTTCAATTCAAGCTTGGATAATGGGTTCTTATATTGTATGCTCCTTCCCATTCATGAGGTGATCTTTGAAAATACACCCACCATTGGGGTGTTCTTTGATATCCCTCCCACTCTCAATATCAAATGTGTCTTCATTAATCCTCCAACTATTGGGTTTGTCATTAATGCTCGTCCTATTATTGTCTCGGTGATGCTCCTTTGTAGTAGTCCTCTCACCATCTATCCCATCATATACACTCTTTTCTAAAGGAAATGAGTCTTCTCAATTCCTTCAAGGAAATTTTTTTGCCATAGGGATCATTTTTCATCATTATTCATACAATGTTTGTGGCAAATTTTCCTTTGACATTCTCATCTTTGGCACCATCTTGTCATGTTTCTTTGTTATCTCTAGAGTTATTTTCTCCAAAATCTTCCTTGTGATTAGGATCAAGCACTTCTTATCTTGGTTGATGTAACTACAAACACAAATTTATGTGTAGTGGTGCTCTGCCTATGAATCCTCGCACTATTTTCTCCACTCTTTGCATTTGAGATTGTACTCTTTCCTAGATTGTCAATGCTCTTCATAGTTCTTAAATTCAAGGTTGTATGAGAGGAAAGCATTTATTTGACACCTTCATTGCACATCAACATGCTACCAAATCCACAAGGGGGATCTTTTTTATCAAAATCATTTCATTGAGCAAAGTCCCTTGTGGTCACATCTTAGATCGTAGTCAAGTCTCTTGCTAATATTTGTTTTCCTACCTTTGATGCACTTGGTTCGCATCAACCTCTTGTCCCATCTCTTTTAAATTTTCTCCATTTTACAATTTTTTCTTTATTGCTTATCATAGAGATGAGATGTATCATGCAACTCTTTAGATACAAACTAGGCAATAATGCCATAAACATAGGTTGTCAATCACAACAACATCCGATTCTACACATCAACATCTATGCATAGAGAGTGTTCATATATTCATCTATTAATCTATAGCATAGAATATGACACACAAGGTGCCACATCAAACAACAATATATTCCTCTAAAATGGATTCCATTATAACATCAACATATGAGTATATTCATAGGAAATATATTCCGTTATAACTCTTGGTCGCAAGTTTCAAGGGAACTTCTATACATTCATGTGTCCACCGGTGATTGAGAAAATAGATCCCACTCTCAAGAATGTGTCAACATTTAACCCTAAAATACATGTATGTTTGTATTAAGTGTCTTAAAACCTTTGTAATACATAGATGTCAAGCTTAAATTTATTGTAGAAAAGGCCATGCAAAACAAATATTGAATTAGCTATATATTATCACACTCAATCTAGCATTGGGCTCTTAAGAATTAACAGTCACTTGCAAATAAGTCAAATTGATGGAATTAGTGGTATTAGGTTGTAGCCATCAAAGTAACAAATGGAAAAACACATGATTCAATTTTGAGGAAGATAACAAGAAGGTTCAAGTCCTTTGAGAGTTTCCTACGAGAACATGTCAAGAGCCAAGGGATCCTAGTCTTCTTGAAAAGAATCAAGTACCTAAAAATCTCTCCATGGAGAAGCTGATTTTCTCCCTTCCAGAGTTTGAAGAGGTAAATAGAGGGAGGGTGTCCACTTTGGTGTCAAATAAGGAGTTGGATCTTGAGCCAAGCCTTTTGAATAGTGCTTTGAAAGATGACAGGAAAGAAATAGATGGAATATCCTATATCAAAGAGTCAATTGAAAGGGTTGATAACTCTTTTGCTATAGCTTTGTTGAAGGAATGTGGACTCTTTTTTTTTGAAGAAATATGGACCCAACATCCCCAACTCTCTAATAGGATCTCTAAATGGTGGATTATTAAGGTGGATGGTTCTACAATGTTTTGAATTGTTAAGAAGCTAAGCAATGTTTTCAGGTGAATATTAAATGATGGGATAAGATGTCCTTTGGAAACATCTTCAAGAAAAAAATTGAAATTATCTCTAAACTAGATATATTACAAAAGGAAATTCAAACTGATTGTATGAATCAAGATATGTATATGAAAGAAAAATCTTTGTTTCGATTAGGTTAAGTTGGTTTTGAAGAGACCATAAACCCTGTAGAGAATCCTCGAGTTTTGATAGGTCTTGAAACTTTACAAAGTTGCAACCAAGCTACCCTTGAGGAACAACGTTCCCAAAAAACAAAGGACCAACCTATTGAGACTCACATTTTCTATGCCTCAAAATTTGCTAAGTCTTGTCAAAATTCCTCAAAATTTGCCTAAGGGAAGGATGTCCAAAAATCTGATAGTTCCAGTTGGAATTTTGCCCATGTAGGGTGAGCATCATGTTAAGGAGCCAAATGGGTATTTGTAGTTCAAATTTGGCAAAAATCTGATGACTTTTGGCTAAGTTGTGATCATCACTCCATCAGGATGTCTAAACATCCAATTGCATTCTATATTCTTATTTGGTTACCTTTGATATCTAGATCCAAGTGTGTTCCTTTGCATTTCTAACCGGATGTCTAGTTATGTCTCATGTCTGGATCTAATTGCCTTTCTTTATTTTTCCATCGGGATATCCGATTGCATTAATATGTCATGTTTGACCAGGTCAGGTTTGACCAAGATAGATATATTGGGCAAGGTATGTCAGGTTGGAATGTGGCATCTTAATAACTCATCTTCTTGTGACCAGATGTGGAAGTCCAACTAGATGTGGAACAAGGGACCTGCCAAAAAGTCCATTGTGCAAGATCAAGTTCAGGTTAGTATATAATTTCATTGAGAAAATTTTCAGATGCAAATTGCTTTATAGGCTAACCGAATGTGGATCTTCCAAGTGAACTAGATTTTAAGTTTGCAAATATCATGTTTAGTTGGAAGATCAGGTTAGGCACTGCATTGTTTCACAGAATTAAACCACATCTTAGACTTGGGTTAGGTTCGGAGCTTTTTGTAAGTTATTTCAAGTGTTTGAAGGATCGATTCCAACTAGAAACTCTTCAACATGCTATGTTGTGATATCTTCATCTAGATGTGGATTGTTAAGTTCGCTAATGTCATGTCCTTGGATGTCTGGTTAGGACATTTGGTTGAAATATGTCTTCACTTCAAACTTTTGGGATTCAAAATTGTTGCTCTTGGTAGCTTCAAAACAAGGAACGACTAACAGAAGGCATGATAGCTCTGCTCATTTGAGCTTTTGGTGTGAACATGATGGTTCTCTACCATTTGAGTAGGGCATATAATCAGTATCAATTGAATTTCACATTTGCATAAAGTTGTATCAAGAAAAAGGAAATAAGCAGAGTTGTTGAAGGAATTTTGAGGAGGTACAACTTGTAGAGAGTACTCCTCGCCGCCAATTTGTAGCAATGATGGGACTGAAAGGACATTATCAGAATGGAAAAGAGAATTAGGGAATGTTGTCCCTAATTTTGTCAAAACAATCATGTCCGATAGCAAGATCAAGCAAGTCAAATGTAATGTTATGATGGATAAGTTACTAAATTCGGATGCTCACATAAGAACCTTTATAAAGAAAATAAAGGTATTGTCATATGGATATGTTACTCGTGTCAGCAAAGTTGAAAGGGTGCTAAGCCACAATCAGCCATTAAAAGAAGGATTCAATAGGTGGGTGCAGAAATGTGTGATATGATAGTGTATCTGGAGCATAATGAGATTTTACTATCCCTTTCAGGATTGATAAGCTAATCAGGTGGTCTAATGCCAACATTTTTGGGCGGCACATTTCTTAGGATAAGGATCATTTATAGAAATGCGAGTAAACTGGTTTTTGTGCCTTCAGCGATGGTTCATGCCTTTTGGTTATAAAAGAACAAGGTATCTTGTATTCTACATTAGTTATCATTTTTAGTATTTTGGCTATGGATGTCTTCTGCATTCCTAAGGTGTTGTTTATGTTTAGAAGAATGATGTCAAAATACTCTTAGCTGTAATTATGTGCTTTCAAGAACCAGAAAATAGATTATCTCCTTCTAGAATGAAAGGTTCTGGTAAACGAAGGGGATTATCCCTGTGTCGACCATTCTGCTTCATCATTTCACCTTTCGTTGGCTGGATCTTGATGGGGAATGGGTATTGTTGCTTAACCGCTCTAACTGCATGTAGCTACTCATTAGACAGTATAGAGGAATCCTAAGTTCTAGTAACCAATCTTGATTAGTGAAGTAGGATGTGTGGGCAGGGCCGCTCCTTTCTAATTCCTCCTCCATTCCATATTAATGCATCATAGAGGGAGAATATCACATATGGGTGGTCTAGAAGTAGGTAATTGTTTGGGACTCTCTTCGCAAGGTAAAGGGAATGAGTGATAGACACCTAGTGTCTTCTTCATCCCCACCTTCACAATGAGTAAGTGATGTCAGCTCAGCTTTGGTAGGTAAAAGTTAATTCATGAGCTCTCCCCATGACTGTCAAACTACCCACATCTGATCATCATGACATTTCAAACAAGATATGGTTGTTTCAAATGTTTGAAGGGATAAATATAACTGCTCACGGGATAAATATAACTGCTCACGTGCTCTACCCCTTACCAATGAATTATGGTTTAGTGTATGTGTCATTCATCTAAGGAATTGTAAGAGTCTTCCTTATTCTAAAAAAGGGATATGCTCATTGTGTAATGCCCTCACCTAGAATTATAAAAGAACACTGAAACTAATCCACCATGAGACTTCACTATTCCAATCTGATGGATTGAAACTGAAATCGTTGGTGTTTGATGGATTAGCAATTACTCAGGGTTTTAGCAAGGTTAAAAAGTTTATTTGAGTTCATCGAATGAAGTTGTTGTTGTAGATGCATCCATAGGCAATTCGCTAAGATCATAATCTAGTTGTCAAGACAAAGATGAAAGGTGGCGCCAATAACATAAATCAAGGGTGATAATTCTTAAAGGAAAGTGGCACTAGGGACTAAAGATTAGATAAATTAAAATCCACTAATAATTATTCAAAGAGGCAATCATTGTTTGGGAGTAACTAAATTAAATTATAATTATAAAAGGCAGCAGATGAAGGGTTACAACTCTTTCAAAGGGCAGACATCATGAAAGGGTGTGACTCCCTCAAAAAGAAGATATAAAGGGAGGATCATGGGATTGAGAAAAGGACATCAGAAAAAAAAGGAATTCAATGATAAATCATTCCATCTTCATTCAAGCGTAAATTAGTCAAGCCTTACTCAAGGATAAACCATTCCAGCCTCACATCAACAAAGAAGAATTATTCATTCAAGCATAATTCCTTCAATCAACAAAGTTGATATATCCATTCAAATTTCAAGCATAAAACATTTTAGCCTCATATCAGGGAATAAGTATAATTCATTCAACATAAATAAATCATTCAAACCTCATTCTATCCATATTCAAGTATAATCATTCAGTTCATATTCAAACATAATCATTCTATCCATATTCAAGCATAATCATTCAATCCATATTCAGGCATAATCATTCAATCCTCATTCAAGCATAAATCATTCTAGTCTCATTCAATCATTTACTCATCAATCCATCCAAGATATTCATGAAGCATAAAAGCAATCAATAGAAATATATCAGCAATGATATATACTCCAGCCATATAAAATAATTGATATAAGCTAAGAATAATTTATTGCAACCATTTGGAATAGACTTGTCAATCGATCAAGAGGTATTGAATGAGCAATAATCTAAGAAATCCCTTAAGCAATTAGTTTTGAATTTGAGGAAGTGTCTTGCAAATAGGAAGGATGAAATCCCTTCCAAGTTCATGAGAGTTGAAAGGACAACCCCCCTTTCATGCTCTTATCAAGTTTGAAGAGGAATTGGAAGGATAGCCAACCTTCCATGCTCTTGTGCTTGATCAAGGAGGACAGAAAGCCTCCAAGGTGGACTGAGAGTTGGAAGGATAGCTCACCTTCTATGCTCTTGGCAAGTTAAGGACGATCAGCCTTGATATTGCCATTTGCAAGTATTTCCAAGGAATTCATGATGTGATTGGTTGTGAGGGTTGTGCTATGATGTATTGTTTTGAATATTAATGATGCTATGATGTTTGATCTGAATATTATCATAATTTATTGATCTTTAATATTTCTAATATCATTTCTAGTGATTATTTTTGTTTGCAGGCAAAGAAATCAAGAATATCCCCAAAAGAGACATTACAATTGGTATCAAAGCAATGATCCTACTAGTCTAAGGATCTAAAAGGTAGTATATGCAATTAAGCCAAAGAGCTCAATGGGGCTTTGGATAGAGAAAGGATAAAACTAGAGGCAAGTAGCAACCCAATTGAAGGTAATAAAATGGGTGACCATGAGGTAAATCAAGGAAACGAATTGAGAGCTTTTTGAAAGGAAGCAAGGTGTGCGAAAAATGCTTCCTACGCTAATCTAATGAGGAGAGATGTACGAAAATTCTTTTCAATCTTTACATTTACAGTGATATTAACACAATAATAGACATATTGTAGCAATACACACACATAGAATGTAGACAGAAGAGAGAGAGAGACAAGATATAACGTGGGGAAAACCCTTTCAGGAGAAAAACCCCACACGCCAAAATCTACACAATGTATTATCAAAACAAAGAATGTTTACAACACACTTGCAATGCAAGTCTTCTAGGAGTCTTTGACACTCGTATCTTGAGATGTTCTAGCAGCATAACAGTACTTGTCAATAACACTATGCATCTCCCATCCAAGAACCTGTATAAATAGAGTTTACAAGGTAAAATAGAAACCTTCTAGAGATGGGCGTCCATCTTGGCCTCATGGCCCAAAACCCACGCCTAAGGACATGTGTCCAACATTTCAACATGGATTTTATACTTGTCATATCACCCCATCCCCATGTGGATGCCTAGTCCCAAGATAGGCTATGACAGATGCTCTTGCGCACCTTACAACTGTCATAGAATCCGTCACAACTAACAGCACTTACAACTGTAAGAGAAACTATCATAACTAACTAAAAATGGCATATTCCTCTTACATGTCATAACCCACCTTGGGCACCCAAAGATGCTTTTCTCAAAGATGCTCTTCGACACATGTCTTCACCTGTCATAGAATCTTCTATTCTTGACTCTTACGTGTCATAGGAATCCGTCATAACACTTACACGTTATAACTCCTTCCACACTGCACAAGATGCCAACACATGGCAGAAAACCTCTACCACAATATGGGATGCCTATATCCACATGGGATGAGTTGACCATCCTAGTCACATTACAAGTGGAGTGACAACTCACCATGCCACTTCACACTAAATGACAAAACATGATGTGCAACATAAATTACATCATAGGCAAATAAATAAATACATAATCAAATAATTAATACTAGGAATTTCCAAGGTTGAGACACCTTAATTCCCAACATTCTCCCACTTGTCAAACACCTTGTAAGAGCCAATAAAAATAATAGGATTTGAATTCTATAGGCCGAGAGGCCCATAGACTCCAAACACCATATGAACTTATCAGTGCCCACTGGTTTCGTCAATGCATCTGCAACATTCTTCAAAGTGTCTATCTTCTCCAATATCACCTTCCCATCCTCTACCATGTCTCATACAAAATGAAATTGTACATCAATATGCTTTTTTATGGCATGGAAAGTTGGATTCTTTACTAAGAAAATTGCACTCTGACTGCCACAACAGATAGTAATATGTCCTACATAAACACCAATATCTAAACATAATCTCTTAAGCCAAATGGCTTCCTTGCAAGCATGAGTAGCTACCATATACTCAACTTCTATCATGGACAAAGCAACCATAGGTTGCCGCTTATTCATCCAACTGATTGCACCACCGAACATAGTAAACACATAAGTACTGGTGGATCTCTTGTTGTCAATGTCACCTGCCCAATCAGAATACACAAATCTTTGAATACTCATAGAATGTGGAGGTCCTGTATGATTACCATGATAACATAAGGAATATTCGGAAGTACCCCGTAAATATCTGAACACTCTCTTCACTGCATCCTAGTGTACCCGTCCAGGATTAGCCATAAATCGACTAAGGACTCCTATTGCTTGGGCAATTTCTAGTCTTGTGTAGACCATAGCATACATTAAGCTACCAACAACACTAGCATAAGGTACTCTTCTCATTTCCTCTATCTCAGAAGAAGACTTTGGACAATCATTAACAGATAACTTTGTCCCCAAAGAAACAGAAACACACAATGGTCTACAATCTACCATGTTGAATCTCTCCAACACGGTCTTCACATACTTACTCTGGCTTAACCAAAGTTTTTTGTTGGCTCTGTCTCTTCTGATTTCCATTCCCAGAATGTACCTGGCTTCCCCTAAGTTTTTCATTTCAAACTATGCTAACAACTGAGACTTCAAATCAGAAATCATATTCTTAATATTCCCAATTAACAGCATATCATCAACATACAATGCAATAATGAGAATGTGATCATTATCAAATTTGTAATATACACAATGATCTGATTTCAACCTCAGAAATCCAATGGACACCATAAAAGCATCAATTTTCATATACCACATCCTAGGATATTGCTTCAAACCATACAAAGACTTCTTCAGCTTGTAAACCAAATTTTCTTTACCTTTTTCTATGTAATACTCTGGTTGTGACATGTAAATCTCTTCCTCCAAATCACCGTGAAGGAATGTTGTCTTCACATCCATTTGTTCCACCTCTAAGTCATAAGTTGTTGCATGAGATAATAAGAACCGAATAGATGTCATCTTTGCAACGGGACAGAAAAATTCACCATAATCAATTCCCTCCACTTGTGAGTACCCCTTAGCAACCAATCCGGCCTTGTACTTCTCAACTCTTGCATCTACTCTGAATTTATTTTTGAACACCCATTTACAACCAACAAATTTTCTTCCTTCAGGTAAAGGCACCAAGTCCCAAGTTTTATTCTTCTCCAAAGAAGCCATCTCATCTTCCATGGCCTCCTTCTAGGAACCTACATCTTTCATGCCCATAGCCTCTGTCATAATTCTAGGCTCATCATTTTTAGTAAGAAAGGAAAAAGCACAACTAGAATCTAGCAATGAATAACCAAACCTATCAGGTTGCTTCTTTGTTCGTGTAGACCTCCTCAAAGGCTGAGGTTGAGGTTTTACTTCTTCTTCTGAGCTTTCAGAGCTTCTAGATCTCTCCTCATCATCAGGTCTCATAGAGTCTGTCGGTTCAGTCTTCTTAGGGGTAGTGGGAAATTGAACTACATCCTCTTTCTTTTCTTTCTCTTTTGGCTATATAACAATGGAAGAAGATGTTAGCTCTCTGAAAATAACACTTCTGCTATACAACACTTTTTTGGCCATAGGATCCCAAAGCTTCTACCCTTTCACACTGACACCATAGCCAATGAAGATACACTTAACAGCCTTATTCTCTAATTTTGACCTATTCTCCCTAGGCACATGAGCATATGCCTCACAACCAAAAACACAAAGATGTCTAATAGAAGGCTTCTTACCAGACTACACCTCCATGGGTGTCTTACCAACAAGAGCTGAGGTAGGAGACCTATTTACCAGGTAGCAAGCAGTGGCTACAGCTTCATCCCAAAACTTTTGTTCGAGGCTAGCTCCACTAAGCATACTCCTAGCCTTCTCCATCAGCATCCTGTTCATCCTCTTTGCAACTCCATTTTGTTGAGGGGTGTATGGAGTTGTCTTGTGTCTTTCAATCCCATGTTCTTTACAGAACTTATCGAACTTTGTGGAACAAAACTCACCATCATTGTCAGTTCTCAAACACTTAATCTTTTTAGTAGTCTGATTCTCAACAAAAGCTTTAAACTCTTTGAACTGACTAAAGACTTCATATTTGCTCCTGATGAAATAAACCCATATCATTCTACTGTAATCATCTATGAATGATACAAAATATACAGATTTAGAGATTGAAGGAACATTAACTGGACCAAACACATCAGAATGAATAAGATCCAACACACCAGAAGACTTATGAGAACTTGAGTAAAATTAAATGCAGTTTTTCTTTCCATATATACAATGATCACAAAAGTCAAAATCGAGATTACAATCATCTAACCCCTCAATGAGATTTTTATTTTTCAGGGTTCTAAGATGCTTTTCATCAATGTGGCCAAGTCTCTTATGCCATAATATTGTCTTCTCAACAGGAAGTTTCACTTCCAAAGCATGAGCACCCTTAGGTACCCAAAATGCACTACCATCTGAATTTGATACAATAGATCTTTTCATTGTTGGTTCCAATGGTGGGGATGAAGTGACTGCAACTATTTTCTTTGAGTCAAAAGAACTATTGCACTGTGAAATGCATGCCTCTAGCTGAAATAGAGTACCTCTCCAAGTGCCCTTCGCAAGCACCATAGCTCCTCTAATCATCTTGCATCCTTCTTTCGAGAAGACAACTTGCACACCTACATCATTCAATTTAATTATAGAAAGCAAGTTTCGTGCCAAGCCTAGGATGTGCATAACCCCAGAGATCCCCTTCACTCATCCATCAGGGAATCAGATTGTGACTCTTCCACGGCCAACTATCTTCAGATGAGAGTCATCACCCAAGTACACTCTTCCACCATTGAACTCTTCACACTTTGTAAACTAATCTCGATGCGAGGTCATGTGAAAAGAGGCACCAGAATTAATCAGCCACACATCATCAGATGCATGGGTGGCCAAGGCTGTGATCAAAGCATCACCATCATCTTGTGACTTGTCAGATTCAGAATCAGATATCTTCTTTTTCTTCTTCTCCTCCTTGCACTCCTTTAAAAAATTTCTAGATTTACCACAATTCCAACAGAGAGCCTTGGACTTTCCAGGAGATTTGGATCTCCCATGGGATTTGGATCTACCCTTCTCATCTTTTTTGCCCTTCTTTTTCCCTTTTCTCCTTTAGTCTACCATGAACTGCAAGAACGTCTTTGGCTGACTCAAATGTCTTTCTCCGCATCTCTTCAGATAACAGTGAAGACACTACCTCATCCATCTTGAAGGTGGTTGTAGTGCTTCTGATGGCCATTAGAAGATGATCCCACGAGCCTGGCAAGGAACAAAGCAAGGTCATACAATGATTCTCCTCCTCCATCTTCACACCAATGGATGTCAATTGTGCAAATATCAGATTAAAAGCATTCATGTGATCTGCAAAAGATACTCCATCTTCCATCTTCAAAGAAAACAACTTCTTTTTTCAGGAACAACTTGTTCACCAGGGACTTGGCCTGATAAACATCTCCCAGCTTCTTCCAAAGTTCTTTCATGGTCTTCTCCTCATGGATATTTAACAAGACAGAGTCAGCTAGACAAAGTCTTATAAGACCCTTAGCCTTCTGATCTTTGAGATCTCAATTAGCTTGTGTCGTTGCCATAGGTTTTTACTGGAAATTGTTTCCCATAGGTCTCGATCAACAAGCATGTCTTCCATTTTAAGTTTCCACAACTAGAAATTGGTGTCGTTAGACTTCTCCACCTCTATTCTTTCAGATGTGTCTGCCATCTCCTTCTTACAACAAGATTACATAATACTCTACACAAACTCCCACTCAATTTAAGATCAGCTCAAAAACCCCTACCCAACAACTAGGACCAAAGGTGATCAAGCTCTGATGCCAACTAAAAGGAAGCAAGGTGTGCAGAAAATACTTCCTACGCTAATCTAATGAGAAGAGATGTATACAAATTATTTTCAATCTTTACAGTTACAGTGATATTAACACAACAACAGAGATATTGCAACAATACACACACATAGAATGTAGACAAAAGAGAGAGAGACAAGATATAACGTGGAGAAAACCCTTTCAGGAGAAAACCCCCACACTCCAAAACATGTACAATGTATTATCAAAACAAAGAATGTTTACAACACACTTGCAATGCAAGTCTTCCAGGAGTCTTCGACACTCATATCTAGAGATATTCCAGTAGCATAATAGTATCTGTCAATAACACTATGCATCTCCCATCCAAGCACCTGTATAAATAGAGTTTACAAAGCAAAATAGAAACCTTCTAAAGATGGGCATCCATCTTGGCCTCATGGCCCAAAACCCACGCCTAAGGACACTTGTCCAACATTTCAACATGGATTTTACACTTGTCATATCACTCCATTCCAATGTGGGCACTAGTCCCAAGATAGGCTATGATAGATGCTCTTACGCACCTTACAGCTGTCATAGAATCTATCATAACTGACAACACTTACAGCTGTAAAAGAAACTATCATAACTGACTAAAAATGGCATATTCCTCTTACAACATGTCATAACCCACTTTGGGCGCCCAAAGATGCCTTCCTCAAAGATGGTCTTTGACACATGTCTTCACCTGTCATAGAATCTTTTATTCTCGACTCTTACGCGTCATAGAATCTGTCATAAGAATTCGTCATAACTCCTTACACACTGCACAAGATGCCAACACATGTGTGATGCCCACATTTCCCATGCGATCACGACACGTAACACACGTGTCATGTCCACATTTGTCATGTGGTCATGACATGAAATATCAAAAAAATTTCACGCATCCCTAGAAACCCCATCACACGTGTCAGCGTGCTCGGTGGCAATACGCATAAGGCGTAAACATGTCAATCAAATGCAGGGTAATGTGAACACGTATGCATTCCCCTACACGATGAAGGCCAACTAGAGGGTCGATGCGACGTGAATAACATCGTTAATAGGGTAGGATCAAAAATCAAAACCCTAGGTTTACCTAAGTGGATGATGGGATTTCGACACAAGTCAAAATCAAAAGTCTAATTCTAAAGCATAAGAATACATTTAGTAGCCTAATAATAAAGTCGTCAAACTTGTAAAAATCAATAATTTAGCACTACGCAAGATTAAAATTTACTAACTAAACTATACCCTAGATTTCAAAAAAATTCGGCAGCATAACGCCTCACGGGCGTGATTAGGGTTTATTTTTAATAAAATATTTTTGGTCAAATGTATACTAGGTTTGCCAAGTGATTAAAGATGAATGATTTATTTGGTTATTTAATTCTCACTAAATTAAATAAATTAATAAAATAAAATAAATAAATAAATATTAACTTTAAAAACTAATGTCCACATGCATTTAAAACTAATCTCAATTAATCAATACAATATTAAAATTTGGGAAGAACCTTAACTAATTTAATTAAATCCCACGGCAAAGTTTTTAAATTAAAACATTAAGCAATATGCTCTAACTTAATCACCCTACCTTTAAAAGGCCTCACAATTTTTCAATAATAAAATGACTTCCCAAAACCCAATATATATATATATATATATATATATATATATATATATATATATATTCCTTCTAACATATTAAACATTTCAAACCACATGGATAAATTAAAATCCCAACTTAAACCAAAAACAAGAGAGGGAAAAAGAAAGAAAGCAAAATAAATAATAAAACTAATTTAAAATCCCTCACTTGCCCTAAAAGTCATCCTATTAAAAAAAAAATATCCTTATGGAGACAAGAACCAAACCCTAGCCTCCATAACATTTTCTCATTCTCTTCTCTCCTTTCTTCTTCATTTCATTTATCCTCTTTTTTTTTTTTGTTTTCTTTGTTGCAGGTTAAAGAGAAGAGGAAGCCATGATTGAAGCTTCAAAGGTATACTCGTTTAGTATACACTCATTTAGTTATATATATATATATAGTATAAACCAGAGGGTTCTTCCCTTTTTTTTTGTCTGAGACCGGGTGTATATACACCCGAAACATATATATATGAATGTTAACCAAAACTATGCTGCAAAAATCCATTGGGGCCGAATGGCCCAAGACAGAGGCGTTTTGTGTTACGACCGCCGCCGAAATAACTTTTAACATGCTGAGAGTGTTTGTATTAATGGAACCCACAGGTGATACGGGGGAACGGGTGCAGGGGTATGAAGGGCGACGAGAGTGAGGGGAGAGGGAGGTGTGGAGGCGACGGGGAGGGGGATGTGGGGAGGGGGCCGAGCCCCACCCACATCCCACTATGGTGGGGTGTGGATGGGGCTCAGCCCCCTCCCCACACCCAGGCTCTCTTCAAACGGCGGCAGTGGGGGTCGAAACCCCCACCTCAAACACACACTGCAATTTTTTTTTTAAATAACACATATCTCTTTTTATTATATATGGCAGCAATAAATGTAATTCAAATATATATACATCCATTAACATACACAAATTTTTATTTGTTAAACAAAGCCTGTGTGTGTGTGTGTGATACTCAGCCAACAGCAACATGATTAAACACACATGCATTAAAACTGATAATATATATATATGAATGATTTAGAATGAACATACTTCCACATAAAATAATGGTGATAAGGAATTTAATACAGCCAACATATACCTTTATATATTTTTTTTTTGAGACAAGGTAATTCAAATGGGTATATTTGTGGAAACAAAGGCAAATAGATTTAAACTATATAATTTTCCCATTCACTTGAAATTTAAAACAGCAATGTCTATCTTTTTTTTTCTTAAGAGCAATGCCATTTTCATTTGGTCTTTCATATACAAAACAGCAGCTATCTATTTTTTTTTGTTGAAATAAACTTATATCATACCTATAAAATAGAACAACCATTTTTACTTACATTCACATATTTCTCATACACATAACATTTAAAAATCAGCATCTGTACTTTCATTACTAAAAACATAAAAGTTTATATACAACTCAAAAGTAAATATTTGTTTTACAACTCGAGAGAGCACCATCACTCTCTAATAAGTAACACATTCACAAACAGGCCAACATTGGCCATACTCTCTCAAGAGAGCCCAAACTAACAATCACAAGAAGTGAAGTATTGTTTTCTTCAACATCACATAGCTCCAAGATCTTGCAACAACACAGGGAAGGGAAAGAAGCCACCAACAACTACTCTCATCCCTACCATAGACTCACTCATGAGTCACCCTCGAGTTAGGAGGTCATCCTCACACAAGGTAAACACACACACCACATCACAATAAAGCATACAACACCAAAACATTATACTCTCATGGTTTTCACATAACAAAACTCACCCAAGATGAGTTTAATGGGGTAGGGGAGTGGATATCACTCAACTCAAGAGTGCCACTCCAAAAACTTCCCAACACAATTTCTTCTCAGGGCCTCAAGCCAACACTTAAAACATCATTTTCACAAAACTTCCTCTTGGTTTTCAAACCATTGTAAAATACTCATTTACACATATTACCCTCAAGGCTAAAAATCCCACAAAAACAACGATGTGACCCCGAGGAGGTTCACTCCTCCCCCACCCCACACCTGTTGAGCATTCTCTCCAAATGGGGAGGCTCTCACAACTCCCATAACCAATTTTCCCACAACATCAAAGCAAAAATACAAAATAGAACTCACACACACATCATACAAGTAAAGAAAAAAAAACATAAGGAAAGGCATTTGCCTTGAGTCCAACCTTTTAAAGCCCAAATAGAAGATAGTTGAGAAGAGCTCCTCTATCTCCTTCTCCATGTTTAGCCTCCTACCTTTTTCCTCTAACTTTCTCCCAAAAGCAACTAAAATTTAAAAATTCCAAAAAGATTCAACAACCCTCTCCCTCTCTTCAAAAGGGATTAAAATAGGCTCTTCTCATGAGCCTGGAGGAATGGGGAGATGACACATGTCACCTCCTCACTCCTCCACACAATCACTTGCAAGACTCTTGGAATGGGGTGGTGACACCTATCATCCACCCATTCCACCAAGTCTTTCTCCCATCCACTTGCTCTCTCTCACATATGTGGGAGAGATAGATGGAGCCAAAGGAGGAGTGGGTACCACATGTGCCCCAATCATCTCCTCCTAAGAAAGCCCACACAACTCCAAGGTACCCTCACCAATTGTAGGAGAGGCTTGGAGTTTAGTCCTCCACAATTAGGGGGTCTTGAAGACTCCCCCAACCTAGGAAAAAGGGAAGGAAAAGGTTGAGTGTTTGACCCACTCATCCTCTCCCTCCCAAACTTCCATTTTCGTCACTTTACTTTAGGGTGAAGTTAAAGTGACCAAATGGGAGTTTACCTAAGGGTAAATAAGCTCAAATGGTCCCTAGACCCTAGGGGTACAACCCAGGGTCAATTTTAACCCATTTTGAGCACCATAGGTTGAGTAAAAACACATAAAAAAAGGGTCTCAAAAATTAAAACCAAAAATAAAATTCAAAAGAACATTACACTTAACAACACCAATTAAAAATCAAATATAAGAAGGGGTAGACCTAACCAAACTAACATCACACAACCACATTACAAAATTTCATCATACATCACATAGTTGATCTTGGTTTCTCTTGGAACTAGATCGGCTTTACATGGGAAACAACATAGTGTGTGGGATAATCTCCGATTATCCGTGGCTTAGTTAGAAACACTTGCGCACTCAAATGAAATGTTAATCCAATATGTATATAATAGCCGAAGCAAAGTGAAACATACACTCATCATCACATGATCATAAAAACAGCAAAGAATCGCATCATAATAAATTCTTAATTTGCATTTCAAAAATCCATCACAAGATAAGATCACATAATAAATCTCTAACAAAAATCTCATGAATAGTATCCCAATAACATCATAATGTAAATCATATGTCTAACATCATCAGTGAATCAATATCAAGGTCTAATATCATCGTAATCATGCTAACCATAATAAATCCACATAAAGCATAAAGTCTAATAGTCCTGTAAATCGAGAACAATAGTCCCATAAGTCTAATATGTGTCTCCAACAGTAAAATAAAGTAGTCAATATAAGGGAATGAAATGGTAGGCCTCACAACATGGTAGAAAACCTTTACCACAATATGAGACGCCTATATCCACATAGGATGAGTTGACCATCCTAGTCACATTACAAGTGGAGTGACAACTCACCATGCCACTTCACATTAAATGACAAAACATGATGTGCAACATAAATTACATCATAGGCAAATAAATAAATACATAATCAAATAATTAATGCTAGGAATTACCAAGGTTGACACACCTTAATTCCCAACACTTTTATGGAGCGACAAGAGAAGACAACACAATTGCTACTCCAAACACTTCAAAACATGAACAATACAATCAATGCTCTTAGGCCTAACCAAAACAATGGAAGAGATGTTAATTCCAACCATTCTGAGAATAACAATAGAGCTCCATTAAGATCATCACCTAGATTAACAAGGCCTACATTCTTACCTAGAGAAGAGCAGCCAAGAGAAGAAGAAGAACCGAACATGGCAGCAAATGACATTGATGAATATGTAGAACATATTAAAAAATTGATCCTGGTCTTAGAAGACATATTCCATTTAGAGAATATTGTGATGCAAGAATAAGAAATACCTCAAGAAAAGAAAGAAGGCAGCCCAACAAAGATTTACGACAAAGAGTAAGATAACTCTTCCCAATTTTGACGATTCGAGGAAGGTCACTGCACGAGCATGGATCCAATAACTAGATACATATTTTACTCTTAGCCCCATGATAGAAGATGATGGTATTAGTTTTATCATTCTACACTTAGAGGGGATTGCACACAATTGGTGGCACCATGGAATTTTCACACAAGGGCATCAACATGTGAAGACGTGTGATGAATTTACACATGAACTTATAGATTAATTTGATCAAAAGCATCCCGAAAGACATTACAAAGAGTTGACACAATTAAAATTGTTTCCCCTAAATTGAAAGTTTGGTCCATTTTGGTTTTCTCCTTCTCCTTGTATTGTGTTTCCAAATCCTAGTCCCAACTCTCTTCTTCTATTGGCAAATTCGTCTTTTCCCAAACTCAAGGTTTGAAGTTTTCTTTTCTAAAATTCTTGTTGCTAGCAATTTTGATTTTTCTTAGAACTTGACTTTCTCCTTTGTTGGGAAAGTTCTCTATCGGCAAACTTTGTCGGGAAAATCTTAAGTCTGCGAACCATGTTGGCAAAACTTTGAGTTCACAAACTCCCAACTTCCCTGACAGCGTTTTATTATAAAGCGTCTTGTCGCTTGCCCACCGCTTCTCTATCTATCAGCTTTCTTTAGCTTTCACGAACTGATTTTTGATTCTTTAGTTGTGAATTTTCCCAATTCCACGATAACCCAACAGTGGTCCTTATCTTTTCGTCAAAGTCTCCTTTATCGGTTTTTTCTACTTTTCATGAACTTGGCTCCATTGCTCTTTAGTTCTTGAGTTTTGTTTTTCACCGATAAGTCGATAAGCCGACAACCCTCTTTTGTGTGTGTCAAACGTCTTCTGTTGATAAAAGAAGTGTCTTATGTTCACATCCTTTCTCAAAAGGTTTGTGAAAAGGATATTTTGCCAATCATTGTCATTTCCAAAGCATCATGAAGTTTATCAAATTGTCGCTTGATTCACGAAATCCCAAATTCGTCAATAAAGCGATAAACACATTATATTGAGAATTTATGAAGTTCGTAAAGTCCACTTTTCACCAACTAAACAAACACAGCAGTCAGAAGCTCAGTTCGTCAAATGAGAAGTTCACCAATAACCAAGTTTTGCGATGGCCAAAATTGCCGATAAAGGGAAATGAAATTCTTGATAAAGTGTTTTGGTACATCAAGTCTATGTGGCATTTATTGTAAGGCAAAGAAAAAAAAATTCTAAGGCATGAGTTCTACCTTTAGTCGGCAAAGCCTTCGGTTTGTGAACTGGTTCGTCAATTTCACAATTCGTTGATTTGTCGATTCGCTAACAAAGGCGTGGTTATGGAAGTTTGGAAGAAAGAAAAGGCTTGAAGTTAAGTTATCAGAAATATCTTTATCAAAAAAACTTTTATTTCGTGAACTAGTTCACAGGTTCGCCATTTCACCAATTCACCAACTAGGTGACAGAGAGATCAAAAGTCAAGTGTTTGAAATCTTGATTCGCAAGGACGTTGTTTTGCCGATAAAGAAAGGAATTCTACCGATAAGAGACAAAGTTGGTTAAGTAAAAAGATGACAAAGCCTCAGACAAAGGTTTGGTTTGCGAAGTGCTAAAGTTGTCGATTGAGAGGTTCGCCGACAGGCGACTTTGCCAATAGAGGCAAAAGTTGAAGAAAAGCTAGTTTGTGATTTTATAATTTTGCCAATAGAAGTTAAAGGCGTTGGAAGGCTTGGTTCGTGAAAACAACATTTCGCCGATAAAGAGTGTTTTGACTAAGTTTGAGAAAGTAAGATTTCAACGATAAAGGTGACTGTGTAATGGTTCATCAGGATGGGTTTTTGCCGATAGAAAAGAGGGAAGTGTTCGAGTTCACAGAAAGCTATATTCATCGATAAAGGCAACAAAAGCTAAGTTCGTCGGTAGAGAGATTTGTCAATAGAGAAGAAAATGGCAAAGGAAGAAAAAGGAGTGGCTTCATCGGGAAAAGTGGAGGTTTGCGAACCTTTAGGTTCACTGATAAGAAAGTTCGTCGACAGGGCAAAACGTCGACAAAGGAAAGGATAAAGCAAGAAGAGAAGAAACAAGAGCGAAGTAATGAAATGGATGGTTCGCTAAGAAGACAATTTACCGATAAGGCAAAAAGGGACCCAAGATGAAGACTAAGTGCCAAAAGGATAAATGAGGTTTTTCCTCTATTTGTAAAAGGGGAGAATTCGACGATAAAGCGAATAAATGAGGAAAAAGTTTAAAAGGAGCCTTTGCCAGGGAAATAGTGAGTTTGTGAACTTGATAGTATGTCGACTAAGCTTTTTGCCAACCAGTTTTGCCGACAGAGAGAAATAAGAAGATGCTCAACACATAGAGAGGTAAAATCTAATTTTTGATGACCCGATAGAGATTAAAACGAAGATCAATCGGATAGATTTAAAAAAGAGACTGTAAGTGAAAATTGAGGTTCTTTTCATAAGGGGCAAGTCATGGAAAAACAACTGATGTCTACAAGTACTTCTGGCCCTAGTACCTCTACCACTGTTCAGGGCACCATTTTGCAACCTCCATTTACAGGGCAAGTTGAGGTAGATGGGCCTCAATAGAAAACACATTCAAAGGATTATGTTGAAGAGAATGTTCAAACTACCAAGATAAAGTAGGGAAAACTTGTGTAGATGAACCCGTTGGATCTAAGACATTGGTCAAGGAAGACAAAGAAGTGTCTTCATAACTGTTCCTTTAATTTTCATACTTTGTTATGTTGACTCTTTTTATTATTCGAGACTATGTCTCGTTTGATATTTCAAGAGCTTTTGTTTTACCATTTTCTGTTAATTGTATAGGACAATTATATGTGAAAAAGTTAGTTCCTATCTTTTACTATATACTGTATGGGTAAAGGAGGCATCTTTTGGAAAAAAATTGTTTTCATGACTATATCATTGGGCATTGCATTTTAGAGTTGGAGTAAGGGAAACATTTTATGCAATATGTGTTATCATTTTTGAGGAGAACAAAAGTATTTTGTTCAATTTGATTTCATCAATACAAGAGGAAAAGTTGATAGTGGGTCCATTGTTTCTCTGTGTATAAGTTATTCATTCTCTGTATGTTGGATGCATGGTGTGATGAAAATATGGTATATATGTTGATCTGTGTAAAATGCCAATAAATGCTTCTTTGATTGCTAAATTATCATTATAAGTATCTCATTTCTTATGTTAGAGCTTGATACTGTATCTGGTGATTCAGTCATTATTTCCTGATCATTATTTATTCTTCTATTCATGTGATTGGAAGGAGAAATATTTGTTCGAATACTTCTGAGTTATTTCCTTGTCCACAATACATTAAGTGTTGTGGTTCAGTTTTATTTTACAATTGTAGAAAAATCCCTTTCCTCACTTTCAGGTCAAAAGTGTGCCAACAAACATAACATTTTCATGTTATGGAGTTGTACCTTCTAAAACATTCAGAGGGCAATTTATGAAAAATTATCTAACTGTTGGTGAAGTTTGTTATTGCTAAACTAGGCGAGTATTAAAAAAGTGGTGACAAAATCTATTCGCTAACAAAAGCAACAAGGTTTAATGGAGGATTAGGTGGCAGCGTTTCAAAAAAATTCAGTCATGGCGCCAGGTGTCACCAAGGGAAGACTCACATACCTATTTATTGAGGGATTGACAGAGTCACTGCATGGCTTGGTGGGCGCTCTTGATCCTACATCTCTACAAGATGCAATTAAAAAGGCATTGAGGTTGGAAGTTTCAACAACTAGGAACAAATCATACCCTAAAAATGCACCAATCGAGCAATATAAGGAACCATTTTCCCGAACTAAGTCACTACCTCCTCAATCCAACATAACGGAAGAAACCAAGAAAGAGCTTCGAAAGAAAGGGTTGTGTTATACTTGTAATGAAAGATGGGAGCCGGGTCATCGATGTTCAAAAAAGAGGGACAAGTACACAACTTAGAAGCAAAGGCAGATGAGGAAGTGGAGGGAGAAATTGAACATGAAGGGAAGAAGTGGAAACAAGATGAAGAGTTTGCAAGTAGTGCATTGGCAACACTTTCAGGTGCACCCAAGTATCATCCTTTTAGGATCCGTAGTGTGTTACAAGGTCAAAAGGTAAAATGTATTAGTTGATAGCGGTGCTACGCATAACTTTATTGATGGTCTAGTAATAACGATGAAATTAAAAGTTGAAAACTTTGAAGGTTTCAAGGTAGTCATGGCGAACGAAATCACTACCCCTTGCACACAACGAATTCAACAATTAAGCATTACCTTGGGGAGACACAAATATGTGAAGATTTCTATGTGGTGAACATAAGTGATTCAAATGTCGTTTTGGGTATTCAATGGTTACATTCTTTAGGTAGATACTATCAAGATTTTCAAAAGATTGAACTATGTTTCCAACACAATGGCAAGGAAGTAATTATGCAAGGTATATCAGATGGATCTCCAAGGGTTGTGTCATCAAAAAGGATGGAGTAGACATTTTGATCATCCCAACTTAAAATTGCTTGAGGACAAGCAATCTTGGGAAAGCCGAACTGTAATGCTCTCAGCCAGAATTATAGAAGAACACTGAAACTAATCCACCATGAGACTTCACTATTCCAATCTAATGGCTTGAAATTGAAACTATTGTGTTTGATGAATCAGCAATTGCCTAAGGTTTTAGCAAGGTTAAAAACTTTGTTTGAGTTCCTTAAATGAAGTAGTTGTTGTAGGTGCGGCCATAGGCAGTTCACTAGATCATAATCTAGTTGTCAAGATAGAGATGAAAGGTGACCCCCTTTTTATGCTCTTATCAAGTTTGAACAGGAGTTGGAAGGACAATCAACCTTCCATGCTCTTGGGCTTGATCAAGGAGGACAGAAAGCCTCCAAGGTGGACTGAGAGTTGGAAGGACAGCCCACCTTCCATGCTCTCGACAAGTTAAGGACGACCAGCCTTGATATTGTCATTTGCAAGTATTTCCAAGGAATTCATGATGTGATTGGCTATGAGGGCTGTGCTATGATGTATTGATCTAAATATTAATGATGCTATGATGTATTGATCTAAATATTATCATAATTTCTTGATCTTTAATATTTCTAATATCATTTCTAGTGCTTATAATTGTTTGCAGGGAAAAAAATCAAGAATATCCCCAAAAGGGACATTACACATTGTTGCAAAGGGTTGGTGGGAAAATACCTGGGATGTAACTTATGTTGTTTGTAGTCTATATTTAGGTGATAGGGGATTTTGGTCAGTAAATGTTTTTGTGATGTACTCTCATTAGTTGATTTAAATGACAGAATGCAAATTGTTATGAATTTCATCTCCATTTGTGTTCTATAAGTGACAATTGAGAATAAGATCAAGGATTTATTGTTTCTCCCATAATACATTTGCTATTATGAATTATTGTATATTAGTTCTTGTTTCAAGCAAATAGTAATTCTTTCATGCTAAATAATAGTCATTTACGATGCAAAAGGATATTCAAGAAGGATCTGGATAGTGTTTGTCATCATTGAAAAATCAATATAAATGTTGGGACATTGGTATATTTAACAAGATAAATCGATTTTCAATTTGTCAAAGTATCATTTGCAAAGTCATACAAACCACATTGACTCTGTTATCCCAGAACATGCACCAATCTTGAAGCTATGTTAATTTCCCAACCACCCATACACATTCAAAATGATAAATCATACTTGTCATGTAATTTATTTCTAATTATCCACCGCTTTCATAGTATTTGTTAAAGGTCGAAAGTCAATTTTATTCATAAGTCTAGATATCTTAATCTCTTTATATTCCCTGTGGAAAAAATTTACTATCCAACACTGTGATTATTAACTAAGTCATATTTCCATAACCAATGTTTAAGAAGGGAAACCAACCTAGGTTTTGTAGAGTCTAAAGTGCAAAGGAGATTGTCTTTCAAACAAAATACCCTGTTCGTTGGCCATTTTCCACTAGTTTGTCTAAAACCCAAAATAGTTTAAGAATTGGTGGGGTATAATTTGGAACACCAACACAACCTGCTCAATATCGGATCCCAAACAAGTAATCTGCCTCCCCTTGACCCAAGGGTGAGAGTTAGACACCAAAGTGGGAAGACCCTTCTTGCAACGAACAACCATCCAGGAAACACCATCATCAAAAACATTTGATTGAGGAGAAAGGAGAAGGGGGTCCTCTACACATCCTCCACCAAAACCACCTCCTGTGAGGAGGGAAAATGTCGAAACATGGAAGTCAGAAGCTACACAGAATTAGTAGGCATAGCTAGGGCAAGGAACCCACCACAACAAGGAATGGGTTCAGGAGAAGAGATCTCGGTGAGAATCGCCAAATCCGCATCGCCCTTGGGGAAACCGCCGTAGAAGCAAGATCTGTTATAGCGGAAACTGGAAAACTGTCATTCTAAGAGTCAAAAAGAGTAATAGTCAAGTGTTAAGTGAGGGCATTCTGCCACCATGACGATGGGCCCACCTTACGACAAAAATAGTCAAACACCATGTGACCAATGGAGAAGCATCATCGACAATAGAAGGAAAGAAAAATCTTTGTTATGTGAGCTCCATTCTTTAATTGCAAAAAAGGAAGATTTTTGACAGAGATCTAGAACCGTTTAGTTGAAAGTTGGGGACAAGAACACTAAATTAAGGTGGTTGATGGGGTCTAGGTTTGGCAGAACCTTGCCTCGGTGGACTCTTCTGGCAACTCTACTGCTTTCTTTAGTCTTGCCAACTTATTGCTTGCCTACCATATTCCACAAGTGGATAAGATGGATGTGTTAGTATGGGCTACTACCCCCACAAGTTTCTCCTTGCTCGCTAATCCTGGCTCCTCCCCCTTCTAAGGTTGATTATGACATCTTTTAATCGCCAAGATCCATAATTTTTTCGGATTGTTGCCCAAAACAAAATTCTCACTACCAATAACTTAGCCATGAGAGGGTTTGCCCTGCCTAATAGATGTGCTCTCTATTAGGTTGCAACTAAATCTATCATGCATTTGGTTTTGGGTTGCTCCTTTTCTTGGGAGTTGAGGAGTTTGCTTTCTCTTTTCAATGTGGATTGGTCTTTCCCCTATTCTTTCTAGGACCTAATTGGGCAAATGGTTTTTCTTAACCCTTCTTTGAAACTGCTTTAAAATCTTTTATTGCCACATGCGGCTTGGGGGCTGTAGAAAGAACACTATAACAGAGTTTTTAGGGATCAGAAATCCACAGCTTCTAGAATCTTCAATAAAATTTGCATGGTTGTTAGGTAAAATTTTATTGTGGCAGCTAAGAAGAGAGCTTCTTCCTCTTCTAAAATTACAATGTCCAAGAAGGAGCTTGAGGTTGCTCATGGTTAGAAGCTTGGGTTTGATATTGGCATGGCTTTTAGGGGGGTTAACGCTCATATGCTTAACACCAAATGGTCTCCACCTCAACCAAATTGGCTCAAGTTGAACTTAGGCAGTGCTTCTAAAAGTAATTTCAGCCCTTCAGGAGGGGCATAGTGTGAAAATGATGATAGAGGGAAGATGTTGGATGCCTTTGCTATTAACTTGGGAACCTAGACTAACCATTTGAGAAGCTACTGCTACCTATCATGCTTTAAAAATGGCGAAGTATTATGAAGCACAATCTATTATTATGGAAGAAGACTATGAATATCATCAATTGCATGAAAAGAATAAGCCAACCTTATTGGACTATAGAAAATTTGATTTTTGATTTTGTAGTTGCCCTCAATAGCATGAAACAAGTGGACATTACACACATCTTTTGTGAGGCCAATGAGGTCGCTGACTTTTATGCCAACTGGGATGTTAGCCACACGAGTAAAAGATGTTGGAGTGGATATGATGACTCCCCCCAAGGGTGGCTTCCCTACTTGCTAACAATATGGGGAATCATTAATGTTTCTCCATCGATTTCCTATGGGAGATGTTTCTTCAATAATTTCCTTCATGAGAAGTCTTTTCATATGTGGTGGCAAGCAGTACCTCTCCTATGCTTCTAGTGAGTTCAGTCATGTTGATAATTGGTTGTGGCAGTGTTTTTGAGTGGGGTTAAAGGTGGTTTTGGCTGCACATTGTTGTGATTTTGTGAACTGTTACCATGGGTGAGGATAGGAACAAGATAGAACCTACTAGCTACAGTTACTTTCAGAGCAACCCCAAGGTGTGGATGATCCTGACTGATGGGGGGATTACCCCAAAGGTGGTCTTGGCTGCACATTGTTGTGATTTTGTGAACCGTTACCATGGGTGGGGATAGGAACAAGATAGAACCTACTAGCTACAGTTACTTTCAGAGCAATCCCAAGGTGTGGATGATCCTGACTAATGGGGGTATTACCCCTCTATTGGAGAGGTTGAATGGTTATTATACTACCCTTGCAATTGATTTTGCCAATAATTGGAACAAGAAGAGGGTGGTTACTCATGGTCTAGATTTTGTGGTGACCAAAGAGCTGGTTGTTGATGTGATTGGTTTGTCGACTCAGGGAACTAAAAAATTTAAGAATAGGAGAATTGGGGAAGATGTTATTTCAATTTTCCTCAAGGAAAGTGAAAATTTGAAGAAGCCACAATCTAGGCATGCCCAAAGTTCCCTTAAAAGGCCTTGGGATGAGATCGTTATCTTAAAAGACCTTTCAGAATAATTTTAAATCCCTTTATTCCTATCATTTTATGCTGCTAAACCATTTCCACTATCAATGTTTGCTGCTAAACCATTTCCACTATCACTTTATGCCCCTCTTCACCAAGGTTTGATTTTGTTGATCTTTAATTTTATAAGAACTAGCAACCCCCAGTTCCCTAGCCCCCCTAACAAAATTGCAAAAATGCTAGACTGGTGTTAGATTCTTCCTCTGAGACAAGCTCTAATTTGCTTCGTAAGGATTCTAACCCTATCGAGGATAATTCCAGGGAAGTTGAAGAATCTAAGGCGACAGTCAAATTCTGGTGACTCACTCGATCTAGTTTCTCAAGAGCATGTGAATTTGGCTATGAAAGAGAAGGGTGGTGGTGCCTTCAGTAAAGGCGAGGCTTCTATGGTGGGTAAAAAAGAGTGAAGGTGATTGATTATCAAGAATTGAGCTCTAGGGAGTTTGTGAATTTCCCTAAGAATAAGAGAATTGGTGCCAAGGTTGGTACCCCTAAGAGGAAGGCGGGTGAAGGGTCTAGAAGGGGAATCAAGAAGAAGTTGGCAAGGAATGATGGCAAGCAAAGAAATGAGAATAGAGGTAAAGGGAAAACGAAGGCTTTCATTCAACCCACCATAGGGGCAGTTTTTTCCAAGTATTCAAGACCCTTGTCCTAGTCCTCCGAAAGGCCCAAAGCTGTCTCACTGTAGCCCTGAGTTCTTGGAAGCCGTTGCAGAAGCGGTTAACCAAATTATTGGTAAGATGGTTGATCTCCATGAAGCTTTTGAAGCTCACCACAATCTAACAAAATGATTTTCCCTGGAAATCAACAGACTGAATGTTAAACTATCCCTACTGGATAGAAAGTTTAAAGGAGCAATTCTTGTGCCAACAAAGGAGGAGGTTATATTTAAGAACTAGGATGTTGTGCCTTAGATTAATAAACTTAATATATTTAAGAACTGGGATGTCATACCTTGGATTAATAGACTTCTAAGCAAGCTAACGAAAATTTTGTGTTAGTGAAGGAGATCCAACACATCAAGGAAAACGTGAATAAAGTGGTTGAGGTGAGTAAGTGTACCATCAAAAATAGCTCATGGAAATAAAGCTACTTAGTGAAAAATTGAAAAAAATCATCTAAGGGTGCTGGACTCCCTCAAGCTCAGGTGGAGAAGCAGAATGGAGCTTAACTCTAGAGCTGGAAGCAGCAAGAAAAGGAACCAGAATGATGAAAGAAAGGAGCTTCAAGAATTTGTGGACCTTCATGATAGCTTCTACCACGAGGAACTGGAAGCAGCAGATTCGCAGAGACACTCCATAGCCTATGATGGTTACTAACTAGTTTAATCACTTGTTATGCTTGTTTTCTGTTCTGGATAGTTTGTATTGTTAGTTTGACTGTTCCAGCAGCTTTGCTACAGTTTTGTTGTTGGCTGACTGATGTTTAACTGATGCCATTCTAGTTGTAACAAGGTTTTAAGTCCTTTCAAAACCTGTTTTACCCTTTAATCAAAACTAGATGACAAAACAATCCCCACATGATATAACAAATACGTATCCAGACTAACCAAATAATGTGAAGCATGGAGAATGATTCATATACAAAATTCGTAGTGTTAAAGAAACCAGACCAGTAGTTATCCAATGTCAGTGAACACATGCTCAAAGATCAATTTATATTTAGTATCACTACCAATCTCAGGCCTGAAACCTGAAGATGTGATGGCATGCTCAGCAATTCATAATAGAAGATTAATTAGTGCTAGAGTTTTTATTAAATTGTTTTTTCCCATGGGAAAGTCGTAGTTCAAAGTTCATACTTTCTGTCATTAACTACAAATTATATGTATATTTAAAGTGTATGATAAGGATCAACGGTACATGTAAGGCCATATAAAATCCAATCCTAAGAAGATCAAACAGAATCCAGTCCAATTTGCAGCAAATAGATACAAAATAGTTTATCTTGGCATGGTCAAGATCCTTCAAATAACTACCCTGAATGCATAGAAATTTCTCTTGAAGTATAAGAATAGAGACTACCTCCTATCCTGCATTCCTCTGACAATAAACATCATCTTTGCAGTCACTGAAACATTCTTTTACATATTTAAAATATACAATTTACAATTTACATTCTTCTATGTATGAACATTTCTTCTGTAACTGTGAGAAATTAATTTATTGCAATTTTCTGCTTAGAAGAGATCGGCATTCCCCAACCTACAATTGCATCATCATTAATATTAGGAATCATCAATTTCATAATTGATGCCTCAATGAACACCTCATAATGATCTGATTGTGGAAAACTGAGAGGAAAGGAAATGAGTTTGCTCATCTTCCCAGAATATACAGGTAAATGCTTTGAAATACGCTTGTCTTTTGCATATAGTACATGAAAAAGCGAAGACAAGAAACTAATGTCTGTAGTTTAAGAAAAAAACTGCTATACCTCAGAAAATTCCCCATGACAGGTGCATGATGATAGCTGATCATCAGAAGGACAAATGTATTGTCAAATTTCAAACAGCTGTGAATTATGGAAACTGAGAGCATGGAAACATTCGTCATGACGTCAATGTCTAGATCCAAATAACCACCAAGGCTTCTTCCTCTTCATTTCAGAAGCATTTGGTATATCTGTAAATTATTGCAAATGAAATGTATATTTAGCTTCCAGGAAAACACTTATGAAAGTTAGAACATGTAATACAATAAGATGATGTGACCATTGAGCTCATTAGAAAAATAGAAACAAAGTAACATATCTTGATTGTCTATTAGGCTTACCTCCCTCAGGATATATAGAATTATAGTGCACTTCTGCCCAAAAGCTCAAGAATATCACTAAAATACAGCAAACAAAAGCATATAAAATTGTTAAAAAGGAATATTTATTTGAAAAGATAACCATCATTGAGAATCAAATATCTAATGTACACAAATATGCTAAAATATAACACAAAATGTGGCAAGATGCCATAATCTTCAATATACTCAGAAATTAAATAACCTTAAGATATGTTTACACTATACAATATTCCTAGTAATTTTAGTGTACAATCAGCTTCAAAATAATGTACAAACCTGCTAACCGTTCTTTCTTTGCTACTCACTAGAGGGTATTCATAATCCATAATTTTATTGCAAGCATATATGCCATCCAATACATATTAGACCGACCAATTGCCAATTTTAACTTATTCCACATAAATCATACATCTGACCCAATACAATAGTTACTTGTTAGGCCCATCCTATCTAAACATAGTTTTATGCATAGCTTTGAAAATTGGCAGAGTAGTCAAGAGGGTTTGAGGGAACTGATTCCATAGTGCAGACTTGCTGCAAGGACTCAGCAAGTCTGCCAAGCAGACTCACCAGACACACTTGCTCCCATTAAGAAGGATGGCATCATCAAATACTAATTATAACATTGATATTAATGCCATCTTAATCTTCCACATCGTTTCCTTTGGCAGTTAGTGTTGATCTTTTCAATACCATTATGCATTTGTAATAAAAAGCTATGTCGATTACCGACATACTACATTCCAAGCATTGCAACACTATTGCTTCTGGATGAAATTCCCCAGGCTTCTCTAATTCACCCATATTGAGTTGACAGGCAGCCAACAGGGCCTAATAAGTGTTTTAAAGTTTAAACCACTGTATTTACATTGTTTATCAGTTGTTCATAATTTCAATGAGGAACATATAAATCTTCTTTTAATGACATGCAGTCGTTCTCTTTAGAACCTAGACCCAAAAAAATGGGAAAAGCATTTATTTTGGAAATACTGTTCATTAATGAAATTTTATAGTTTGTTGTCTCTCAAATTCCTTCCGTCAACCTCCACTGGCCAATTTCTTGAAATCCATTTAAATATTAGTATTAATTTCTAAAACCACTATCAGACAACCTACTTTTAATTGTTTCTGTGATACCAAATGATTTATATTACAAAATAATTCTTGCATCAAATTGTCATATCCTTCATTTTTTCTGATTTTCTCTTTTTGCTTATCATTGTTTCTTCTTTTTTGTATTTTTACTTGAGATTTGGAACAAACTACAAAACTTTTACCATTTCCTTCACATACTTTTAAGTTGTTTTCCTTTTGCTCTCCCTTGCCACTCTTTCTGGTATGCAAACTATTTGACCAATGTTGACTTTCTAATGCATTGCCGTTGCTGTTGAAATGGTGATCAATGGGAATGAATTAAGGAGTTCTTCCGTAAATGCAATTGTATAAGAGAAGTACTAACAGCCATGAATCTCTGAGATGGGACATAAACCCAGTATATTTTGTCTTAAGATGGAGCTAAGTTCCAATCCTTCTCCGTGTTACAGGATGGGGCTTGATTTGGTATATTTCATGTCCCAAGGTGTGCCCTAATCCTGGTATTCTTCTTTGTCCCAAGCTAGGGGCCTAGCTATATTTTCCTTGTCCAAGATGGACCCCAGGCCTAGGGCTGGTTTGAACTCCTCATTCAAATGGATCCAGCTCCAATATTGAAAATTCATGTTCAATATTATCCTTGTGCACAATGTGTTTGTACCCATACAGAAAAATTCATAATGTGTCCAGTTTCGAGTTAAACCCTCAACCATTCTCTAATCACGAGTCATAATATAGAGCATTGGTCATGGTCATTTGCATTGTTTTGGTTGTCTTTCATTCATATTTTTGCAGGATCTGTGAATAAGCTTTTAAATGTCCATTGTTCCATCACTCCTGTATGAAGGTTCAGCTGTAGCAGAAGATTAAAAGAGACCTATTGCAGGTTTGAGCATTGAAACATCGGACCTTGTTTCTAGTCAAGTTGCAGGCCTGTTAAGTGGCACGCTCCACAGAGCAAGGAGGGGAAGTTTGTGTCGGAAGTTTGTAATTACATATACAAGTGTGCACTACACAACGAAGAGCAATTTTTGTGATTAATTCGAAACTTGCAGGTGAATACATGTACAGGCGCATGCCTGGAAGCTGGGAAAATAAAGTTTGAAGTCAACACCTGCTAACACCTCTATAGGCATGCACCATATAAAGGATAAAACAAGCATTCAAACTCAAGGTCTGCAATTGCACTTGGTGGTGCATGCCCATGTAAACAGAGTTTGATCTTCAAAATAATGGACTGTACCCTATAATGGATGCGTGAACTTTCAAAGATAAAGGACTGCAAGCTATTTAAAGAGAGTGTCTATTCGGGAGCAGTCATAACCTTTCAAAAACCAAAATTAGATTTAATATTAATAGAGATGCATCAGTGCAAACAGCAGATCAGCAAAGCTTTTATTTCAGTACCAGAGCAGATTGTAAACATTTTGTCATATCAGCAGCAGATAAAGCAGAGCAGCAGCAGGAATCTATATCAGGTTCAAAGATAGCAGTGATCAATATTTCCAGCACCTGGGTTCAATAATTATTGTCAAATTTCAGCAAGCTTACAGTCTTCTACAGCAGAAGCATTTAACATTCATCCACAAACACTGATTCTTGCAGGGCGCACCTTATATCAGCAGTAATTTTCATCAAATTTCAGCATGTTTTCCTTGGCAGGGCATCCATCTCTTTCTTCAGCGAGAGTTTGCAATCTTCAAACTCAGATTCTCTGATACTCTGCCAAAGCGCTTAGGGTTTTCTAAGAGATTTTCAGTCATCATAATCAATTATACTATTCAAAGTATCTGAGGGTTTGGTCACCATTTCAGTGAGGTTATAGCAACAGCCATTCATGATACCCTTGTTTTCAAATATATATCAGCCAGGTCAGAATAGTGATGGTGAGTGGAATTTCAGATTTACAGTGTTGATATCCAGACGGATAGGGTTTCAAAGATGACAAACCCATCATTTTGGCGATTGTTTCAAAGCTGGTTAGGGTTTTGTCATGGTTCCAACTTCCAACAATTCTAAAACAAGATATCAGCATATATAACATCATCGTTTTGGGCACATTTATCAAACCCTATGGAGTTTTCAGAATCTTTAAGGTTGCAAGTTGTGACTAGGATTTGATGCAACGTCAACAGAATTAGGGTTTTCAGATTCAAAGCATCAAGGAAAATCGAGTTTCAAAACTTTTTCAGAAGATTTGCCATGATAGAGCAGATGAACTTCGTCAGAAACACCATCAAAAGTGCCCATTAGAATTTGCTATTTTTTAGTCATCACCATTTTTGAGAAGGCTATTTTTAGATCAACTATTTTAGAAAACCTTCTAGAAGGTCTATTGTTAGTTTGTAGTAACTTTTACGAGGGGTCTACCTAAAGATTGCCTAAGTTAGGATTTAGTATTAGGAATTTTTTTTTTAATTAATTAATTTTTTTTTTTTTATACAATAGTTTTGTGAACATTATAAATAAGTGCTCTGGGCACATAGTTTAGGATTCATGATTGTAAATTCAATAGAATTTGGTAATGTGTCTTTGCTTCCAAATTGTTGTTGGAAGTGTTTTGTCTTATGTGTTATTATGCTTTTAGGAATTGAATATCACTGGCATTTCTTCAAAGCTTTGTATTGTAGTAGGTGTTGAGTTGGTTGTTGTAGCTTTGAATGCAACTACCGTGTTTAGCTTCTAATGTCTTTTGTATGAGTGCTGAGATAGATTAAATTGCTTTTAGCAAGTTTGCAAAATTTGAATTGCAGGTTTACTCAAAGTTGGTGATTGTGTATTTGTATTGATTCCTTAATTCAATCTACCAAAGCGTTTGTGTCCTGTGTTTAGGCCTATTCAATCCTTGTGTACTTGCACTGCTTAATCGCTGCATTTAGCTAAAGAACTAAGGATGGTAGTAGTTGTAGGGTTTTTATTCAATCAAAAAACATAAAAACATTTTGCCTTGAGGTGAAGTGCATATCAACCTTTTGCCCTAGGCAAATCCAAAAAGACACACCTTTAGTTTTGTTCAACATGAGCATGAACCAACTAGAAAACACTATACAGATTATAAATAGCAAGGACATATTGTTCGGATTAGGTTGGTTTTTGTTTATAGGGAGCTTCCCCTTCTAATTCAAAGAGTGGTTCTACAACACATTTGTTCCATTTTGTGTCAGACTAAAAGGTGTGAATGAAAATGCTAACACGATGGAGTAATCTCTACAGTAAATTATTGACTCAAATGGTTATGTGCAAGTGCCATTAAAGCACAAGAGAGGGTGTTGTATTTCTTGTGTGTAGGTATCTTGTGGGATGATTTGTAGCATCTTATTCCTTTCTCGATTCTTCTTAGCCCTTCCTTGATAATGCCCTCAAGCCCATTATTAATGATTATTTGATTGACAAAACTGCAGACACCCCAAAGTAGGATTCTCCACATCTCTTGTACTATTTGTTTGGTCTACTCAAGGAGTTTGATACAATCGAATTTCTTTGTCATATTTATGCTTATGATGTTTTCTTAAGTAGGTGACAACATAGGCACTACCTTTACTCCACTGCTTCTACAAACTTCTCTTGCATAGGGTCACTTCAAGATAATGTCCTCAAGCTCACTATTGGTGACTATTTGATAGCAAAGTTGATTCTCCTTTTGACATTGATAAGGTCTTTTGCATCTCCTCTACTCCTTGTTTGGTTTCCCGTATGATATTATTTCATTTATTTCCTCAAGATTTGCTAATAATAGGTGTCATATAGTCTTGTAGATTTTATTTCTCTAACTTTTAACAATTTTGTTAGACTCTTTTCTATTGTTTCCTTAAGTGGGAAATGTTGTAGGCTCCTTTTACTACTATTTTTACCGTGAATCCCACTTATTTCAGTATTTGTGGGCATTAATACCCTTTTTGTTCATTCATTATCTACTTTGAATTCCTTTTAAGTTTTAACAAAGCACTTTCTATAACCCAGAGAGTGATAAATTGAGTAATATCTAGGATTTTGATATTTATTGTTACTTTCTGAAGGTATATTTCAAGTTTGTTTACATACTTGTGGTGTTCCAAACCAAAACGAGTTGTGCAAATGCTGTAACCAAATACATCATGTAGAAGATTATTAAATTACCATATACATTGTACATAAAACAGACATGGATATTAATAAATGGATTGTCAAGTTGTGTTTAAGGTAGGAATATATTCACGCTTATAGAGAGCCTTTCACTGGCTACACATTATGTTAAAATCAATATCTACTCATTTGCGCAAATATCATTGTAGAAGATTATTAAATTACCATATACATTATACACAAAAAAAGATATGGATATTAACAAATGGATTGTCAAGTTGTGTTTAACATAGGTATATATTCATACTTATGGAGAGTATATATTCATACTTATGGAGAGCCTTTCACTGACTACAAGCTATGTTAAAATCAATATTTGCTGATTTGCACAAATATCATAGATAGATGCTAATAAACAGCCCTCTAATTAACCTACCGTAGCACAATAACTCAATTGATGATTATGAATGCCCTTCTGACAAAACTTAATTTTTTGGGAGGCCTTACATTGTTGCACCCAAAAGATAGTGAATTTAGACCAACCCAAACATGTTATTTGTCCTCTACATACATGGAACATGTTTTATTGACCATAAGAGAAAGTGAAATTATATCAAATCCAAACATCTCACAGCCTGTCCTCAAAGGTATGGGGTCAAGCTAACAAAAGGTTAGATCACGCCAAAAAAATGTAACAAAAGATCCTTCCAGAAACAAGGACTAATCCCATCTGATTTTATTTGCAAATCAGATGGAAGAAACTAGAAAAAAAGGAACTATAGTTGGATTCACACCATACAAAGATCAAATGTAAGAATTGTTGAAAAAAAATTTCAATTGTAAATAGGAGAAAATAGTAGCTGAATAGAAAAACATGGTAGATACTCGTGATAGGAAACTGAACCCTATCATCAACAATCATATTATCATATGGATATACTGGATCCTAGGCCTACAGTCTCCATGTTGATTGCTACGAATTGTAGAGTTGTATCAACATTAACAATGAACAATTTCCACATATAATTCAAATATATTATAATTCTTTGAGGTGGAGTTGATAAGCTGATGCTGAGATCAGATGGTTTAGAGCTGCATAAAAATTTCTTAGGAAGCTTTAAATTATAAATGAGCGCACCTCGTTTTGAATGTTGGACCTTTGGTAGAATTTCAATGAAACATGTATCCTTGAAGGATGTTACCACGCATATTTTAACTCCATACTGCACCAACAAAAGCATGTCAATCATCTTGCATCCCACATGCACTATCGCATTCATAAATCTTGGGAACTCTATTCATAAAATCGACAAACTATAAACCATGAACAGTGTGATGAATTCAAGAAATGTATATAAACATAAGTATTTCCATTCACCAAACAGTCAAAATCCTTTAAAGGGAATGTGGAGCTCCCTTTATTTTAAAATGACAAGCCGAGCAGCAATTTCATATTGCAGAACTTTCATTTCCCTCAAGTTCAAAATAAGGTTATTCAAAATAAATGTTTTTGCTCAAACATCAACTGTGGTACATTTAGTAGAACCATAAGTCGTGGCTAACCAATGCACATACAATACTACTATCTACTCCAAAAAAATATTTTGCCCTTTTAATCAGAAACAAAACAAGCAAGGATAGTATTTTGAGGAAACTCTCTTTGTAACAACCAATTCCAGATAGCTAGTCACCCATTTAAACTTTAGCGCGAAGACAGAAAAACATATATAAATGATAAATTGTTGCATAAGAATTTTACAATTTGAATGGATTAATACAATTTAAAAAAATTTACATGGGTACGGTAGCAAGCAAAGTATCGATAAACAGGCATGGAGATCTGTGTGTGAAATTTATATAAAATGATATCACGATTTAGATTTTATCATGCAACTCCAAACTCACATATACAATAGATCAACTCAAACTACATGTAAACTATAGCATGATTTTGCTAGGGATTAAAAACTTATGTATAACCTTAACTTTTGTCTTTTAAACTTTCCTAATATTTGCAAAGGATTCATGATTTACGAGTGTTATTGTTCACATGTACGAGACGTGTGCCTAATACCAACTCAGTGCATGTTCAGGTGCAGATGCATACCCAGCATGGCTGAAATTTGGCTGCGTATGCGGACCCAGATAACTCTGAATTGGTATGAAATTACATATCTAATGTCACAACATGCAATTTCATTTATATAATAATAAGTATAACTAACAGAAACAGAAATTTAAAAAAAAAAATACGTTTTACTTTAATGTACTAGTATCACAGAAAATTATCCTCCTTGAGATCTAAGTTGCTGTGTCCTTGCAGAATCAGCCCCATCGCTGTAGCAGATGGGAGCGGGATCTAGAGCGAGATCAGGAGCAGGACAGGGGGCAGATTTGGGACGGCCAGGGCACAGCTGTGCCATCTCAAGTACCCCAGAGTTTTTCAGATGGCAAGGCCATGCCGTGGCTATTCCCGAGAGAACCCGCAACATACCAAAATGGCGCAAAAAAGAAAATGAAAAACATGGGGAATGGGAGAGATGAAAATGCAAGGTGCTGAATGAATATGCAACTGCATAAAAAAGAATGCAGATGATCATATATAATACACAACAATAACAAACTCTATGGGGAAATAAAGAAAATGCCAAAAGCAGAGAAGACTATGATCCAAGTAATTTAATTCTGTAGGACTGGTAAAAGATACTAAGAGATTAACAATGATAAGAGTTTTCCTTGTGTTCACTCATTCTATGGATAGCTAACAAAAATCTGAAATGCCATCTTCATTATCTCCAACGTCATTGATCACATGGCTTGAGGTTTCCCCTTGCCCAAATGACGGTGTGCTCCCACTAGCTATAGGTCAAGATGGACCATCATATTCCTCGCCCTAACCGGATCTGCTGTCTTTGCTCCCTCCAGGAGGTGGAGACTGAAGAGCATTTCATCTTCAAATGCCCAATTTACTATGAGATCGGGGAAGATATTACTGCCTCTACAGGGACTTAGGGAACAATCTCTCTACTTTCTTTAGATATCCAGACCAGTGGTGTTTGGCTCTTAATCTTCGAGAGGCCATCACCCTTCGATGTAGATCCTTACATAAGGTCTCTCGAGATTGTAGAACCCCGAGGTTGATCACTTACTTCTTCCAACACATCCAAGAGCCCAACAACTCTAAACGACCTTTGGATACCGTTAATTCTCTATAGACACAGATCGACTTGTGAGACAATGTTTCTCACAGCTTCTGCCTTAACATGTTCCCCCTCAACATCATGATCCTGTTTCTTCCTGATGGCATGATTCAGCATAGATATACTCCTTTCCAAACACCCACCCCCCCCCCCAGCCATAGTGGCAGATGCATATTACAATCTTTTTCACTAATATAGGGGTTACTTCAGCCTTGGATCTTAGATGTGATCCTAGGGGGAGTATATTTCTTAACCCTCCTGACCCTCGACACTCCCCAATGAGAATTATCAAATCTTGTATCGATCCCTTCATAGTGATCGATGATGGCACCAATGACTTCATTTCAAGTCTAGATAGTGATACTTGTTGATCTCCAATTTTCCACAGTGTTTGCTCTTTGGGGTTCTTGTTCCCTCTTCTTGGCTATATCATATATGTACTAGTTTCTTGACCACTTGTGTTGGTGGTCCCTTGTTTTCTATTTCTTTGTTGTTGTTCTTCCCCTTTGTGGTATCTTTCTAGGTTTCTCTTCCTAGAACTTTCTATTGTAAACTGCTGTACTCTTGAGTCCCATTTGTAGGAGTCAAGGACAACACTGAGAGGGGGGGTGAATCAGTGTTGTGTGAATTTTCAAATCTTTTTGCAAACTTTAACTTTCAAAACACAAGGAGAGAAAGATATCATTGATTTATCAAACACATGCACATGACTGAGAATGAAGAAAGAGAACGAAAACTTTATGAGTAAATCATACACACACAGAGAAGATCAATATACATTATGACACAAGATTTGCACGAGTGGAAAACCCTCCAGGGGTAGAAAAACCACTCCAAAACTGCCTCACTGGCTTTATCAAAAATCTCACTGATTACAATGTTTAGAAGCACCAACTTCAAGGAGCACCAACCCCTAATTCATTTAGAAACACCAACTTCAAGGAGCACCAACCCCTAATACAGAACAAATTAAAAACAAGAACTCAGAGGGTTTCTCTGTTTCAATACAAAACACTTCTTTCACATGTGTCTGTCAAATGACCATTCTTCTCATCAACCCAAATCATATACAAAACTCATCTGAATTTTCTCTTCAAGAGGATATTCAAAATAATCAACTCTATATACTGATCCACTCAACAACTCACTCATCAATCCACCTGCGAAGACATTATATACAAGATGACTATTCATATTTTTTCCTCTCTCCACAATTATTTCAATCCTTGATATTCTTGCATCTGCAAAAACGGTCTCTTCAACTTCTCTGTCCTACAAAACAATTTTAGTGAGCATAAAACCTTTCATATTCTGCAAAAGATATTCAATGATCTTCAATATATTATTTTTGCCCTCATATCTGTAAATGCCTCTTCATATTCACTGACATTTCAACCTAAACAAATTTGTCTTCAAGAAAATTCCTACATAAAAAAAAATCTTCAATATTGCCCCTGTCAAAAACAATTTCTTTCCAAAAAACTTTTCATATATTTGTTTTCATTAAAAATGAATCCTCTTCTCAAAAAAAAATCTCTGCATCTTTTTATATTCTCTGTCAAAAAAAATGAAGCATGATCCTCATGTGGCCATCTGTATAAAAAATTCTTCCAAGAAAAATCATTCCTTTGATCTTATATTTTCTTGCAAGCTCTTTGAAAAATCTTCTCATTCTATCTGCAAAAACATCTTTTCAAAATAGACTTCTCCTTAATCATTTCATGCCTTTTCACATTTAAAAAAAACTCCTCATAAATAGCATATAGCTCCATATGACACTCCATAGCCCTTCAAATTAGAAAATAATAAAAAGTTTCTAATTTCAAATTAAAGTCACAAAAGACTTAATTAAATTTCCTTCTTAAAGCATATTTAATGCCACAAAAATCGACTCTTCCAAAATAAATACTTCAAAGTCTTTCCATAAGTCGTGCTCTCCTTAAAAAGAAACTTTGAATAAATTAACGAATCTTCGAATGATGCTCTTTTTCACGACCAAGTCATGGTCTCCGAATTGAGTTTTGATGACTTATACTTTTTAAACATATTTTGATGCTCATATATGAATCGGGCTCTTCCTTAATGCAAACTCCTCATGCTATTAGCATTTGATTAAACAACACCACCGAATAAACCTTACCTCCCATCGCATGTCAAAATTCATACTCGGGTGAGGAAAGATGAAATTTAAATATTAACCATTGATTCCTTTTCCGCGCTCTCCAACACATTCAAACATTACCGTTGATGAAAAGTTGCCGCCACCGCTATGTAGATTCTACTGGGACATGCGGTAAACAAGATCAAGGGGGGCGGTCTGTGTATGCATAAAAGACCCTTTAATAGGTCATTCTTAAGTGTATAACTTGTGATCACAAGTCACTGCAAAAATATATCATAAAGTGCATACACTTTATGACAGTTGTGTATACAAAGTGCCTTTTAGAGGATTTACTTAAGGTTTGGTTGACTTAACCAATAAGACCTTAAATACTGACATAAAAGAAATGCACTTTACCCTTAAAAAAAACTGCAGTGTTATTAGTTCATCATAGAACCATAGAATGAACCAGATACAAGCTTTCTGATCAAGACATATAAATTGCACTAATCTAATTAACACAAAAAGCATGACTTGAACTGTGATCTAGACTCCTTGAAGCACCCTTCTGTTATGTCATATGGTCATCAACTTACATGTAGGTTCTTGAAATCCTTATGCATTTCAAGCAACACATCTAATCAAAACATATGATCCAACAAGATGAATTCTCTGTAACTGATCAATAAGATGCAACTTATTATCATAAACCAAACATGATATGCACTTGCCAACCATATTGAAGATCAATACTATGTCTTGTCATGACCAACATATGATGAGGATGAACTCTCATGAACAACATAGCCTCCACTGAAGTATTATCAAGATTCCACTAAAGTTCTAATTATGAAGATAATATCCTTGCTTGAACAAGCATCTTGTGAAGACACCAGGCATCTTGTGAAAACAACATCCTAATACATGATCAACACACTTAAAACAACATCCTGATACATGATCAACACACTTATCCTGATTGAATGAACAACTCCTGATTGATTCATGCCATAAGTGAACAACTGTGAAATGCGTGATCATGAACAACCTTTGTCAATAGTGCAAATGATCCTCAAATGTCTTGCAGTCCTGATGATACCTTGTGAAGATGCACAACAACTCAACTCTCTCAATACCTTTTGACATCAATGACAAACTATCACCATCACCATTGACCTACTTTTGGTCATCCATGGACATCAATATAATTTCTTCTTTTCATTCTAATGGATGAAGTCTTCAATCTTGGAATCTGATACTTCTGATGTGTGTTGCTTCCACAATGAGGAATTTGCTTCATCATATTCTCAATGAAAGAGAGTCCAGGAAAATTGCACTCTTCCTTTTCATCATATTCTAAGTGAAAGAGGATTAATCAACTTGTGCAAACAAGACTCAAGTAAAGTAATTGTCTATGAAGGATGAAAAGAACAAATTGCAGCCAGCATATATCTTAGAACCACAATTACCGGATACTCCACCCCCTCTCCCTTGGTATGTGTATCACCGTATCGGATACAAATACTCATAGGATACGGCTCGAATACGTCTTGGATACCATATCCGGCCATGGAAAAAAAAAATCCTATTTTTTTCCCATGCCGAATATGCGCAGATGCGGCATTCTCATGATATTTGTGTCGTATCTCAAAAATATTAACCCTAGAATGGTAAAAACAAGCAACTGTTCCATGACCCGACATGCTGATTTCTTGTTGCAGGGAACTACTCTGGACCAGCACGCACACAATCGGAAATATGTCTTTCTATGCGATTGTATTTCCTCAAATAGTCACATTCATTCTAAAGTTGGAGATATAGTGTCATCAAGCAATGGAGGAAGAGGCAAATTTTATTAATTGGTGATACTTTTTTTAATTTTTGGCTTTTTTGTTTTACTTTACATTGTAAACTTTTATTTATTTATTAAGTTTAATTTATTAATATATAATATATTTGTTAAATATATATTATTTATATTAAATTTAAATTATTTAATATTATTTATGCTAATCTATATTTATATATATGTGTGTGTGTCATATCATGCCATATCCATATTAGGGGTCTTGAAAAATAGCCGTATCCGTATCTGATACCATATCTGTATCCGCTACTGTATCTGTGTCCATGCAACTCTACTTAGAACATGTGGTGGTCCTTAACAAACAGCGCTAAAGCATAAGGAGGATACAGGATCACTGAGCAAAATCATTGAATTGTAAGGTACATAAGAAGTTCCAGAAAATTGGACAAGTCAAATCTGATTAAAAAGAATAGAAGCACATTTTATTGCCAAAATATCTTGTTCACTTGAATCATTAGATCAGGATGATTTAAATTTTCCCCAAATTAATAAAGCTCAAATTTATCAGCAATACAATTTTGGGTATTATATAATAGTATGGCCAAACCCAGCCATACTGCACCTGAGGACATAAAAATATTGCGATATCGGCGAACCCAAACTGTCAACTTACCTTGAGATGGTGTATCCTTGAATCCAAACCAATACCGATGCTTTCTATAGCCATCAACAACATATCAAAGAACTGGGATTGTCCACATGTCAAAATGTTTCTGTAGATTTCAAATTTTGAGAAACCCTCTATTGAAATATGTTACTGGCTGTTCACAGTTTTTCAATGTTCATGTTCAGTATTCATATAAATGCAACTTATGTTTATGATGTTAATTTCCCTACTCTATACAACTTTTGTAGGGAAGTAAATTCCAACATAGTTATCAAATTGATGCATGGAATTCTATTTCTGTTGGTGAAAATAGGAGGCAGAAAAGAAGATAAAAATGAGGAAGTTGATGCAACTGAAGATCAAGTAATTGTGAAGAGAAGAGGACCAAATTAAGAAAGATAATTCAGAAACCAAAGTTGAATCCCTGGATAACAATTTTTTTTCTTTCAATGAGTATGAACCATCTGTCAAGAAATAGGACAAGAAGTAAGTTAGCCTGACATTCAAGCATAGCATAAACTGCCTATCTTGAGAAAACTCAAATCAAGTATAGAGGATGAATGTGAAACATTTTGATACACTTAAAGTTTAATGCAGGGTCTTAATGACATCGTTGCACTTCATATATTTGTAGTTAATAAGGTTGCAACTTAATGTTGTAAAACCTAGTAATATCATGAATGATTTATGTGTATCTTAATGTAAATGTGGTTAATCAGGTGATGACTTAATGCTGTAAAACTAAAACCTATAAAACCTACAACTAAAGTGACTTTGTTTAGAATCCCTCTATTATGCAAGTGACAAGTGACAAGCAAGCAGCTCATTGTACACATACAGCATCTGAGATAAAATGATGAGAGCAAGAACAATTCCATCACAACCCCTCAATCTTATGTGATTGATTCTATGTACTTGGCTTCAAACCTATACCAATATTTGTTATCTTTCCTGTAAGATTCTTTTGTTTGCCCTAGAGATTGGCAATTACAGAGATGATTCTAAAGCATTCTTGGAAGCTAATGTCCTTATGATGATGAAAAAATAGCTGCAAAAGAAAGTTTTCAGCTCTGACAAGTCAGGGCATGTCTACAGTTTCCACTATGTTATTTCAGGGTTTTCAGCCCAGTTTATCCGCAAACCAGAGATTTCATATTGTACCTAAGATTATTTAGCTTTTTGGAAAAGCCAAAAATCTTCAAGCATAAAGTTGAAATTTTCAGCAGAAAATCTGTGTATTTTCAGCAGAAAAATCACCTCTAATGAATTAATTTTAGCCAGATTGAAGTATCATCCTGAGTTGTATAAAAGTCTCGCTAAAGTTTAATTGTGGCCAAAATGAGGGCGCACCACCCAAAGATACAAGAAAGTGCCTTTCACTGACTATAATGGAAAATCAGGTAGCCCCCATTGCATGCATTATTTAGGTTAGCAGCATTAGAATTGAAAGGACAAAAGAATGGTGCAAAACTATAGAAACTTCAGTAGAAGACAGAACTAAAGCACTGCAACAAACTGGGAAATACCTTCCAACATTCGTGAGCAATAGATTTGCAGCCTAAAATGACATAGAAGAAAGAAGCAAAGAAAGAAATAACTTGCATTAATGTCCATCAGTGACCAAACTAGGTCAATGGAACTTCAAAGTATATGCACTTACAAGAGAAAACTGAAAAGTACTAGGGTAAAAAGAACTTGAGAGCTAAAAATATAACTAAAAACTAAGATACTTAAGACAATGTCAATCTAGCTAGAAGACATTTTTAAATACCCTTGAACAAGCAACAATCTTTTCCAAGATTCATCTCAGAAGTACCATCATGTAAGAATAATAGAAATAGACACACCAAAAACCACCACCTTCACTGTTATAGATAGAGACAGTTCATTAGTATGAACTCATAGTTATGCACTTTGGTGTATTTAACATATTCCCTAGCAACATTGATGAGAATAATCAAAAAGATTGTTAAACCATGAGTAGGAAATTCATCATGGCATTCCTGGATGACATTTTTTTTTCAAAAAAAAAAAGACAAAACAAAAACCATGTTTAAAAGAACCTACTCAAATGTGTCAAACAAATTATATGCCAAAATCTAATCACTTGAATACCTAGGATGCATGGAATCAGAGAAAGGGCATATCAATACATCCTCAAAAATTAAAGCCAACATAGATTGGGAAACACCAATTAGTGTTCAAGAAATAAGATGCTTCCTATTCTATAGAAGCATTCCTACAGAGATTTTCATTTTTGTGTGGATTTGTATGCTCAAACAACAGCAGATAACCATATGACTCATTATATTGCTTTGTCACTAACTTCTACACAAATATGTCTCACACAATCAGATTGTTGCCAATTTCAATTGCATCAGCAATATAACATGCCAGAATAAGAACAAACTCAGTATTCTTCTTTATATAAATATTAGAATCAAAACTACAGTGATTGAAGCCTTTTATCCATATATCCATTAGTGAATTCATACCATGCTTTTGAGAACTACTTCAATTTGTACAACATTTTACAATCTACACTGATGTGCTCCTTGCTATACTGTGTATAACCATTTTCATTTTCAATGCTTCCTATAGATGTCCTCATTTCAGCATCCATTCCTAAAGGTTGTCTTCACATTTAGTTAGTAAACATACAAAACTAACATTCTTGTAAGTGCCAACAACAATCTTAGGTGATGTGTATGACTTTTGAAAACGTCTGCTAATAGTCCAAGCCTTGAACTTCTACACATCCTTTACAATCGGGGGCACCTCATATTGAGGTGCCAATCCATTTGTAGTGGCCCGTTGCCATCACCCTTGGGACTTATGATCCAAATTTAGAACATTAGATTATCTTGTTAAATAGGTGATATTGTAACATATAACTTATAAAAAGAATGTTTTATTTGAGAAATTATAGTGAATCTTATAGTCAATAAGGCAATGTTGAAGCAATTAATGAGTAAGAGTTATGATAAATACTATTGTGTGATGATGAATAAGTTGAAAATAGAGATGAAAATTTGATGTAAGCCCTAATTATCTGAGGTGTCAATAGAGATGAATATATAACCTGATTATCTGATTTTATCCCATAAAATGTCGTAATTTCATTGTACAAAATGTGCAAGTCATGGGTGGGAAGCCAACCAAAGTCAAAGGGGGGTGACTAACCCGAGTGGGGTAAGTGGTAACCAGGTTGGCAAGAAGCTTGCATGGCAATCTCGCATAATCCAAGTTAAACAGTTCATGGCACATCAAATGGTGCAGAGAAAACCGAGAAAGGAAATCAGGCTAGAGTGCATAAAACACCAGCATAATAACAAAGAATGTCAGAGAATAATTACCTAAAGAATGAGGTAACCTTGATAATAATCATAGCTAGGAGAATATGTGGTGAATGGAATGAAAGTCAATTAGAATCCAAATAAAATAGAGATCAGCAGAATGCCATGAATGATGCAAGAAATCACACTTGGAATCAAAGAGATTAAGAAACACCCGCTAGGTGAAATTCAAGTTTCCAAGTCCAAGGTATCGAGGAATGATTACTGGAAATTAAAATCATTGGGGAAAGAAGTTGATAGAAAAACACCAAGTGTCCACTAGAATTAGAGGAAAGAGTGCTATAAAGCCAAGAGAAACAAAACTAACAAGGGACACAAAAGAAGGATAGCCAAGTGTGAAGTTGCTGTGTACGTCCCGAAATGGAGAAGTCCACAAAAACCAGTATCACTCAATTACCATTGTTTATACTCACTGCGGAGCTAGGCACCCATTGTGAAGGTGGTCGGGTGGAACAGAAAGCTCACTTCCTCTAGTTGGCCACATGCAAAAAGGCAACATCGAGATGCTGTAAGTGACCATCAATGATAAATACTCAACCCTGATAATCCTAAGATGCAGTTGATTAATTGATGTGGTATGTCATAGGATGAATCTAACTTGTACTGTGAGATGTGCTTCATTCCATGATTTGAGATTGCTAACATGCAAGGTTAAGACAGATTAAGATAGATGCAATGGAGGTGGAAGCAAGACCATCATGATAAATTCCTTCACCTAGTTTATCTCTAATAAAGGAAATAATGATGTCCTCTACTGCAGGAAGACTCCAACCCATGGTGTAATGTGTTTGATGTCTTGATCTAAGCTTGCTAACATACAAGATTAAATCTCAGTAAGACCAACCTCCTGGAGGTGACCAAGAAATCTTGTTGACACATAAAGGAAATCCCACAAAGATGTGAATAACATTCAAATTCTTGTTTAGTAAATAGAATGTATCCTCCCCTGTAATAGTGTATCCAGGTTAATGTAATAAGCTATGAATGTATTAACAAAGGAAATCTATATCTTTCTTTGTTATTTAGCTAACAATGAAATAGTTGTACAAAAATACTAGACTTGGTGCTACCAAGGATACCATATTTATATAGTTGACCTTGCAAGTGAGCAACATTGATCAAAGAGCTCATTTAAGTCCTTGTCTAAGTTGTAGGATAGTTCCCTTAGGCACGAAGCTTTGGTCGATCACTTGTGAATGGTTAGTAACTTAGTACTATGCTTGCAATGGACTTTTAGATCATAGGATAGTCCCCTTAGGCAAGAAGCTTTGGTCATGAATGGTTTTAGTACTATGCTTGCAATGGACATGCAATCATGCCTCAAAAAAGGTCTTAGATTGCTTGTGACTTAGGGTTTCCACAACCATGGTTTTTGGGTAGCCATAGTGAATCCCTTTGGTAGTACTTGTGAGTGAAGTATCTTAAGCATTCAGACTTGATCCAATTGCCCCAAGGTTATCATTGCAAGAATCCACCCTGGATGAGCTTTAAGGAGCCACGGATCTCTTGTTTGCCTTTGGAAAACTCCCCAAGACTTTCCTTGGTCAAAAGATTTAAGTTTCCCTAGCTCAGCTAGATATACACAATAGTGCCATGTGTCAAAACCTAGGATTGAAATGAGGCCACATGCCCATCTTACACACTCCCACAACAGCGAAGGCTTTAGATCATTTACCCTTAGTACTAGATGCCAAGTCAGGATTAATTCAGGTTGAAAAGTAAATCAGCTCTGAAATAATATCAGACCCCTTTCCCTTTGATTTTGCTCCTAAGTGGTCTAATCTAATGGACAGACCCATTATTGTACTTAAGCTAGTTTATTTGGATGATAAATCTAGGATACAAGTCTTTATGTTGGTCTCATGGATAACCAAGGTGAGATTGGATAACTAGTGTTTCCCACCCACACCATCAGTTGCTTTGCTTAGTCGTGGGCATAAATGCTTAAGTGGTGGAGTTCAGTCAGAGATTTAATCTCATTGCAAGTATTATCGCATCCAACTCTCCTATCGGACCCCTTTCTACTTTTTTTTGACCCTAAGTGCAACAATTAAGTAATTGGATCCGATCTTGAATCTATCTTGGTTAAATTAGCTATCATATCTGGATTCCATTCAACCAATTCCAACCAAGTTTAATTCCCCTAAGTCATCTTTGTCGTGCAAGATCTTGACAAGAGTTATGATCTTTGCAGCACCGTTTAACCAATAGTCAGACTGTCAAGTTCCTTTCTCTATTGTAAGTTCCCTAAGCCCTTGAGATCTTGACAAGTGTCCATCTTGCATCATCAAATCTGAAAAAGTGCTTAAAATGAAGTCCTTAAACCAATTAGATGTCAAGCTAGCAAGATCTTGAAACGTGTCAACATATCGACCCCATCATATCATTGGACCCTTTTGGAACCCAAAGTCGTTAAGTCACTCCAATTCCATATGTAGATCTGAATCTAGGGTTAAATTTCATTTAGTGTTGGTTGGCTCTAGGTTGTCTAAGAAGTTCCTACCTTAGTCGATTTTCAGTTTGAAGGTTATAAGTCTAAGAGGGAAACAACGCAAGATTCTCCCACGTGCCCCTCAATGGCATCACATGATTCCACCAATTGTCTTCCCCTCGCACCCTCATTGCATTAGAGGTTTCCAGTGATTTATAAGCCTTTTTAATGTTAAAAAAATCTCACCTCCTTACATGCCCACACCTCATAAATCATTTGGACTGTGGCAGACATAAAGCCAAGGGTAGACCAGGTAATTTGTAAAATATAGATATCACATCCAATTTAACATCACATCCCCTTTGACCAGTTTTTGTCCCCAAGTGTTGTTATCAAGAGGTGGATCTGATAACAGATTCAAAAAATCAATTTACTAAGGGATCAAGTTTACTAAGGGATCAGGTCCATATTCTCATCAGCCCGAAGTTTGGAACCGATGTGGTAATTGGGGTAAGATATAAAAAATGGGCTCGATATAACATTTCAACCCAATTAAGTAGGACATCAGATCCAAGCAAAGAGAATTTTTAAATCAAGATTAATTAAGCCCAGGGAAAGGTTTAAACCATGGTTAAGTCTAAGAAACCAGTAACCCTAGGGAAAGCCAATCCAAACATGGAGGCCAGATTGAGTTGTGAACTAAATTGGATTTCTTGCAGTGCGGTAACAACCATTCACCAGAGGTCTATGTAGATGAAGATAAGTCTCCTGAGATCATAATTAAACCATTGGTTTTCAAAAAAAAAAATGGCTTGGTTTTCAATGGTAAATTGCAGACTGTTACACCATCATACTTGTATTTCTTTCAAGCTACAAGTTCTCTGTAAGGTTGAGATTCTCCAAATTTCCAAGTATCTTTCCATGTCAAAGAAAAATAGTTGGCATCTGTCACTCCTTTCCAATGAAAAATGATCACTTCCAAATGTTCATTGACAGTTTATATTAGTGTAGGTTTTTATTTCCTAGTTGGGTTATTTATTTTTCCCTATATTCCTAGGTTTTTCCTACACTTCTTTTAATCTCGCTTACGTTAATAAAGCATGTCTTATTAGGTGAGTGGTTGCGAGGTGTCACCTTCCTATATGTGAGCATCCATTAGCTATCTTGGGAAGATACTTTGCTATCTTTAGTCCGATGATGGTTGCTCTTGATTGGTCGGTGTTGCCACCTCCTCTCTCTTCTTAGTCTATATAAGCATGCTACCTGGCTTGTATTTGGTATCTTTTGCTTTTGCTTTTGCATCCTCTTAATGTTATTTTGCTTCTAGCATTTGTATTACTCTCTTGGAGACTAACTCTGTGTTGCTATTTTGATTTCATATCATTTGCATTCATAGTTTAAATATCTATTCATTTGCATTAGTTTTTTGGGTTAATAATCTTTTCAGATTCTAACATGGTATCAGAGCGATTCTATGTGCAAGAGTAGATTTTAGTTTCCATATTTGAGAGATTCGGGGGGGGGGGAGGGCTAATTAAGCTTATTGCAGTTTTTCGAAAAACCCAGTATGCTCTTCTCTTACATCTTCGGATGATCTTGAGAATCAGAAAAGTTTGACAGAAACTTTTTTAATCTCTGGGGTTGCACATGTGTTTTATGAAATCTAGGTGATTGCAGCATTTCTGGTTATACTGGCAGTATTTCCGGCTGTTCCAATGCGTCCAGGAGGCTTGAGAAAGTCAGATTTGGCTTTCGCTTCACCGAAATCGAAGATCGTCATACACAGTTGCGGAACCAGGTTTTCAAGCTCAAATCTGACAACCAACGTGTATATTTGTTGTTTTCAATCAATATTGTTAGTTCCAGCATGCCATTGCCTGTCTTAGGTAGTTGATTCAACCTTTGCATGTCATTTTTTGGTTGTTGGGGTCATTTTTTATAGCAAAAGGCGTTTTGTTTACACTGGATCATCATCTTCTGTACATCAGTAAGAAAAACGCCTTCTAGGTTTTGTTCACAGCATAGAAAAACCATCTGGGTATCTTTCCGTTTTTACATGCAGTCTGTATATTTTGCAAAAACGCGCTCAAAAAAATACAGCAGGACCCCTCTCCGTTGGCAATTGCAGTTTTTAAGGCAGTTTTCAAATGCTCCATTCTTGCTCATACGGACTCCTTTTCTCACGAATTTTTTTTTTTATGTTGGCTATTTTTTTGTGCTCTATGCACTAGTGCGGACGTTTTTTTATTTTGATGCCAAGATTTTTTAGAAATTGCAGATTCTCAGTCGTGACATTGCACAGTTCTCATTTTGGGAACTTCAGAGGATCATAACTTTCACATATGACCTCGTATCGAGGCGATTCTTTTTTTGAAAGTGCATGATTTTTCGAGTAGATCGCAATGGTGCTATTTATTTCTCTGAGTATTGTGCCAAAGTTGTGTTTTCAGCATATGCTCTTCATGAGGGTTTTGTAATGCATTGAAATCAAGACCACTTAGTATTTCTTGCTAGTGGCAGTTGTAAACGCATTAATATAAAATGCCAAATCATATTTTCTTGGGGGGGGGGGGGGTTATTTGAGTGAGTGAAAAGGGGGGGTTGTCTTGGTTGGGTTTTCTTCTTTTCGGCACTTCTTCTCTGCATTTCTTCATCATGGATCAAACAAATCTGCCCATCCTAACTCCATACAATTACTTTGAGTGGAAATGACGTATGACAATTCACTTAAGGAAAGCTAGATTAAATAGAATAACTATGGGACTTGAAACTGAACCTGCTAAAGATAAAGATAAGCCTAAATGGTTTAACAAATGTGATGAAACATATGGAACATTGTGTTTGTCTGTTTCTCCTGATTTGCTCTTTCACATTGAATCTTTAAATACACCAAATGAAATCTGGACAAACCTAGAAAAACTATTTGGCACACAAGATCCAATGAGGGGTCATATGTTGGAAAATGAACTAATTAGTTTAAGTCCAGGCAATTTCAACACAATCCAAGATTTCTTCACTAAATTGAAATCACTAAGGCTGCAGTTAAAACAATGTGGAATTGAAAAGAAAGATGAACAACTGATTATTAGTATTCTCTCTAAGCTAAGTTCAGAATATTCTGTGTTTGTTTCTATTTTCTATGCTACTAAGGGTGCACTTGGTACTCAATTCACCATGCCATCTTTAGATGATTTTGCTGTACGTCTCACTCGGGAACAAGACAAGCTAATCCAAATGGGCACTCTTAAGTCCTCTAAGTCACATGCCTTGGTTGCCAACCAAGGCACAAAAAAACAGAAAGGACAAAGTAGTAACAACCATAGTTGGCAGACTCGCCAAAAACTCGCCGAGTTTTTTTTTTTTGAACGAGTCAAGTTGACTTTAACTCGCAGAGTCTTCCTGGCGAGTTTTTCCGAGTCAGAGCCGAGTTTTCGCCGAGTCCGTACAAAAAACTCGCAGGCAGAGGTATAAGTCATTTCCGCAGCCAGAAAAGGTAAATGTTAATCAGATTTTAGGTTTTTGAAGCTCTACATAGCAAAAAACCCCCCTCCAAGCAAAAATAGTTCATTTGCAACGTTGTGGCATCAAGAAGATCAGATTCAAACGCCATTTTTTGCGGATTTTGAAGGCAAATTTGAATCCTAGGTAAGTTTTTGTTTTTCCATTTTTCTTTTTGTTTAATCATTTTTTTTTTGTTCTTGTTGTAAAATATTGAATCCAAATTGAAAACAAAATCTTCATGGAGCAAAAAGAAGCTTCATTTTTGCATTTAGATTTCAAAAAAACAAGATTCTTCACTATTTTTTGTGGATTTTTTCTGATTTTTTTCATGATTTTCATTGTTTTTTGAAATTTTTAAACCTAGGTTCATTTTTTTATTGTAAATCTATTTTGTTGTTTAGATTAGTTAATTTATTGACTAATTTAATCATTGAAAGTGAAACGCATTTGTATGAGTATCAATTTAAATCAATTTTAGAGAGATTTTTTTTTTATTAAAAACCTAATATGTTGTACATTTTTTTTGTATGTGTAGATTAAATTCGCACTATAATGGCTTCAAGTTTAGCGTCAGACTCCACCGGCACCCCATCCATGGCACAGACATCGTCATGGGTTCCAGGCACTCGTCCTCCAGGAGCTAGAGACCCAACATGGAAGTATGCTGTGAGAGGACCGAATCCTGGAACGGTTGTTTGCGGTAGATGTACGAGGGTATTACATGGAGGCATAAATCGCCTCAAATACCATCTTGCAGGCATTGCTTGTCATGATTCCAAGGGTTGTCTTAACACCACAGAAGAGATAAAAAGGGAGATGCTTGCCTTACTTGCAGCTACCGAAGAAAGAAAATTGCAAAAGGAGAGGACAAAGGCAGCCATAGCAGCAAACATAGCTAGTTCCGGTGGACATGGTCATGAGCAAATGCAAGTGGACATAGAGTCTGAATCAGATGAGGAGACGAGTGGAGCTGATGTGAACATTGTGGGCTCTCTTCGTGGTCCACGCATTCGTGGCAAATCGGCCCCTAGGCCCCCCATTTCCTCTACTTCGAGTAGAATGCCACCGCCAGGGTCTACATCTTCACGCTCACCACATAGTTTTTTTGTGCCAAGAAACACACCAGGAGCACAGACATCATTGGAGGCTACAGGGTGGAATAGGGAGGTGCATCAACATGCCGACATGGCATGTGCAGACTTTTGGTATTTCAATAACATTGCATTCAATGTGGCGAGTAGTCCCTATTGGCACAATTTGGTTACCGCATTGATAGTTGCGGGAAAAGGCTACAAGCCACCTTCTCGTAAAGACTTGAGTGGGAGGTTAGTGATTAGTCATTAGTCAATTTAAATTTTATGCTAAGTTTATCATTTAAATTTTATGTGATTAGTTAATCTATGTTAAGTTATTTTTTGTTTAAAAAATAAAATTTTGTACTTATTTTAATTTTTACTTAAAAAATTTTGTAGGTTGCTCACAAATGCAACGGAAAGGGCGGTGCAAGTAGTTGAAGATCAAAAGAAAGAATGGAAGAAACATGGCTGCACCATTCTTTCCGATGGGTGGACGGATGGTAGAAACCGCACCATCCTTAATTTTTTGATTTCTTCAAAAGGTCAAGTTGTGTTTTTGAAATCAGTGGATGCCTCCAACAAAATAAAAAATGCAGAAACATTGTGTACATTGTTGGAGGAAGTTGTCATGGAGGTGGGGATAGATAATATTGTGCAAGTCATCACGGATAATGCAGCAGCATATGTGGCAGCTGGGAGATTGCTTGAGAATAGACATCCTACACTTTTTTGGACACCTTGTGCGGCACATTGCCTTGACCTTCTTTTGGAGGACATAGGCAAACTTGATTGGGTGGCACCAATTGTAGATGATGCAAGGAGCATAAAAAAATTTATCTATAATCAGCCGTGGGTTCTTAGTTTGATGAGGGAATATACGAAAGGGAAAGAGTTGGTGAGATTGGGTGCCACAAGGTTTGCAACGATTTTCCTGACATTGCAAAGCATTATTGGTTCATTGAATGCTTTGAAACAAATGTTTGTGTGTCCAGCATGGCTAGAATCATCTTATAAAAAAAAACCTGAAGGAGAGAGAGTTGCAAGCATAGTGTTTGATAAGCTCTTTGAGGAAAGAGCTACAGAGATCGTGAAGGTAACCTCAAAACTTTGATTTTAAATTCAAATTGAGTATTTTATTTCTTAATTTAAGTCTTTCATTATAAATTTGTAATTTTTAATTTTTAATCTTTTTGTATTTGTAATGTAGGTGTCAGAGCCCCTGGTTAGAGTCCTTCGCTTGGTAGATGGGGATCAAAACCCCATGGGATATATTTATGAGGCCATGGATAGGGCCAAAGAGGCTATAAAAAATTATTACATGGGGGACAGCCTCAAATTTGATCCCATATGGGAGATTGTTGATAGGAGGTGGAACAATCAACTCCACCAACCCATCCATGCTGCAACGTACTTCCTCAACCCTCAATTTCACTTCTCAGAGAACTTCTCTGATCCTAATGGAGAGGTTATGGAGGGGCTCACAACATGCATTCAGAAGATGGAACCCATGGTTGAGGTGAGAGACCTCATTGTCCAAGAGTTGGATCTTTATAGTGAAACGAGGGGTAAACTCTTTTCTTCAGATCTAGCTATTCGAGGAAGAACCACTCAGACACCAGGTATAAAATTCAGAGTCTTTAAGTTTATTTCACTGTCACTGTGTCACATCATACATGCATCTTGATTCTTAATATCTTATATTTATAATTTGATAAAATGTGTTTTGAGTCTTGACTTTGTTTTCTAACTCTTCAGTATTTTTTTTGCAGAGGCTTGGTGGAAAAGTTGGGGTGGAAATACCCCACATCTCCAAAAAATTGCTCTCCGCATACTATGCCAGCCTTGTAGTGCATCCAGTTGTGAGCGGAATTGGAGCTTGTTTGAGGCCATTCACACGAAGAAGAGGAACAAACTAGCCCAAAAGCGCCTCAATGACCTTGTCTTTGTGCAATACAACCTTCGGTTGCGCACAAAAAAGGTAGAGGACAAATCACTGGATCCTATTGATTTGGATGAGATAGATCCTTATAGTGATTGGACAGGGCAGGATGAGCAGGCTCCATTGTTTACCGCAGACGAAATTCTTGATTTCGAGAGACAGGCAATGGAGGATCTGGGTGCAATAGGAGATGTAGGGTTGGAGGACATTCATGAGCATGAGGAGCCGGAGCCAGAGCCAGAGCCACCGACACCGCGCACTCGCAGGACTAGAGCATCTGCCTCTTCCCTAGCTTTGGCTAAATTAGGGAAGAGGAAGATGTAATATGTTGTGTTACTGTTTACTTTTAGTATTTACTTCTAGACTAGTTTTACAATTTTCATTTTCAGCTATCTATTGTAATTTGTAATTACTAATTTGTATCAGACTATCAGGCTTTTAGCCATCAGGATGCACAAGAATGCGATTTTGTAATCAATTTGCATTGAAGTCAATCAAATTTAATAGAAAACACTTTTGTACTCATTTATGGACTCATTGGATTCATCTTGTCATTGAATTTTGCAAAAAAATGTGTTTCTAATGAAATTTTAGCAATTTTTTTAATTTGCCGAGTTTTTGCCGAGATTTCTCCAAGTTTTTTTTGACTCCAAAAATTGGCTTGCCGAGTTTTTTGCCCAGCCGAGTTTTCCAACTATGGTAACAACAATAGTAAGGATAAGAAACAAAAGAATAGCAAGGAGAAGAAGGATCAAATACCGGTTGCTTCAAAAGCAACTAATGAGACCCAATCTTCCAAGGGTGACAAGCCTAAGAAAGAGAGGGTCCAACGTGCCTATTGTAAAAGACCCGGTCATGATGAACATAAATGTCTGAAGAAACAAATTGATCACTTGACACACATTCTTGAGAAGAATAATATCAGTGTTCCTGAGTCTATCAAACAGAGTTCTAATGAGGGGTCTAACAAGGCAAAAGAAAACAGCAAGGGGAAAGGAAAGGGCAAGGCCCTTGTTGCAATTGCTTCTTCACCATCCACTTGGGTTCTTAATTCGGGGGCTTTGCACCGCATGGCTTCATCTAAGGAAGAACTTGCATCTTTGGAGCCATGTACTATGCCTTCTATTTCGATGGGTGATGACACTCCTGTTGAGGTGTGTGGGAGAGGGTCTGTTGATGTGGGGGATGGCACATTCCATGATGTTCTTTGTGTGCCCTCATTATCAACTAATCTCCTATCGTTATACCAGATCACTCACACAGGTTTAGGCAAGCGAGTTGAGTTCACTCCTGATTCAGTAGAAATTCGTAAGTTGCACAGTGGTTCTACAATTGCAGTTGGGAGAGCAGATCATCAGTCACGGCTCTATTTGTTTTCTCACTTTGTTCTTGATCCTCCTTCGACTGTTTTGCTCACTCATTCTAATGATGTGAGTAGATTATGGCATGAGCATGGTCATAGAGTTGCCTTCAGTTTAATTTTCAGGTGGTGTTTGCCAAGGTTGCATTCTTGGTAAGCATCCTAAGGAAAAGTTTGACAAAGGTAAGGCATGGATAGCTTCCAAGATACTGGAGTTAGTTCACAGTGATTTGGCTGGTCCATTTCAGCATCCTTCTTTCAGCAGGGCTAAATATGTCCTCACATTCATTGATGACTTTTCTCGATATACTTGGGTGTACTTTCTCAAACAGAAGTCTGAGGTATTTGATCACTTTCAAGACTTCAAAACTTTTGTAGAGAAGTAATCCAGGAAAGCCATTAAAGTTTTGCGCACTGACAATGGTGGTGAGTATGTCAACCATCGGTTTGAGAGGTTTTGCACTTCAGAGGGGGTTGATTTGCAGCATTCAATTCCATACAATCCTCAGCAGAACGGTGTTGCAGAACGAAAGAATAGGTCCTTGAAGGAAATGGTGAACTGCATGATTCACTCCACATCTCTTGCACCACAGTATTGGGCAGAGGCCATTAACTGTGCTTGTTATATCCAGAACCGTGTTCCTCACCGAGCCTTGAAGGGAATCACTCCTTTTGAAGCTTGGAGCGGTTGGAAACCATCAGTTAAGCACTTTCGAGTTTTTGGTTCTCCTGCATGGGCCCACATTCCTGCAGAGAAACGCAAGGCCTTCGATCCACAGAGCAGACCTTGCATATTTGTAGGTTATCCTGATGGTGTGATGGGTTATCGGTTGCTCCACCCTACTACACATGAGTTGTTCATTGAGAGGAGTGTTTAGTTTGAGGAGGGCTCTTCGAGCTCACTTTCTATCACTTCTCCAACTCCTACTTTGACATTGGAGTCACTGGGGATACAGAAAAGATCTTCTGATGAGTCAGATTCACCTAAGCAGTCTTCTACCTCCACTTCTGATGCAGAGAGCGATTCAGAGGGCTCACCTCCTTCCTCTCCTAGTCATCACTCAAAGGTTGATGATTCTCCTCCAGATTCTCCATCTTCCGGTCCACTTTGGGCTAGACAGACCTTGCAGTCTGCAGGTGATTGGGTTGGGGATCCATCAGATACCAGGCAGACTCGTTCACAGTTCCAGGATGCTCCACATGCCTTCATTGCTACTGCCTCAGATCCACAGTCTTTTCATGAGACTTCTGGTATTCCTGAGTGGGATACAGCTATGCAGGAGGAGTATAGTTCCTTGATGAGGAACCACAATTGGGATCTTGTCCCTCTTCCTAAGGGAAGAAAACTTGTTCGATGTAAGTGGATCTATCAGACAAAATTTGCCGCAGATGGGTCGGTTGACAAGCATAAGGCTTGCTTGGTCGCCAAAAGATTCTCCCAGGTTCTTGGGATTGACTACTCTGAGACTTTTGCGCCAGTTGCCCAAATGAACTCCATCCGACTTGTTCTTGCCATTGCTGCAACTAATCGTTGGGAAGTACACCAGATGGATGTGAAGAGTGCTTTTCTTCACGGTGACCTTCAGGAGGAGATCTACATGGAGTAGCCACAAGGGTTCCTTCAGGATTCTTCACTTGTGTGCCGTCTTCGGAAGTCTCTCTATGGCCTCAAACAGGCTCCTCAGGCCTGGTATGCCAAGATGGACTCCTTACTTCTATCAGTTGGGTTCACTCGGTGCCATTCTGATCCCAATGTCTACATTTTGCAGCAAGATGATTCACTCCTATTTCTAGTTCTGTATGTTTATGACTTGCTGATCACAGGGAGTTCTTCATCCACCATTGGGGCTGTCAAAACTGCCCTTCATGACAGGTTTTTGATGACTGACTTGGGCTTGTTGCATTACTTTCTCAGGATTGAGATCTATCAGTCTGCTTCCGGGATCACCATCAACCAATCCAAGTATGCTCTAGATTTGCTCTCAAGGTTTCATATGGCTAACTGTAAGCCTGCTCTGACTCCCTTCCTTTCTAGAGTCAAACTTGAGGCTCGGTGTTCTTCTCCACTTGTTGATGGCACTTTGTACCGACAGCTTGTTGGGAGTCTCATTTATCTGACTCATACGAGACCCGACATTTCATATGCTATAGGCATGGTCTCTTGATTCATGCAGGAGCTTCATGAGCTGCACTGGAAAGCAGCCAAGCAGATCCTTCACTACATTCAGGGTACTCACAGTTTTGGGATTCACTATGCAACGGGCATTGAGCTTGACTTAGTCGACTACACAGATTCAGATTGGGCAGGCAATTCTCAAGATCGCAAGTCTACTTCAGGTTATAGCTTCTCACTTGGTTCAAGTCCTGTTTGTTGGTTGAGCAAGAAGCAGTCTGCTATTGCTCTATCTTCTACTGAGGCCGAGTATCGGGGGGCTGTGAATGCCGCCACTGAGGCCATTTGGCTTTAGAATCTTCTCACTAAGTTTGGTATCCAGATCAGACAGTCATCAGTCATATTTTGTGACAACCAAAGTTCCATTCAGATCTCACGGAATCCGGTCTATCATCAACGGACCAAACACATAGAGGTCCACATGCACTACATCCGGGAGCTCATCCATGGCCACGTCATCGACCTTCGTTACTGTCCTACTTCCGACCAGGTTACTGATATCTTCACCAAACCCTTCACTGAGAGCAAGTTCCTTCATTTGCGAGCTTTGCTGGGGGTGCGGGATGCTTCATCTTCTGGGGGGGCTTCTTCCTCTCACTCGGAGTCCTGACTCTCTCTACTTTTGGGGGGATCTCTTTTCTCTCTCTTTGGGGGGGAATTTTATGTACATGGGTACCTCATTAGGCTTGATTTGTCAGGACCCATTTCTACATCCACCTAAGCTTCGCTTATGGGGGAGTGTTAGTGTAGGTTTTTATTTCCTAGTTGGGTTATTTATTTTTCCCTATATTCCTAGGTTTTTCCTACACTTCTTTTAATCTCGCTTAGGTTAATAAAGCATGTCTTATTAGGTGAGTGGTTGCGAGGTGTCACCTTCCTACATGTGAGCATCCATTAGCTATCTTGGGAAAATACTTTGCTATCTTTAGTCCAATAGATGGTTGCCCTTGATTGGTCAGTGTTGCCACCTCCTCCCTCTTTCTAGTTTATATAAGCATGCTACCTGGCTTGTATTTGGTATCTTTTGTTTTTGCTTTTGCATCCTCTTAATGTTATTTTGCTTCTAGCATTTGCATTACTCTCTTGGAGAGTAACTCTATGTTGCTATTTTGATTTCGAATCATTTGCATTCATAGTTTAAATATCTATCGTTTGCACTAGTTTTCTAGGTTAATAATCTTTTCAGATTCTAACAGTTTAGTTTGAGGTCATTTACTCAAACTACCTTTTTAATAGGATCTGAATTAGTATAATCATAGAAGTTGGGACAAAACAATATCACAATACATGTTTAATTAACCCTAGCTTCAACAACTAAAATTTCACTTGTTTAAAGAATAACTAATTACTTTTTTAAAAGGGCCAAAAAAATTTATATTAAAAATCAAAGTACAAATACAAAACCAGCAGTAAGCTCATGACAAGCTCATAGCTGTGTTCAACAAAGAGAAAATCTACTACAACTTCATAGAATCAGGTCCTAGAATTAATGGAATGTTTCAAATATGTCTGCATGTCCAGAACCATGAAGCAAAAGCCAAAGGTATATTTGTGTAGTGAAGCTCATACAGCAAAATTTCCACCACAATAAAAAGCAGCCAAAATAAATTTTAAAGAAAAAACTTTAAAAAGCAAACTATACTTAATTCTAAGTCTATACATAGCAGCATGTTGTTAATCAGTCACCTTTACTTAAAAGGGCAAAATAAAGATCACCATTTCATATCAATAGCTTGCAGTATCAAAAAACTTTCAAACCCAAACACAAGTGTAATTAGATCCCAAAAAACTCAAAACGTTTCTGGCAATGCACCTCCAAAGGGCTCAGTACTCCCAGCAATATTTCCCATGGTCTAACAAATCCAAGTGTGCCCCGATTAACAAGGATGAGGCCAAACCATGGTAATTCTAACCCCCAATCCCTGAATCATTCCCTTAATCAAGCCCTCCTGTTGAGTAGCATCAAGTTTATCCCACTCATATATGAGCCCCCTTATCCCACATCATCTCCACAGTGCTTTTTCCTAGCATCCTTAGGACAAGAATCTTAGTGATTGCATGCATGTGCTGCTCTTCATCGTCCATCCACTCCTAATGTTTGTTTTGGTTATTCCAGATCAAAAAAAGGATTAGCGAACCCCTTCTCCACAATACTCTTTGGGAGGCCTTGTATACCCCTCTAAATGGCCTGCTTGGAGTTAATAATCAAGGTATCGTGGACAATAGCATCATAGACGAGCTGGAAAGCCTAACCTACGCGTATCCACACCTCACACTGCAAACCACACACCAGAAGATCGAGCTCCACATTTACTACAAGACAAGCACTTGGTGACACTAGACTACACTTCTACACAGCCAAACAACATGTCACCTTCCAGGTCAAGCAATGGTTGAGGGAGCTAAAGTGGTTGGCACATGAACAGGTTCTTATAATTGTTTGTCTCTTGTGACCAATTGCAATTTAACTAATTTCCATACTCTCAGTTCAACATAGAAGACATAGAAGAAGGAAGTTTGTTTAAACACAAATTTTCATCCTATATAAACATTCTAAAAGCCATACAATCCTTCTCAGGGTTCAACCCACAAGAATAACATGGCCTTGAATTTCTAAGCCCTCCATTGTAGTCATTTGTATAATATCTTGGTTCGTGATGAATAAAGGAGCTTCTTTTGCTATCCTTTGTCACCTATGTGATGTTCCAATATTTTCAATAGCCTTGGGAGTTCTCCCCCTCATTCCCTCTATCTTCCATACTTAACCAAATTTAAGGCCAAGAAGAAAAAGACAAAATAGAATAAGACAAAATCTGACTTGGCACTAAAAGACAAATCATATTTTAAAGGCAATAAAAGGAAAATTATTAAGGGATCGAATAAGTCACTAAGGACCCTGATCGTCATTAAGAGATAAATATAATTATAAATAAGTTAATGAAAAGGCACGAAGGCCTAAGGGACTCCACCGATGACTCCTCAATACCATAAAAGGAGGAAACGAAACCAAGAAGAGCATCATCGATCAAAAAGAAAGATACATCTAAATATTAAGATACGGCGGAAACAGCAGAAAGTAATTCTTAACTCTTCCAAGCGTCGATCCAAGCATTGGATATTATCATTAATTCATACAAGAATATCTTCAAGGCTGCAGTCCAGTTTATAGCAGCAAGTAAGCATCTTCATATTATTCTTATCCTCTTGTCTGATCGGCTGTCATACTAGCACAGGTATGAAGGATCTTGTATTTCTGTTTCATTCATAAATGTACCATCATAGCATTTATTTTTATACAGTCAATCGCTAATAATGTGTAGACAGTCATATTCAATTGCTCATGATAATGTATCTTGTATGATTTGAATTCATACGTGATTTATTAACACCATATGTGAGAAAGAGTAGAAAGTGCCAAGAGGCCATTCATGGATATTTATCACATAGAGGCCTTGTCACATGAGGTATGAGATACCCATAGTGCAAGGATTGTGAATTAATGACCTTGGCTACCTAAAGTACCAAGGAGTCTCACAGAGGCCTTAGCTCCAAGAGTACAAAAGTACTTCTTGAGTAAGGATGGGAGACATTAGAGCCCCATGATGGATAACGGCAATTCTCATCTCATCTCACATAAGTTGTTAATAAATGACATATGAGAGATAACAAGTATGTAACATGTATAAATAAAGATCATAGATCATGTGAAATATTATGATAGAGAATATACAAGGCATATGAATAGTGATCATAAGAATAGCATGTGAAATATGAAAGATAAGGGCATTAGTGTTAATCCACTCGCCACTATGATGAGTAAGGAAGATTAGGAGCGGGCAATCAACCAAGGATAGGTACGGGTTCATTGGTCTAGAGCACCCCTTCGAGCCCTTGTCTCAAGATGGTACCTTAGGAGGCAAGAGGTAGTCTTTTGACTTGAGTGGTCTAGAGAACCCCGAGTCAAAGGAAGGTCCTAGAGTGGCCTGGGTCTAGAGTACCCCTCGAAGGAAGAACGACCTATACCATTGGCATTGCACCGTAATGGATTCACTCTCATAAGATGGGGGATTTGATTAACAAGGTCCAAGCATATCTCTTCTAGGGAATCATGAAATGTATACAATCAATCTATGATAACAAATGGCTTATGTTTATAAATAATGACATGTGATTTTAAAAGAAGAATTGAATACTAATGTTCTCTTTTACAAGTTAAAATTGTGTGCGAGATTGCGGAAAATTTTGGCTTCTAGAAGGGACATTTCAACCTATGAGTGAAAAATTGCTCCCATCTATGACTTTTTCATTCCCATTGCATGTTCAACATGATTCACCTGGTATTTGAGTAGATTTGTCTCATAGTTAGTTTGTGGGTTGCCTTTCATGCATATCCTAGGCTCCACACAAATCATGGCCCATGCCTATAATTAGGGTTTGGGTGAGCATTAGGATTCGAAGGGCTTGGCACACCCATTCACTAATGCATGAGGAGATTTTAGGGAGAATTGGCTGAACTAGTTCACGGAAGAATTGCTTCAGGGGTAAAACGAAAACTAGGTATGCTAATCAAGCAATTTTACTTGAGGGTTGCAAATACCCACAACTTGAGATGGTGCAATCCTAGCCAGTAGAACCATAGCAGAATCATCATCATCAATCTTGATGGCCGCAAAAGGGATTTTGTTCATACTGGCTCTGAATGTTAACACAGCACTGCTCAACACTTTAAAAGTTCTATATCATTCTAAGCTTGCACCCCCCTCTGATAGACCCTAATATTCTCACTCTTGGTCACATATTTGTTCTTCTTTGCTTTAGAATTTTCCCTACTACACAACAATAATTGCAATTGCAAAAGATTAGGATTCTTTTTATTTCCGTTTGCATAAGTTATGGGCTTCTCCTAGGAGGTATGAATGCAACTTGAACCACTTAAGTGGAATAAGTGGGGAAAATTGATCAATCTTGCCACATAAATTGCACACGTGTGGTATTGCCAATTTATATTTAAAGACTGATAAATCCTTTTGAAAAATGGGCTTCTCCTAGGAGGCATGAATGCAACTTGAACCACTTAAGTGGAATAACTGGGGAAAATGAATCAATCTTGCCACATAAATTGCACACGTGTGTGGTGTTGCCAATTTACGTTTAAAGACTGATGAATCCCTTTGAAATATGGGCTTATCCTAAGAGGTGTGAATGCAACTTGAACCACTTAAGTGGAATAATTGGGGAAAATCAATCAATCTTGCCACATCAATTGCACACATGTAAGGTGTTGCCAATTTATGTTTAAAGACTGATAAATCCTTTTGAAATATTCTGTAGAAGTAATATTTGGAATGTTGGATGAAGGGTACAGAATCTGGAAAGGCAAAACAATGTACATTGGATTGTGACTTGATTATTCAAATAAACAATTACAAAAGCAAGAACACAATGATAAAAAATGTTAGAATGACCAATAATAATGCTAGTAAAGCTTATACAAAAATTATAACAGTAGCCATGATATCAGCTAGAACCAACACACCCTCCCTCATCAAGGCACCAAAGGAAACGTCCAAAAAATGTATCAAAGCTAGAAATAATAAAGTTGGAAAACAGGGTTGATTACTCATTGGGCCTAATTTTATAGAATAAAGAGAAGCAATTAAACCAAATTATAAAACCTTGAAAGACATGAGAAAATTTAGAAAAACAGATTATAAATGAAATCCTCTCTGTCAGAAAAGAATGATGAGATCAATTCTTAAAAAGTCCATGTTTAACAAACTTTGGTCAGCTGGTTAAAATTGGCCAAACAAATCAAATGATCTTGTAACATGCTGCAACATTCAGTCGATCAGTACTCATAAAAAATTGACAAGTTTATCACAATAAATAAATATAAAGGTCAATTAAGCATCTATCATGGCAATTTAAGCTATATTATAGCAGTAGCAAATGAGAACATCCCAAGTTACTAAAAAACATTGCAATGAAATCTAAAAATTAGACCATTAGAGATCTTACAAGCCATGTTATTATAATCAAAATTTTGTTGGCTTGTCTAAACATTTCCTCATTTATCCAATGCTTCATGGTCAACCATGTATTATACACAATGTTGCATGGACACGGATACGGTATCCGATACAGATACGGCTATTTTTGAAGACCCCCTAATATGGATACGGCTAGATACGATTATTATTCTATTAAAATATAATTTATTATTAATATATATTAATACATTATATATTATATAATATATTATATTATATGATATATTATTATATTAAAATATAATTTATTATTAATATATGTAATAAATATGAATTAAAAATATTTTATTATATAATGTATTTTTATATTAAAATATAATTTATTATTAATATATATTATTAATACATTGTATAATAAAATATGAATTAAAAAATATCTTATTATATAATGTATTATATTAAAATATGTTCTATTATTTTATAAATAACATATTAAAACTTAAAAGTATTAATAAATATTAAACATATTAAATTTAAATACATATTATATTAAAATTTAAATTGAATATCCTAACTTCAATATGTGCGGATAAATATTAAACATACTAAATTTAAATACATATATTATAATTAAATTTAAACACATATTATATCAAAATTTAAATTTCAATACATGCCGAACACTATGTCGAATATTAAATTTAAATATATGTACCGAACAGGTGCCTTTACCGTGAACAAAAATATATGGATTTGAAGAAATATTAAATTTAAATACATATTTGAATAATATTGAACTTGTTGGGAACAATATATTTTTTTAAACGATATAAGATACGTGAAAAACAGATCTTTTACGGCAAAGAGGGGAAGGGTTGGAGAATTCGCGTCGCCAAACCAAACTCAATACAATCCAGCATGGCAGCGTCAAACAGAAAACATTATTTTTTGTTTTGTTAATACAGGAATTTTATTCAGAACGCCGAATCCAGAATGGTGCACTGTGACTTCAACTAACTGTTTTTTATTAATTTTATTTAAACTATTCCTACTGTGGACAAATTTTAATAATTTCCTAATAGATCGTTTCATACTGCTTTTTTAACAAAATACGGGCGATTTTTTCTAAAATGCCGTATCCTGAAGTATCCGGCACAGCATAAAATAAAATAAAATTAGGGCACAGACGGGCACGGTACCCAAGCCGTATCCAGGCCGTACCGTACCCGAATCCGTACCAGGTACGCTGGTACGGGTGCCCAGACAAGAGGGAGTGCCGTATCCGGTAACTCTGATTATACATTTATACTATTAAACAGTGCACCCACTATGTAAACTTTGAATGAGATGGCTTCTTGATAGACGAGCTTGCACAAATTCACGTAATGTCCCAAGGAAGATAGAACAATAAGCACAAAATTAAACATGAGTGTCCTTGTTACCTAGGCTGTCAAACATTTAAACAAGCAATTAAACATATATCTTAACCAAGGATGATTCATACGCTCAATCTATCCTTACTCGATGCAATATCTCCATTTAAGTGATAAATCAGCACAAATCAGAAATGGGGTATGCATTTAAGAAAAGTGTACATCTACTGCATAATCATAAGAGTTAAAACCTAAAACACTACGAACTTGTCACAAGGGATTTTAATCATAAGTTTAATCTTATAGAAAAAGTCAGTATTTTTTTAATGAATAAATGAAAAATAAGGATAAACAACGTACACAATCTGCAGCAGCCTGCAAAGTGACATGATCACCCCACTCACCACTCCTATTCATTCACCGAAAAAAAAAATTATAAACAAGTTAGAAGAAATAAAAATAATAAACAAGAAAACCATTTATTACAATTTGAAACTCAATCTATAGATTATTCAAATTTTAAGTATAATAAAACAGAGCAAGAAACTACTTAGCAATTTTCGTCAAGTACTCATCATAAGCCATAGGCACATATCCTTCATACATCTCTGGATTAGACTTCAACTGAAAACATGAAAGCAATTTGTCAGGAACATTCATAAAAGAGAAAGAATAATTTACATGCCAACTGGCAATATGATATAATAGGGAAACCCATAAATCTTTTTCAGTTAAAGATAAATCAGCATTTTAAGCATTTTCAAGGGAAAAAATTACTAAAAGACTTCTAAGAATAATTGAAGCTACCCTTGATTTCATTTTTCCATGGGACCACATATAAGAAAACTTTTCTAATTAAGACACTTTAGGCCATTACAAGAATGTATCTGTCCTCAAAAACTTCCCAAAAGAAAAATAATTCACCTGATTAACAACCTGCTGCCGTATAAACTTGTGATGTTCAGGAGTCCGATAAAACTGATCCGAAAGTGCTCGAAACTATGCACAAAAATTGAATTAATACAATTTGAATTTATAACCATGGCAATGAATGTCCATGTCAAAATAGCTCAAACAACATAATGTTAAAGTTTTGAAAGGTGGTTGAAATTTTCCATCCAAAGACGATTTCCAAAAGAAGCTATCATGTGCAAAAGGAATCCAAAGGAATTAAACTTTTCTCTGCATAGAAAATGAGGCTATAAAACTAGAGTCTAGAAACTGTTACAAAGAAAGCAAGCAACTGAAACTAAATAAGATCATAAGTTCATAAGTCTCAATGCAAGCCCATCTCAATTCTATAGTTTGAGTTAAGAGTAACTTGGGTTACATATCACTGGAAATTAAAAAGAAAAGGAATAAAACTAGTCAAAGAACCTGATGCTTGAAATCAATAATATGCCACTTTTACCACACCAATATTTTGTTGGTATAAGCAAAGAGACGAGATGAGAGAAAATTGCGTAAAATGGTTTGTGTCTCAAGGTGAGATCACAGTATTATACAGATATAAATTCACTATTACAACTGCCATATTTAATATTACATCTACCTCATTCAATGACAGTACAACATGCTCATTAAAGAGCTGCAACCACTACAACTACTTTATTTAATAACCTACACCTAACTACCTAAATATATAAAAGTGTGAATACACTTTATTCCATCATTATTATATTCTAATATATATACTAATACCCCCTTCAATGACTAAACTGGAAGGATCTAAAGGTTTAGTCATTAAATTACAATATGCCCCTTGAGATATGCAAAAATGAGAAGGAATATTTGCACAAGCAAACTTCATGACAGCAGGCATATGAGAAAAGTGTGAAGAAAGAACATAGTGAACATGCCCTGCTATAGAGTTATCAATTGGTTTTTCTATCCTCCGAGGTGAAGCATCTGATTTGGTGAAGTCATCTTCAAGCTGACCTCCAAAGTACCACTGGGGCCTTCGAAGCACAAGTGAATGTTGTGGAGACAAAGTCTCGACTAGAGACGAACTTTGTATGGCCTAAACCTCAACCAAAATGGAGACACCTTCAGTTCTTCATTGCAGATACATAGGTGGAGAAGTACCACCCAAAGGCTAACAAATTTGAAAACCCCATGAACTGGAAGGTACATCTGTCAATGGTGCAATATACTAGATTCAGTCTTGACCTCCTTTGATTTATTATCAAACCACAATTCCTCTAGTGTAACATGCAAAACAAGATTAGTAAGTTTATACAAGCCTTTGTATACACCACCTGGCCTAATGCCTCAAGCAATTACTTTATCCTAGTTTACATCACAAAGAATGCACTCTATCCCATGAAACTGAACTAGAACATTAGGACTTTCTATAATCTAGTTAATAAAGAGTAATTTTTTGTTCAATCTTGGAACATACGTAACATTTTGTACTAGAAGTTTGATGCCATTATTGAGTGCAATTCTTACATCACCTATCCCTTTCACTATATATGACTTGCCGTCACCAAGTGAAACAAAATCCATGTGATTATCATCAGCAGTAAACCTAACATAATCCTTCCAACAGGTGAAGTGCCTAGATGTACCTGAATCAAAAAACCAACAACAAATTTTAGCACTGTTTGAAAGAGCCATCAATGCAAACTCCTAATCATAGTCTTCCTCAGTAGTATCCACCACATTAGCGTCATTCTATTGCTTGTGGGATAGATCATACTGTCGTTTCCTGCAATCATTTTTCACATGCCCAAATTTATGACAATAGAAGCATTTGACTTTTCTTCGTGATTGTGAAGACAAAGAATGAGAACTGTGGTTTGTACCCTGAGACCGTGCAACAAGTGCACTTTCTGAACTCCTAGAAGAAACTCCATTCATCTACTCTTGTCGTCATTCCTTCTACAAGTATGAGTTGACCTTGTCAAAAGTCAAAGTCTAGTTTTCTGCTAATAGGTTTAGTCTTTTAGAGACTCCAAAAATGTCTCATAGGAGGGCAGCAAGCTATTAATGATCATAGCGACAATATCTTCCTTGTCCACTAGTTTATTGACTCCAATGAGTTGATCCCTAAGTTCTTTGATCTTCATAAGATGCTTTGACAATGGCCCACCCTCATTCAATTTTATAGAAGACAAATTCTTCAAATACAAGACTCTACTTTTCTCAAAGACTTGATACTTGTTTTTCAAACTTTCACATAATGTAAATGCAGATGTGACATTCTGGACTTTGGAGATTAAATCATCAGACATGGATAAGTACCACCCAAAGGCCAACAAATTTGAAAACCCAATGAACTGGAAGGTACATCTATCAATGGTGCCATATATTAGATTCAGTCTTGACCTCCTTCGATTTATGATCGAACCACATTTCCTCTAGTGTAAGATTAGTAAGTTTATGCAAGCCATTGTACACACCACCTGGCCTAATGCCTCAAGCAATTACTTTATCCTAGTTTACATCACAAAGAATGCACTCTATCCCATGAAACTGAACTAGAACATTAGGATTCTCTATAATCTAGTTAATAAAGAGTACTTTTTGTGCAATCTTGGAACATACCTAACATTTTGTACTAAATTTGATGCCATTATTGAGTGCAATTCTTACATCACCTATCCCTTTCACTATATATGACTTGTCGTCACCAAGCGAAAGGGAGTCCCTGTGATTATCATCAACAGTAAACCAAACATACCGATCCTTCCAACAAGTGAAGTCCCTAGATGTACCTAATCAAAAAACCAACTAATTTTAGCACTGTTTGAAAGAGCCATCAATGCAAACTCCTAATTATAGTCTTCCTCAGTAGTATCCACCACATTAGCATCATTCTATTGCTTGTGGGATAGATCCTACTGTCGTTTCCCACAATCATTTTTCACATGACCGAATTTATGACAATAGAAACATTTTACTTTTCTCTATGATTGTGAAGACAAAGAATGAGAACTGTGGTTTGTACCCTGAGACCGTGTAGCAAGTGCACTTTCTCAACTCACAGAAGTAACTCCATTCATCTACTATTGTCGTCGTTCCTTCTACAAGTATGAGTTGGCCTTGTCAAAAGTCAAAGTCTTGTTTTCTGCTAATAGGTTTCGTCTTTTAGAGACTCCAAAAATGTCTCATAGGAGGGCAGCAAGCAATTAATGATCATAGCGACAATATCTTCCTTGTCCACTAGTTTATTGACTCCAACGAGTTGATCCCTAAGTTCTTTGATCTTCATAAGATGCTTTGACAATGGCCCACCCTCATGCAATTTTATAGAAAACAAATTCTTCAAATACAAGACTCTACTTTTCTCAAAGACTTGATACTTGTTTGTCAAACTTTCACATAATGTAAATGCAGATGTGACATTCTGGACTTTGGAGATTAAATCATCAGACATGGATAACTTAAGTAATAATAGGGCTTCCCAATGACACTTGTACAAATCATCTAGGTTGGTTGGAAGCTTGGTTTTGGTCCCTATGATAATTCCATCACACATCCGATACTCAACAATCGTGAGTATCTTCTGACTCCAGCTATTATTATTTTTCCCAATGAGTTTCTATGCCTTTGACAACAACAAATTTTGAATATTGGCCATTATCCTAGCAACCCTAGAAAATATACTTTTCCCTCAACCCTAGCAATCCCTTCAATTTGATCCAAAAATTTCAATATGATCTTGAAAAAAATCTTAAAACCCCCTTCAAATTGAATTTTTGACTCAAAGAAAGGTCAAATTTTTACCCAAAAAATAAAACTTAATGCAAAGAATAAAATACCCTAATTTCCTACTATAGTCCCGTGCAATGCCCTAGCCACAATTTTAGCAATCATGTGCCATAGTCACGGTTTTATTTTGCAAATACGATTGTCGTGCGACTATAAATTGTATATTTTCATGTCCTAATGGTGCAACTATGATTTTCTACAAAAAATGATGGTTTTCCTACTATAACCTGTGCGACTTGCAACCTCACAAAAATGCAAACTCACAAAAACAAGCCATGATTCACCAAAAAAATGGCTGTGACTTGATTTTTCTAGGCATTTTTAACTTGTGTTTTTCAACACACGACACGATTTTTGCCAGATTTTCTACCCATGACTATACCCTAGCCATCCTTGTGACCTCGACTCGCGATCACGACCTCTTCCCGACTTACCTTGCACAACCAAACCCTATTGGCTCTGATGCCAATGTCGGTATAAGCAAAGAAATGAGATGAGAGAAAATGACTTAAAATGGCTTGTGTCTAAACTCTAAAGGTGAGATCACAACATTATATAGATATATAAATTCACTATTACAACTATCATCTTTAATGTTACATCTACCTCATTCAATGACAATACAAAAGGCTCATTAAAGAGTTGCAACAACTACAACTTTATTTAATAACCAACACCTAACTACCCAAATACACAAAAGTGTGAATATGCTTTATTTTATTTCATTATTATATTAACAATACACAAAAGTGTGAATACTAATATGTTTATGACATGTTCTTTAAATTTTATGTTATTTATTTACAAATACTAAACCTCTTAAATAACAAAATTATTGTATAACCAGATGGATGGATCTAAGTGGAGCAACAAAAGATGTAAGGCTTCTTTCGCGTACCTTTAAATGGGACGATTGAAAATGCTGCAGTGTGAAAATGTAACTTACTAATTGTCAACAGATTAAAAACCACATTGAAGACATTGAAGCTAAGCATATTTAACAATGAACACTGTTTGAACTACAATCATTCAACTCGGAACATCAAAGTGCAATACAACAAAAGACCGCCAAATTACGAAAAATCATCAAACAGTTGATCATCTCCTAACATAATGACTCATAAATAGGATAGCAAAGATAATAACAAATTCTTAAGAGATAGCAACTCTTCAAAAAAAATGAACACAATAACCACAAACATGGGTGTATTTTTAGTCTTAACATGATCAAGAAAATTAAAAAAACAACTATAAGAGAATAATGGAACAAAAACTTCAGCCAGGTAACAACACAAACAAACCCAATAGGTTGTTCATAACCAGAAAAGTACAAATATAAACATATAATAACGCAAATCTAATATTTCCTCCAGCTCAAGAACCTTTGTAAATTTGTATTGTACACCAATACCCAAAAGATCACAATAACAAAAAAGCATGCAGGGGTGTCTCTGAGGGGGTTAAGTTCAGCATATCATTGTGAAATTATAATAGAGAGAATAGACAAGCACACAAAATCAAGAGAATCAAAAAAATGAAATTCTATTAATGTAGGCAACATAAGCACACCGAGTCCAAATTAATCACCCCAAGCGAGACATACAAAGCCTATAATATGTCAATAACATTAATATGATCTAGGCTTTTTGTTGAAGAACTAGACTTTGCACTCCTTTGTTTAGACTCTTTCCATCCTTCACCATGTACTAATGTCCTAACAAAGACATCCTCTTGTTCATAATCCTACTTAATGAGCAAATCCTCCAAATTACATCATTGAAACATACATAACAGTCCATAGAAGTAGATATCTTTAAAATATTGCGATATATTCTGATATATCTTTTCTTGGCAGGGTTCCTGACATATTCTTGAAAATATTGCAAGCTTTTCAAAATATCATTGACTATGACTTTGAGCAAAATTTTCACCAATATATCACGATATTATTGGCAATATATCACTTACTAATATCACAATAAGTTAGTTTTTCTTTTTTTTCCATAAGCGTCAGACCTGCAATTTTTTTATCATTCTTCTTTGGAACTTTCATTAATGGGTTATACACCTTCAACAGTGTAAGTAGCTGTTAAGACTTCTAGGTGCCATTATTGAATAGTAGTTAGGTTTGATGCCAAGGGACAACGGTAATTATTGTTGTCGTTATTTCAAAAATGAGCATACTTATCTATGGTTGTGAAGACACTTGGTATAATCAGGTTTGAAAACCTTATGAATAGGGAACATCACTGTTGTTATTGTGATTAGTAATTATCACTGTAACCTTTGATAACATCAAACACTACTCTCATTATTTATGATTCGTAAGCATAGTTGTTACTAGACAAAACTGTCAAATGATTATGATATCCTTTGATTTGCCATTATTATTGCATCACAAATGTTAGTGTTGCCATTGACTTGCTATCATTTCTACTTATCGGTGGATATTGTTGTCATTACTTCATTTGTAAACATGGTTGTATTATTGAGGTAATTGTTTGGAAATTTTCATTGTTACATATCAGCTGTTACCAGTTGAGATTGTTGTCATCGTGATTGTATTTTGACATAACTATCCTTCTATGATTAGTAATGTTCTTATGATCACTTATCAGTCGCATCGTTATTAGTACTGTGACAAGTTAATATGGGCATCAAAACTACTATCAAGTATCAAAATTATAGGAAATATTATTGATCAAAATGATTAATATTAAACATTGCTAAGACAGGACATTGTTGTCCCAAAACGCTTGCCACTGCTGTAAATTTAAGAGGTATTTGAAAAGGTAAGGGAGACTATTGTTGTCAACTGTAGTTACCATTTTGTGTATCGATTAGTCTCTTAGACCTAATAGTTAAGGAGAACGGTTGGGTTAATAGGTCGTATTTACATTAGTTGTGTTCTATTGCATTAAGGGTTCATTATCATTCTGGCAGTCATTTATTAAAATTGTTAAAGAGATTTATACTGTATCTGTAAACAACAATCTCAAAATTAATAAGAAAAATCCATATTTCAAAATTCATGGTGTACACTATGTTTACTTTCATGCTCACTTTCTATGCAATTAGTATGGCTTTAAATTTGAAAACATCAGTTATTTCTCTTTTTTTTTTTTTTTTTTGAATTTTACAGCATTTTTTGGATTCACAGCTTTTTTCCAATAATATCCCGAGAAACCAATAATATCTTTATCTTGTGGGATGCCAAGAAATTCCCGAGAAAGATATTTGCTTCTATGCTTCCAACATTACACCTTGGAAGAGCAAATTCTAGATGCTGGTGAAGGTTGATCTTTGGAATATTGTAGACACAAAGGTTACACCTCCTACCAACCATGTTCAATTGACTGAATGTAAAAATAAGTCAGCCATGGCAAAGCAAATTATCCTAGATTTGATGAAGGACCATTTGATTCCTCACATCGAAAAGAAGACAACGAAGGAGTTGCACAATACCTTCATCACTCTATATCAAAATGTGAACATTTCCCATAAGATGTTGCTAAACAACAAGCTTAGTGCCAAACACATGAGCAATAGCATGTTACCTTATAAAGATCACTAAGCTTTGAGATCAGCTCATTGCTATTGGAGTGAAGATGGAGGATGATGAGTTGGTGCCCATAGCTATAAATGGGTTCTCTCCATCCTAGAAAATGTTTGTTTGAGGTGTCTACACTCATGAGAAGCTTCCCACATTTGAGAAGCTTTGGGATGATTTCATCCAAGATGAGACCGGATAGGAAACTGCTTCAGCCAAAGTGGAAGGGAGACAAAACCTAGCTCTCATTAGGAAATGAGGAAAGGTGGTAAGAAAGGAGACCCCAAGAAAGGAGCAAGGGCAAGGAGAAAGAATCAAATTCTTTGAACTATGGAAGAAAGACTCGGGTCAAGTGTATCAAGTGCCACAATATGGCCACTATGCATCTTAGTGTCCTGAGAGGAAGAAAGCCAAGCAATAGCAACAGGAGTTTGCAAGGAGTGCAGAAACTTCAACCGATCCAGATGACTTAGCATCTAGACTTGAAACAACTTTCCCCATGGTGTCATGCCTAACCACTAACACCATTTCTGGTGTAGGATGGTATGTGGATAGTGGAGCATCTAGACACATGACCTTCAACAAGATGTTCAATAGACTTCTAGAATGTAATAGGATAATTACGTTAATATAATGCCAATAATAGTGTAACTAATTACATTTGTCTTTTTGCTTTTGCTCATTTGTAACTGCCATCTTTATGGCATTTGTAATTGTTGTCTAGTATTGGACACTCCACAATAATATAAGGCTACCATCTCCTCCTAAGATGATCACGCCTCTTCTCTCGTCTCATTCTATTGATTTCACCAACATTTGTATTGTTAGATCGTGTCAATCATACGGAATTTGAAGGAGGTCGGGAAGAGAGGTCGTCAAAAGGGGCAAAACAAAGCACAATCAAACATTCAAAAACTTGTCTAGGTCAAGTTAAATTTGTGGACGGATTCATGAAAAAGAATCAAGGCACAACAAGGTCGCATTTTGCAAACAATCACGACGGGAAGGTCAAAAATCATGTAAAATCATGAGCATAAAATCAAGTAAAAACCACGAGTTTTTTGTAGTCACAGCCATTCTTGCACATTATCTGTGCAATCACGAAATTTGCAAGGATTGCAAACAAAGAAATCAAGGTCACGTGGGTTCCAATCCCATTTTCACCTCGGACGCGTGATTTTTCATTTTCGCCCGCAATAGGGAACATCACAATAGGCCATCGCAATTTGCAATAACGACACGGGTTTTTTAAGAGTTTTTTTGTAGTCACAAAAAATCGTGGGTCACAGCTAGGGTAAGATATTTCTACTCGCAGCCATTTACACAAAGGGCACTGGGTTTTGGAAAAATATAAGCACTAGCAATTCTTCGAGTATTTTCAAATGTTTTTTAATTGATGTTCTTCAAGATCCATTTTAAATTTATTTAAGAGCAAAGTTCAAATTTTCTAGGTCAATATATTTTTCGATCACATTTAAAAAATTTAAGAAAAGTTTATTTTCTAGGGTTGTTAGGAACATGACAAATATGTAGAATCTAATGTTGCCAAAGTCACAAAAATTAACAAGGAAAAATTATAATATATGGAGTCACAAGATACTAGCTATTGTTGAGTATTGAGAATGTGACAAAATCTTGTTAGGCATAGCGACCAATCCCGATGAATTTGATAGACACCATACGGAATACCTCCAGATTTTGAAATTGTTAGTATCAAATGATCTAATTCCTAAAACGCAAAGTGCTACCTCTACACATACCCTTGGGATAGCTTAAAAAGAAATATCAAGTTTCAAAAAATGACTTGGTTATGTATCTCAAAAATCAGTCATTTTCTATCAAATTGTCTAGAGGGTAGGGGGACTCTTTGTCCAAACATCTCTTAAAAATAAAGGACCTTAAGGATCAGCTTGTGGCCATCAACAAACCAGCTGATGAGGATGACATGGTTGCACTACTTATTAACAATCTCCCACCTTACTTTGAGACATTTGTAGAGTCTTTGAATCTATTGGCTGGAACTCAAACCCTAACTTTTGATAAATAAAATCAGTATTTAACTACGCAAAGAGCGAAGCCAACAGCAGATAGGGTAAACAATTAAACTACATCAAGGATAGACAAAGGTGCTCTTGCTGCCCATTTGCAAACCTCAATTCTCTGGCAATACTTCTTCCACTCAATCCAAGAAAAAGGTGAAATGTTTTTATTGTAACAAATTTGGACATGTTAAAAGGGAATGCAGGAAGAGACAGTACAATACATCCCACAAAAAATATGGTGAAGCTAATGTGGCCATTGTTGAGGAAGAACACAAATCAAATGATGAGTTTGCACTCGTGGCATCTCTTTTTATAGTATTGACAGCGGATATTGGTTATTTGATTAAAGGGCATACAAACACTTCACAAGGACTGGTATGTAAAGTTTACTATTGATTCCAGTCATCAAGATACACTTTCAATTGGTGATGGTAGATCATATGTGGTTGAAGGGATAGAAGATGTTAGGGTTGTATTAAATGATTCTCTCAAATTTTTAGTACAATATGTTCCTGCCATGAACAAGAAATTATTTATCAGTCAGCTTACTAAGAACTTTAACATTCAAGCCAGGTTTTTAGGAAAGAAGTATATTGTATCTGATGTGAAATAGGACAAAGTTATTGCCCTAGGCATTGGGCAAGGTGGCTTGTATAAGTTTGTTGATCCTACTATAGCTAATTTGCATGCATTAGCTGTCAAGATAATACCAATGTTCTTTGGCATAATAGATATGGATACCCGAATCTTCAATATTTGGCCAAACTCAACAAAGCCCATATGGTTCAAGGGCTACCTCATATACAGGAAAAACAAGAGTTGTGTGTCCCATAGTTGGAAAACTCGGACTCCCCGTGGACTTGGCAGCCCAAAATAGGACTCGGCACGGACTTGGGAAAAAACTTGGCAAGGACTCAGCAAAAAAAAAGGGAGTTTTTTTTTAAAAAGAAAAAGAAATTAATGCATTTAGAGAACATAAGAGCTTAATTTGATTATCAATTTGTCATAATTCAAAGATTACATATGTCATATGATCATCAAACACTCAATAATTGAAATTTCATCATTCATACTCATAGTTTTTTGCAAAGTGCAGTTGTGAAATGAGCCAAAAAAGCCAAAAAAACAAGGTTTTATCTTTTTTTTAACATCCCAGTCGCCAGCGCGAGTCCCGTCCAAGGACTCGCCCAGACTCGACTCGCGAGTCCATGGCGAGTCGACTCGTCAAGCTCAGGGACTCGCAACTCTTGGCGATTCCGTGGCGAGTCCAAAGAGTCTGCAAACTATGGTGTGTCCATTGCTTGGCTGGAAAGCAAGAGCAAATCATTTCCTACAAAAAGTACATGGTATGCTAAGGGGTCCTTGGATCTCATTCATGTAGATATTTGTGAACTTTCATAGAAACCTCCCACTGTCCTCGACTCGAGGTATTTTCTATTGTTGGTGGATGATTTCTCCAAGAAGATGTGGGTTTACTTCTTGAAAAAGAAGTTTGATTGCTATGGTGGTGCATTCCTGAAGTTCAAGGCATTGGTAGAGATATTCGCAAGGCATCATATCAAGACTTCGTAGTCCAATAATGGGGGGAATTCACCTCCACTCAATCCAATGAATTTTGTGATAAAAAGGTATTCAACGCAACTAACTGCACCCTACACTCCACAACAAAATGGAGTGGTTGAAAGGCGAAATAGGACTATCATGGAGATAGCACAATGCATGATGCAAAGTAGGAACGTGCCCTACCAGTATTAGGGAGAAGCCATTACCACACCAGTTTTTCTCCTCAACAGGATTCCTTGCAAAGCTTTGCCAAACATCACATCAGAGGCTTGGTTCAACTATTCACACATTGGTTTCTAAACAAATACGACATAAGCTAGATTCCAAAAGTGAAGAATTTCTTTATTGGCTATGATGAACAGTCTAAGAAATTGAGGCTTATTGATATTTCTACTAACAATATCATTGTTAATCAAGATGTTGATGTAAAGGAAACAGAGCCATATTTTTCTTATGTTTAGGAAGAGGTCAACCCATTACCTAAATCTAGCTTTCAAGTATCTTTGAAAGTTGAATCTCTAAGTTCATTAAGTCAGCTTGTGAGTCAGCCTCTAGTTGGTTCTTCTACACTTGTATATCAACGATGCAAGACTGACATTATTTCTACTCCACCTAGGGTTCCAAATGACCCTTTACCTTCACAACATTTGCCTAAAGTACATAAGAGGCCTAAATGGTACTATTTCAGTTTGGAAGGAGTACATGAGAATGAACTTCTTCAACCAGATGACAGACCTCAGAGAACAAGACAATCAAGTTCTGGTTCAGCTACTAAGCATGTTCATTTTGTTGTTTCTTCTGATCCTTTTCACATTTCTAAACCACAAATTTTTTGAGGCCCAAGGAAAACCAAAATGGGAAGCTACTATGAAGGTGAGTATGATGCATTGCTGAAAAATCATACTTGGGAGTTGGTAAGATTGCCTCTAGGGAAAAAGACCATTGCATGCAAATGGGTTTATAAGGTAAAGTGCAAAGTTGATGGTTCCTTGGACAAGTACAAGGCACATCTTGTTGTTAAGGGATTTTCACAACAGGTGAGGATAGATTAAGAAGAAACTTTTGCTCCTACTATAAAGATGATCACATTTCAATTGCTTCTCTCCATAGTTTCTCAATTTGATTGGAAGGTGTACCAAATGGATGTCAAAAGTGCCTTTTTGAACAAAGAATTAAACGAGGAGGTCTATATGGTACAGCCTACGGGTTCTCAAGTTCCTAGTCCTGAACATCTAGTTTGCAAGTTGATTAAGTCCTTGTATGGGCTTAAGCAAGCTCCTCGAGCCTGGTATTTCAAAATTGATAAACATCTAAAGATTCTGGATTCAAAATAAGCTTTTATGATCCAAATCTTTATGTCAGAAGCAATGGAGATGATATTGTAATTATTGTTGTATATGTTGATGATCTTGCAATCACAAGCACAAATAATGGAATTCGGCAAGTGAAATTCAGACCTGTATGCAACTTTTGACATGTCTAATCTAGGCCTCCTACACTATTGCCTAGGAATCGAGTTTTAGCAATCTAATCATTGTATCTTCATGGTCTAGTTCAAATATGCCACAAGTCGTTTGGAACATTTTTGGATGACAGATTGTAACACATCTTCTACACCTATGGAGGTCAAGCTGAAGTTATCAGCCTTTGATGATTCATCCCCAATTAATGAATCTCTCTATAGACAATTGGTGGGCAGCTTGATATATCTTACAACCACTAGACCAGATCTTTGCTTGTTGTTAGCTATCTCTCTCAGTTTTTATCAAGACTTCAGCTTTCTCATTAGATAGCTACAAAGCAAGTTTTGCAGTATGTCAAACATACTCTTGATTTTGGCATAATCTAAACATATTTTGGTTTGACTAGATATACGAACTCTCATTAGGCAGGATCTATTGATACTCGCTGGTCTACTACCGGGTACATTTTCTATTCGGGATCAAGAGTAATTTCATGGCAGAGTAAGCTTCAACAAACAATAGCTCTATCTTCCACGAACGTTGAGTACAAGATAGTTGTGAGTGTCGATTGTGAAGTAGTTTGGTCACATAGAACTTTGGCAGATTTTCAGCTTCCTCAGCATTCTCCAACCCCACTTTTCTGTGATAATCAAGGGGTACTAAAGTTGGTGAAGAGTCCTATGTATCACACTCACACCAATCACATCGAAATTCATCATCTCTATATTTGGAAGCTAGTAGAGTGTGGAGATGTTGCTCTTCATTTTTGCACTTCTTAGGAGCAGCCTGCTGATTTAATGACAAAACCACTTTGTCCTGTTCATTTCCTCAAATTTCGAGACAAGATTGTTGTTGTTTCTGGTTTAGTCATTAGGGGGTATTAATAAGTAATATTATAGTAATATAATGCCAATAATAGTGTAACTGATTACACTTGTCTTTTTGCTTCTGCTCATTTGTAACTACCAGCTTTATGGCATTTGTAACTGTCATCTATTATTAAAAGCTTCACAATAATATTTATTTGATGGATCTGATCCACTTATCCTATCCATGTATACAGATGAGTTTATTATTGCAGGGAGTTCTAGACAACTCACAGGAGAATTTGACACATGAAGTTGACATGAAGAACGAAGGAGGTTGGTAGGTTGTTTATGAAGTTTTTCTTGTCATGGGAATTACACCTTGAAGATTCTGAAGAGATTTTAGAGTACAGGAGGGAACAATGATCCATAATCATATTTCTTCAGGTTCACAAATGGTCAACATGATGACAATGCCTCTAGAAGAGGGGAGGTTCAAGATGTTGTGATAGCATCTTGGCTTTGTTAACAACACCTTCCTCAAAAAGAGAGAGTCTTAGAGTTTTACCAATGTTGCTCTAAAGGTGTTCTTCCTTTAGCCAGGCAGCAGTACACTGCAGTTTCCACTCAGCAAAGAAGTGTACCCAGCAGCAGCCTAGGAATATGTGCAGGTGGGTTAAAGTCACAGTCAAGAGCAATGTCAACATGGTGCAAAAGTGATGGCAGAATTCAAATCGGTTTCTGTGGCTGAGAGATCAACATGGAGAGGGTGCAGTTATGTAAAAAAGTAGTGCCCAGTTATTTAGTGAGTCTTATTTGAGATAACCACCCTGTTAACTACTTGAGACTTGAGTGATTTGTGGATGTAACTTAGTCTCAACTACTTTGATTACATTAGTCAATTGTTAGACTGGGTTGATTGATTAGTCAAACTAGTGGATTGTGTTGGATTTATTACATCTTTTATATAGTTTAGACTATAGTAGATAATAAATAAATAAATGTAGATTACTTTATGTTAGTAAATAAATATAACTATTGTTAGTTTGTAGTTGGGAGGTAGGTAGTAGTTTTGGGAAGTTACACGGGAATAATAATGGCTTTACAAAGCCATACTGTATTGTAATGAAAAATCAAGTTGTGTGTATCCCCATTGAATCCAGAAATCAATATATATTATTCTATGTTTTAGATATTGTTGTTCAACAATGGTTTAATCTGCATATTGATATTTTGCTCTACCAAAATCAATATGGTATCAGAGCAATATTCGATCCTGTGCTGTGGAGGAGAAGATCACCAGTGCTGCATGTGGAAAGAACCAAACAAGTGTATGGGCGAATAGAACTTATTAAGTCTGTTTTTTAAGCATGTATTTCTTTGTTCAATATATTCCTGTGAAGCATTGAAGGTGGATTTGATGAGGTGTGTTGCAAAATAAAAGCATTTCAGATCTGTAGAGGAGTTCAATCGGAGGGCAAGAGAAGATGTGTAGCAGAAACAATTGAGGAGATGAAGCACGCATTAAAAAAAGATTAAAAAATAGCATTATTACTCTTCTTTTTAGGGTGAACCTCTCTTACAAACATCACGACCCTCTCATTGGTGACCACCCCTTGGTTTCTGTTGCCGCCTTTCCTCCTCAAAACAAGGCCGAACCCTGTGAATCAAGGCAAGCTATCTGCAACACTGCAGCCTCCTTTGGACGCTGCCATGGTCTCTTTCTTTGGGCGCTAAAATTGTAGCACTGAAAGATTGAAAGAAGCGTAGAAGATTTATGATTGTTGGCTGCATGTAATCAAAGGTACTAGAGACCATTGTGGATTGATCTACAAAGTCAAGCCATAATATTAAGGTAAAAGTCTTATTTGAAGTTGTATAAGGAAAGAAAATAAAATGAATCACTCGGTATTATTTTGTTGGAGATTATATTTTTAAGATGTTGAAAGGATTTGTTTAGGTGTTGAACTCATGTATCAAAAGTAAGTTGAAAATATTAGTAGACGATGGAAAGGATTGAAGCATTAAAAATGGTTAGTGATTCAAAGTATTGTGTATTGGGGTGATTAAGGCTTTGTAATTGGAGTAAAAACATTATTAAGTCATTGATGATTTTTGGGTCTTTGATACATTAAAAATTTAAAAAGGTGTGGAGTTTATAAGGAGTTAAAAGGTTTATCATTCCATTGTTTTTGTGTGGGGTTTGTACATGTAATCATTTATTTTGGAGTTATTGTTCTAAAAATAAAAATTGTATTCATTGGAGTGATAACAAAAATAAGGGTGTGTTTTAACTTTTATTTTTGGAGGTATAAGGTTGACTAGTGTATGAGTCCATCATTGGTCGAAATCAACATCATTATTTTTAGCATTTGAACATAACCACACATTATGTTTGTGTTCTCAATGTCATCCATGCTATCCCTAATAGAAATTTGGGAGACTCGCATGTTTGTGCTATTGAAGAATCTAATGTGACTTCAAATGGATAAAGTATAACATGATCATATTGGAGGCAGGTGGCATCGAAGGCTAGAGGTATATTGTCATCTCGAGCTAGCTTCTCGCTCAGAGATGATGCTTTGCATGAGAAGCACTAGTTTCTATCTGTCCCTTCATAGAGCAGGGGGGGCTTGGTAATTCTTGGCAATATTTGTGGATAGCGAAACCTCTAAATTAGGGTGGGGTTAGAATATCCGCACTTACTCAATCTGATAGTATAATCTCTGAAATAGGTCGGGATTCATATCTACAATGGTTTAGTTCTTTGTGTACATCAGAGGAGGGATTTGATTCTAATCGCATTTGAGGAGGGATTTTGACACACTCGGAGGAGATATGGACTCTCAGAGGAGAGTTGTTCTCTCATTGTGCATGGAGGATGGGAATATTTATGTTCTCTCATGTTGTACAGAGGATTTTGCAAGTTTGACAGTCGTGAGACCCGCTAATGAGTTTAGTTTGGTGTTTCCTGGGTGAGCGAGGAAAATTGGTGTAGGCACTTCATCAAAATTTCCAGAAGGGCTGTTATGTTGAGTCCTTGTAGTGTTTTGTCCCTTGTTCGGATTGATGTAATAAGGAGGGGAATGTTGGATTTATTACATCTTTTATATAGTTTAGACTATAGTAGATAATAAATAAATAAATGTAGATTACTTTATGTTAGTAAATAAATATAACTATTGTTAGTTTATAGTTGGGAGGTAGTTAGTAGTTTTGGGAAGTTACACGGGAATAATAATGGCTTTTTAAAGCCATACTGTATTGTAATGAAAAATCAGGTTGTGTGTATCCCGATTGAATCCAGAAATCAATATATATTATTCTATGTTTTAGCTATTGTTCAACAATGGTTTAATCTGCACATTGATATTTTGCTCTACCAAAATCAATAGATTGATCAGTCAAACTGAGTGTCACTCCAGTGATTTGTTTGTAAGCTTTACTTGACACCTTATCTAGTTTCTCTTACTTAGATTCTTAGTGCACTTGTCTATTTGAAGTGCACATATTCTGTAATTCTCTAATTTTTAAGTTTGGAGCTAGTGGAGTGTATTTCTTTTCAGCTATAATGAGAAGACAGTTGCAGGTTTGGGAGTTCAATACCGTGTATTCGTTGTTCATATTTTCAACACAATGTGTTTGTAGATTAGCATATTCAGAGATTAATGCTTTGATTGAAATTTCCATGCTTTAAGCTACCTAGTTTTAGGATTAAATTTTCTGAATGCAGAATCTGCTTACCATGGTCTGAAAATTAACATCAACTAGCTCAATTGACACACTATGCCACACCTTGAGTCCAATCTTCAAAAATAACTTGCACCTCTGAGTTGATTGAACACATCATCAATTTGCAGAATGTGGTCCTCGTTTTTAATAGCCATCTTGTCCAAAGCTCTGTAGTTGATAGAAAGTCACCATGACTCATCCTTCTTTCATGCTAGCACAATTTGACAACATAGAGGTAAGCACTTGGTCTGATGTGACCATCTATATTAGTTCTCAGATCTGCATCTCAATCTCAATGTTCTTCACACTGAAGCATCTGTACATGGTGCCTTTGGGCAAAGCGGTATCAACTGTCAAATCTATTGACTTCACTTGATAATCAGAGGCACTCTCATAGGTGAAGTGAAGACGTCTTCATACTCAGCCACCAATTAATCTACCTCCATTTGTATTATTATAAAAACCTCTGCAACAGTTTAGCAGTTGCAATGATCTTGTCTTCTTAAGGACAAAATATAAGAAGAACAAACTTCCCGGTTTTGCCAAACACCTTTTTGCAGTACTTGACACAAATATGCGAGACTATGGTAGCAAGGGTTACCTTTGAAATCCTAAATCCCAAGGCGATGATAGAGAATCACCATTACTCATCCTTCTTTCATGCTAGCACAATTTGGCACCATAGAGGTAAGCACTTGGTCTGATGTCACCATCTATATTAGTTCTTGGATCTGCATCTCGATCTCAATGTTCTTCACAATGAAGCATTTGTACAAGGTGCCATTAGGCAAAGGGGTATCAACTGTCAAATTTATTTACTGCTTCAATTGATAATGCAGAGGCACAGCATAGGTGTGGTGAAGATGTCTTCATACTCAGCCACCAACTAATCTACCTCCACTTGTATTGTTGTAAAAACTTCTGCAGCAGCTTAGGTAGTTGCGATGATCTTGTCTTCTTAAGGAACAAATATAAGAAGCACAAACTTCCTGGTTTGGCCAATCTAACTATGGTAGCAAGGGCTACCTTTGGAATCCTAAATTCCAAAGTGATGATGACACTACCAGGTTTGTATTGATAGTCACTGTGTCATTTCCACATAAAAGGTTGACTGAACCTAACACTGCTAGACTTCAAGAGGTGTTGTGTGACAGAGCTTATCATCATTGAAAGATTTATGTCGCATGACAAAAAATACCATTGACTGATGTGGATTCCTCCACCATTATTCAACCACCCCATGATGTATGGTTAAGGATGTGGAGTCGGGAGGATTGCATCTTCTGACATTTTTGAGATCAAATTATTCTAACTGCCACTATCAACTACCCACTTCACCACATAATGTGTGAAAGAGGAACTCTTCTTTTGATGGTAGTGGTGCTTGTGCAGTGTCAATTGTAAACTATGGGTCTATGCCAATGATATCCTTTCCTTTGTCCAATATCTACATGCATGAATGTGCCTATGTAAGGGCGGGTGTCAATGCAGGTGCAAGTGCATGCACTGCAATCCACCATGGCCTAAAGTGCTTGTTGAGCACAACACTCCTCAGTTAAGCATCAGTCACTCTTGTGGACCTCACACCACTTGTCAGTCACCTTCAAATTTATATCTGGGGGAAATCCCTTTGAAGGAGGATTTGCTTTGGCGTTGGAAGCGCTTGATTGATTTGATGTCACTATTGTTGCAGAAAATAATTTCCTTCTTTGCTTTACAATTAAACTTTTCTTCCATCTTGACCGCATACCTATAGACTTCTCCCAATGAATTGACCTCTAAAAAGCCAAACATAAATATTAGTGATGAATAAAAGGGACCAATTCGATAGCTTCAAAATCAAGCTTTTTTTCATTAATCTAAGTCCATTTTCAAATCGAATGAAATCTCAACTCATAAGTGTATAATCCACCTAAATGTCACCAGCTTTGATCCACCCTCTACTCACAATAGCTATGAGCAGCAAAACTAAAAGGTTTTAAATTAAAGAGAACGTGCACTGCACTAATTCCTGACATTCAGTAACTGACCAGTTAAATCAGAGGAATGACAATTTGTAAGCACTAAATCAACTTTCTAAATATGATCAACCTTTAGCCTTGCTCATAGAGATCGATGCAATAGATCAAATTGGACAGGTTCAAAATTCAGCAAGTGTCGAGACCAATTTTTCAATAGCTGACCAACTAGAATACAGAGAACATCATCTCCCTGAAATTTACCTTCAATTTTTAGTTTAGAGATACCTATGATTTTGCAAAAATCAAAAATCACAAAAAAACTGCTTTACGAAATATGTACCACAATTGTGCAATTAAATAACACTGTAAAGACCAAGTGTCAGTAATGGGCTTGATGGGATATAAATTTATAATTGCCAAAAAACAAATGCTTTGTACTATTGCATCACAAATAGCTCCAACAGAAAAATGTTTTAGAAACACACTGTACGCATCATAAAAAGTTATAATATACTATTACTCCATACAGGTATATATGAATGTATGTGGATGTTTAAATGACAATAACTCCAAAACTCTTGTCTCAGAAAGGAAACATCTTGGATACATAAGGATTAGAATGCTGATTTCTCTGGAATATATAAATGGTAGCTTGGGTTAAGTTTTATGAAAATGGGGATCTAACAAGATACAAATTGTGACTCTTGATGTCACTAGGTATTGACCTGGTTCAAATCCAGTAGCCTTTGATTGTTGTTACGAGCTCTTCCAAGGATGTAAAATTTAATAAACTTATTGGGTTTAGATAACCAAGGTATTATAGTTCTTTTACAATGGACCTCATATCCTGTCATATTACCTGGGTTTGTATGTTTATAAGCTTCTGAATTCTGTTATGTGATGGAACAATAAATTAAAGGATAATAAGACAGAGAGTCTCTCCAGTATAAACATTTTCCCATTAGAAAATGTATTTTTATACTGCTAAGTTCCATCATTATTAAAAACGGTAGGTCTTATTAATGCCAATTGTATCTGTAGATAGAACAAAAAAAAGGACATGCAGCAGGTCCACAACGGATTGAATAGTTAAAATTTTCACAAATTGAAAACCAATTCAACTAACCTGACAATTTCCATCTCCCGGAATTTTGAGCTCACTCAAATCGTACAGCTCTAACCTATGAAATTGTGCAGAAGAATATCAGATGACGCTACATAAATTATTGTCCATACAAGGCATATAAAATTGAAATAGTTTATTAAAACAATTTATAAATATGATCACAAGTATGTATTCCTCCTGAGAAAAAACATTGAAAATTATTGTTAAAAAGAATCTAAAACATAATTCACCAAGAATTAAATGATGTTCCCCATGAACATTGGCAACAAGAACAAAAGCTCATCTTCCAATACATTTTTCCATACAAAAAGAGTACAATGACAGCTTCCTTTATGATACAAGACACCAATCCAAACATACATCTAGAAAAAAGTGAACAGTCCTTACAATGCATAATAAATTTGGTAATACTCACATGTTTGTTTATAGAAAGAAAGAAATAAATAAATAAATTATATTAATGTCCACAGAATGGGACTCAAGAGTGCTGGTAATTGTAAACAGGGGAGTATAATAATTGATCTATGACTCAAGATAAGACATAATTCTGGGTATGTCCCCAGTAGAGTCGCCAATCTGTTGGTTCTTCCAACTAATTATCTAAATCCTCTAAAAATTCAGCCAATTTCTCATACTCAAGGATTCCAGGTCAGTGGCCAACAAACAAGATTCAACAAAGAGTTGAAGATCCTCTACATTTTTGGTTCTGCAAGACCAAGGCAAGTGTACCCTTTACAACATCTAAAGGTATTTCAAAAGTTATTTGGGATGTTGCATCAAAACAGAAGGTTCTCAATAACAATAAACCAAGGAAATAACTGATTCCATCCAGATCAGCTTAATCCTTTGGCAACACAGTCCAAACCATGATTGAGAACAGTTATTTATCCAAACCTATTGGTGATTTTTCTTGCCACCCCCAATCCTAAGGAAAATCACAATACCTAAATCAAGGGATCAATAGGTGAAGATAAAGATCTTGCACTATCATTAGACTGAGGACAAGAAAGGCCAACGAACAAGGCTACAAATAGCCTTCTGCACTTCGAGCTCCACGGGGCTCAAGAGGGTGTTCCTATTAAAAGGTCTGAAAATATGATAAAACTTGCACTAAACAACACATTACAGACCTCTAACATGTGGATGGTTCTCAAATAAATGGGTAGAGGGTTTTATATATTTAATTATATTCAGGCATGATCCCTTGCGCCTTGAACAATAATGAGAACTGATAAATTAAAATTATCTTCATCTCAAATACACAAAAGAGTTACAACTAGATCATTCTCAAGCATAACCTTTGTGTTCCTTAATCTCGATGAAGATACAGAAAACCAGATATAAAATAAACATGAAATGAAAAGATTCTTTAGATTTTTCAATGGTGATTCCTTCCAGGGTTTGCACAAAAGAAGCATCCTAGACCGGAGCCTTATCCATAACAGAGTCAAGATGAACTAACCTATCTGATAACAGCATAAACACAAAATCAATGACCATTAAACCATTATTGCCTTACAATAATGAGGCCTCTTATGGCCATACAGGTAACATTCCTTGAGATCCTGAATATAACACACTATCCCTAATATTTGACTGAAAGCAAAAATTAACTTGCTCCTTGAACAAGAGCCATCAACCAAATATTTATTGCAAAAAATGTGCAACAAGAACCATCATAATCCTTGATTACTTTGATTGAAAAGATAATGCATACATTCAGGGGACATTATAGTATGACATGGTTCATCCTAAGCTGCAAACTGATTTATTTGCCATTACCCAAAAGACAAATTACAACATTGAACTCTGAAATTTTCAGAACTCCTAAAACCTAGGTAGCAGCCCTATACAAAATTACAATACCAGAAACCTGGAGAGTCGGAACCCTCTACAAATGAAACAACACTTGCACTATATAAAGAAGCAGAGCCCCAGATTAAACTGAGGCATGACATCTGGCACATTTGAGCCCTCTGATTCCGCAACTGAATTTGGCATAACAAAAAAAATATCACAGCATCCTTTGATTTCCTTCATTAAAAATAAAAAATTCATTTTCCCTCCTTGTCTTCACCTTCCAAATCCCGTGCACAATTTTACCCTGCTGGTAAAATTGACTTACCAACTGCAATTTCACTTGGGAGGTAAAATTTCTACCTCCAGGCAGTTCCCCCATTTCACTAGCAAGTGAAAACATGTTTTAACATACAATTTTAACCCCCAGAATTTCAAACAAAATATGAAAGGTGTTTTTACATATACAAGGGGCATTTTTCCGTTTGCCAGAGCATTTTCTACATATGCCAATGCATTTAAAAACTTGCTAGAGGCATTTAAAACAATGGAGCCACGTTTTTACAGTTGATGTCACGTTTTTGCACTGCTGGGCAGTTGAAAATGCTCCAAACAACGCTGAAAATGTCTTCTGGGTGTCAAAAATGTCCTGGGCATTGATTTGGGAATGAAAAAACTAATCTCCAACATGTAAACAGCCCCATATCCGTGCTACAAACCCAAAAAAAATGATATAGAATGCCCTCCATTGTCTGCAACCATTTTGCCGGAGCTTTCTCTTTCGCTGAGCCCAATTTTTACCTTCAACGGAACAGCAAAGTGCACACAAAAGCATACAATAAAGCTTTCACCAAAGATTTTCCCTCAGACTTTGGTTATGGCAAAGAAATAAAACATTTTAAAATGTTATTCCGCTGAAGCTTTTTCCTTCGCTGAGGCTAATTTCTTGTCTCCACGGGATGCCGAAATGGAAATAAAAGCATATAATAAAGCCCTTTTCCCAAACATTTGACTTTGACAAATATTAAAAACATTTAAAATGTCACTTCGCCGAAGCTTTCTCTTTTGCCAAGGCCAATTTTTACCTTCAGCAGGACAGCAAAGTGAGAATGTTAACGCTTTAATAAGTCTTTTAACAAAGCCTTTTCCCTGATTTTTTAACTTTGCCCAAAATAAAACATTTAAAATGTTTTCGCCATTTCGCAGCTCTCACTTTTTACCCCCCGCGAAACGACGAAATGGAAAGTTAAATGCCTTATAAAACTTAATATAACTTATATTAAAGCTTTATATTTCTTTTTTCTAACTTCACGCCAATAATTAAAACATTAAAATGTTTTAAAATTGGCAATGTCAAAACATTAACATTGGGGAAAAATTAATTTCCCTGCCAATCAAAACGGCACAACGGCACCACCGGCACACGGGATGTCCGAAGATCATGAAAATTTGCGGGAGACCATAATCAATTATTTAAAACATGGGTTTGTCGCTGGAACCATGAAATTCAACACTTTTCCAGGACGCTTTTCTAGCTCGCTGGCAGTCGCAAACATAAAAAACACGTCAAAACTCACCCAAGGACAGCGAAACTGGACGACCTTACTGACATATGTCCCGAAAATACTTTCTGCCAACTGGATTTGCATGATGATGACCAGGATGCAAAATTTTAAGCGTCAAAGTCAGGGTCTCAGGTAGATGCGACAAGTATCAAACTTGGCCCCTGCCACCAATTTGAAGGCAAATAGGCACTTCAACTCTGCCAAATTTGAAGGTGCCAACAGTTGGGTTGGGTAGCAGCAGCAGCAGCAGCAGTTTTCTTTGTTTTTGCTCTTGGTTCTTTTTTGGATGCAGGCTGACAGTTTTAGCTTACACGTGTCTAGTTTCTAGCTGTTTCTATTAGCGATGGTTATGGTCATTCTGAATGTCTTTTTGTAATATTTTCAAACAATTCTCTCTTATGCTTTTATGGGAGGAGGGGCCAATAGAAACCCTCACTAATTAATCTAAAAGAACATTAGCTTCAAAAAACTTTATACAAATATAAAAAGTCTGTTCATGTTTTGTTGTAACCCTTCTAGATAATCTTTTGATTCTGCTCAATTTACTCTTTTATTCAAAGTCATTGTATAATTTAATTATTGTCACTGTGATCTTTAAAATATTATACTCTTTGATTTGTTGACAAATTTGCAACTGATAAACTCAATATGCTAGCATGTTGCAGTTTGCAATACAATTTTCAAGAAAACCTTTGAAGAAATAAATGAGCAAGATTGATCCAAATGTCACTTTTTGGAGTCATTTTTCCAGCCAAATTTGGCATTGAAATGTCACTTTTCACGGTCTGTTATCCCTTCCTTTTGACTTTCCAAAAGTCAATGGCACTTGAAAACCCTCACCCTAACAAGGATGATGGTACGGAAATGAAAAACTTCAGTATCATCTTTTGTAATGGCAGAAAAAAGAGATAGGGCATATGCATTTTTCAAAAAATCTGGTAAACTTATCCCTGAAAAATAATAATTTCAAAGTTCAATTTCTTCAGGCTAGATAATTTGCTTGTCTCCGATTACCTTGGGAAAGGAAAAAAAATGGCCTTCAATGAAAACAATTGCATTCCAATGTGGCATAACCATAGATTCCGTAGCCCCAATATGTAATATCACCTATTTAAACATTATGCTTGCTTATCTAGAAAGTTAAACACAATGAGGTATCTAATATTTTTTTTGTTTCAACAGGTCTCACTTTATAAACCCCCTTATTCCCATCACAAAAAAAAAAAAAAATTTTAAATGAGTGAGTGACAAAACTTTCTCACAAAATTTGCAAAGTTATCCCGACAGATGGGGGTAAACCTGGAAATGAGCAAATTATGTGGACTCTTCCACTTGATTGGTTAAAGTTAAACTTGGACAGGGTCTCTAGAAGGAATTCCCGGGCAGTGGAGCAAAGAGGAATATGTCATGATCATAGAGCAGATCCAACCTTTTGGTTCACTATAGGATTGGGAATCCTAATGATTAATGTTTTAAAGGCCTGTGGAATTTGGTATGGTATATTGAAAGAACATCATCTTGACAACTTAATTGTCAAAATGGATTCTCAAGTTTGGTAATCTGCCTAAATAAAAATCACACAAAGGCACCAGAGCATTGGTAATTACAAATTTCAGTCAAAGGTATCCTCAAATATAAATAGTGCATCAACCATGGAGGCAAAATACACCAGCAGATATTTTGGCTAAGTTGGCCTCCCCTCCCACATGCTGGCTTTCTTGACCAAGACAATTGGGATACAACCAAACCACAGGCCCAAGCCACCCTTGCTGATGTGTTTGGTAACAAGAGAGCATTTTAGATGTTTGGGTGAGCTCGGGGTTGACATTTTGTTAGGATGCATAATCCCCGCTTAACACCCAGGGGTAAAGGTGGTATGACTACATGATATCAATCGAAGGTCTTGAAGTTTCCTACACTGAACATTTCTGGCAGTATTAGCATTGAGTCTGGATTGTGCCTGATAGTGGTGACACCTCTCACATGAATAGAATGGAAGAAAGAAAGGACAATGAGACAGGCCCATTCATTGCAAGGATTGACAGATTTCCTCCACATGATTTCCATCACCATCCTGACAAGACAGCTTATCTCCCAAATGTGGTGTGCTGAATCTAAATTTTGGCTATTTCATCCTATTTCTGTTTCTAAATTGTCTTTCTATTGATGAACAGTGTTATTGCCAGTTTATCCGTTCACTGCTATCTCCTAAGCTCAGAGGAGAATGCATAGAGAGAAGGGTAAGATTCAAAGGATGTGTGTATGGTTGTTACCATTGCTGGAGTAGAGAGATTGACTGGACATGGTGCTGTTGATTTCTGAGGATCTGCATTCCAGTTCAGGCTATCCGTATTCTTCTCTGTGCATGGGGTGTAGATAAGAGAACATCTCTTGTTTTCTCCTCTTTGTTGTTATAGTCCACCTTTCTTACCTTAGATCAAAATAATTGTATCTTGAGGTCACACAAAATGGAACCAGGTATACACAAACTCCCAAAGCAACCATAAAGCAAGGGCTGAAAGACAAAATGCTGTTGGTGTTAGTTTCGGTTTGAATCAGGATGTGAAAGGGAAAAAATTTTGCTTATGAGACAAGGATTTTAATGATGAGTAGAGTTTTTGAGCCCCCAAATAAACCAAATTATTACAAATTATCTCTGCTCTGTCAAATATCTCCACTCAGATTAATGTTGCTTTTAGTGATAGTGGAAACAAACAGATAGCCCTTTCTACCTCCACTAGTGTTAGTTACCATGTTTGACAAACAAAATGAGGTAGAAAGCCCAAGGTGGACTTGGAATTGGGAGAGGAACCCATTTCAAGCATTTGTTGTAGGAAATTCAGGCCGTAAAGGGGGCCCTTTAGGGCATTAATCGAGCATCAGGCAGCTTGAGATGATGGTCAATAACAATGCTGACTCTCTGATCAGAATGATGATCTTTCTAAAGGAATTCAATAAAAGACTGCTCAGCATCCCTTAGATGTTTCGATGTTAAGTGATATTCTGAGGAAGGGAACATCCTACACAAGACCATATTTAATTTCAAGAAACACCTTGAGAACCAGATAATGAAAAAATATCTGGTCCATCAGAATCCTTGGATTAGTGCAATGGATGATCCTATGTGTTTCTATCAAACAGCTCATGGGGTGATGGGTACTTTGCTTCAGTAGCAGGATGTGCGATCTGACTGTGTGCCATTGGGCTTTGAATGATGTATATTCAGAGTCTCTCTGCTGTCCGGCTTTTGCTGTTGGATGCTAGTTTGGGAACATTTACTCTTTTAATATTATTGGCAGTTTCCTGCAATAGTTATGTTTATGTTAATAGTGAGAATGACAATTAGTCAGATGACAGTAAAACCTTGAACTCTTATGTTGTTACGGTTGGTGTTTTTTATTTATGTAGATCCTTCTGCCAGGCTACTTTATGTCTCGAATTTCAAATTTGGTTTTTAATTGCATTTTTAAAGCCTCTAGATAAGCCATTGGAATAGCTGGTAGTAGAAATGTATATCTGAATTAAAATTAACATTTAAAAAATAATGCGGGTAATCATTGTTTGAAAACCACCCAAAATGAAATTATAATGGCATATATTATAACCTAATCTTCTAATTAAGCTGTACCAAATGATACCCATTTTAATATCGATGAAATTCTTCATTCAAATATACCAATGTCTTATATTTTTTAAGTTTTATTAAATCCTTTTTTAAAAAACTAAAATAATTTTAATTTTATGCCTTTCTTCATTTTTAAATAAAGGAGACACTCATAACTTCTTATATTTAATAACTAGTAGTATTAGAAGTACACGGTAACAATTTATTTGATCAAAAGCTACAACTTCAATTCCAAGAACTATTATAATCTTGAAGAGAGCTAACTTTTTCTCTCAATCATAGTAACTGTCATGACCTTAGAACTTGTGGCAGCGTGGTTCCTACTACTGGATCGCATGGAATATGCAATGGGATAAAAAACAGAAGGTATCAATCTCAGTAAGAACAGCAGACATCTTTGAAATATTTTACAGGTCAGATAATAAGCCCAGTTGTAGGTAGCTTTATTGATATAAACATATGCACTATATGTGTGCATTGCTAGAGAGAACGTTGCACATGTAGTTTTACGAGGGATTTCATCTGTGAAACTTGCTAGCATAAATTTGCTAAGCAGCCAATAGGGTACAGATGTGTCTAATTTGTTGTCCATTCCATATGAGAAGGAATGAGAGACATGCATCTATTTAAGGCTTTAAGCTATTCATGTGTTGCAGACAACAAATATAGCATTCAATGAAATCCTCCTCCATTCCATTACAACTATCATGTCAACTGGCTGTTTTGATTAGATCCAGAATCATAAGTTGGATATCAACTATCAAAATGTTTAATTATGCTACTGACATATGACTACAGATCATTGTAAGGAATTACTCAGAGATGTAAAATCCTTGAAAACCCTCTGTAAATATCAAATCAATATGGTATATGGTCAGTCTTTGACATACACAAAATGGAGAATGATACGTGGATATTAATACATAAAAGGTGGTATATATAAAGGAGCGTATGTAATAAACATGTACATTATTTATGTTATTCAGTGATTAATATCACAGAGGGATGTATAATAATAAAACTATGTTACCAGTTCTTTGCTGGGAACTGCTGGGTACTGGTTCGGTTCGAACCGGGCCCTGGTCTTGGTCCGGTCCTCCAGGGGATTCGGCCAGGGTCCTTCAAATGCCCTGTGGGTTCTTCTGAGACGAACCCGGGAGAACCCAGGGAGAACCCAGACAGAATTTGCTCAGAACCCAGACAGAATTTGCTATTGAACATGAGTATTTATTATTTATTTTGCTTGTCTTGATTGTCATCGTTGTTTCCCTATGATCACTCTTATAATAGAAGATTCACTGAAAGAATGGAAGCTTAATTAGGCATGTTTTGAGCATCGAAACCCATTAATATTGACTAGCTAAACTACAGAACTTGCACATCATCATAACATATGATTGAACAGTGAGTATTAGTAACTGGGAATCTTTTGAGTTCCCTGGTAATATTCAGTAATTGAACATCAAGACCTTGAAAATCTTTTAAAGAACTCTTGATTTTAAACACTATTTGGATTCAAAATTTCTTAGAGTTGCCATGTTGGTTTAAGGACAATGGATGTAAGCTGTGCACTGTCAAACAAAAAAAATTAATAGTTCTTTCTTAAATCTATGTGGATGTGGGATGCAGAAGCAACAAAAATGCAGGGGAATGAGGGCAAGCAAGAATGCATGTTGTTGAACCTGATGTTACCAAAATCGTGATCAGAAAAAATCAGAAAGAGACCAGAAACTAAAAATTGGGAAAATCATAAAATCATAAACAAATCAGAACACAGAATGAACCCACTAACCAGAAATATGTCCACTTCTTTCATTAAAAATATATTTTTGACATGGGCCATTACATCAACACGTGACAAGGATATACAAGGTAGAGACAACATACACATAGGTATGATATTCGTGTTTGACTAATTGACATTGTAGTGTTTTTAGTTTTTAATACTATGGAGGTTTTGTTTATTATATGATCATATTCATGATGCTATGGTATTTTGAACTTAATTACTGCTGCAAATATGAATATATTTCTGATTTTTATATGTTTTTGTATGGACGAACCCAAAACGAACCCACACCCAAATTTTTTTTTGACCGAACCCGCGACCCGAACCCCCGAACCCGAACCCGAACCAGTACCAGGACCGGTAACTTAGTAATAAAACAATGCCAGGCAATGGTTTCCCCAAACTATGCTAACAATAACATGCATCCTTATGTACTGTAGAACAGTTTGTTGGAAAGTTATTTCTGAGGAAGTTATGCATTCCCTTATGGTTATCTCCAATTCATTTGACTAAGGCTTGCTCTGAGAACTCACTTGGAGGAAGGTGAAGTGCCACCCATACTAGTGCTCTGGAAAGTTTCTCTTAGTTAAGCTGAGGGTTGGAGCCCAAGCTTCACTAATAAACCTAATTTGATGATAAACCATGGCCCTTCTAAGAAGACTACATCTTTTTTACAGCATTTGTAAAGAAAACAGACATGACATCCTTATATCAACAGGGCCAGATAGTTCAATTTGTGTATATCTATTCCTTTAATGCTTCTGGCCCTGGTTATGAACTATGATTCTGATTATCAGTGCTTTTTCCTTCAAACATTATAGCCTTCGTAAGCCATGGCCTGCCATACTTTGGAAACTTCAAAATTCTATCACTCCTACTTCCAAAACTAGATCTAATGCACTACTACTACAAAGAAGGTTTGAGGAATTCTCAGGAAGAAAAGCTAATGGGAATACTAATGAAAAGCACAATCATCTCATCTTATTTTTTTACAAAAATCTTACCACTGCATTGTTCATGAGCCAGGACTCTGCATTGAGAAGAATACTCAAGGAATACCAAATGCAGAAATTTGAGACGTTTAGAGTGTTAGACAAGTTGAAGGTACAGTTGTGACAAGGTTCAAAACTCAGATGTGCCTCTATGCTCAGGTAGAATATTACATACATAATATTTCTGGCATTCTGTCTTCCACAACTAGTTGACAGAATATGCTCTAATAAGAGACATTGTATTTCCACAGTCCATATTAGTGAGAGAGTGCTTTTGGATTTAACCATGTAGTAATTTTTTACATCAACGTTTCAGATCACACTCAGTGACCCATCATAAGGATGAGGAAGGATTTAGAATAGATTGCATACTATGCTCCTTAAAATGGGTTGGGGGAAGGAGAGAGGGAGTGGAAAACAAGGGAAGAGAAAAGGGAAGACTAAATAAATTTATAATAATATTGAATAATAATTATAATCATGGCGGCATCATCTGAACGACAGAGCATGATCTTCGAAGCCATTGTATTCAGTGAATGGACAAGGCATTTCAAAGAAATGGATACCAGTGTCTCAAAGCAAAAAAATGGCAAATAGCCTTCTGAGGCGAGGTGACGGAGCTGAGACTCAAAAAGGTTTTTAGGACAAAATCAGCAATGGGATTGCATGCGGTGACCATGGTGCTGGGAGAATCTTTCATCTCAGCCTCACATCGGCGATGGGATTGCATGCAGTGACCATGATGCTCGGAGAATCTTTCATCTCAGCCTCACATCGTTACCGCATAAACACTGATGTCACCTCCATGTTTGTAGGGGTGTTATTGGAGTTGGGGGAGACCAAGGAGATCTTACAGGTGGTGGCAGAAACCCTTATCAAGTCAAGCTGGCGGTGTGGCTTGAAGCAGGTGGTGGATAACACCGTATTAGGTTTGGGGTTTCTCCCCGACAACAGAAAATGGCCTCTCATCAACCCATTCTACACAGGTCCATGGGTGCCTTTTGTCATAATGGTGGTTGGAGAGGATGACAATGCATGTAAGCATTGAGCAAAATGGGGTATAGAATTCCTTAAGGTCTTCTCTGGTGTTTCGGTAGCGGCAGAGGTGGACTGGTCAATTATCAAAAAAAGATATTGAATAATACTTATAATAATATTTTAAAAATTATAATAATATTAGTTATTATAACTCAAATATTATTGTATCAATATTGTTATAAATTCAGGTTATATTATTATAGTAATTGCATTCCCATAATGAATCTAATTATATTATTATAATAATTCTAATTATTAATTATAGTAATAAAATAATTGAAGTAATATATACCAAAAATTCTCAAATTAAACTATAATATAATATCATTATTCAAATATTATTCTTATAATATTAGTTCAAAATATATAGTTAAATTAATATTATAATATAATTTCTAAAAAGAAGGTTAACGAAGAAATAATAGTAATAGTGGTCTTAGAGTTAGAAATATTGGCAAAGAATTAAGAGATTCACTTAAAATAAGAAAAATTAGCTAATGATATAAATAGAAATCATACAAGATGGTTTTGGGCAAGGTGTTTGTGGTCGGCAGCGAACGGTATCGAGTAGACACAGACATAAGTTCCCAGTTTGTGGCTACTCTGTTAGAATTGAATGTGGCGAAGACTTGGGTGAACATGGTGGCTAGAAGACTCTTCATTCCTAGCGTGCTGGGAGGACTGGAGGAGACTCTGGAGATTGCTGCGTTTGGCGCAGGCATGCCACGGCCGCAAGATATTCCCCTTCTGCAGCAGCCTGGAGGTGTAGTGAAATACTTCCCGTTCATCCTCCACCTGAGGGGGCCGGACCTACTATCGTTCAGACAACATGCCAGGGTGGCAGCGAATTTCCTGTTGCAGTATTGCCAGATCGTGGAGACTCGTGGTTTGGACTGGATGGGTGATTTCAACATGAAACTGCATAACTATGAACTGGAGGCATAAAGGGTTAGGGTTTTCTTTTCTACTGTCCTTTTCTGGTATGGATATATGTTCGTAGGTTGGGGTAAATGGTGGTTTTATAGCGGTTTTAATAGTGGTTAAATATCAGTATCTGTATGTAGATGGTCTTGCCCTGCGTGGCATGTTTTCTCAGTCACCTCAGTCTGGTCGGTTGCAGCTATAGGCTGTCAATGAAAAACTCAGTACTGGTATCTGGATTTTTTGATAATCAATATAAATCAGCTCCTTAATACGTAGCAAAAAAAAAAAAATAGAAATTATACCAAAAAACTTAATACTATGTAATGATAAAATAATTAGCAGTATATTAAAGATATTTGGAAGAAAACAAAAATAGAGAAAAAAATTTAACAACATGCTAAACACTATTAGAAAATTATTATCAATGCCAAGACTTATAATTAACAAAAAGAAGTGTTATAAATAGGAAACATTTCGATTGACAAAATAAAACAATTAAGAAAACATATTATAATTAATGGCAACACTTATTCTCTTATTATAAGAGTTAGATTATGATTATGAAAACAGATGAAATCACATTGTTATTTCACATAAATAGTATTTGAGGGAAATTGAATACGAATCAACTTAATAAATAATGAAAGAAGATAATACTTTAAAGACAAAGCCAAAGTTAATTAGAAATATAAAGATTAGCAAAGATTAAGACAAACAGAACTGAAAAACCCAACAAACAAAATATAAATAATGAAAGGTTGTTAGAATGCTATCGATAACTTGTTATTGTAAATAAGAAATTAAGATAAAATCAAAGGTGGCAAACACAAACTCAAAGAATAAATAGATAAATAAACATAGGCAGAAAATAATAGGGGAATGATAAAATCAAACATTCACAAACTGAATAGATACAAATTAAAATAGCCCATATGGATAATTATCATAGAATTAATAAAAAGGCATAAATATAGCAACAAGGCAACGAAATGAAAATAATTATCACTTAACTATAACAATCCTGATAAACAATTCTTACGTTATTACTATCTAGTTAAAATACAAGTTAAATTATGAAACAGATTTATGAAGTAAACACATTCTCATATGAATAGAAAAGAAGTAAATTAATAAAAGGTGTTCAATAATATCCAGCAAAATAAGTCAACACAATAGCGAGGGCAAAAAGAAAAAATAGAAATAAGGCAATATTTAGACAAAAAAGATAATTATCACAATCACATAAAAATGATATGCTATTATTATGAAGAAGATAGCTAGCTAATATAAAAGTTAAAAATTTGAAGAAATCACAAGCTAATTTGCACAAAAAGATATACAATGACATAAAAGAATGGCAGAAGAAGAGAGAAACTAACACGAGGGAAAAAAAGAGACCTAGAAGAGAAACAACCAAAAAGCAGTAATATAGTGAAGACACAACCAAAGGAAGGATAAACCAAAAAAAGCTAACCATCAGGATAGACTTAGGTACAATCAAGGCATAAGGCACAACCAGAGAAAACAAACCAAACACCAACAGCTACAAAAGTTGAGGAAGGACGAGAAGCAGTCAAAAACAAAGGAACGGGGAAGGGGGGAACTAATGAAGGATGGCACTAAGGGGGGGGAAGGAGGATGAAAGGGAACACAAGAGAAGAGGGACAGGGGGAAGAGAGGACGGAGGAGAGAGGGGGGTCAAGCAGAGAAAGAGAGAGGATTGAGAGAATTTAACAAAGGTTACCAAACCAAACTCAAGGTCCACCCCTCGTCTCAGTTGAGGTTAAGTGGGGTGGTTGCCAATTTCAACAAAATCTTTGAATTTTATCTTGAAATAGTTGTCTTCTATAGCAAGGACTTGAGCCTCCTCTAAGCAAATGCGGTGCCTAGCATTGAAGGAGTGTTCTGCAAGGGCAGATTTATCAACGCACTCATGCCTAACGTCAGCACTATGCTCCTTGATCCTCATGCTAATGGAATGCCCAATCTCACCAATATAGGGAGTCCCATACGAACAATCAATCTTATAGACCCTAGAATTAAGATGGAGATCTATAGGATCTTTGGTTGAAGGGATTAGTCTTCTGATAGAGGTATAGAGTTTGAAGGCACATTTGAGTCCCTTTTTTAAAAAGGATTTTTGGAGATCTTATTGAAAAAGCCTTCAATATAGGGAAGGGTAGCAACAGGGACCACGCCTAAATCACTCTTTAAATGAAAAATAAATGTGTCAGATTTCTATGGATGTCTGAACTATATTGTCTTTAGTCATGGAAATTATTATGTATGTTGGCAATTACAAAAGGAAGAAAGCCTTGTGAAAACTTTCCTGGAAATTATTTAGTATTTACACTCAACCAACCATGGTATCAGCAAAGGGAGATCAATTGCAAAATAATTTGTTGCAAACAAAATTTATTTTTTGCACTAATGACGGCAATGTTGCTAAAAAAAATACCATATAACAACTTCCCTTGTAACACCAATGATGATATCTTAAAATGAGAGATAGAACATGACATTTGAGATACTGTTTCCATGAAGTAAAATATAAATTAGCTAACAGAATAAACATAAATTACAAAGGTATTCAGCCGAAACTAAGCATTAACCCTAAGAACAAACCAGACTGAATTTCATCAGGTATTCTAGTCAACATAGAAGGGAACATCAGTCACCAAAAAATGTTTATAAACACGTATTCAACCTGTCCAACAGCCTTTGATGGTCCGAAGTTGCTTCATCCACAGTGGGAATCTCTCCATTAATTCTAGGAATATGCTGCAAAAAAGCACAAGCATAAATACTTAGTCCCAGCTTGTGCACAGTATCATTCCAAAAACCTGTGAATTGTTCAAAGTCCAAGAAAATAATGAGATAAATACAGGGGAGCATAGTCATAATGTTACATAAAATGGTTAAAAACAAGGAAATGTAGAGTGTCTTCAAAGAAATGCAAATTCAAAATATAGTGCTGATGTGGTAATTTTGCCTACGCAAAAGGTCCTGTGGGGCTAAGTCACAAGGTTCATGTCCGTGTTTGAGTTCAGCGAGGAAAAAATTTGGAACTAGTTCATCAACTAATAAAATCTGGAAAAAATAATCGAGATTAACTTCGAATAAGTGTTTTGAGTTCAGCAAGGAAACATTCGGAACAAGTTCATCCACTAACAAAATCTGGAAAAAAAATCATGATTAAATTCGAATAATATAAATATGCAATTTTTTTTATAGGGATATTATATTAAATTTTAAATCTTAAATATTAACATTTAAATGAATAAATTAAATATTAATAATAATTTATAAAATTATACATATTTTTTTATTGAAGGTAAAATAGAGTTTTTGAAAGGGCCTCCTCCCTTTAACAATCAAGAACTTAAAAACAGCAAAAAAACATACATATGGCAGTGAATTTGCAGCCAAAAAACAGTAGCCTCAACACCGGGTAGGAGAAACAAAACAGTAGGAACCAAGACCAGCAAAAACATCAAAACATTAAATAGAGATGTTCCCTGAAGATTAAGTAAAGTTGCATCGTCCCATTCATCTTGGGGTGTCTTCAACTGGTTTGCCATGAACTCCTCATCCTCCTGCATAGTTTCTTTCGCTTTTCAGCTTCTTGTTCTAGTGCTTAGGCCAACATTAGCTTGGATCTCATGAGGGCTGATTTTTTCCTCCAACAATTTGATGTTGTTGGCTATGTTCTGGATAGTTATTCCACTATAGTCCACCACCTTTTGTAGGTTATTCTTGATTTTGAGAACGTCCTCCATATTCACCACCTTGTCGTCCTGCATAGTGATCTTTGCCTTAAGCCTGTACATTTCTTCTGAATTCTCCCACTAGTTGGAGAGAATCTTCTCCATTTCCACTGGGGTGAGGTCCTGCCCACCCAATCTCTGACCGACAGGGAAGTTTTGAAGTTCACTTTATTAAATTCCACGTGAAACCATCTCAGCATTTTATGATGGGTGGCAGTTTCTCTATGCATTTTAACCAAATTCTCCCCATACATAGTGACCATCAAGGCCACATCCTCAATGGATGAGGCAAGACAAGAGGTGTCAGGGATAAAATCCCTTTCAACCCTTTCAATTTCCAGAACATTAGGAGATTCCCCTCCTTTATCCTTTGGCACCTCTTTAGCCTTCTCATTTGATTTGGAGATAAGAGTAAAACTCTCTCCTTCTGGAAATCTGAATCCTCAACACAAATCGCCTTTTTCTTCTTCTTACGACTTTTTGAAGAATCGCCCCTAGTAAAGTTCGCCCCTCAAGCAGCATCCAAACTAGAGTCAGGCAGGGAAAGGAGAATCAAGGGGAGGGAGGCTTTGTAACGAGTTTTCCTAGGAACAGAGGCTTCCAGACCCCAGCCAAAGTTATATTTTTTTGTGTGAAGTTTTGATAGGGGAATGGTGGGTCGGAGGCGGGTTAGCAAAGGTCAAATGGGAGGGCTACGAGGCAAGGGTGTGGTTAACCAGCAGCAAAATTTAGGACTACTGCAGGGGAACGGAGCCAATGCCATGTTTGAAATCCAAGACCAAATGCTCAAGGGAGGATAACAGAAAGAATGGGAAGCTAACATGATAAGAATTACTTCACTTCCCATTGTTCCTAGCACCTCCATTCCTGATATAGGTCTAATTAGACATGTGCACAGTTCAAATTTCAATAAGTGAAGAATCTTTGGCCATCCCATTTTGATGGAACCAAGTGTTAGCTAGGCACAAGGACAAAATTTGGTGTTGAAGTTAGATTTGGTCTCATGTTAGCCATGAAAATGGAGAAAATGGAGGTCCAAAATCCACCAACCTTATAAATATGTTGTTCTCACCACAACAAGATATCTTGACTTCTCCATTGAGTCCATCCCCCAAAAGCAAATCAGCTTGTTGATTCTATGACTTCTTCTTAGTCCATGTTTTCTCTTTGAAGAGAAATTCAAGAAACTAAGGCCTTCTAACCTAAATTGAGAGAGAAAACAAGCCTCTCATCTTAAACTATGAGGTTGTCCTTGATTTCCTTCATGCCTATGGTAGGCTCCCAAGGGGGTATCACAAAATGGCTTTTTCTCTGATTTCTCACCCTTGTGATTACTTTGGGGTAGAATATGAAACCTTTGAAATCAATGAAAACACTCTTTATCTTCCCCTTGCTCCTACTGAGATTGAAGAAGAAAATGCTTCTCTCTATTGGTAAGATAATTTTAGATTACTAGCTGCATGATGAACTCCTGTATAATTTAATACACTTACATGTAGAGGCAGAGCACCAAAAGCTTGTATGGGATGCTCTTCAGGAAAGTCCCAGGTCATTTGAAGTTGAAAAGACTTGTGATTTTAAAGAGGTATTTCTTTTGGCAACATCTCAGATCAGATGTTGCGAAATATATCAAACCTTATACTGCTTGTGCTATTGCCAAGTTGGCTAACAAGCAGCAAGGAATGTATACTCTGTTGAAACCAAACATGCCTTGGGAATCAGTTTCCATCGATTTCCTTTCAGTTTTAACTAATACTAGGCATGTTAATGATTGTAACATAGCAGTTGACATAATCTCAAAGATGGCATTTTTTATGCCAAGTAAAAACGCTATCTCAGCTCTAGAAACAACTTAATTGTACTTTTAGAATGTATGGGTTTACTTTGATTTGCCATATATCATCATATGTGACTGGGACACTAGATTCTTGTGCCATTTGAAGAAATTGATTTCGTTGATGATGGACATGAAGTTGACAAAGCCTCCTATATTCAATCCTCAACCTAATGTACAAATATAAGAGGTAAATAGGAAGATCATGCATTTTCTCACAATGTTCAATTTCAAGAAGCATTATACTAGGGAGAAAGTTCTTCATTTCATTTAGAATAGCTACAACAAAGCTCAACATAGCTCTGCTCAACAAAGCCCTTTCCAAGTTTGCTTTGGTTTTCAACCATTGCAATAAATTAATGTAGCTTATCCTATGCTGCTATCTACAACAACCACTCCTTCAGCGACAAAGCTACCAATTTGATTTACACATTCAGCGTGATCACTAGCAGGTGCAAACCATTCCGAAAAAGTCAAATGCTAAATATGCAGTGCCATGTTCAAATCAAGTGGCACATACCTTAAGGGTTTGTTTTAGAGTATTTTTAATTTAAATATATATCATGGCATTCGAGTTTGACTAATTGACATTGTAGTATTTTTTATTTTTATTGTTTTATGGAGGTTTTGTTTATTATAATTAAATGATCATGATGCTACGTGGTATTCTGAACTTAATTACTGCTGTGAATATGTATATATTTCTGATTTTTATATGTTATTGTATTAACGAATCCACACCAAAAAAAGTTTTTGACCGAATCCATGAATTGAACCCGCGAATCCAAATCCGGATCGGTAACTTAGTATTAAATTCATATATGTATATTAAATTTAATATATAATAATATAAATAATATATATTTAACAAAGATATTATATATCAATAAATTAAGCTTAATAAACAATAAACTTAATAAAAGAAAATTGTAAGCCTAATAATAAACAATATTAAACTTAACTAAAATTTAATAAATTAAACTTAAATTAAAAGTTAAATTGTTTTAAACCCGATAAATACAAAAAGTTTAAAACGGAAATAAAAGGAAAATATTTAAATATTTAAGAGATATAACATCGAGGATTTGCTTGCGGCAATTTTACACCCAGCCGCAAGAATCGCCGAAGGTTAGGACATCAAATGAAGGAATAACCGGAGCCCTTGAAGTCAAGGGCCACATCTCTCATCCACATCTCCGACTATCAGTGAGAAGTCAAGGATCTCACGAATTTGAACATTTTTGAGTTAATATTTTTGGGATATGGCACAGATATCATGAGAATGCCATATTTGCACACATCTAGTGCGATTTCAAAATTAGGGTTTTTTGGGGTACGGTCAAACACAATATCCGAGCAATATCTAAGTCATACTATATCCATATCCAATATGGCAGTACACGTACTAGGGAGAGGGAGGTGGCGTATCTTGTAACATTGATTGGTACCACAAACGTCAACAATTAAAAGATAGATGCAAGGGAAACCTTTACTTGGGGGACCACTACTGGGCTTGAAGTCATCCATGAATGGAAAGTCCCCTTCACAAGCAAGGTGTTGCAACATTGCTCCATAAAAATTGCAAATTTATTGAAGGAAAGAAGTAACAACAATCTCAAGTTGTGACTCGAGTTGTCCATGAAAAGAAAGTTCCCTCTTCTAAAGCAAGCACCAAAATATTGTGTTTGGGTGGAGGGAACTAAAAAGTGACATGGACCGTGTGATACAAATCAAGTGGACCCACTACAAGCATAGAGGCCCCTCTTTCCAAACGCAAGTACATCCAAGGCATAGATTCACTTCAAAAGTAGAGTTGGGCCTACAAAGTCAAAATATGAAGGATCATTTAACTCTTTTAGCAATGAGATCTTAGATAACATAGTTTTGTTCACACAAATGATAACAGATGGAGATACCAATAAACTGGCCAAACATTGAAACGCTGCTATCAAATGACAAGTCCTTGGAAAGTATCTCACCACAAAGTGCAACTGTTCATTGGCTCCCAAATGATAGATCTTAGCACCTAGCTCAATAAATTTCATTTGGGAGCACCAAGAGTCTCCTTTATTCTACCAAGTTGATGGACTAGGAGATTCTTCTTTCATGTTTTGAGAGATGGATCAAGAGGATGGGGAAAAGGCTGCATGACCAACAAGAGAGACCCACTTGACCAAGGAAGGAAGGGGAGAGAATTCTCACAATGAAGGAAGGGGAGAGGATTTCCCCGAGGAAGGAAGGAAGTTTTTAGACTCTTAACCAATGGGAGAGGAGGGATCGACCAATGCCAATGGGGCAAATCCACATCATCCCAAAACAACAAAATTGAGATCCCCTACAACACTATCCAAACAGATCAAGTCTTGACACTTGGAGGAAGGTTGTGCCAAGTTGGGGATAGCCCATGGATAGCACCAAACAAACTCACAAATGAACAAATTCCAATGCTGGACATTGTCGGTTCCACAAAATGATGAATGGAAAATGCTAGGATACATACATATTGTCCTTAAGTTGCATAAAGAGAGTGACATCTTAGTCAAAGAGAATCAACCTAGGCAACCATATATCGACCAACTGACCAAAGGCCATTCCCAACATTAATCATATTATTGAAACTTCAAGGATAATTTTTTTCAAATAAAAAGGACTTGATAGAGTAGCGCCAAAAGCATATTTATGAGTTGTGGTGCAAATCATGACCACAACACTACCAAGGCCATTGCATAGGAGCTTGTCACCAAAAATACAAAATTTTGGTTTCCCTAGGAAGACAAATTAAGTAATGAGTTGAGACAGTGCACAGACAATTTCATGACACTTTTAGCTGCAGCACAGTTGGCTTGCATATGCTTCCTAAATTCAGAAGTTCTGGTCTATGCAAAAAAATCCAAAACAAACAGTCTGCACTAGATGTCACCAACAAAGCCACTAAGACAGATGATTCTAGTGAAGAAGTTCCACCTTCTCCAAGGTGTGTTGCAGCTCAAGAAGCCGCTGCAAGATAAGCAAGGGGTGCTGGAAAGGGAGACTACTGACTTTGTGGCAAATCTAACACTAATTTATGAAAACATAGTAAATGCCTATACCAAGTTTGAATAGGTTGGGAAACAAGTACAAAATGAAGCAATTTGCCCAGAATATTAAGGCCTTCAGCACAGAAGTAAAAGGCACTATACAAGAAAAAAAGACAAACATCAATAGGGGAACTTCTAGCAAAGGCCGTTGGAACCAAGGGAACGTTTGGTCCTTAAATTTTTTGGTATTTTTGACAAGTATGGAGTGCCAAAAGGAAGCACTAAAGTATGGCACCAAAGCAATAAAGAATAAGGGGAACTTCTATCAAAGGCAATTAGAGCCAACGGAATGTTCGGTCTCTAAATTTTTTGGTATTTTTCATTTAGTGTGGAGTGCCAAAAGGAAGCACTAGAGTATGGCACCAAAGCAATAAGGAATAAGGACCAAGGAGCACCTATAATGTCCCTCTTTGTTTAGAAGTCACTTATGAAGAAAGTTTCTAATCTTTTAATTCCCAAGATTAGAAATACATCAAAATATAAGGGAATAAGATAATAATTAAATCTGAGCCCAAAAAGCTACAGTTCAGTTTGGAAGTATTTAATTATTCATTATGTTTTCTAGTGGGGGCCACTTTAAGTGAAGACTGCATTTCTTTTAGGCAACTGAGCTGGAAATAGAAATATGATCGATGGCTTTTTGTGGGGTCGATTGGCATTACGAAGAATATAAAAGGCAGCGTGGGTTTGAGGAATTATTATGAAAAGATATGAATGTTTTTTTTCTCTCCGTGAGTTGTCTTCATCAAAGCTTAGGACGAAACCCCTGAAGCTCCCAGCTTTGGACGATACCCCAAAGCCATTCCAGTTCTTAGATTGCTACAGCGCTGCATGTTTTGAATCAGACTCGATCATCAAAGGAGTTACAGATTTTGGAAGAAGGGTTGTGGGTTTGAGGCAGACATTCAATCATCAATGGATCGGCCTACATCACTCCAGTAGAGACCGTAATAGGTGCAGATTTGTGCTTTTTGCATCTTTATTCTGAATAAGAAATAATACATGAAGCCACCTTAGTCAGGAAATTACTTATGCATGTAATCAGATTCAAATTAATGAGAATAATGGCTTCATTTGGGTGGTAAAACTTGCTATTACTGTTATTAGGTGTTATTTATCTTTCCTATGCATTTATTTCATGTTATGGCATTAAAAATGTATGAAATCACAAAAATTCAATAGGCAAACTGTGTTAGATTTGACAAAGGATCTTTCAGTGGTATCAGAGCTGGTAATCTTGCCAGCCTGTTGGGGTTTCAGTATTGCATGTCAGGTTAGGACTAAAGGAAGAATGTGGATGGAGTAAGAAAGTGATAAAAGAGCATTGAAATACACAGCACCTCAACCCCACGAGGCGCATTGCCCCTCAACCCTGCTTACATCTTCATATAGTCAATCAAGAGGAATAGGCTTGCCTCTCAACGATTGGAGAAGTCGGTGGTTGTGCATGGTGTCTTACGACTTCAAGATAGGCAGAGTCCTAAGTATCATTAGACTCCAACCACATGTCGGGACGTTGACCCTCAAGATGCCACATAGGTTCATGAGGCAACACAAGAAGGATTGGTTGGAGTTCCATTGGATGAGGCAGTCCCTCATAGTGGCAGTGACTTAGACTTAGACTCCAATTTTGATGCCATGTTAGCAGATGTTGATTAGGGGCAGCGGCATATTTTCTATGTTTTTGTCATTTTGTAGTTGAAACTTACAGTCTTTGGGCATTATGTTGTAATTTTTATACAATATATATGCACATTGACAATGAAAGCAGTTGAATTTTGTTAATTTGTTTATCAAGTCTCATGTGAAATCTCAATTCAACTCTAGTGTTATGTATTGAGGTTCTATAATGTATTTGATGAATGCATTATCAATGTTATCATATAAATATTTCAAATTTCCTATATTTTTTAATTTTCCCTATTTTTTAATAGTCATCCCCTAAAAAAAGGCCGCCCAAAAAATCCATCGCAGAAATGCATCCCTTCATCCCTTGCCATCCCCATCTCGGAAACTTGGTGGAACATAGGTTTTCACAATGATTGCTAATTGTTAGTTGTCCAGTGCATAGTTTCTAACCATTGGTAGACCTTTTGACCCCTTCTCAGGTCAAAACTCTTTCTCTGATGGGGACCACATCAAGCATGTTACAATGAAAACCAGCCAAAAAATAACCATGAGGAACACGGTTAAGTAATTTGGGAAGCAGGTTGCAAGAATAGGACAACCTACCACACTAGTTTAAGGAGGAACTTAATCACCAAGGATGTGCGGCACTGATAGTATGGAGTTATTTTGCTTCTGCAGTTTAAAAAAGCCCCATTAACACTCATTTTTCTCTAATGTCTTTTAACATGTTATTGCTGAGATATATAAGAAATTGGACAGTAATGCCATAGAACCTTGAAAATCAATCCAGAAGTCTTGCCAATGGGTAGAAGCAAAGTAATATAACCCAGAAATTCATTTTGACATTAGAGGTGGAAAAACCTACCTAATCTGCTGGTTAAGAGAAATACCTGCCAAATCATGGTTACCACACACTATTTGTTTGAAAAGACTTATTTAAAATTTTAAACAATATATTGTGTGCAAATTTAAAGAAGTCTTCAACAATAATGTACAGAATGTTTTGACATCTAATGGCATTTTTTTAAGTTTTGTGCAAATGCCTGAGTTTGTATATTCCTTTCTTCCATTGCCTGGAAAAAGCCCAGTTTGTGATACTCTCCACATTTTGATGTTATTGCAAATGCACCACAAATAGAGTGTAGTTAAAATTAATAAACTCACTGGCACAGAATTCATATGCGCAAATCTTCTGCTCACTTCCCCATCCAAAGCAGAAAACTCGTCTGAAAACTCGGGAGATGTATATGCATCATCCAAGTCATCTTGAGGCCTTTCAGGACTTGAACACGGACTAGCCTCCCGTTGATGATTTGTTTCTTCTTGTTCCTCCATATGCTGAGCAACTGGAAACAGGAATGCAATGTCTATAATCATGTAACTTGCTTCAAAAGCTTGTAACAAAAATATATTTCATTATGTTAACATTGGTAATCTCTAGTCTAGAAGTGTGAGTTTGAAGCATAGAGGATAAACAAAGTTTTATCTTCATTGGCAATACCTTCACCAGAAATTCGCCGGCTTGGACCAAGCCAATCTTGTGCAAGTATTGAAGCCTGTAAATGATCTTCTGCAGGCTGTGAATCCCCTGATGCTTCTACAGCTGCAAGATGAGTAAACTCTTCTTGAAGGGCATGTGCAATGATCTCGTCACTTTCTACATTGCTAGGCTCTACTTGCAGTTGAGATTCTGTGGCATTAATTCCCTCATACAGAGTAGCATCACTTAATTGAGTAGCATAAATTCGGTCACCTGAACTTGAATAAGAATCTCCATCAAGAAGATGAAGACCCCAACGGACAACATCTGGATCTGGTTCACATGTTGCCATTTCTTCTCACTCAGCTAGCTCTTCAAACAATGTAGCTTGGATAGGTACCCGTGTCCCTAACAGGTAACTACTATTCCAACTCGTTTGTGAATACAGAATGTGTATGTTTTGACTCCTTTCTCTAATAATCCAATCAATAATGAATAATTTAGTAAATACCGACCATTTTCAGTATGCTCCAAATTTCATACTTGCAAACACTAATAAAACACAATCATAAGCAGGAGATAAAGTTGACATCAGCCATATTTAACCAGAAAAACACAGAAACTGAAATCTGGTTAGACCATGTCCAGTGAATCAGTTGTCAAAGAACTGTATGGACCGGTTCAAAAAAGCAAAGAGAACACAGTTATTGGATAAATAAATTTCAAGAAATAATAAATACTAAAGACTGCTGCTTTGACTAAAGAAAACATTGATAAAATAAGTCTTTGAACCATGCCTCACATCTGTACCTTAGAATGCAGTTGATCTTCTTGCACATAAGGAATCAAATGTACAAAATAATGTGGTCATCTTAAATTCTAAAGCTTTTTCTCAATTTAGAACATGAACATATGTGCATTAGGCCAAAGCTTTTTTATGCTAGCTCTTATGAAAGATTCTTTCTCCTAGATTATAATACAATTATTAGAATGATTAGATAAATCAAAGAGGTCCATTCATATCAAAACACATCTGCATTCCTATCCTAGCTCTTTATTTATCCATATAATTCTCATATGGTAGCTAACAATGGAGTTAGCTATCGTTGTAATTCTTATTCTGAATGAGTAACTTTTGGCCAATGAAATCCATAATTGTAATGAACCCAACCAAGTTGATTGACATTTATATATTTCATTAAATTTATAGATTTGTTAATGAAAGATCTAAATGTGGATGCATATCAAAGACATCATGATCAAATACATAAAATGGAAAAAATTTATTGCATTTATGATTTCAAGCTAAATATCATGAAGACCCAAAATAAGTATTTCAAGAGCAATGATAAGGCAGTGGTGATCACTAACAAAAATTCCTTCATTTTATGTTTCCCCCATATAAGGAAAAATTAAGAGACAAGAGATGGGCAGAGTTATTGGAGGATATCATTTCAATCAACTAAGAAATAAGAATGTGATCAAGACCTCAACATATCTAATTTTAGTGCTCCAAAGACTCCCTTGAGACGAAATCAAAATAGCCCAAATGAAAATGAATGTTGCAATGAGGTAAGATAATTTATTGAAGAAAGATAAAATCCTCAAGACTGTCGAGTGAATTGGCATTATGCAGCAACAGGCTAAACCCCTATAAAATCCAATTCATGTAAAAGGTATAGCTTGAATCACAAAACCACAATTTTCCTAGTCTTACCAGTCAATTAAAGCATAAATCGATAAATTATATACATCAAACTAAATAAAAGAATAAAAATTGCAATCGAAGCAAGAACTTGAATGCAATGTTTAATGGGAGCTCATACAGATAACTAGAGAGAATCGGTAATGCCATTAATATTCAATTGGAAAAATATTGTAGATAAGAGGGCATAATTGAATTTTGTTTATAGATAGAATGCCCAAACTAGAAAATTTACTAGAAGATAACTCGTGAAAGGTAAAAATAGCTAGGCCTCTTGGTGAAAATATTAGCTTGGAGCATCAAAATCAATAACCACTAGTAAGAATACTCAACTCATAATATGATTGTGGAATATTTAGGAAAAGTTCGAACTTACAAATAAGTCTATCTAGTGGACAAGTTAAAATTTAAAAATAAGTTGGCATGCAAAGGATTTATCAAACTTGACCTGGGCAACTTAGAACTCAGCTACACCGGGCAAGGGACTTGGCCGATTGAGCCAGCCATACAAAGTCTGTAACCCTAGACATGTCTAAAATTCAAGTCCTGGTCGTATCTAGCTGTGTCTTGACCAACGAACAAAACTGGATGACTTTAACTCAGCCAAACTCTTGAATCTCAAAGAGTCAAAGAAAATCCTTGTGATTATGTCATTTACTATTTAAGTGTGATCCTAAGTCTCCTAGCTTTCATTACTCCTACCAAAATTAGTCTCCAAAAATTTTGTGGAAAGCACATTAACATCTTCTAACTTATTAGCACATAGAGGAACTAAACATTTGGGAAATGGAAGTGGTATTTCTATGGATCAAAAAAGTGGAGAACAATGAAAATATGCTAACAACATAGAAGAGTCGTCTAACTCCACATACAAGGAATATTTGCATATAGAGAGAACAAGTTCACAACAACATTTTCTTTACATGTCATCTATCACCTACCAAAAACCTTTTTCTATTCACTGTTGACTGACTGTTGTTTCATTACAAAACCCACCTAGGAGACAAGCGCCAATGGGAAAATGCTCAAATGAATTAGAACCGAGGTTTCCAATAAGAGAAAGATAGTGTTGTCGCATCTAATCAATTTTGCAGTTCTTTCCTCCTTTCTTGCAGAATCGGCTCCAGAGAAGCCAAAGGGGCAATCACAGGTAAAGAGAAATACAAATGGGCATATGATAGTTGAAAGTTGAAACAGTTGTTCCTCCTAAGGAAAGACAGTGCATGAGGTTGAGGCTCCTTATTTTCAGATGATCAAGACCAATTTTGGCCCACAATCACAACCGGGGGAACGGAATTTCTTCCAGGTTTCATTTGATAAGATAAGGGAGAGAGTCCTTAATGGTGAGAGGACAAAGCTGCTCTCAAAGCTGAGAAAAGACAGCTTAGAGAGTACATTGTTTGCCTTTTGCAGCCCATATCAAGCTCCAAAGGTTTGTGGCAGAGTGATCAGCAGAGGCAATTGGATCAGCTAGTTCCACATGGGAAAAACACAAAAAAATGGATTGACAAAGTTTGTCAACAAGGGTCTCAAGTTATTGATAGTCTATATGCTTTGTTGATAGGCATAAAATTTCAGAGTTAGAGCATAATGATAACATGATGGACAAGGTCTCCACATATGAACATTTCGTGGAAAAGCTCCATCTAACTAAAACCCTTGGAGCATTGAAATTAATTGAAATGGGGTGGTAGGAGGGAGTGCAAAACGGGATCCTTTTTTGAGTTGGTCAGAGTAGTAAAATAATTTCACTCAGTTTCTTGATGATGCCATTAATGTATCAGGGGATCTGAAGACTCTACTTGGTGAGATTGGGCAGCATATTGCCACCTTTGTGACTTCCATTCCTTGTTTTTTTCTTTTTGACAAAGATGGCAAGGAGAGTGAACATGATGTAGCACAGACTGAATTTCAAAATTGGTGACGGATACACTCGGAGGAGTATAGCACATGCAGAATATGGACAACTTCACTTTAATTGCTAGGCACGTTCAGGCAAGAGAGGAGGGGTTGATCAAGATCGATACATTAGTAACTCCGAGCAGCTATATTTTAGATGTTCAAGTCCTTCATATGGATTCTATCAGATGAGTCTCAAGTACAGAGATTCCATGATAGGTTCCAGAAAGCACAGGATGCTACTACTACTGCACTAGGCCTGTCAAACAGAGTTCCAAAGTAGCTATGTTTAGTTATCACTATTTTTGGATCAAAACTATTCTTAGAGGACATTCTAGAACTTCTATATATGGAGACTTTATATTCTTGGTCAAAATCTATTTGAAGATTTTTGGTTTTTGATGATGTATTTTGGAAAAAAAAAACTATATTTTGAGCTTGCTTTGATTGCATGCAAATTATTTTTAGAGTAGGAACTTCAACATGACTTCTATATATCTTGAATAATCAAATGCAAAATATTGTATAAACTTATAAATAAGTGTGCAGTTGTGGGTAATAAAGCTAAGAAAAAAGATAGATCGCAAGTTAAGTAAGTTCCTCCTCAAGACAGTTTTTTCAAACTCAACTTTAGTGGGGCTTCAAGAGGAATTCCAGGACTGTCCCATGCAGGAAGTGTGATCCAAGATTCCCAGGGTTCTTTGATCAAGGCGGCTTATTTGAAGTTGGATTTGGGAACAAACAACAAAGCAAAAGCTCAAGCTTTTGTTTTGTGGCTCTCTCTAGCCAAGGAGTGTGGTATCACCCATCTATCCATTGAGGGAGACTTAATGATCATTATAAATGCAATCCAAAAGAAAGGACATAAAATTGAAAGCTGGATAACATCATGAGGGGGCATGGGCAGTTTTGGAATCCTTCGTGATGTACAGAGAAGCAAACAGTGTGGCTGACTTCCTCACCAACAAAGCCATTGAAAATGATGAACAGTTAGTCATCGTGGAAACTGGAAAAGATCAACAGGTGGAACAGACTGAGCCAAGTTTGGGATTTCGCTCAAGTTGTACAAGATGGCACAGGAAGTTGAAGAGATAGGTAGCAATGAAAAGAGAAGCTTGGTACCTGATCCTGCTTTGTCTGAACTGAACTTTTGATTTCTGGCAATCGGCATCATGGCTGCCAATGTGGACATTTGGGCTAAATATAGATGTGTGATGGATTTGCCTTTCCTTGGCTGTTGGTTTTGTCAAAGTTGGGATGTTTCACTGGCATTTTATACCTCCTTTGTCTAATGGGCAAGTGCTTTTGAACACCTTGTTGTGTTTGTGGAGGGAAGGTTGGAAGAGGTATACTACATGGGGAGATGAACCTGCGATTATACTTGGTGCCATGGAAATGGGAGAAAAGGAACTTGGCCCACCTCGACCTTGAGCAGCTTTGGGAGGAATTTCTGACTAAATCACCATTGGTAGAAAGCACCATTAAGAAGGTTATTGGTCAAGAATCAAGATTTGATTCTGGAATTTCTTCAAAAAAAGACTATACGGCGAAGTGGCTTCAATATCCCCCTCTAACATAATGGATATCATTCAGAATGTAGGGTTGGTCATGTTAGTTTTAGACCAGAAATGTAAGCAATCAGAAAATGCAACACATAAGACAAAGAACACAATGTTTACCCTAGGAAAACCCTCCTACTCGAGGGAGAAAAACCCAGCAAATAATCTCTTCTTATATACCAGAATAAAAGGAGCAGAAATCTGTTTACATAATCAGGCCTTACACAACGCTGAGTATATACAATGAATGGAGACACTTCTCAAATAAATATGCTTCCGCTTGAAATCTGCTCTGCTGCTAAAGAAATGACCGAACTTCTACTAAAGGTGTAAATGAAGTGATTGAATTGATGTATATATACAAATCAAGGTGACTCTTCATATGTGTCGGCGTCTCTTCATATGCTTTGGTGTCTCTTCATATGTGACTTTTCATTATTTAAATTTGGGAGAAGGATATCTCCCGCCGCTACAACATCAACACTCCCTCTTAGCTAGGGAGGTATCCTTCCAGATATCCATGTCATGGAGTCTCTCAACATGACATCCACAATGGCTACACTCATTTGTGAAATAGTTCATTACGGAGTTTCTCAACATGATATCGTCATGGAGTCACTCAACATGACATCCACCATGGCTACTCCCATGTGTGGAAAGAAACATGTGCACAAGTGCCCATTACAGAGTCTCTCAACGTGATGTCGTCATGGAGTCTCTCAACATGACATCCACCATGGCTACTCCCATGTGTGGAAAAACACAAGTACAAAGGATTCATCACGGAGTCTCTCAACGTGATGTCATCATGGAGTCTCTCAACATGACGTCCCATCTCAATCTTAGAGATGAACAAGGGCTCGCACCTCATATTTCTTCGTCTCAGAGAAATATACACTACAAGGGCTTTCACCTCATATTTCTCCATCTCAGATAAATATACACTACAAGGGCTTTCACCTCATATTTCTCCGTCTCAAAGAAATATACACTGCAAGGAACCTTCATGATGATGTGACTCCCTCTGAAGCTCCAAGTACTAGCATCAACCTCCTGACCTCCTCGTCCAAGGTTGCCTCTGTTGGTTTGTCAGACTCCCTCTGAATGTTAATTCCTCCTCTTCGAAGAAACTGATCGACTTTAGAATAAGAAACCTTCTGAATCGACTTTAGAGCTTGGCTGCTTCTGAGATGTCCTCATGGCAATTTCCGCAGTAGAAACAAGTTGTGTAGACCTTAATTTGCAATCTCGAGCAAAGTGACCATACTTGTCACACCTGAAACACTGAATGTGAGAGAGATCTTTCTTCTTCTTCGGTTCTGGGGCAGAATCTGATTCTCTATCTCTATTCCTCTTCCTTCCTTTGCCTCTTTCTCTAGAAGTATGTGTAGCAAGAACTTGATTTTCTACATCATGATAGTTTTGCTCAATTCCTCTTGCTGCCAACCTGGACTCTTTGAATACAATCAGCTCGAAGACGATCAAACTTAGGCAACTTAGATCTCCCACTGATGCTTTGGATAAAGGGCTCCCAAGATTGGGGAAGACCATTTAGTGCTAACATAACAAGATCTCTGTCTACAATTATGTCCCCAATAGCGCTCAACTAATCTCTTAAATCAGCTATCTTCATAAAGAATGAGATAACTGAATCTTCTTTATCCATTTTTACATGGTGAAGCTGTTGTCTCAAAGCAAGGGCTCTGCTTGTATTGTTGATCTCATACAATCCTTTTAGAGTATCAAACATTTCTTTTGCTGACTTCAACTTGGAGATGATTGGTACTAGGTGATTCATCACAGAGTCTATCATGATCTTTCTAGCCTTCGTGCCCTTTTTCTTCCACTAGATTTTCTTAGTATCATCGGAAGGCTCGGGCATATTACTTTCCACGAAATCAAGAAGATCATTCTCCTCTAATGCAATGAGTACCCTGGGTTTCCAAGAGTTGAAGTTTGAGGCTCCATCAAGCCTATCTTCTACCTTGACATCGTTCACCATCTTCTTTTTCAAAGATCTGCCCTTAGGTTTGAAATAATTTGCAACCTTAGATCTGCAATATTTTGCCTTCAAGATCTGCCCTAGATGAGAAGTTTACTTAAGTGCTTAAACAAATCTGATCAGATCTTTTCTTAGACCCACTCTGATACCATGTTAGTTTTAGACCAGAAATGTAAGCAATCAGAAAATGCAACACATAAGACAAAGAACACAATGTTTACCCTGGGAAAACCCTCCTACTCGAGGGAGAAAAACACAGCAAATAATCTCTTCTTATATATCAGAATAAAAGGAGCAGAAATCTATTTACAGAATCAGGCCTTACACAAGGATGAGTATATACAATGAATGGAGACACTTCTCAAATAAATATGCTTCCCCTTGAAATCTGCTTTGCTGCTAAAGGAATGACCGAACTTCTGCTAGAGGTGTAGATGAAGTGATTGAATTGATGTATATATACAAATCAAGGTGACTCTTCATATGCGTCGGCGTCTCTTCATATGCTTTGGTGTCTCTTCATATGTGACTTTTCATTATTTAAATTTGGGAGAAGGATATCTCCCGCCGCTAAAACATCAACAGGTCAAGGTGATTGCACAAAGACATGCCCATGAAGAATATCTGGCAAATTTATCAAGTGCCATTGCAAATTATGATCTTCATGCAGATTCCGCGGATGTGGGCAGTGTTTTCACTGTGGAGGACTTGTTGTTTCTGTAGACATTGTTGAGATACTCAGGGCTGCCAGGGAAGGAAGGGCTTATGGCAGACTCATTGGGGAATTTTCACACCTTGCTCAACAACAGTTGGAGTTTTCTCTATATGGCTCGACATGACATGGTGAAGGCTACTGTTAATGTCATTTCTTTCCTACTTAGGAATGCTACTGTTCAAGGTGGAGATTATTTTCTGGAAGATGGTTCTAGGGAGAGCTCAAGTGGGAGCTCTTAATTAGGTTCAAACAAGTGTTAGCTTTGATGGTGGATATTGCAGTTTTTCAAGTTGTATTCTTTGTTGCCAATTTTGAACCGATGGCAACAAAGGTTGTTTTGCATGTCTGCTCATATAATCAAAGGAAGTGGACACCTATGTCCAGATTCATGTATCAGAAAAAAACATAAAAATAAGTGCTATTGACACTTCAATATTCCAATCATAATTTTATGCCCATTTGCTGCTGAGATTATTGTTCAAGCTTTTGGGTGACTTTTTGTAAGTGTTTTTTGTGAGCTAAGTATAGTTTAACAATTATTGTAGGTTTTGTATTGTAATATTGTTGATTTGAGTATTTCCAGCTTTGTATATGAATCTACAATATTTAACTCATTGTATCTTGAGTCTGTGTTTAATCAAATTCCAAGTTTTGTGTTGTACTCACACTTTCTAGTCACTGCTTTTACCTAGAAGGTGTAAGTGTTTATTAGTTGTTGTTGGTGCTAGCTTTCAAGGGAAAAAATATAAAAATCGCTCCTATTGTGTAGAAATTCTGATTAGGCTTGTGCCCATACCCAAGGACAAAAAGAAAGGTGTTTGATTTAAGTTTGTTTTTATTGCATACTGAAAACCAGTTTGAGGGTTCTACAGTTTAGTTTTATTACAAGGGAGCTTCCCCTTCTACTTTGAACAAAGGTTAATCCTTGCACACTGTTCCATTTTGCGTTGTCCTGAAAAGGACAAATTAAATGCTAACAGCCATCTCCCTCATGCTGAGTATGCCTCTGAAAAAAGCCTGCATTTATGAGGTTTTAACATGTTGTAAATGCTTCCAAGTCCAACAGTGGACTAACTCGACCAACTGGTTTTGATGATGATAATGATGCAATTCCAGATCAATGTTCAAAGACATCCTAATTTGCAAGAACTCCTTCTCCCATGATTTTTCCAAACCCCTTTTCTTTCTGAATTTTTCAAAAACCCTTTTTTCTCAGGGTAAGGATTTACAGGCACGCAATTATGAAAGTCCCTTGGTGACCTGTACGCAATCCTCTCTATCATCAAGATTTTACAAAAATCTGCAGCTTCTAGTAGGCATTTCTCACGTTTCTTGAATGTTTATAATATCCTTAAATGTTTAAAAGCGGCCAACTGCAAATCGTTGGTGTTGATCAGTCGGTATTTCCTTCAAAATTAGGTAATCGCCCACTGCATCACATATTTTATCTTTGAAAACCATGTTATCTTTAAGCAGATGCTAAAGGCATAGCAGAGTATTATATAACTAACAGACAGACTGGAGATAAAACTACCATGTTATGGGAACTGCTAAGCTTCAAAGCCAAAAACTATCTGGAATCCTTTAGAAGAAAAAAACTCCTTAAGAATTGGGCCAGTAAGAGAGAAAAGATGTGAAGCAGCCAACCTTTATTTAATACAAAGGGCTATATATTGGAATCAATCTAGGTCGAGACATCCATGGCGACTTCCAGAGAACTTCGAAATATAAAAGATAAAAATAAAATATTTCTGTGATAATGAGTGATGTAGCTCATTTGGAACATCGGACACAAAATCTAACATGATATATCTAGAATTGAACTCAAAAAAGAACTCCAGTAAAAGCCTCCCATCTAAAACAAAAACAATCTCCTATTCCCAACTATATTTGTTATCAACTGCAAATAAGAAACCATTCGCCCAATCTACAAGCAACAGGGTAACCCCTAACATCAGAAAAAGGATTCAAGCTTATTATGGCTTCTAAACCTTGTGACCCAAAGACAACTCTATAATTTTCTTCATCGTTATTAAGACCAGTGCCCTGCTGATGCTTTGCACTCAAGGCTTAAAACACCTCAGAGAAAAAAAAAAAACAGAGCTACTATGCGCACAAATGGTTATGTCATGATAAATTCCACAACAAGCACAAAATTGAGATCTGAAAACAAATTTAACTAACGCACAGGCTAACAAATCACATAAAACCTTCATGCAACATAAAAAGGTTCCAAATTCCAGTACGGAATCAAGAGACTCCAATGGAAAACAAATTTAACTAACGCACAGTCTAACAAATCACATAAAACCTTCTTGCAACATAAAAAGGTTTCAAATTCCAGTACGGAATTAAGAGACTCCAATGAAAAAAACCTAAAATTTACCTTATAATAGCTTCAAAAAAATTCCTTGAAGCTCAATTTCTTGTTAATGCTTAATTTTGAATTGAAATTTAAGATTATAAGCAGAAAAGAACAAGCATACACAAAGATTGCTTCGGCATAGACACTTACGGATTTTGCGCCACAATACACTGATTGAAAAATTCCAAACCCTACGCCACTTTAAAATTCTGGAGGTGAGAGTGTTTTAAAAAAACAAAAACTTGACAAAAACAGACAAACCGACCAAGGATAGATACAGAGTCGTTTCCTTTTGCAGTTCTAACCTTTTCGTTATCTGTCGATCTCGTTGAAAGATCGACGGTTGAGCAGCTCTCGAGTCGCTCAAAACCGACGCGGTGACATTAATCTTGAATTTCATCGCCAAAAAGCTGTGGCGAGTGGGAAACACTAGGGACCGCATGATCGTGCGACTGAGATTTCCTCGTCAAATTAACAAAGGGCAACAAGTAATGTGGGGCGTTGGATAGAAGCGTAGATGAAGGGGAATAATGGATGTAATGTGGGTGCAATCAAAGGGATTCCTTCCCGAGGAATTCCCTCGCGTATTGAGCTTTGACACATCTTAAACTGTCTGTCATTTTTTCAGATTGCGTCCTTGTGACGTGTTTTTATTGCGCTTCTCTTGGAATGTACTACATTCTACATTCTATAAATATACAAGATGCCTTTCATTAATATATATATTTTTTTAAGTATTTGCAATAACCCTTGCATCTATTTGGCACTATTTCTTTTTTTAAGGTTGGCGTGTGAGACCAAGGACAAAATCCCTTTTGCATAGGAGGTCTCAGGGAATATCATACATAATAGAATAATAATAATAACTAGCCTACTTATCTTTACAAAACGTTATCTAAATTTGTTTATTTTTGAATTGTTTTCCTTGGTATAAGTTGAATACTATATTTTATTAAGGTTTTATCATATGAATGAATGAAAGATTGTCCATAGACCAAATAGTCTAAAGGGACCAAAAAAAAAGCCTCAAAGTATTTCCAAACTCTTTTTGAGATCAAATCTTCTATTATGAATCTTGACCAATAAAGAGTCTTATTGTGCATCCTTGCCTCTTCCAATAACTATATTTTGTTAAGTGCATTATTCTAACATTAAGTTGTTTTGTTTACTATTAATTTTATTTCATATGATAAAACCCTAATAAAATATAATTATAAAATATTATTTAACAGTAAATTAAATATCTTAGGAGAAAATATAATTAGTTTGATTTGATAAAATCCTAATAAAATATACTTATAAAATATTATTTTACACAGGGTTAAAACTGCTAGGGTTTTTGGGGGGGTGTATGTTTTCTTATCAGGGGTTTTCATTAGTATAAGGAATGTGATTAGATAAGCAATTTATGTTTAGTATATATATAGTTGGGCTGCTCTGCCTTGCGTGGCTTTTTGTAGGAGTGTATGGTCATATTTTTAGTTTCTGGGACAGGCCCATAGCTGGTATGCTCTTGATCAGTTCTAAAAAACCAGAATACTGTAACTTTTTTTATTTTAATATAATTAGAAACCATATTATGCAGCAAAAAAAAATATTATTTTACACACTATAATAAACAATAATAAAATATAGTTAGTAAAATCTTAAAAATATAATGCACTTAATGTGGGAAAAACTTCTTGTCCAGCATTTGATACAACCCTAATAAAATATAGTTATAAAATATTATTAAACAGTAAATATAATAACATATTGATTTCAAGTATTTTCACTAAAATAACGTTATAGTAAATAAAATTAATATTTAATTTTCTTTATTTTCAAAATATATCTAAAAAACTAACACAAAAAATAAGGTTTTTCATTAATCTAATATTAACAAAGTATAGTAAAATCTATAAAATATAATGTACTTGGTGTTCTAATTACTTCTTCTTGCTTGTGAGTATATTTTACTCCTTTTTTATTTGATTTGATAAAACCCTAATAGTTATAAAATATTATTGTACAGCACTATAATAAACCCTAATAAAATATAGTTATAAAATATTGTTTTAGGGTGCTATACTATTTTATAAGAGTTAATTTTTATAAAATAAGAGTGAATAAAACCAAGAAATTAAATTTCATTATAGAGAAAACAAAAGAAAATTAAATTGAAAACTTTACAATAAAATATATAAAATATAATGCACTTACCCTTCAAAAAACACCTTGCTTCTCTCGTTTGCTCTTGTTTATTTGATTTGATATTTTTGTGATTTGTGTTTGAATATTAGTTGTATTTATATAGATTATTTAGTTTATATCAGCTTTATTAGTACCTACCTTCGGCTGATACTATTGCAATGAGTTCAACTTATCTAGTTATTAATCTATTGATTGCAAACCAATCAAAAGATAGGATTATTTTTCTTGTCTGACAAATTTGATTTAAATTTGTACTTTTCCTATGTGAACATGATAAATTTTTAACAAAAAATTTTTTAGAAATGATTTATCTGTATTGTCATTGGCTGAAAAAAAATGACCTTTTCTTTGCGGATTGTCGGTTTGTCGGGAGAGTGCAACAAAAAACTATAAATGCGGAGAGAATTTTGATTTGAAGGGAGTACGTGGTAAGCAAACAAATTATGAACACAAATTTTGTTTCCCACTAGTTAAGTCATGCCAAAATGGATGGCAATTAATTTTTTGCTTCATTAGCTAAAAATAATATAATTTTAATTTAGTTTTTAGTGTTCTAAGATTTTATTTTATGTAATTAGATTATTTATTTTATTTAGTCAAAACTTTAAAATCTATAGTATCATGAATTTAATCATATTTTTTCTTTTATTCTTCAAACTTACAATATTTTAATGTATTTTAAATTATAAAAGTATTAGTATTATTACTATACTTTAGAGTTCTACACATAAATAACCTAATTTCACTAAAATATTTCTTAACTATTCATTTGATCTTAACCATTGATGTCTAATTAAATGGAGCTAAACTACATACTTTTATTAAATGAATGCATCTAAAATTATTACTAAACCAAAATATTACATTAATTAAAATAATTAAAATCATGTTGTCTAAAAGTACTTACTATTATTTGGGTGGATGGGTGGGCACCCAATCCAAGAACACTTGGATGGGTCGTTGCCATACAAAGGCATTATGGCATCCTTTATGTTTGAGAATAATCATTAATGTAGTTGGAGCTCCTCCCTTACGGTTTTGACTTGAGAAGTCGCACGCTTTTCACTGGCAAGCCTCTCTCGGCATTGATTAGAAGCTTTGGTTCAATGAATACAGCATTTCTTAAACGCAGTCAGTGTATTCTACCCGACGCTCATTCCATTTTCGCAGTTTCAAGTGTTTTTTTGCTAGTGCAGACGGTGGAAGTAGCAGATAGTATGGAGAAGGGCTCGGGCTTTATTGCAAGGATCTCGGTGCACCTGCTGATAAATCTGGGGGTGTCGACTCCTCTACAGTTGGAGAGTTCAGTTCGGCAGATGGCATTCAAGGGAGCGGTCACAGATTTGAGGTTAAAACGCATTTTGCGACGGCATGAGGGCTTACTCCTCCCGGCGATCAAAATCATCTTGGGGGCAGTTTTCTTAGCAGCCGACGAGTTCTACAGAGTCGACTCCCACATTTCTTCCCGCTTCCTCGCCTCCATTCTAGATATTGGGGTGTCTGCAGCGGCGGCGAAATCTCTCATGGTAAAAGTATTCAAAGCGGAAATCCTTCGGGGCCTCGACCCCATTTTGGAGGTGGCCATTCCTGGGGTGGGCATTCCTCGCCCAAAGGACATTGCCTCAGACAAGGATCCTCTGGAGGTGACGAAGGTTCTGCCCTTCATCCTTGACTTGAAAGGCCTGGCGCTGGAGGAGCATCAGGATCGTGTCATTCAGGCATACGGCTTCCTCCAGAATGTGTTGCAAGAGAATGTGGAACCCGGTGAAGAGGTATGGGTTGATAGGCTGCATGTTATGGCCGTTGAGCTTGGCTTCCTTTGATTTCTAAGTTTATTTCTCAGTTCAGTGGGATCCAACCTAGTAGGTATGGCAATATTACTGTAAATATAACACAGATAATATCAATCTTGTAAGCCTAATGGCTAATTTTGCAAAGCAAGTCATCAATTTTAGACCTGCAAGCCTAGTGGCTGATTTTGTAAAAGCATGGCAAACCCTATAGTTTTAAGAAAGGGTTTAGGTGTTTTTTTGTCATCTGGCTGTGGCAGGTAAATGGCTTATAGGCACCTGCATGTTAAATCTCCATTCGAATCAATACAAACCTATATTTACGAATCAAAAAAAAAAAGTACTTACTATTATTACTTAAATAAAAAATTAAGTAATTAAGATAAAATACTATAGTGATGTAAATATGAATATATTTTTGTTATTATATTATGTAATTATTCTTCAAACTTACAATATTTTAATGCATTTTAAATTGTAATAGTATTCAATATTATTACATTTTAATATCTTAGGCAGACATTTCAAATCTATCCACACTGTTATTATATTATGTAATTATTCTTCAAACATACAATATTTTAATGTATTTTAAATTGTAATGGTATTCAATATTATTACATTTTAATATTTTAGGCAGACATTTCAAATCTATCCACACCCAGTTAGGGTTAGGGTTCTACACATTTTATTTTATGAAATTAGATTGTTTTTGGGATTTCAATTTCATTTAATCAAGAGTTAAAAAATCTAAGATTTCAATTTTATTTAGTCAAAAAGTTAAAAATATACATTATCACAAAAAATATTTTGCCATGTTATTACATTTTTTATTTTATTCTTCAAACTTACAATATTTTAATGCATTTTAAATTATAAAAATATTAGTATTATTACATTTTAAGGAAATATTTGTGTTATTCTTTGTAAAAGTTTAGTTTTATAGTTAGGAAATATTTTAGTCCTATTTTATTTTTACCAAATTAGATTGTTTTTGATATTTCAATTTTATTTACCTAAGACATTTCAACACTCTTCAAAAATTAAATTTTCAATTATTGGAATGCAATTTGTCTATACAACCAATACCTAATCAACAAAAAAATTACAACTAAACAAATATTATATACAACTAATAGCTAATCAACAAAAAAAAATTACAACTAAACAAATACTATAATAACAACACTACAAGGCAGGTACTGGCCACTACGTGGCACCTGTTCTTATGTGCATTCATTTAATATCAGTTTTATTCTTATGTGCATTCATTTAATAAAACTATGTGGGTTATATATTTTAAATTAATTCTTATGTACATTCATTTAAAAAAATATGTCCATTACATTTTTTTATATTTAAAATAGTTACTTTATATTTTTTAGTGCATTCATTTAATAAAAATATCTCCCTTATATATTTTAAATTTAAAACAATTACTTCATAATTTTCTCAAAAATATATGTGGCTCTATTTAGTTTTTATGTACACAGTCATAATAAAAGTGTTAAATGAGTGTGAAAATTAAATATTTTGTTAAAAATTTTATGTAGGTATGTTGTGATAGATAGTTGCAAATAATTTATTAGTACCTGCCTTCGGCTGGTACTATTGCAATGAGTCACACTTATCTAGTTATTAATCTATTGATTGCAAACCAATCAAAAGATAGGATTATTTTTGACAAATTTGATTTAAATTTGTACTTTTCCTATGTCAATATGATAAATTTTTAACAAAAAATTATTTAAAAATGATTTATCTGTATTGTCATTGGCTGAAAAAAAAGACCTCTTCTCTACGGATTGTCAGGGGAGAGTGCAACAAGCGTGTGGCAAGTGAACAAATTATGAACACAAATTTTGTCTCCCACTACTACCCATTTAATAAATTAACCCTAATTATAGGAAGGTTACAAGGTTAAATTAAATACATTAATAATGCTAGATTTAATTACTTAAAAGAAAAAGATAGTTAAATTTCTTAGTTACTAAATAAATATGCAATGTTAATAATATTTAAATATTCAATGTAACCTATTGTCATACTTATTTTAATGAATAGTAAAAAATCATCCAAGTTTTATATGAATAATTTGTTTTTAATCTATTAGTTATCTTTGTGGGATTAGGGATTATTTTTTTACAATATGTTAATGATATTTAAATTTTCAAGGTGACCTATTGTCATTATAATTTTAATGAATAGTAAAAACTCATCCAAGTTTTATATGAATAATTTAGTTTTTGATCTATATTTAGTAAAGCTTTGAAGTTGTTCATTAAAAAGTTAGTTATCTTTGTGGAACAAGGGATTATTTAAAATAAATGGTTATTAACAGAGAGCTAAGCTATTGTGAACTCTGTTTATGGTTGTTTACTGGTAGTTCTCTACTTCTCTCTTTAGTGGTTCTAATAAACTATTTGTTTAATATGTTTTGCTAAATTCAGCACTGTTTAATTTGTTTATTCCATGACAAAAACAAATAAATTTGTTTTGTGGCTTTCTTTTGGCAGAGAACAATTTTCACACCAAATACGAAGACATCTTTTCCAAAATTAAATAAACAGTACCTTTTGAGGTGAGTAGTACGAAGACATCTTTTTCAAAATTAAACAAACAGTACCATTTTGAGGTGAGCAATGTTTTATAGCACGAAAGAATTTAGAATGAAAATAGTTTTATAATAAGTATGATATTATTTGAAGATGTAAAGATTTGATGGCATATATATTAAATATTGTTCAAGGTTTTAAATTTTTCATTAAAAAAATAATTTTACTGTTATGCATGCACTATAGTGGCCGAAAACTTGGCTATTATGCTCAATTTATATTTGGTATTATGCAAGCTTATAATCTCTGAATACAATTTGTTTTTTTTTTTTTGACATTTGTGGAGAGGCGGTGAGCAATCACCAATGTAGTTCTGTTGGACATGATGTTATCAAGGGCTTCTTGAACATTCCTTTCAGATTGAGAATCAAGAGCGCTTGTTGCTTCGTCCAACAAAAGAATGAAAGGATTTTTCAATATAGCTCTTGCTATAACTTTTCTTTGTTTCTGCCCACCTGAGAGTTGCATTCCCCTGTCTCCAACCTAGGTATTACCATCCCAAATGGATGATGTATTCTAATAGAACAAAAACAAAGTTAAAATAATTGATTGGTAATTTTATAATTTCCATGCAATAAATATAATAGTAAGTTCCAGATAGCAATTTAATTTGGGAGAGGAGATGAAAGATACAATGCACGCTCTTATCTTATATATAATTTACTCTTTTCACTTTTTGATTTGTTTTTACTTGAAGTTTAGTGTATGGTTAATTATTATATTATTAAGTGTTAATTAAATTTTTTTTTTAAAATTAGTTGAAATAATTTTTAAATTTTTTTTTGGGTGTGTGAGAGTTTTATAGACATGTTATTTATAACTTCAAAGTTTTTAAATAAAGATTTTAGTTGATGTAACTTTAAAATGTTGTATGCATGTATGTATATGTGTATATGTGTATGTATATTCATTCTCCATATAATTATACATTAAATATATTTATTTATAAGTAAGAATTATTTACTTAACAAATATTATCTTTATATGATAATTATAAATGAATCTAAAAATATATTACTAGTATAACTTATATACATTTAGTTATAAATTTTTTTTATAATTAATTCTACTTAATTATGTTGAGAAGTGTAAGCTCTAGAAACATCTCACACAAGTTTGAGTAGATAACTGTCATGAAACATACCATCAAATTTAGGCCCTGTTGGTGACTACTCTTAAGTAGAAGTCCCTTAGACTAGATTAAAAATTCATGCCTTAAAACAATGTCAATAAAATAAAATAATTTTATTTAGGCCTTGTTGGTGACTACTCTTAAGTAGAGGTCCCTTAGACTAGATTAAAAATTCATGCCTTAAAACAATGTCAATAAAATAAAATAATTTTATTTAGGTGTTAAGTAGACGTCCCTTAGACTAAATTAAAAATTCATGCCTTAAAACAATGTCAATAAAATAAAATATTTTTAAATAATTCTAAAGTAAAGACAAGGTTAAAAATTCCTCCTTAATTAACCCAAAAAAATTGTTCACATAACAAACAAATAAATAAAATAATTCTTCAATAGTTCTAAATTAAAATCCCAATCCTAAAAATATTGTTTGCATTTCTATGTGACCTTCCAAATAATTAACAATTACACTCGTTCCAAAAATGACCCCAACAAGTTATATTCGAAAACACTAATGTGAAAAAGAGAGAAACCCTATTTAGGTTCAAGTAGCAGCTGCAATTCGGTAATTTGCCCACAGAAACCCTCGATCCTCCCTCTGCTTCAACCTCTGGTTTCGCTCTTCATTATTCCAAACCTACCAATGCAAACACAATTATCAGCAATGCCCATATGTTCGGGGCATGTAGTCGACCCACCTCGACTGAAGCGATCTCTTTTGTTTAAAATCCTCCCACATTTTTCAGTCCTTTATATCCCAAATACATGGGAGCCACCAAATATTGAATCCATATTTGATTTGGGGATCAAACCCTCCCCTTTCTAAATCGCAATGTTGTCGCATACATCTGTTTCAGACCCTGTCCCTCCAGGACGTTTGGAGCATATCTTTATCATGCTTTTACTCAAACGCTATTCACAAACATTCCCACTCGTCTTATTTTCAAAGCCACAGAGCTAGAGAAATCAGTGGCTAGAGTTCGAGTCTCCAATGCCTGCTGCTGTAGTTCAGCCATTAGACGAAGCCTGTAATGAGAACTTCACTTCTGTTGCTGTCGCTAAGCCTTCCTCCCGCTCTATTCAAACATTGCGTTTTGTTTTAGGTCAGTTGCTAACAATTTAATTTATTATTAAAGTCCAATTATTCTTTGTTCCTGCTTGAGCTCTCAATTAGTAGGGAAAACTATCTTTCTAAGTATGGAAAGGTAAATTAATTGACATTTTACTGTTCATTGGACTAAGATGATTTCTCCTGTAATTAGGTGTCATCCCTAGATCATCTATACCACCTACCTCAATTGACTAGTTCGTATACCCTGTTAGAAAGTTTGTCCTTCCCCTTTAATTTCTTACAATAGAATAAGATCAGGTTTTTGGGAAAACGGTAACCATTTCAAGGCATTCTTTTTATGAGGGCTACCTAACCCTCTAATGTGAAGAGATAGTATAATCACTGAGACGAGTGCCTAGGGGTATGCCCTACTCTAAAGACCTCTTCTTGTGTTTGATGTTTTTCTTGATTTAACTCAAAAGCTCCCAAAATCTATATCTGGGAAAATAAAGAGTATCTGCCTGTTCCCGAGAGAGTCATAGACCTTTCCTTAGCTTTGTCAATACTGAAACCACCATCTAAACAACTTTCATCCACCACGCTATTAATTTGCTGAGAATGAAGAGAATATCTAGGTTGGATAGGAGAAGGAATAGGTTCTAAATATTGGACATTGTTAGTATAATGGGTCCTCAAAGGAGTCCTCATAGAAAGCACATTTTTGTGTACCCCTACCTGAGAACAAACTTTAATAAATTGATGTTCCCCCTTGAGCACCTTAGCTAAAACCTTCATGCATTTTTTTCCAATCCCCATTTTCTTCACTCCCCCTACCTTATCACTGCCTAAACCAGGATGTGCCATCGTCAGAGAGTGCCCCCCGAGCAACAGTGATCCAATATCCAGAGTGGTAGTTTGGATGAAAGGGTCTAATAACATCACATCATTAGATGTGGATACCCTTGAGTTATACTTCCCTTCTATAACTAACTGATTGAGTAAACATAGAAATGTCATTTCCACACCTGTATCTTTACTCATGTAAGTATCTGGATGTGTATGATTATCCTTTGCTAGACCTAATCCCAAATCCTTTTCCAAATGTGGATTATCCTTCTTGTCTTGAGGCAACTCAAGAATTTGAATAGATTGTCTATTCTCCAACAGAGGACCCAACTTCTTATGCAGATGTTGTTGCAAGGTGTGACCCTTGGTCTTCTTGTTCAGCATTGTGCTGCGGTGGTTTGTGACAAGGGCTTAACCGCCTCCTGTGCTTGTTAAGTCAAGTGGTTGTATCGGGCATTAAAAGGTCAATCTTTTGGTGCAACGGCAACTAACAGTTGGTATCAGAGCCGAGGTAACGGGTTCAAACCCTGCGCTTGCACTGGGGGGGTTGTTGCAAGGTGTGACCCTTGGTCTTCTTGTTCAGCGCTGCGTTCCGATGGTTTGTGACAAGGGCTTAACCACCTCCCGTGCTTGTTAAGTCAAGTGGTTGTATCAGGCATTAAAAGGTCGATCTTTTGGTGCAACGGCAACTAACAGATGTTTTTTGGAAAGGAGAAGGGAATAATTATTTGCAATATGGTCATAGGAGTGGCTCTAGGAATGGCACCTAAAGCATAGGAAATAAATTCCAACATAATCCAATGTTTGTTTATGCATTCCACAACCAGATTCTAGAAGCATTTCTTCCACTAATCCTTCCTTTAAATTCAAAGCCACCAATATTTTGGCCACAATCCTAGAAGACTATTTTACAAAGCTCACATCTGCCTCCAAAAAAGTTCCCAGTTTATTCCAAATGGCTTGAAGGATCTCAAGTGTCCAGTATTCGAGGGGTAAAGCTAGTAGTTTGATCCACACAGGTTTTGTTAATAGGTGCTCAGATGGCAAGTCGAAACCTGGAGACCATTTTTTTAAAGATAAAGGAGTAATGCCCCAATAATCTAGTAGCCTTGATTTTTTCAGCATCCTCAGCTGAGTGAAAAATGAAAGCAATCTACCCCCTAACCAATAGATGAAAGATGGGAAAGTAACCAAGAACAGGGTGTCAGTTTCGAGAAATCCAATTAGAAGGATTTTTCCAAGAAATTATTTGCCCACAGAAAATACCAGTCAGAGCAGTCTTTGTCAAGCCAACTACTTGGGACATATCCACATCCTCGCCCAGAACAAGTCTTATCTTATTATTACATTTTTTGATGCATTTGTGGCCTTTCCTATCAGCCCCTTTTTGTGGGAGACCACAATGGCTATTGTTGACCCAGATGGTGGAATTGTGTACTTCTCATTGGAGGGATTATACAAATCCTCTACGCTTTGCAAATCTGGCACAAAAGGGGGAATAGCTGATCCTTCAAGATGAAATTTTTCTTCAGAGGGGAAATAGGGTCAAAAAATGGGGGTCCTGACCTGAACCCCAACATAACTCATATCCGAAGAATGCACATAAAACATAACACCATGACCCGCTTCTATATCACAAGAAGATCCAATGTGCAGAGTTTGTGGAGACAGAGATTTCTGACAAACAGAACCAGCCTTTCCAATAGGCAAGATCCTACCCAAAGGACTATTCACATTAGTCCACCAACCCTCTAAAAAATAATTGCTCCGTCATGTGGGTCATCTGAGTAATCAACTAACTCCTCTTCTCTATCCAAAGATGACAATCTATTGAAATATTGGGCTACCACACTTTCCTCCTCCATGAAACACCGGGACCAAGAGCACCAACGGTAAGAAACATCAAACTCCCAAAATGGGAGTTTTAAAAAAAATAGTGAGAAACACTTTTCCCATAATTGTAAATTTCCATGGGAACATGGGGTAATAGAACTAAATTAAATGAATTATATAACTAATAATAATAAATAAAGTGGACATAATAAAAAAATACAAATAGAATTGAAAAAATAAAAATAATAAACTATAAAGACATAAAAATACAAATAGAACTAAATAGCTACTAGGTTAGTTATAATGAAAACACCAGATAAATTTCTTCCAGAATTAATTTGATAGGTCAGAATATTAAAAGGATGATCATTGCCAAATGCGAACAAGGATTAAATCCTTTAATGTTGTACTTCTATCAAAATGTAATTATCAAGATAAAAATATTAATAAATTACCTGTTCATACTTATAGCCTCTCTTAAGCAGACGTTGAGGATTCCCTAGAAGCCCCACATCATCCACATCTAAAAAAAAATCCTCTAAATTTATACCACCTCCTTTAACAACTCACTCAATAATACCCAAAATCCAAAGTCATTGGGTCATCCGTTGCATTGCGCTCAAAGATAGTATCAAAATGCAAAGAAAAAACCAATGAAGACATGCATATAAAAAGCCCATTTTGTTCATCTTCAGTTTGTGTTATCAGCTAGTGAATTTTCAAGATTTAGAGCTAAATTTAACAGAAAAATGGTGAAGAATCCAATCCGTGTTCTGGTTACTGGGGCTACAGGTACTTTGATTTATAATTCTACCCATAAAAGAAATTCCTTACTCATTTTTTAGTTTTTTTTTCCCCCCTTAATTCTTTCTTCTGGGTATCAATATGTTAGTTTGTATGTTCATTGTTAGATATACCCATTTAAAGAAATTCAATGATGTTTTCTAAAGAGTGTTTTGGGTAGGATTTTCTTAGTTTATTTCAACGTTTTAAATTTTTCTATTGAAATTTGAGATCTGCATTAGTTATGTTCATTAAATACCAGTCAGAGCAGTCTTTGTCAAGCCAACTACTTGGGACATATCCACATCCTCACCCAGAACAAGTCTTATATCATTATTACGTTTTTTGATGCATTTGTGGCCTTTCCTATCAGCCCCTTTTTTTGTGGGAGACTACAATGCCTATTGTTGACCCAGATGGTGGAATTGTGTATTTCTCATTTACAAAGATGTAAAGCCTAAGCTTCATATAATGTTATGACATGTGTCTTTGTTGCATATTCGTAGAAAGTTTTCTACTATAATAGATTTTTAAGGGAAAAAATACAAACCCATTGACGAAAGTTAAGAAGATTAATATGAATGTTAAAAGAGGAAAATACAGGAAGATGACGAGACCCGAGTTCAAACCTGGTGGGTGCTATTCCCTATGTTGTGTGCATTCATGTTGGACCGGCCAGTTTTTGCAGGAGGTTACTATGCCCTTCTCTAGTTTCAATAATAATAGTGGTTTCACAAGTTCAGTTTTCAATTTGTAATATCTGAATCATTCTAACAATAAAAATCTAGAAGATACAACTATTCGTAGACTGTAGAGCTAACCTTATACCCTGGTTCTTCACTTTGGAAAACTAGTTATAGGAAAAAATAGTATGCCTTGGTAGATTAAGTTGGAGGGGGATTTAAGGATAAGGGAATAGCTAAAGTATGAATGAAAAATTCAAAATAATCTTTAAAAAAATATCAAAATAATTTTTAACGACACTCCCAAAAAAAAATTCAGGGGAGGTTACAATTCAATCCATTGAATGAGTTACAAAGCATCCAGTTAAACAAAATGATCCATGCAGAAAATGCAAGCATTCAAAATGTATCATTCACCATTGTGCTAATGATGGATTACTAAATATGATCCTAAATGTAAAATCTTATTTTCCTTAACACTATTTTTCCCAGTAATCAACAATCATGGTTTGTAGAAATTTGAAATCCCCAGAAGTAGTGGAATATAATACTAACCTTACACTCAAGGTTAGATGAGCGCAACATGCAAATAAATCTGTCCAGAAATGCTTTTTGTACAACAGCTGGCTTTGGGTTTTCAACATCACCATCGCTCAAAAATTTGAATGTGTCATTTATATTGCATTCATTTAGATAGGAAAATATATATTTTATATTTACTACTCTTTAATTTGTTAAATCTGTGAGTAAATCAAATGATATGTAGTTCTGGGTTTGTTTTGGAACAGGACGAATATTACAGTAGAAAGATAACAAAATATCTCTTTCAAAATCAAGAAGGCAGTTCTATTTACAGGTGAATAATGCTCTTTTATATCTTCTACAAAATATACGGCGTTCTTAACAATAATTTCTTTGTTTTGTTGTTATGCTTGTATTATTTAAAGTAACACAGACTTTTATAGTTTAAAAACATTTTCTTTTACCTATAGTAAAGACAATGGACAACCTTGTGGATGTTGAAAGCTATAAGGTGCATAAACAAGACTTTACTGTTGACATTGATGATGCCTTGAAAAAGAAACATTTATTTAGGATAGATTCATTTGTCTACACCGTAGGAGATTGTTTATTTGACACACTCGAAGTTCTCCTACATTTTTGTTATACTTCTATTGAATTGCGTAATGGATTAGTTGATCACTTTTTGTTATGTCAAGCACGACATGATTATGATGTAGTACACGCGAATGCATATGAATTACATCCAGAAATGTTGTACGAGATGCATGGTATTTATGATGTCAATACGTATTTGTCTAGAATGCGATTGTTAGCTTCAACTTCTCTTCCTTAAATAGAAAGAGGGCTTTGGGGCGATATGTTTTATATAAGATGGATTTCAAAATGGTTAAATATATCAATTGCAATGTGGTCAACAACAATGAAAAAGAAATACTTACATTTCAACACAAATGTGCAAACAAATACTTATTCAATATTATTTCATGATGAGAATCCCCTTTGTGGTCATTATGAGCCATTGTTTTGTACGAAAACCTTGGCAACAAACATGCTAATGTCATCAAACCACGTTTCAGTTTATTGTCCAATACTAGAAAGGCATTTCCAGTCTTTGTCAGCTCAAATGCAAATTTATGGTTTGAAAATACCTACTGGTAGAACATCTCACTGTGGGGATAGCCTTTTCAATGCTATATGCTATTTAATGGAAGAAGAATTTGATGTTCAATCTTTAAGACTTTACATTGCACAGTCTTTTTGCAATGCCTATAAAGGCAACCATCATAGTGCAATTAATTGTTTGAAACAATACTTAGAAAATGACATCTTGGAAACAAATCCATGCATTGCTAACTGGCAAGGCTATATTATAAACATGGCAATACCATTTTCAAAAGGAAAGATCGAAGGAGGACCGTTTTGTTTTAAATGGATTGCAACCATATTCAAAACTACAATTCAAGTATGGTCTTCAGATAGTAAACACATTGAAAAAATTTATTGCAGTGAAAAAAAAACTTTAAAGTCATACAACATAATAGCATTTAAAACAAACACAACACACATACACTACGAGCCGCTAGTACCAACACATGTCGATAGAGCAGTTGAAATAAATTGTAATCATAGATTAGAAATGGATTTTATTCATATTGAACAATTACAAATCCAAGAGCAATCAGAAGTGAATGGCAAAAACATTTGAGATAACAAGAAACTATCGTTGAATCGGTTGAAGAAGACATTACACAAAAATATCAAAAAGAACGAACCAGTTATAGAAACACATATTTGTGGGGCACCTCAAGCAAATTGTTCAAGTGCATTGCAAATGGATCAAACTCATATTGAACAATTACCGTTTGAAATAAAATCACAAGTGTCTCAAGCAAATTGTTCAAGTGCATTGCAAATGGATCAAACTCATATTGAACAATTACCGTTTGAAATAAAATCACAAGTGTGGGGCACAAAAAATCGATATAAAAATAAATTGTCGCTCTATCGATTAAAGAATATGTTGCACAATACTAGAAAAGAACAAGAACTTTCTCTCAAGACAACAAATAAAAAACATATCGATCCAAAACAAAGATATTTGAAAACCATTGACGATACCCCTCAACATGAATGTTTTATCTGCCAACAATTACATTTTTTGCATGTAATGAAAAATTTTACAAAAAATGAACAAGAAACCTATGAAATATTAACAAAACAGAATACAGTACATTCATTTCAACAAATTTGTTTGTCATGCAAAAGATCATTGCAAAATGGTAAACTACCATTGTTTGCAACTCCACAATTTATTAGACGAAACAAACCACTACAAATCTTATCATCTTTGTCAGAACTTGAGGAGAGACTGATATCCCCTCGAATTGCATTTCCACAAATTAGATAATGGGGACACAAATGCTCTCAAATGGGATTGACTGGATCAATAATTAATGTGCCTGCAAATATGAACATTGTCCAAAAAGTACTTCCATGATCTATTGATGAAACAATTATAGTTGCTATTGCACTGAAAAGGAAATTGCAATACAAGAATCCATAACAAGTTGGTAATGTTCATGCTAATATTATCATGAAAGCATTAAAAGCATTAAGTCAATCACATTTATACAAGATGGAAAACATTTCTATTGACTACTAATGGGAAGATTTCTTCAAAGCAAGGCATGATACAGACTCCGAAACAATGGAAATGTCCTCTAATAGCGATACAGATTGCAATGATATCAACACTACTGATGAACGTGAAACACAGACTGATACACTTGTACATGGATTTACAGAATCTAGATCTGTGTATGATCTACATGACAAGATAATTGAAATAGCACCTGCTGAACAAAATCAACCAATTGGAATATTCAAGGACAAATATGTAGAAGAGATGAATTTTCCAATGCTATTCTTTGGCTATCCAAGAGATGAAGACATAACCAAAAGATTCACCTATCAAAAAATTGCAAAATGGGAGCTATTACATTCAAGTCGTGACTTTGCAAAACATACAACGAATTTATTTTTCAAAACAATGAAAGTCATCATAAATAAGATTATTTCAAGTATATCAGTAAGAATTAGAAAAGGTCAATTAAAAGGAAGAACCCTTCTTGCAAAAGATGTTAAACATAAATCAAATTTAGACAAAATTTTAAAATCAAAAATTGGATACATGGATTTCAAACATATTCGTATATCTCTAGACTATTTGCATCAAATATAAAAAAACATATTTGCAATGATACGACAACTAGGACCTCCAACATTTTTCATAACTTTTTCAAGTGCAGAGCATGAATGGACACCTTTAGTAGATGCATTAACGAATATGTCTTCAAAAAACAAGGAAAATGAAAAAAAACAAGCAAACGAAATTGATTCACTTATTAGAAAAGACCCAATTACTTGTAGTTGTTATTATAACATCGAATAAATTGCCTTAAGAAACTATTATGCAAAGATCATACAATTCTTGGAAAGATTACTGACTACTTCTTTGTAACTGAATTCCAGAATAGGGGAAATGAACATGATCATGCTCTAGTTTGGGTACAAAATGCTCCTATATATGGAAAAGCCAAAATTTCTAAAATCGAAATGTTTGTAGACAAATATATTACATGCAACACAAGTTTTCTTGACAACAAACTTGCAAAACTACATCGACACTATCACACAAAAAGTTGTAGAAAAAATTAAAAAAACACATTGCAGATATAATTTTCCAATTCCACCATTCAGAAAAACAACAATACTTGAACCAATCTCATGTACAGAACAAACTATTATGAATAATTTTGTTAAAATCCATAAAATTATTGAACAAAATGAATACAATGATTCGATGTCTTTTGACGATTTTTTAAACGAAATAGAAATGAGTGAAACTGAATACACAAAAGCAATACAATCAACACTCAATAAAATGACTATTTTCCTAGAAAGAAAGCCATCCCATATTTGGCATAATAGTTTTTGTAGAAAAATACCATAGTTATGGCAAGTAAATACTGATGCACAGTTTGTTCTCAATGCATATGCTGCTGCCGCGTATTGCTCATCATACATGACAAAAGTTGACAAATCTATGACTGCATCTTTCAAAAGAATACACAAAGAACACGAAATGACAAAGATTGATGCCATACAAATGATAAGGGCACTTGGAAACACATTACTAAATCTTCAACAAATGTCTTCTCAGCTTGTAGCACACATTATCCTATCACTACCATTAAATTCAAGCTCTAGAAAATGCATTTTCATAAACACATCTCCACCCGAAGAATGAACATTCATTCTCAAATCTACATCACAACTTTAGAAAGAAGCTGACGAATCGCAAAATATAATGTGTCAATCAATTATTGATCGCTATCTACAACGTCCAAAAGAATTGAAACACATTTACTTGGCTGAATTTGTTGCAGAGTTTACAATTTTGAAAAACAAATATGTAAAATGCAATAAACATAATATTATCAGATTTGTTAAATACAATAAACACATTGACTACAAAAACTATTGTAGGGAAAAATTATTACTATATGTTCCTTTTCAAGATAATGAAGACATATTAAAAGACAGATTTAAAACATTTGCAAATGCATATGTTTTCTATGAGAACATTGTCCAACAAAATGAATGTAGATATACATACAACTTCAATATGATATGGGGAGATCTTGATGATGCATATAAAGATATTGAAGCAAATGAAACATCAACTATGAATATGCATAGCAAACAAATTGAAGAGAACAATAATATTGACATATATGACCTATGTATAGATTTGCAATGGTTGCAAGGAATACAAAAGAAAACAAAAATAGATATTGGTTTTCAAATTGTACCTAATCCAACTCTACTAGAGAACCTAGTATACTATAAGCTAAGAAGAATGTTAAACAAAGAACAACAAGCAATTTTAAAAGACATTGTAATGAAAAAAAAAACATATGCAAACCATTGTACCTTTTCTTAACTGGAGGTGCAGGAACTGGAAAAACATTTATAGCAAAAGCAATATTCCAAATGATGTTACGTATTTACAATTCAAATGAATGCTCAGATCCACTTAAACAAAAAGGCCTAATAATGACATACACAGGAAAAGCAGCATACAATGCAGGTGGAACAACAATTCATTCTGCACTATTAATGCCATTCAACAAATCTACTTTAATTCCACTCAGCAATGAAACACTAGATTCGATCCAAAAACATTATGAACAATTACAAGTCTTGCTAATAGACGAAGTCTCTTTAATAGGAAGTCAATTTTTATATTCTGTTGACAAACGAATCAGAGACATAAAACGTATCCCAACAAAATTCTTTAGCAATATTGACATGGTCTTTTGCAGTGACTTTTACCAAGCACAACCAATACAAGTTCCATACACTTTTTGGACTAATAACATACGATGTTATGAATTGCAAACTACTATGCGTCAGAATAATGAAACATTTATCACTATATTGAACAAAATCCGAACAAATTCACAATCTACAAGTGATATAGAATATCTGAATAACAAATGCCTTCGACTAGCTCCAATTGATCCTACATTTCCATATCTTTTCCATTCAAACAAAGAAGTGGCTTCACACAACACAAAAATGCTTGCATCTGTTCCAGGGCAACCAATTATCATTGATGCAATTGACAATATAGAAGAAAACTATGGCAGTATAACAAATTATTCAAATACAACACTGGCAAAACAAATTGTACTAAAAATAGGCATGTTGGTTGAATTATATGCTGGGAACTATAGCATACAAGATGGATTGGTAAATGGGGCTGATGGAATATTCAAAGCATATACAACTAATAACAACATAGATATCATATGGATTCAATTCAGTGACTCAAAAATTGGGAGACAACAATCTACAAAACTAGCACAACTATATACAGATACAATTCCAAAAGAATGGGTACCTATACTACGAATAACAAAGTCTGTGTCAAGAAGCAAACATCCATCGCAATTACAAATCTGTAAACAATTTCCAGTACAACTTACATGTGCACGAACAATACATAGATCACAAGGACTTACATTGGAAGGACTTGCATTTGATCTGTTACGAATAAAAACACATGGATTGGTGTATACAGCACTATCACATGTACGAGATATAGAATCACTCTACTTGTTAAATCCACTCAGTCCTAAAAACTTCAAGGTCAAAGAAAAAGTTACAAATGAAATGCAAAGATTGCTAACAAAAGCAAAATGGAACGTACAAGAATCTGAAAAGCAAACTATGTAAAGCGGAACCATATCTATGTTATCCTTGAACACAAGAAGTCTCAAAAATCATATTGATGATATTGTCAATGATTATGACTTTATCGAATCGGATATAATATGTTTACAAGAAACACATGTATCACATTTACCTCAGTACAATCAACTACACAATTTTCAATCTCTTTCCATATATAATAACTATGGTGTTGCAATGTGGGTAAATAACAAAATATCCATTTTTTATTCCAACCTTTACAAAACTGATAGCATAGAAGCTATTTTTGCAACCATTCTTATTAACAACTTCAAAATAACAATAATAAATTTATACGCACGACCTACTACAAAGGCATCTACAATTATCAATATAATCGACCAAGCAATTTTAGAAATACATCTTGCAGAGAATATCATTATTCTTGGTGATTTCAATGTCGACATGCAAGAAAAACACGCTGAAACAAATAGATTAGAAACATATATGAACAACAAGAATATACATTTCCTTCTTGACAAAAACAACTCTTTACAATCATCGCTTATTGACCATGTGTGGTCAAATATTAACAAGGAAACTTACAAGATTTTCAAAATCGACACATATTGGAGTGATCATGATACTATTTGTCTTCTTCTTGACACTTTAGAAAAGGAAAAAAATAGCCATTATAAATTTTTACCATAACAACATTACTCTCTAAAGTATTAAAAATTATTTACATAAACAATTTGCAATGACAAATAAATTTACATATGTTTTAAAAATTATACTTACAAAATTGTTATATATTTGGAAGTCATCAAAACAGTTCTTCAAATTATCAACAACATTCAATTCTTATTTACTCGGTAAAATTAGAAAATTCTTTCACAAGTTTTTTCAGTTTAACTTCTTTTCTTATATAATTTTAATTTTAAATCTCCCCTCTTATCAACACAGTATCTTAATTGTTTTGCAGTGCTAATGACAAATAACAAAAGAGGAGAAAAGGACAGAGCCATTGTGCACCAAGAACAAGTCAAGATGTTAGTACTTATCTATAACAAAACTTTGACATTATTTGTATTTATCATTTCACATATATTAAACTTCATTCTTTTTCAGGTCCAAAAAAGAGCCTGCAAAAGTACTTTCCATAGAAGACATAAATGCACAAAAATTTGGAGACGTTTTTGAAGCTAAAGTGATTCTCACCTATCGAACTCATCTAGATAAATCAAAAAACACAGTAGAAGTTTTTCGTGCTGATTTAACTGACAAAAAAGTAGAAATGACAATCACTATGAATTTGACTGGAAACCTAGTCCAGCTATTTGAAAATAAGATTTCTCCATGTGCAAGTATCCGTATAACTGGTTTTATAATTGCACCTAAAACAAAATATGATCATGGTAATTGCGAGTCTATTCTGTTAATGACCCAGTCAAGTGTTATAGAAACGATTCCTCGTATTTGTACTGACTACTCTTTTATACCAAGCACAACTATCAAAATGATGTTGGAAAGTATTGATAATTATACTGTTGGCACAATTGTGCTGTCATTCAAACAAACACCGTTTCATTTTGTATTGGACATTAAAGATGGAGAAACAGAGTATGACAAGGTACATGTATTAAACCAATTTCTCCCGAGTTTTCTACCTAGTCAAATTTAGTTTTTGCAAAAAAATTATATCCTCTATATTCTCTAACATATAACATAATTTGTATTGTATTAGGTTCAATTGCACCTGTCCATGGAAGAAAAATTGGTCTTTATTAAAGAATGTGTCTTATGAAAAGAATTTCCTTTCATATTGTTCAAAAATATTATTAAGTGCTTTGATGCAAAAGACCGCATTCTTCGCAGCTGCCAATCAACTTATATTGCTCCTCTAACAAATTAGCTAACCGTTCATCATCTTCAACATCTGCTGCAAACAACATATCAGGTAATTTCTATTGTCTAACCTTCTTTTAACCATTGCTTTATACTTATATTCATTATTTTGCAAGTTCAAATTTCAAATGTTTAGCTCTGTGTTTTACACATTACAGATGTTAGTAAATTTGAAAATTTTACAATTTAACTATGTGATAAACTATTTTATGTCAAACTACAAAAGAAAATTGTGTCAATCCTTTTTAATCTTATTGACAGGTGTATGGAAAATTGAAACCTGTAAATGCTTTTTCAATTCCATTCCAGTCGACATGTCCACTATGCAATTACACTTTTTTCAACGTGGTGGAACTAAAGCACAATACTGCTCACTGTAACAAGTGCAAAAAGAACATTATCTACATATATACACATAATCTGAAATGTGTAATCATAACAGATAAGAATACAAGTTTGTAGTGCAATCTTAAAAATGACATGTTCAATCGATTCCTACCAAACCTCCAACAAATTAGTTATGAAAATTACATTCAGGATAAGTCGACAGTCATCTTTATTCTCTGTGCTTTTCAACTTCAGGGACAGTTTACACTGGATTACAATAATGATATTCTTCAAATAATAGAAAATCAATCATAAAAAGGTATGGACATTTCTACTATACAATCTCTTTACATGTTACAATATGTAAATAGATTATTTATTTCCACAAAAAGTTATAAAATCTAATCAACATCTACGATCTCTTTTGCAGATTTCTCTGTCTCAGTTTCGTACCCATCCACTGCTGCAACTCGAAGATTTTGTTATCTCAAATTACATAAAATACTTGGGATATCATGATTTAGATCTTTTTTTCTAATAATATCTTTGTCAATAGAAGACTTTTACTAGACTCTTTAACTCTTATACACCACTCTTGAGATGCAACTCATAAACTCTAAACAGTTTTCTAGTTTTCAACACTTTCATATACTATACTTGTATAGTTTATAGATACAAGTTTTGTGATCTGGACAATATTTATATAGTACACTCATACAATTTATATATGCCCAACCTTTCTATTGGTAATAGTTTAATTTCTTTGTTATGCTCTGTTCTCGTTACTTCTTTGTCTTATTTAACTTGTGCTTACAGATAAAATCTTTTTTGTGCTCTTAAACTTAAATGATCTTGCTGCTTAGAAAAGAGATTGTTGTAGCTTAACGGTCTCAGTATTTTATTGCTGAAAACAAATTGTTTTCATCACTATCCTAGCCTCCAAGTCTATAAAACTTTGGCAAGTAGGCAATTCTTCTTGTTTCCAATGTCTGTAATAATCCACTTGTAGAATAATATCTTCTCTCCAAGATCTGCAATTATCCCATTGGGTAGATCTTACTCTTCTCAATGGATCTGTAGTTGTGTGAATGCTTATGCACAATGACTTGATTTTAAGGATAGTAATGACTGGGAGATCTTCTTAGTCCCTTGCACCTTAATTTTAAAAGTGTATTCCTTCTTATTTTGTAAAAATTTCAATCTATTGTTGCTATTTTTGTTATGGCATGTACAGGAGACATAGCAAATGCATGTGTGTGGAATGAAGAACATGCTGGGAATGACACCCAGTCTTTGAAGACCAATTTTAGGTTAGCTGTTAATAAACTTCATATATTTTTCAGATCATGATAGTTCACTGGTAGACCACCACGATAGGGATGTCCTAGATTTGTCCCAAATTCAAAAATGATAGACATGTAATTGCACTCTTTTGAATGCTAAAAATCTAAGTGTAAATACAAATATGTAGGCTTCGTTATGTTTATTTTTATAGTTAAGGAATTTTATAGTTAAGGAAATATCATAGTTACAAATTTGAAATAATAAACAATTGTGTATCATTAAATTTTTTTTACTAAACCACAACATAAAATTAATTAAAATAATAAATATTATGTTCTCTAAAAGTACTTACTATTATTACTTAAACAAAAAATTACAACCAAACAAATACTATAATAACAACACTACAAGGCAGGTACTGGCCACTACGTGGCACTTGTTTATATGTTAAAAAAGTGATTAGATGAATACTTTGGAATCTATAAATTTATTGTCTATTGTTATGGGTTACTTTTGTAACTATAAGATTGATTATGCACTTGTGGATCTAACTTGCAATAAATGTAAATTTCATCTAGATGCATATATCTGATCTCTATAAATCTTTAAATGTTCACCTTCAACTTTCCTTGAATGTGTGTATATGTTTATGTATAAAGAAACACGGTTGTGTGGTGGGAAGAAATATGTCTCCCCTTGGTCAAACCCCCAGGATACTAAGTCAACAACTTTTAAGAATGATCATAGACAACAAGAAAACATGCAAGAGATTCCCTAGATGATTAAATAAGCAAGTAATGTAGTAATAAATGCTTGAATGATTGTAGCTATATTATTATCTTGTGAACTCTAGGTGTCTAAAAATGGACTAGGGTGAATTCTAGGTGTCTAGAAGTGAATGCCTGTAGGTTAACAAAGATAGAAGTGTTGAAAAACTAGGTAAACGGTGTAATAAAAACTTTAACTTTTAGCAATCGAATGTGATTCATTACATGTGATAGATCATACAATGGAAAAAGGAGCAACAAATTAAAACAACACATAAAAGATGACACCAAATTTACATGGAGAAACCCTTTCATGAAAAAATTATCCCACGAAAGAGAGCACAAGTCTATATTATTTTCAATAAATAGAGTAGAGTAACACATCTAACTTCTCCCTTCAATCTAAGAACATTCTAATAGACTAACATTACCTACAAATCAACAATGAAACCTCTATCCCATGCCTCCAATATAAACAATCAAAAACTAAAAACCATAAATGGTTTCCAAAATAAGGGGTAGAAACCGTGAGCCAAACCTAGGCACCCAAATCCACATGCAAAAACCAATGCCTCGCTCCTTACAAATCTAAGTTCCAATGCAAAAGCATTAAGCTTCTAATACCATATCCAAGGTGACCGCTTCAAACCATACTATAAGTATGAAAAAGCCGCACAGATGGACATGGCAGTCTGATGATGATCTAAAGTCCTGATCATGCCCACAAAGGCATATATTATACATACCTCTCAATATTTTTTTCTTGGTGACACGTTTTCTAATATTTCTCTCCTTTGTGCACATATGGATCTAACTTGTAGTAAGTGCAAATCTCATCTTGATGTATATATCTAATCTTTATAAATCTTTAAATGTTTTCCTTCAACTTGCCTTGAATGTGTATATATATTTATGTATAAAGAAACTTGGTTGTGTGGTGGGGAGTTTTCCAATGACAAGAAATGTTTCCCCTTGGTCAAACCCCTAGGATAACAAGTCAACAACTTTTTAAGATCATAGACAACAAGCAAACATGTAGGAAATGCCCTGGATGATGATGTAAGCAAGTAATATAGTAATAAATGCTTAAATGATTATAGCTATGAGATTATCTTGTGAATTCTAGGTGTCTTAAAGTGAAGTAGGGTTAGTCCTTAAATACAATTATAAAAGCTAGGCATGTCTAATTTTGTCTATCCCATCTAAAGTTTGGGCTTATCTATCATGTAAGTTTGCAAAAGATGATGACATGGATGTTTTCCAGACCCACCACAAGTGAATGCCTATAGATTAATGAAGTTATAAGTGTTGAAAAATTGAGTAAATGATGCAATAAAAACATTAACTTTTAGCAATCAAATCTGATTAATTACATATGATAGCTCAGAAAAATGGAAAAAGGAGCAACAAATTAAAACAACACATAAAAGATGACACCAAATTTGCATGGAGAAACCCTTTCAAGAAAAAAATCTACCACCAAAGAGAGTACAAATCCGTATTATTCTCGATAAATAGAGTATAGTAACACATCTAACTTCTCCCTTTAATCTAACAACATTCTGATATAATACCATTACCTACAAATTAACTATGAAACCTCCATTCCATGCCTCCAATATAGAACAATAAAAAACTAGAAACCATAAATGGTTTCTAAAATAAGGGGTAGAAACCATGATCCCAAACTAGGCACCCAAATCCCCATGCAAAAACCAATGCCTCACTCTTTATAAACACAAGTTCCAACGCAAAAGTATTAAACTTCTAATACCACATCCAAGGTGAATACTTCAAACCATATAAATACCACTTTAACCTACATACCAAGTTTTTTTTGCTTTCACCACAAAACCATCGGGTAATTCCCTATAAATTTCTTTTTTGAGATCCCCATGTAAAAAAGTAATTTTTATGTCCATCTTCTCTACTTCAAAATCACAAACAACAATAATAGAAAGTGGGAATCTAGTAGAAGTAAGTTAGGCACCAAGAGAAAATATTTCACCAAATTCCACCCCCCAACTTGGGACTAACCTTTCACCACCAATCTAGCCTTGTATCTGTTATGGTTTTTTCCTATTTTAGACCATGACTTGGCTTGTACTATAACCATCCTCTTGACAAACTTTGGGGGTTGCTAGACTGTGTAACAATGGGAAGGACAAACAACTTGCTACACCAAGACAGAAAAGACCAACACATGAGAGAGAGCCCCTCTTTCTTTCTACTTTGAGCTCTATTAGACTCAGGGGGTATTCCCTATTATTCCTCTTAAAGTATATCACCAACATTAATAGGTGTAAAAGATAATTCAAGATAACACATCCTTAGAACATTTTCACTTCTAGACTAGGCTTTAACGACATAGTGATGGACCCAATTTACTGGACCACTAGCACAAACTAGTTAGTCAATTGAAAGTGCAAAGAGGAAAATCAAAGAAGAAAAGAACTAAGAAACATCTACATAAATATAAGAAAACTGACATCATGCTGCAAAGCTCATTAGTATAGATCTCAGAAGTTATTTAAATTATCACTGCTAATGATATCAAATTTGGAAATCATGGAAATTTGGGAGTTAAGTGATCGGTGCCTTAAAATGTTGGTTACAAAGTCAAATATAACATTCATAGTGCAATTGCTTCCTACAACACATTTATAGTTCAGGTGATCTTTGAAAAATATCTCATCGTATGAGATAAAGATCCTCAACAAATCCCCTACTCAAATTCTAGGACTCTACTTAGTAATCCTTCTTGTTAAAAAATAATTATGTCGCTAAATATGAAAGATGCCATGACAAACACAGTGTTCAACATAAAATTTAATGATATTCCTTGAATAACCAACTAAAATAACTTTAACAAGAATTGAATGAAAGTAAATTACACATAATTATAATTCAATAAAGCAAGATATAGTCTTAAAATATGAATAAAGAATTATCGTTGCACTGATTTTGGAGAACTCACATTATAGAAATCTCACACACAATGAACATTGTAATTTTGGCCTACAAATCCCTATTGTTCTATTGAAGGCTCTCATACCACACAAGACATAAATTCCCTCCCAAAAGTCCTTGAATAAAAGAAAAGAAATCCTATTTATAGAAGTAGACAAAGCTCATCTCACTTGGATAATTGACACTTGTCAGTTCTTGATATAATAAGTTGTTGTTGTTGAGAATTAAGGTGTCTCAACCATTGCAAGTTCCTAATATTGTATTTATATATTCAACACTATGTTGTAGGATCCTATGTTGACGTGGTATAGTTTTGCCATGTGTCGGCACCTTGTGTACATGCAACAAAGTAAATTTTGGTGACTTTGTCAACCGCAATTTCCCCCCAAAATAATTAACGAGGGAGTGCAGGGGGTGGATCCCCCGGGGTTTGTCGGGGGCAGCGCCCCTGAAGAAAAAAAATGCCCTATATTTAATAAAGGCGTCGCCTATTAGTTTGTTATTGGCCGACATGAAAAACTGACATTGGATAACTGCCAAAGAGGCTTGATAAATAAGCGGCTGGAGAATGTGAAAGGTCACGGGATGAGAATGAGAATCAGCATTGTGTACTCCTAAAAGAGCTTGCATTGCAATTGTGTTGTAATCATCTTTTGATTTGATAATACATTGTGTAGGTTTTGGTGTGTGGAGTTTTTCACCTAAAAGGGTTTTCCCCACGTATATCTTGTGTTGTGAGTTTTGTATTTGCATTTGGATGTTGTTATTACCTTTCTATTAATGTGCATCTTAATTTGTAACTGTAAGAGTTAAAATTTGCATAAATCTGTCCTCAGTAGATCAATGTAGGAAGTTGTTTCCGCAAACCTTGCTTCCTTTCAGTTGTGAAGCAGTTTGCATTCATAATAATATATGCGGTGGGCTTGATTTCTCGATTTGAATAGCTTAACTCTATGTCACACGATAATCAAAAAGAATATTATGAAATTGCAGCAACAACATTTCTATGGATAGCATCATCAAGTTCATGCATCACCAACCAAGAGTATAAGGTCTAAGGAAGAGCACAAACATGATCTACAAACTAAGGATGCAATGAAGCTGCAATAACAACAACCTTCTTTCCAACTTCCTAGCTAAGAAGGTTTTAAAATAAATCACAGGTGGCTTATTGAATATACTACACCATCTTGGGAGGTTTAACAATCCACCACCCTATTGTTGGGAAGGTAACAAAAGACAACATGATCAGAGGAAAAAACTCATTTAGCCCTCCTTGATAACTCTAATTGTGATAAACATTGTTATGCAAATGGCATGTTGTAAGGGTTGGTGAAGTGCAACCCAAGACTCCAGCCAAAGCTTCTCATCTTGAGAGAATTTTAAAAGAATTGAAATAATTTGAACAATTGAGAATTCCAAAAGAGAAGGGAGAGCCAAAAACAACACATGGACACATAATGTAAAAATAGATAGAGCTTGAAACTCTTTCTAGATCCTACCTTACCATGGCTAAATAAAATACTTAGAGACTTCATGATTACAACAACAAACTGGAGGAGCAAAACCATGCCATTCACTTCTATATGTATAAAAACTTCAAAAAGGAAGGAAAAGGATGACCTTGTAACAAACCAAATAAGCAAGGTTGCATGCTTGACATAAATGCATACCTGAGGAAAGTCTACAATCATATCCAAAAAGGCAAAACTCTAGTTTAGCAAAGGGAAACACCACCGCTTTTCCTTGCATCAAAATTTGTTACTCATAAAAAGTGGGCATCGACACATTCCATAGTATGTGGAATGCAGAAAAAATAATGACTAAAAATACTTGTTGTGTCATCAGTACTCTTGTGTGAACTTCTCTATCCAACTATCAAATTCCTCATTTGACAGCCACATAATCTCTAATATAGCTTTGATTTTATTTACATTAGTGTCATATCTGACATCCACTTAGACCTTGACCCCCTTAGTGAAGTTGTTAATTTCACGCTCTCAATCATTATTACCTTATCCGCCTAGGTGCTAACTAGTAGAGGGTCAATCTTGTCATCTCAGAGAATGGGGTTCAACCAAAAGGGAATCAAATCCTCAAAACCAAACTTCCACATGTCAATGTCCTTGACCTGTCCTTTGGCATCTATTATATTTGGCAGGCCAAGGCAGATTAAATTCTTATTCTCTACATCCTTTTCCTTTAGTGACACTTCTTCAAGAAGGCGCGTCATTTCAAAGATCTCACCAATAAGCTTAGGGCTATTGTTGGGAATTAAAGTGTCTCAACCTTGGTAATTCCTTGTATTTTTACATTGTATTTATTTATTAATTACCTATTGTATTAATTGGATGCAAATCCTATGTTGTCATATTGTGGGAGTTGACACGGTGATGTGTCATCCTACACGGCATATGACCACATGTATTTTCGTCCTCACATGAGGAGATAGGCGTCCCACTTAGTGGTATGCATATTTTGCCATGTGTCGGCATCTTGGATGTTGTGTAAGGGAATATTTACCGCAACGGTCATGATAGATTCCTATAATGAAGTTATGACATGTAAGAGTCAGAAATAGAAGATCCTATGACAGGTGAAGACATGTGTCGAAGAGCATCTTTGAAAAAGGCATCTTTGGGTGCCCCAAGGTGGACTATGACATGTTGTAAGAGAATATGCTATTTATAGCATGTGTATGACAAATTCTCTTACAACTGTAAGTTATGACAGCTATGACAGATTCTATGACGATTGTAAGAGTCGTAAGAGCATCTGTCATAGCCCATTTTGGAAATAGGTGACCTCCTTGGGATGGGGTGACTTGACAAGTGTAAGGAGCATCCTACAGAGTTGGACAAGTGTCCATAGGTGTGGGTTTTGGGCCATGAGGCCATGTTGGACATCCATCCCTATGTGGAGCCATATTTGCCTTGTATTTGTTATATAAATAGGTGCTTTGAGAGATGGACAACAGGTTTTACAGGTACTATTATGTTGCCAATTTACAGGTACTATTATGCTGCCGGTTTGTCTCCAGATACGAGTGTCGAAGACCCCTGAGAGCTTGCATTGCAAGTGTATTGTAAACTATTTCAGTTTTGATAATACATTGTGTAGGTTTTGGAGTGTGGGGTTTTTCACCTGATAAGGGTTTTCCCCACGTATATCTTGTGTCTCTCTTCTTCCGTCTCACTTTCTTGTTTATGTGTTTGCTTCAATATCTCTATCAGTGGGTTAACATAGCTGTAATTGTAAAGATAAAATTAAATTTTCACTCTCCTCCCCTCATTAGATTAGTGTAGGAAGTAATTTCCGCACACCTAGCTTCCTTTCAGCTATTAGAGTTATACTTAACATTTTTCAAAAAAAATTTCATAATCAGAGCCCAAGGAATCCAGTTCATATTTAATTATTTCAATTTAGGAGTCACCTCATTCAATGCTTAATGGCATTCCTCATGTGTGTGTGGCATTCCTAGAAGTTATCATACACTCTCAACAAGTTGACAAGTCTAGCTCTCAGGATTCTTATAACTAGGTCCTTGATGTCCTGACTAGCTTTGTGAATTATATGTTGGACCTCCACTTGTAGGGTTTCAATTTGTATTTCCAATGTCCTCCTCTCATCCTAAGATATATCACCTTTCTGGATAAGTTGTAATTGAGGAACTAAGGCACTCAAAGCCATTGCCCTAATCTACTACATATACCTTTCTAATTTTGTCTTCTCTTCACTCAACTTCTAATACAATCTCGTGTTATCTTGAGGCAACATGTCATAATCCTTCTATAATTTCTTGGTCACAACCTCATTGAATTGTGCAATGTATACAGTCACGGCTCTAGCTTCGAGGGTAGGGGTATTAGCTACCCTCTTTACTATTAGAGATCCAATTAATCATTGGGAATCTTTGTGGATAGTTGGCTTATCACATGTTCAAGGGCAATCATCCAAGGTGCCAGTGTGTTCTCGTTGGGGCAAAATGTAGAACCTGAATAAAATTTCCTCGCTTTCTCAACATCAGAGAAGACATCCCCTACCTCTACATTTATTCTTAATGTATCAAAGGCTAGATCTAACACAATGTCCCACCTTGATAGCAACAAACAACTACACAATTACCAATCTTCTGGGCTATTCAAAAATTATTTTCTCACAACTGACATTAAATGCAGAATCACTACTCTTTGCCTCTAGATTGTAGCCTAGATCTTTGGTGAAATCTTACATAGCTAGGAGATCACTCAAGGCATAATTTTTCATCTAAAGCACAAAGTTTTTAAATTCATCAATTTTGATGAATTGATCATCTTCCATAAATGCCTCACAAGCCTTTATTCTCATATCATTAACCCTTACATCACCTTTTAAATCACTCAATACCATAATAACATTTGGTCTTGTAATCTCCATGAATGCTCAAGGAACTAACAAGTCTAATGATTTCTTCACTCACGGGGTCGGTAATTTCAACATCACCCATGATTGCTTGTTGTACTGGGGGCTTTAGAGTTTCAACTACCAATTTCTTTGATTATGGCACTCCAAAGGATCATTCTATAAGTGTCCCTTTGCCTTTGGATTTGGCATCCACAACATTACTCACCTACTAGGTTTCCTTGAAGGAGCTTCAAGTGCTCTACTTCCCTAAATGAGTAATTTAGGAGCAGGGATCTGGGAAGGTGCAATCCTAGGGAAATCTGCACAAAGGTCAACCAAATCATCCAGCAAGGCTTGCATCCTCTAAATAGGGTTATCAATATCCATGTAGAATCATTTCAAGTTATGAGGATAAACTCTAGCCAAATAGTTCTTCTATCCCTCTACTCCTTCTCATCATTGTAGCTTCTAATAAGGTCCTCATGTTCATCATAAGGTGTTCATAACAAAATATATCCAATTATCTTCTAGATTCATGCATATAACCCTCAGAATCATATTGTCTTGCTACATTAAACTCCAAGCCATATCTGCCAATCAAGCCATCCAACCTATCATAACCTTCAACTCCCCTTATTATAAAGTTAGAGACTTTGCCCTGGGATGAAAGAATGCTCTTTCTCTTATTCTTCTTAAAATAGAACTGATTTGCAAGGACCATCTGCCATAAGGCTTCCAAATATGCAAGTCTACCAGGAACTTTGGATGGCAATTTATGTGGCACACAAGGGGATCCAAACACCCTAATAATAGTATATCCATTGTGAAGGAACCAATCACCCCAATTATGTAACCCTTCAAGGTTGTTTGCACTCTTTAGAGGCTTGAGGAAGTCATAAAAATATCGAGGGATTCTAGGCCTATTATAACCCCATTTGCTAAGAATCAAAGCTATGAAGAAGTCTTCAAAAACATAAAAGTTGGACTTAGAATCATGTTTATTTAGGTGGGAGTCCACAATTGCATAGGCTGGTAGGGTCCCATCTTATTCCCATTAGAGTTCACCTAGACCTCCAATTCAAGGCCCCAACTGTAATCACCAACATACAAGTAGATGTGACACAAGAGACAATATCACCTAAATGGCCTCATTGGTCCATTTTCCCTTATAGCTTTCAGGTCATCTCTTAAATGCTTAGTTAAGAAACTAGCACAGTCATAGAGGGTATTGATGTGCATGCTTTGAACATGTGGCTAGGAAAGACTAGATCACCCTTTGACATCATCCAGACCACATCAATTCCCATAACTTGGCACATTGCCTCATAGGTTTCTTTAAAGTAACATGCAAATGTATTTCCATCTAATGGCTCCATCTCATAATCTTGGATTGGCTCAGGTCTCAGCCTCCAGGGTCTCTCTTTGAAATTTGGCAACCATATAGCTATGTAGCTAACCTATTCTAATTATACTCAATAGCTAATATACATTTAAATCCAGTGGAGTGCAAGCTTGAGCGTATAGGAGGGAAACCCTATGAAACAAAGCATTATCAATAGTAAATAGTCATTTTCCTTTGCAATCATAAACACCATGATCCCTGGGATTGTATCTTCTAGTAGTCCATTTGACTAAATCAAGGTTTACAAAATAATTAGGGACTACAACGTTATCGATATCAAACCTCCAACCATTCCATATAGGAATATGCCCTTGAGCCTTATTGTGAAAGGCTTTGAACATTTCCCCTCCATTTGTAAGGTTATGGCATCTCTGATTTCCACTTTACTATCCTCAAATAAGTTGATTAGGGCACCATGGTCGATTGCCTTCTTAAAATATTTCAATGCTCAAGGAAAAATTTTGGAGAGGTCCTGAGTGGGATTTCATTTACCTACCATAACTGTGAAATGTTGAACTCAGGTTCCAAGTTTATGGTTTTCAGTTTGTATTTCAAATTGTAGTGTTAACCGTCAAACAATAATGTTTGAAACTAAATAATCTTTTCACCCACAATGTAGGAAACTTGTAGAAAAAATAACCAGAGATACAAGGCAACTGAACCCACCTTTAAAATCTATGATGGTTAAAAATACTCAAATGACTGAAACTAGAGAGATGCACTTACAACAACCACAACCACTATGTGTGCTAGATCTCTACAATTCAAGCTTTGAGAGACTTCAAGTAATGATTAGAGCAAGGTTAATTCTTGTATGATTTTGAGAAAATCCTTTGCGTAGTGCACCAAATCACATTTGTCAATATGCATATGTTTGAACAATAAATGCTCCATATGTGTAGTCTTTTCCTTCGGCTAGGTAGGTGACTTAAGGCTTCCAAAGATAGTATGCTTCTCACCATCGATTCACCACCTTGCTTTTAGACAAACGGTCTTTCAAAAATGTGCATGATTGACCTTTAACAAGTTGAGTTGAGGCATGGACACTAAAGTTGAGTGTGACACTGCTATTGGTTCATTGCGACATGCCATCTGCCATGGGGATGCGGTCATGTCACTAGTAGAATTTCAAGTCCACCTAGGCCATTGCATAAACATGGAGCCCTGTTGTATCCATGAATAATAGATAGGTGTCATCAAATCATTGGCTCTCATACTTGTGCACTAAGGTGAGGAGTGGCTCCATCCCTTTAGAGCATGGTGTAGGACATGGTGTGCAACAACATAAAGCAACCATGTGTATAGTATGCCTATCTATCTTGATATGATGGTGATGAATTGGTAAGTAATGGGACCATGTGACAAGTGTCACAACATAATTAACTTCCTAGGACACGGATGGGACATGCAGGTGACACCGAAGATTAAAGTAATACATGGTCATGGGACCATGGGGAGATGGGTGACTCTCAATGGACACTTAGGTTGTGGTAAGTAAAGAGAAGCGCATGTTGATTTCCCACATGAAGGACAAGGGCAACCAAGGGAAATAGTAACATGGGCCACCATGACTTAAGAGACAAGGGCTTAATAGAAGTGCGTACAATTGGTATCAATAGGTTGCACATACTTATGGGCCAAGGGCTTTGCGACCTCATGCAAGAATGAGCTTAACGACTTAATGAATTAATGTGCAGAAGTGTGGGGAGCAAGATTTAAATACTTGAAAGATATTTCCTTGGCCCAAACACTCCACTAACACCATATGACACCTGAACCTAAATAAAATGGACAAAGAAATTTTTTGGACCAAGATGCAAGAAAGGATCCCAACACTAGCTCTTATTTAGGGACACAAGCATGGATGGGCATAACTAGAACAACAAAACTCTAGGAGGTAGACCAAATAGAATCAACAACACAAAACCCTAAACCTTAAAAACACTTCACTATGAGCATTACAATTTAGCAACCCGGGCTACATAGAACAAAGGAAACACAGAAACAAGGACTGAAATACATTATGACACATAGAAAGTTCTTGAATTACCTTATGAGAGATAATGCTTCAAGTGTTGCCCATGCACAAGTAAATCCAAGAATTCTCATGCCATGCTTCTCAAATAAATTGTTGCGTCACTACAATGGTTCTTAATCACATATGGGTCAATCCATAAAGAATCAAACTTTTCATGCTTCCCTTTATCTTCCATTCTTGTGTTTCACAGCAGAATGAGATCTCTTAGTTCAAACCTCCTAGGTAGGGCTTTCCTATCAAACAAATCCTTGACCTATTTCTACATTTTAATGTTCCTTCCTTGAGAATCTCTTCTCTTCTCATCCAATTCTACCGATTGGTCTATCTTGATGGTCAAGACATTTATATCTTCACTCCTACTCTTCTATAGGAAATGATATACAGGTAATTTGAGATTGACGGGAATGACTGCATCAAGCCCATATATGAATTCATATGAGAATTTTCTAGTAAACTTCTTCTAAGTGAGCCTATCAACCCATACAACCAACTTAAGCTAGTCATCCCGCCTTTTCTTACTCAACTCCAACATCCTATTGATGGTTTTCATCAAGTTTTTATTACTAGACTCAGCTCGTCTGTTCCCCTAAGGATGATATGGTGAGAAGTGTCTTAAACTAATGCCATGAACAAACCTACAAATTCACCAACCCTAAAACACATAACATTGTCTGTTATAACTCGAGAAGGCCCACCAAATCTTGTAATGATGTGATCTATGACAACATTCACTGCCACCTTAGGTGTGGCACTCTTGGTACATATGGATTCTACCCCTTAGTGAAGTAATCTATAGCCACCGGCATCTATTTAAAACCATTACTAAATTTCTTAGTTATTTCTCCTATAAAGTCAATGCACCACTTCCAGAAAGGAGCTTCTGATTGGAGTGTCTTCAATGATAGGTCTCTTTCATATTTCTTTTTTTTCCTAAAAACCTCTGGCATGAGTCACACCTCCTATCTACCCTTATTGCATTAGAGAACACCATTGGCCACTAATACCCTACTCTTAGGATATTGTAAACTGCGAAAAAACTTACATACTAAAAATAGTATTACAAAAGCAACACTCATTCCAAATGAGAAAATTAAATCAATTATAATTTTTAAATATCCATAACTGTATAAAATAGAGAGATTCCATTAATGAGGTATAAATTTTACATACACTAAAAAGTGTTACAATTCCATTTACATATACCAATATGGTGTTACAAAACATTTGTTTCAATGTTACAAGTAACGGTATTGCATCCATACATCAATGAAAGTAATATTACATTTTACAAATTGGCTATGCAAGCCATACACGAGTAATACAATGAAGTAAATATTCATATAACATAAGAATCTATGAACTCGACCGCCGTGATCCTCTGATCTTCTGCAAGCCGAGACCAGGAGTGTGGTTAAGAGGCTTTTTCCACCCAACCACGAAGTACTAGACTTCCTTGGGTTTCTTCCTAACTCGAAGAAAACACTGACACTACACAAGGAGTCTAGCAACCTAGAACGGTATAAGCAGGAGGGAATCTATCGATGTGTGTCTGTTGCTTGTATGCATCCTAACGTAGAATGACATAGCTCTTGCAAGTTGGATGTGGCAGAGACATATATAACATGAATCTAGGCTTTTTCACAATCCATCTATTTCAATGGTATAGTAGCTTGGCCAAGCAATAAAGCAAAAAGTGGTAGTTTTAGAAAAAGTAAAACTACCGTCTCTAGGAGCCCACATTCGGCATCATGTCCCGAAAGTACATTACTTTACCAAATAAATGCAAAGAAAAATTTATCTAAGATTTAAATATCCATAATCAAAATGTCCATTTTGGAAAACAAATGTAGTTTACAACAACCAATTCACTATTCTAGTTTGCATGTTATCAAAGTTTCAAATTTCTAGTTTTATGCATTTATCTAAAAGTAAAATAAGTGGTTTCCTCTAGCTTCGTTACAGACTAACTGTTTGGACAAAGATGTTTTTGTTTACTAGTTTTCTTCATTACCAGTGTTTAATCATTTTGGTGGTTTTGGAATGTTTTTCAGGTAAATGCTTGATTTTGGATCAAGTGTAATCTCAATTGAATAGGCTTTTATATGGAATCTACCATAAAGAATTTTCTATCAATAAATTTATATGATAATTCCATATATATATATATATATATATATATATATATATATATATATATATATATATATATATATATATATATATATATATATATATATATATTGCATAACCCACAATTATATATTCTTTTAATATTGTGCAATTATATACTCAGCACTGCCCATGAGAAATATATACTGTTAGTGGAAAATGTGAATAACAGTTTAAAACAACTAAGTATCCAATAACTCAATGGAAATTGATGTAAATACAAGTAAGCAAAGATTATACCTTCGAAGACCATTTTACCTCTATGCTTCCATTGTCGCCTATCTCCTCTTGATCTTGATGGTAATGGAGCTCTCAGAAGTGTGTACTTCCTTGTTGTTGAAGATGACAAGAGTAGAACGGCTGTAGATGGACAATGCAATGAAGATCACACTACAATGCAATACTAATGGAGATGGAAACATGATTGAATGATGATTAATGATAATGAGGTTGTGTAAATGCAAATGGAGATAACTTTGCCAAAGGTATGCTAGTAGGATTCCTAGAGAGTAAGATTGCGAATGCTTGAGTGGATACAAATGAGGAAATGAGGGTTCCTTTTATAGGCTCAAGAGAGGCCAAATCCAAGTGTCAATAGATCCATGACTAGAGGAATTACCTGTGAGGTGTATGGTTGAGGAAGCTTGAGGGAATGTGCACCAATAAGAAGAGGACAAGTGTCCCAGCTCCTTTCATGAGTTATGGGAGTTAACAGAATAGATTGAGGAGTTAACTAAGATGATTGATCAATTAACTGGGTTGATTGGAGAGTCAACATAATAGATTGACTAGTGAACTCAATTGACTAATTAGTTAACAGATTTGATTGATGAGTTAACTAATTTGACTAGAGGATAAATAGGACATGTGGGTGAGAGGATGTTAGCTAATTAAATATTAAAATATTTAATTATGTGTGCAACGTGGTGAGGTGGAAAGGTGATGTGGATTTATGAAATTAGGACTTTGTGATAGAGGAATTTAGGATTGATTAAATAATTTAGGATTATTTAATTATATGAGACATTAGAAGACTTAGGGAATTTAATTAAATAAATTAATTTTTATTTAATTATGGGATAATGAACCAATCAAATAAATTAGAATATTTATTTAATTGATAGAAGAATAAGAATTAAGATAAATATTAAAATATTTACTTAATTCGACACGAGCCAATTTTAGCTGTATACATTTTGCCCCTCTTTGATGCAATGTGTTTTATCACGTTGTTTCAAAGAATTAAAATTTTTGCGATTGATACATGCCCTAGTTTGCCCATGGTACAGGTTACTGACGATAGGATGCCCCCTCGGGAGATTGGACGGGAAAAGTGTGATGACAGGATGACGGAGGATCTTACGATGAGATAGGTTGGATGACAGGCCAGGGTCAAGAAATTGGTTGACTTGGAGTAAAGGCAGGTGAAAAAAATGCCCCAGCATGTTCAAGGTTAAACACCTCCACTTAGGGTTAAATGCACTATAAATAGGAGTGTGGGGTCATATTCCTAGTCATTTGCACACTTATCTTTGTTGGAAAGCTTTTAGGAGATCATAGCTCAGGTGCTAAGGAGAGTTAGCGACAATGCAGCAGGTTCCAATCGAGTTACACCACTTCGAGAGGATCTGACGGTTCAATATCTAGTAGAATATGGCCCACCGGTAAGTACGCTTTGAATTTTAGTTTAGGTGCACTTATGATGGCCAAAAGTCTAGGTCAAAATTAGGTTAGTTGAATGCGCGGAAGGAATGATGATGCACATTTACCTCCTGAATTGACACAAATGTTCTGATTCTACGCAAATGCAGGAGGAATCTGCGCATTTGCGAGGTTTTTGCAATTGAAGAACATACCTGCGCATATGAATTATTGCTACACATTTGTTATGATGATGCACAAATGTTGTTAAGCTACACAAATATGGTCTGAATCTATGCATTTGAATAATCTTGTGCAAATAAAGGGAGATGTTGGGCATTCACCCTAAAGTTGCGCAAATGCCTTGCAGAACCGCGCATCTGTTGTTGGTAGCAAAATACTTAGGAATTTGATAAAGTCAGCATCGAAGTTGGTGTTCGCCAACTGATAATTCATCACAGAGATTGATAGAATCTTAGGACAGGTGATAGGATAGATATCCTGATAAAATAGCGAAGTATTTGATGCTTGGTTGATAGATTTGCAGTTTAGCAGATTATGTCTTGCTAACGCATGTTTGGTTGGTTGCAAGAGGACTTGAATGACGTACTCATGTCTCGGGAGCGATTTTTGGTGACACAAATTTTGAGGCCTTATTTGACAGAGCTTGACCATCGGGTATTGGGATCAGCGGGTTTGTCATATGTTTGCTTTATTCCCGAGATTTGATCGAATCTCGGGATGCTGACTGCACTGTCAGAGCTTTTCCACAACGAGGATGGGACATTTCATCTTCCTACGGGGGAGATCACAGTGACACTAGAGGACATCCATCAGATTCTACACATTCCGATAGATGGAGAGCTTGTTGAGTATGAGTCTCAGACAGGGGCTGGATTAGATGAGTGTCGCGAGGTTTTTGATGGCGACACCATCAAGGGGACAGAGATCAGTAGGGTAGACATGGTCACCTACTACAAGCCTCTTTCATCTGTTGTTGCTGGGTTGATCGGAGGGATAGTTTGTCCTAACAGGAGATCCCATAGGTTTGCGGTTGGATGGGGGAGGACTCTGGAGCGGATTGTTATTAAGGGGACTCAGTTTTCTTGGGGTCCTTGCTTACTTGCACACCTCTACCATGACTTTCATTAGTTTGTATATGATGGTATAACCAGTTTATCCTATGGAGTGTCCTTGCTATAGATATGGGCTTGGTGCCACATTGCGATCACACGTCCCATTGGTATGGCTCCTCGAGGCCGTGATTAGCCTTATTCGTATATGTGCTAGGAGAGTCTTTCCCAGCCCAAGCTGGGGAAGCTAGAGTATTGGAGGCATGCATTCGACAATGTGGATCAGGTTATTTGGCATCGCTACTTAGATTGTGAGGTATGGGCGGATGATGCATCAGAGTTACCATTTTGTTTCAAACTAGGTGGCTTATAGGGAGGACTCCCTATATTCTTGAGAGGCACATCATTTCTCGTGTGTACCGACAGTTTGGCAGGATCTAGGGGATGCCCCAGGGGAATGCCATCTTTGCTAGGATGCACAAGGAACGTCCACGATGGGGTCCTAGTGCTTCATTTGAGCAAGCTTGGGTAGAGTTTGCACGGTTACCATACCAGCCATGGTCGATGAGGAGGACAGTTGCATATGTTGGCATGACACAGGATTACACAGCTTGGTTTGTAGCACACCCATTCCCTCGATGCTCAAGACCTGGAGAGAGAGCCCTGAGACTAGACGATCAGGAGGAGGATGAGCAGGGTCTTCGACAACGATGGAGGCGACGGGGTGGATGAGGTGGTAGGGGTGGTGGTGATGATGGCGAAGGAGGTGGTGGTGATCATGGTGGAGGAGGTGGTGGTGATCATGGCGGAGGTGGTGGAGGAGTTGGAGGAGGTGGTGGTGATGACGGTGATGATGGAGATGATGGAGAGGGTAGGAGGGTTAGACAACGAGTTGACAGAGATCTTGCCCTATAGGCACAAGCACAGGTTGGACAGATGCTGCCTCCTGGACAGGCACAGGCACAGGTTGGACAGATGCTGCCTCCTAGACAGGCACAGGGACAGGATGATGGTGAGGTTGTAGCCCTATGAGCCCAGGTGGCGCAGCAACAAGTACAGATAGTGTAGATGCATATGTGGTTAGGGCAGACGCATGGACAGATCACCCAGCTATAGGGTGAGTTACAGACAGTGAGACTGGAGAGGGATACCGCCATCCAGTGGTACATATCAGGGCAGAGGGGTTACTTGAGCAGGTGCAACAAACTGCAGCACAGGGGCCTACTAGACAGACAGTGGTAGAGATGGTCAGGGCTGGCCAGGAGATATTCTATTGGCAAGGGTTATATGAGCAGGCCGTGCCCCCAGAGCAAAGAGCAGGCAGTTTTTGATCATGCTACCGCAGTAGGTCTCACAAGACTTTCACAAAGAGTGGAGGAGTGGTGGGACCGCACAAGGGGACATCAGGTGCAGGGACCTCAAGTGGGGGTGGGGATGGTCAGCCACAACAGCCAATGCCTTCAAGAGATAGTGCCACCTAGATGTGGCTTTGAGACACATATCATTTTGATAGTGGGACTTTGTATACACCACATTATGGACATTTCGAGATGTACTTATGTTTTTGATATCATTGTATACTTGGAAGTTTATTATTATTTTGATATATGATGATGATCTACATGAGTTCAACGTACTACATGCATGTGTTTCTATGGATGGATTTATTTATTATGCTTATGGTTGTATGTGATTCTTATAACGTGTTTGTGTGATTCTATTATGCACTTGATATCTATGTGACATGATGCTTTTATGCGACACACGATGGACATGATGACTTATATGCATTTTATGATCCTATATGCTGATATGTTACTATGAACTAATGCACACTTGTGGTGATATTGTAAAATGCAACACATGATGGTTTAATTATCTCATGCATGGATGATGATCTAATATGCAAACACTGTGATATCTATGTTTTTGTAGATTTTTTGATGTGAAATGTTATGCAATCTATGTGGATAAATGACATAACTATCATGATTTAAATGGTTACAGCTTCTAATGCACCTAAATGATAATGAACTAATGATGTACACACCTATTTATGACATGCAATATGTTTTATGAATTATTTTTTTGTTGTCCAAGTATACTCAATCATAAAATAAAAGAACACTTAGAAGAAATGGAATTAAGAACTAGGATAAATGGATAAGTTACAAGAAATAACTTCGACAAATGGATAAATGGATAGAAGATGTTAGGGTTGTATTAAATGATTCTCTCAGGTTTTAGTACAATATGTTCTTGACATGAACAAGAAATTATTTATCAATCAGCTTACTAAGAACTTTAACATTCAAGACAGGTTTTTAGGAAAGAAGTATATTGTGTCTAATGTGAAATAGGACAAAGTTATTGCCCTAGGCATTGGGCAAGGTGGCTTGTATAAGTTTGTTGATCCTACTATAGTTAATTTGCATGCATTAGCTGTCAAGATAATGCCAATGTTCTTTGGCATAACAAATATGGATACCCGAATCTTCAATATTTGGCCAAACTCAGCAAAGCCGATATGGTTCAAGGGCTACCTCATATACAAGAAAAACAAGAGTTGTGTGTCCATTGCTTGGCTGGAAAGCAAGACCAAATCATTTCCCATAGAAAGTACATGGTATGCTTAGGGGTCCTTGGATCTCATTCATGTAGATATTTGTGATCTTTCCTAGAAATCTCCCACTATGCTCGATTCGAGGTATTTTCTATTATTGGTGGATGATTTCTCCAAGAAGATGTCGGTTTACTTCTTGAAAAGGAAGTTTGATTGCTATGGTGGTGCATTCCTGAAGTTCAAGGCGTTGGTAAGGAATCATATCAAGACTTTGTAGTCCAATAATGGCGGGAATTCACCTCCACTCAATTCAAGGAATTTTGTGAAAAAAAAGGTATTCAACGCCAATTAACTGCACACTACACTCCACAACAAAATGGAGTGGTTGAGAGGCGAGATAGGACTACCATGAAGATGGCACAATGCATGATGCAAAGTATGAATGTGCCCTACCAGTATTAGGGAGAAGCTATTAACACAACAGTTTTTCTCCTCAACAGGATTCCTTGCAAAGTCTTTCCAAACATCACATCAAAGGAAGCTTGGTTCAACTATTTAGACATTGGTTCCTAAACAAAAACAACATAAGCTAGATTCCAAAATTGAAGTATTTCTTTATTGGCTATGATGAACAGTCTAAGGCATTGAGGCTTATTAATATTTCTACTAAAAAAATCATTGTTAATCGAGATGTTAATGTAAAGGAAACATAGCCATATTTTTCTTATGTTTAGGAAGTGGTCAACCCATTTCCTAAATCTAGCCTGCAAGTACCTTTGAAAGTTGAATCTTTGAGTTCATTAAGTCGGCTTGTGAGTCAGCCTCTAGTTGGTTCTTCGATACTTGTATATCAATGATGCAAGCCTGACATTATTTCTACTCCACCTAGGGTTCCAAACGCCCCTTTACTTTCACAACATTTGCCTAAAGTACATAAGGGGCCTAAATGGTACTATTTCACTTTGGAAGGAGTACATGAGAATGAACTTCTTCAACCAGATGACAGACCTTAGAGAACAAGAAATTAAGTTCTGGTTCAGCTACTGAGCATGTTCATTTTGTTATTTCTTCTAATCTTTTTTAGGTTTCTAAACCACAACTTTTTTGAGGCCAAGGAAAACCAAAAAGGGAAGCTAGTATGATAGTTGAGTATAATGCATTGCTAAAAAATCATACTTGGGAGTTGGTAGGATTGCCTCTAGGGAAAAAGACCATTGCATGCAAATGGGTTTATAAGGTAAAGTGCAAAGTTGATAGTTCCTTGGACAAGTATAAAGCACATCTTGTTGCTAAGGGATTTTCACAACAGGTGGGGATAGATTAAGAAGAAACTTTTGCTCCTACTACAAAGATGGTCACATTTCAATTGCTTCTCTCCATAGTTGCTCAATTTGGTTGGAAGGTGTACCAAATGGATGTCAAAAGTGCCTTCTTGAACAAAGAATTAAACAAGGAGGTCTATATGGTACAACCTAAGGGTTTTCAAGTTCCTAGTCCTGAACATCTAGTTTCCAAGTTGATTAAGTCCTTGTATGGGCTTAAGCTAGCTCCTGGAGCCTGGTATTTTAAAATTGATAAACATCTAAAGATTCTGGATTCAAAATAAGCTTTTATGATCCAAATCCTTATGTCAAAAGCAATGGAGATGATATTGTAATTATTGTTGTATATGTTGATGATCTTGCACTCACAAGAAGCACAAACAATGGAATTCGGTAAGTGAAATTAGACCTAAGTGCAACTTTCGACATGTCTAATCTAGGCCTCCTACACTATTGCCTAGGAATCGAGTTTTAGCAATCTAATCATTACATCTTCATGGTCTAGTTCAAATATGGCACAAGTCTTTTGGAGCGTTTTTGGATGATAGATTGTAACTCATCTTCTACACTTATGGAGGTTAAGCTGAAGTTATCAGCCTTTGATGATTCATCCCCAATTAATGAATCTCCCTATAGACAATTGGTGGGCAGCTTGATATATCTTACAACCACTAGACCAGATTTTTGCTTGTTGTTAGCTATCTCTCAATTCTTATCAAGACTGCAGCTTTCTCATTAGATAGCTACAAAGCAAGTTTTGCAGTATGTCAAACATACTCTTGACTTTGGCATAATCTAAAAAAGGACAACATATTTTGGTTTGACTAGATATACAAACTCTCATTTGGCAGGATCTATTGATACACGATGGTCTGCTACCAAGTACATTTTCTATTTGGGATCAAGAGTAATTTCATGGCAAAATAAGCTTCAACAAACAATAGCTCTATCTTCCACTAACGTTGAGTACAAGATAGTTGTGAGTGTCGATAGTGAAGTAGTTTGGTCACATAGAACTTTGGAAGATTTTCAGCTTCCTCAGCATTCTCCAACCCCACTTTTCTGTGATAATCAAGGGGTACTGAAGTTGGTGAAGAGCCCTATGTATCACACTCACACCAAACACATAGAAATTCATCATCACTACATTCGGCAGCTAGTACAGTCTAGAGATATTGCTCTTCATTTCTGCACTTCTTAGGAGCAGCCTGCTGATTTAATGACAAAACCACTTGGTCCTGTTCATTTCCCCAAATTTCGAGACAAGCTTGTTGTTGTTTCTGGTTTAGTCACTACGGGGTATTAGGATAATTAGTATTATAGTAATATAATGCCAATAATAGTGTAACTGATTACACTTGTCTTCTTGCTTCTGCTCATTTGTAACTACCAGCTTTATGGCATTTGTAACTACCATCTATTATTAAATGCTTCACAATAATATTTATTTGATGGATCTGATCCACTTATCCTATCCATGTATACAGATGAGTTTATTATTGCAGGGAGTCCGAGACAACTCACAGGAGAATTTGACACATGAAGTTGACATGAAGAACGAAGGAGGTTGGTAGGTTGTTTATGAAGTTTTTCTTGTACATGGGAATTACACCTTGAAGATTCTGAAGAGATTTTAGGGTACAGGAGGGAACAATGATCCATAATCATATCTCTTCAGGTTCACAAATGGTCAACATGATGACAATGCCTCTAGAAGAGGGGAGGTTCAAGATGTTGTGATAGCATCTTGGCTTTGTTAACAACACCTTCCTCACAAAGAGAGAGTTTTACCAATGTTGCTCTAAAGGTGTTCTTCCTTTACCCAGGCAGCAGTACACTGCAGTTTCCCCTCAGCAAAGAAGTGTACCCAGCAGCAGCCTAGGAATATGTGCAGGTGGGTTAAAGTCACAGTCAAGAGCAATGTCAACATGGCGCAAAAGTGATGGCAGAATTCAAATCGGTTTCTGTTTAGCTGAGAGATCAGCATGGAGAGGGTGCAGTTATGTAAGAAAATAGTACCCAGTTATTTAGTGAGTCTTATTTGAGATAAACACCCTGTTAACTACTTGAGACTTAAGTGATTTGTGGATGTAACTTAGTCTCAACTACTTTGATTACATTTGTCAATTGTTAGACTGGGTTGATTGATTAGTCAAACTAGTGGATTGTGTTGGATTTATTACATCTTTTATATAGTTTAGACTATAGTAGATAATAAATAAATAAATGTAGATTACTTTATGTTAGTAAATAAATATAACTATTGTTAGTTTATAGTTGAGAGGTAGTTAGTAGTTTTGGGAAGTTACACGAGAATAATAATGGCTTTCTAAAACCATACTGTATTGTAATGAAAAATCAAGTTGTGTGTATCCCAATTGAATCCAGAAATCAATATATATTATTCTATGTTTTAGATATTGTTGTTCAACATTGGTTTAATCTGTATATTGATATTTTGCTCTACCAAAATCAATAGATTGATCAGTCAAACTGAGTGTCACTCCAGTGATTTGTTTGTAAGATTTACTTGACACCTTATCTAGTTTCTCTTAGTTAGATTCTTAGTGCACTTGTCTATTTGAAGTGCACATTCTGTAATTCTCTAATTTTTAAGTTTGGAGCTAGTGGAGTGTATTTCTTTTCATATTTAATGAGAAGACAGTTGCAGGTTTGTGATTTCAATACGATGTATTCGTTGTTCATATTTTCAACACTATGTGTTTGTAGATTAGCATATTCAGAAATTATTGCTTTGATTGAAATTTTCGTGTTTTAAGCTACCTAGTTTTAGGATTTAATTTTCTGAATGCAGAATCTGCTTACCATGGTCTGAAAATTAACATCAACTAGCTCAATTGACACACTATGCCACACCTCGAGTCCAATCTTCAAAAATGACTTGCACCTCTGAGTTGATCGAACACATCATCAATTTGCAGAATGTGGTCCTCGTTTTAATAGTCATCTTCTCCAAAGCTCTGTAGTTGATAGAGAGTCACCATGACTCATCCTTCTTTCATGCTAGCACAATTTGACAACATAGAGGTAAGCACTTGGTCTGATGTGACCATCTATATTAGTTCTCGGATCTGCATCTCAATCTCAATGTTCTTCACACCGAAGCATTTGTACATGGTACCGTTGGGCAAAGCGGTATCAACTGTCAAATCTATTGACTTCACTTGATAATGCAGAGGCACTCTCATAGGTGAGGTGAAGATGTCTTCATACTCAGCCACCAACTAATCTACCTCCACTTGTATTGTTGTAAAAATTTCTACAACAGCTTAGACAGTTGCAATGATCTTGTCTTCTTAAGGACAAAATATAAGAAGCACAAACTTCCTGGTTTGGCCAATCCAACTATGGTAGCAATGGCTACCTTTGGAATCCTAAATACCAAAGTGATGATGACACTACCAGGTTTGTATTGATAGTCACTGTGTCATTTCCACATAAAAGGTTGACTGAACATAACATTGTTAGACTTCAAGAGGTGTTGTGTGATCATCATTGAAAGATTTATGTTGCATGACAAAAAATACCATTGACTGATGTGGATTTCTCCACCATAATTCAACCACCCCATGATGTATGGTTAAGGATGTGGAGTCAGGAGGATTGCATCTTCTGACACTTTTGAGATCAAATTATTCTAACTGCCACTATCTACTACCCACTTCACCACATCAATGTGTTCAAAAGAGGCACTCTTCTTTTGATGGTAGTGGTGCTTGTGCAGTGTCAATTGTAAACTATGGGTCTATGCCCATTATATCCTTTCCTTTGTCCAATATCTACATGCATGAATGTGCCTATGTAAGGGCGGGTGTCAATGCAAGTGCAAGTGCATGCACTGCAATCCACCATGGCCTAAAGTGCTTGTTGGGCACAACACTCCTCAGTTAAGCATCGGTCACTCTTGTGGACCTCACACCACTTGTCAGTCGCCTTCAAATTTATATCTGGGGAAATCCCTTTGAAGGAGGATTTGCTTTGGCGTTGGAAGCGCTTGATTGATTTGATGTCACTATTGTTGCAGAAAATAATTTCCTTCTTTCCTTTACAATTAAACTTTTCTTCCATTTTGACCGCATACCAATAGACTTCTCCCAATGAATTGATCTCTAAAAAACCAAACATAAATATTAGTGATGAATAAAAGGGACCAATTCGATAGCTTCAAAATCAAGCTTTTTTTCGTTAATCTAAGTCCATTTTCAAATCGAATGAAATCTCAACTCATAAGTGTATAATCCACCTAAATGTCACCAGCTTTGATCCACCCTCTACTCACAATAGATATGAGCAGCAAAACTAAAAGGTTTTAAATTAAAGAGAACGTGCACTGCACTAACTCCTATCATTCAGTAACTGACCAGTTAAATCAGAGGAGTGACAATTTCTAAGCACTAAATCAACCTTCTAAATATGATCAACCTTTAACCTTGCTCACAGAGATTGATGCAATAGATCAAATTGGACAGGTTCAAAATTCAGCAAGTGTCGAGACCAATTTTTCAATAGCTGACCAACTAGAATACAGAGAACATCATCTCCCTGAAATTTACCTTCAATTTTTAGTTTAGAGATACCTATGATTTTCCAAAAATTAAAAGTCACAAAAAAAACTGCTTTATGAAATATGTACCACAATTTTGCAATTAAATAACACTGTAAAGACCAAGTGTCAGTAATGGGTTTGACGAGATACAATTGCCAAAAAACAAATGCTTTGTCTATTTCAACCTATCCTGCACTACTTACATGGAAGTTATGTAAAGACTTCGTGCATTATATCGTCCAGTTTTTTAAGTATCAAAAACAGCAACACAAATAGCTCCAACAGAAAAAGGTTATAGAAACACACTGTACGCATCATAAAAAGTTATAATATACTATTACTCCATACAGGTATATATGAATGTATGTGGATGTTTAAATGACAATAAATCCAAAACTCTTGTCTCAGAAAGGAAACATCTTGGATACATAAGGATTAGAATGCAGATTTCTCTGGAATATATAAATGGTAGCTTGGGTTAAGTTCTATGAAAATGGGGATCTAACAAGATACAATTTGTGACTCTTGATGTCACTAGGTATTGACCTGGTTCAAATCCAGTAGCCTTTGATTGTTGTTACGAGCTCTTCCAAGGATGTAAACTTTAATAAACTTCAAGCCAATCAAGCCATCCAACCTATCATAACCTTCAACTCCCCTTATTGTGAAGTCAGAGACTTTGCCCTGGGATGAAAGCATGCTCTTTCTCTTATGCTTCTTAAAATGGAAATTATTTGCAAGGACCATCTGCCATAAGGCTTCCAAATATGCAAGTCTACCAGGGACCTTGGATAGCAATTTATGTGGCACACAAGGGGATCCAAACACCCTAATAATAGTATATCCATTGCGAAGGAAACAATCACCCCAATTATGTAACCCTTCAAGGTTGTTTGCACTCTTTAGAGGCCTAAGGAAGTCATAAAAATATCGGGGGATTCTAGGCCTATTATAAGCCAGTTTGCTAAGAATAGGAGCTATGAAGAAGTCTTCAAAAACATAAAAGTTGGAGTTACAATCATGTTTATTCGGGTGGGAGTCCACAATTGCATAGGTTGGTAGGGTCCCATCTTATTCCCATTAGAGTTCACCTGGACCTCCAATTCAAGGCCCCAACTGTTATCACCAACATACAAGTAGATGTGACACAAGAGACAATATCACCTAAATGGCCTCATTGGTCCATTTTCCCTTATTGCTTTCAGGTCATCTCTTAAATGCTTAGTTAAGAAACTAGCACAGTCATAGAGGGTATTGATGTGCATGCTTTGAACATGTGGCTAGGAAAGATTAGATCACCCTTTGACATCATCCAAACCACATCAATTCCCATAACTTGGCACATTGCCTCATATGTTTCTTTAAAGTAACATGCAAATGTATTTCCATCTAATGGCTCCATCTCATAATCTAGGATTGGCTCATGTCTCAGCCTCCAGGGTCTCTCTTTGAAATTTGGCAACCATATAGCTATGTAGCTAACCTATTCTACCTATACTCAATAGCTAATATACATTTAAATCCAGTGGAGTGCAAGCTTGAGCGTATAGGAGGAAAACCCTATGAAACAATGCATTATCAATAGTAAATATTCATTTTCCTTTGCAATCATAAACACCATGATCCTTGGGATTGTATCTTCTAGTAGTCCATTTGACTAAATCAAGGTTTACAAAATAATTAGGGACTACAACCTTACCGATATCAAACCTCCAACCATTGCATATAGGAATATGCCCCTGAGCCTTATTGTGAAAGGCTTTGAACATTTCCCCTCCATTTGTAAGGTTATGGCATCTCTGATTTCCACTTTGCTATCCTCAAATAAGTTGATTAGGGCACCATGGTCGGTTGCCTTCTTAAAATATTTCAATGCTCAAGGAAAAATTTTGGAGAGGTCCTGAGTGGGCTGTCATTTACCTACCATAACTGTGAAATGTTGAACTCGGGTTCCAAGTTTATGGTTTTCAGGTTGTATTTCAAATTGTAGTGTTAACCGTCAAACAATAATGTTTGAAACTAAATAATCTTTTCACCCACAATGTAGGAAACTTGTAGAAAAAATAACTAGAGATACAAGGCAACTGAACTCACCTTTAGAATCTATGATGGTTAAAATACTCAAATGACTAAAACTAGAGAGATGCACTTACAACAACCACAACCACTATGTGTACTAGATCTCTAAAATTCAAGCTTTGAGAGACTTCAAGTAATGATTAGAGCAAGGTTAATTCTTGTATGATTTTGAGAAAATCCTTTGAGTAGTGCACCAAATCACATTTGTCGATATGCATATGTTTGAACAATAAATGCTCCATATGTGTAGTCTTTTCCTTCAGCTAGGTAGGTGAGTTAAGGCTTCCAAAGATAGTATGCTTCTCGCTGTCGATTCACCACCTTGCTTTTAGACCAATGGTCTTTCACAATTGTGCATGACTGACCTTTAACGAGCTATGAGTTGAGGCATGGACACTAAAGTTGAGTGCGACACTGCTATTGGTTCATTGCAACATGCCATCTGCCATGGGGATGTGGTCAGGTCACTAGTAGAATTTCAGGTCCACCTAGGCCATTGCATAAACATGGAGCCCTGTTGCATCCATGAATGATAGATAGGTGTCATCAAATCATTGGCCTGCATACTTGTGCACTAAGGTGAGGAGTAACTCCATCCCTATAGAGCATGGTGTAGGACATAGTGTCCAACAACGTAAAGCAACCATGTGTATAATATGCCTATCTATCTTGATATGGTGGTGATGACTTGGTAAGTAATGGGACCATGTGACAAGTGTCACAACATAATTAACTTCCTAGGACATGGATGGGACATGCGGGTGACACCAAAGATTAAAGTAATACATGGTCATGGGACCATGGGGAGATGGGTGACTCTTGGTGGACACTTAGAGTGCGGTAAGTAGAGAGAAGCGCAGGTTGATTTCCCACATGAAGGACAAGGGCAACCAAGGGAAATAGTAACATCGGCCACCAAGACTTAAGAGACAAGGGCTTAATAAAAGTGCATACAATTGGTATTAATAGGTTGCACATGCTTATGGGCCAAGGGCTTTGTGAGCTCATGCAAGAATGAGCCTAACGACTTAATGAATTAATGTGCAGAAGTGCGGGGAGCAAGATTTAAATACTTGAAAGATATTTCATCAGCCCAAACACTCCACTAACACCATATGACACCTGAACCAAAATAAAATGGACAAAGAAATTTTTTGGACCAAGATGCAAGAAGGGATCCCAACACTAGCTCTTATTCAGGGACACAAGCATGGATGGGCACAATGAGAACAACATAACTCTAGCCTAAACCTTAAAAACACTTCACTACGAGCATTACAATTTAGCAACTAGGGCCACATAGAACAAAGGAAACACAAAAGCAAGGACTGAAATACATTATGACACAGAAAGTTCTTGAATTACCTTATGAGAGATAATGCTTCAAGTGTTGCCCATGCACAGGTAAATCCAAGAATTCTCCTGCCATGCTTCTCAAATAAATTGTTGTGTCACTACAATGGTTCTTAATCACATATGGGTCAATCCATAAAGAATCAAACTTTTCATGCTTCCCTTTATCTTCCATTCTTGTGTTTCACAGCAGAATGACATGTCTTACCTCAAACCTCCTAGGTAGGGCTTTCCTATCAAACAAATCCTTGACCTATTTCTACATTTTAATGTTCCTTTCTTGAGAATTTCTTCTCTTCTCATCCAATTCTACTGATTGGTCTATCCTGATGGTCAAGGCATTTATATCTTCACTCCTACTCTTCTGTAGGAAATGATATACAGGTAATTTGAGATTGACGGGAATGACTGCATCAAGCCCATATATGAATTTATATGAGAATTTTCCAGTAAACTTCTTCTAAGTGAGCCTATCAACCCATACAACCAACTTAAGCTAGTCATCCCACCTTTTCTTACTCAACTCCAACATCCTATTGATGGTTTTCATCAAGTTTTTATTACTAGACTCAGCTCGTCCGTTCCCCTAAGGATGATATGGTGAGAAGTGTCTTAAAGTAATGCCATGAACAAACCTACAAATTCACCAACCCTAAAACACATAACATTGTCTGTTATAACTCGAGAAGGCCCACCAATTCTTGTAATGATGTGATCTATGACAAAATTCACTACAACCTTAGGTGTGGCATTCTTGGTACGTATGGATTCTACCCATTTAGTGAAGTAATCTATAGCTATCGAGATCCATTTAAAACCATTACTAAATTTCTTAGTTATTTCGCCTATAAAGTCAATGCACCACTTCCAAAAAGGAGCTCCTGATTGGAGTGTCTTCAATGATAGGTCTCTTGCATATTTCTTTTTTTTCCTAAAAACCACTGGCATGAGTTGCACCTCCTATCTACCCTTATTGCATTAGAGAACACCATTGGCCACCAATACCCTACTCTTAGGATATTGTAAACTGCGGAAAAACTTACATACTAAAAATAGTATTACAAAAGCAAAGCTCATTCCAAATGAGGAAATTAAATCAATTATAATTTTCAAATATCCATAATTGTATAAAATAACGAGATTCCATTAATGAGGTATAAATTTTCCATACACAAAAAATGGTTACAATTCCATTTACATACACCAATATGGTGTTACAAAACATCTGTTTCAATGTTACAAGTAATGGTATTGCATCCATATATCAATGAAAGTAATATTACATTTTAGAAATTGGCTATGCTAGCCATACAAGAGTAATACAATGAAGTAAATATTCATATAACAAAAGAATCTCTAAACTCGACCCCCGTGATCCTCTAATCTTCTACAAGCCGAGACCAGGAGTGTGGTTAAGATGTTTTTTCCACCCAACCACGAAGTACTAGACTTCCTCGGGTTTCTTCCTAACTCGAAGAAAACACCGACCCTACACAAGGAGCCTAGCAACCTGGAACGGTATAAGCAGGAGGGAATCTCTCGATGCGTGCATGTTGCCTATATGCATCCTAACCTAGAATGGCATAACTCTTGCAAGCTGAATGTGGCAAAGACATATATAACATGAATCTAGGCTTTTTCATAATCCATCTATTTCAATGGTACAGTAGCTTGGCTAAGCAATAAAGCAAAAAGTGGTAGTTTTAGAAAAAAGTAAAACTACCGTCTCTGGGAGCCCACATTCGACATCCTATCCTGAAAGTACATTACTTTACCAAATAAATGCAAAGAAAAATTTATCTAAGATTTAAATATCCATAATCAAAATGTCCATTCTGGAAAACAAATGCAGTTTACAACAACCAATTCACTATTCTGGTTTGCATGTTATCAAAGTTTCAAATTTCCAGTTTTATGCATTTATCTAAAGGTAAAATAAGTTGTTTCCTCTAGCTTCGTTACTGACTAACTGTTTGGACAAAGATGTTTTTGTTTACTAGTTTTCTTCGTTGCCAGTGTTTAATCATTTTGGTGGTTTTTTTAATGTTTTTCAGGGAAATGCTTGATTTTGGATCAAGTGTAATCTCAATTGAATAGGCTTTTATATGGAATCTACTATAAAGAATTTTCTATCAATAAATTTACATGACAATTCCATTTTTATATATATTGCATAACCCACAATTATGTGTGCAACATGGTGAGGTGGAAAGGTGATGCGGATTTATGAAATTAGGACTTTGGGATAGAGGAATTTAGGATTAATTAAATAATTTAGGATTATTTAATTATATGAGACATTAGAAGACTTAGGGAATTTAATTAAATAAATTGATTTTTATTTAATTATCGGATAATGAACCAGTCAAACAAATTAGAATATTTATTTAATTGATAGAAGAATAAGAATTAAGATAAATATTAAAATATTTACTTAATTCGACATGAGCCATTTTTAAGTGTATACATTTTGCCCCTCTTTGATGCAATGTGTTTTATCACGTTGTTTCAAAGAATTAAAATTTTTGCAATTGATACATGCCCTAGTTTGCCCCTGGTACAGGTTATTGATGATAGGATGCCCCCTCGGGAGATTGGACGGGAAAAGCGTGATGATAGAACGACGGAGGATCTCATGATGAGATAGGTTGGATGACAGGTAAGGGTCAAGAAATTGGTTGACGCGGAGAAAAAGCAGGTGAAAAAAATGCCCCAGCATGTTCAAGGTTAAACACCTCCACTTAGGGTTAAATGCACTATAAATAGGAGTGTGGGGTCACATTCCTAGTCATTTGCACACTTGTTTTTTTTGGAGAGCTTTTAGGAGATCAGAGCTCAGGTGCTAATGAGAGTCAACAACAATGCAGCAGGTTGTAGTTGAGTTACACTGCTTCGAGAGGATCTGATGGTTCAAACGTCCAGCAGAGTACAGCCCACCAGTAAGTATGCTTTGAATTTTAGTTTAGGTGCACCTATGATGGTCAAAAGTCTAGGTCAAACTTAGGTTAGTTGAATGCGCAGAAGGAATGATGCTGCACATTTACCTCTTGAATTGACACAAATGTTCCAATTCTACGCAAATGCGGGAGGAATCTGCGCATTTGCAAGGTTTTTAAAAATGAAGAGTAGACCTGTGCATATGCAAAGGGTTCCTACGCATTTGAATTATTGCTGCGCATTTGTTATGATGATGCACAAATGTTGTAAAGCTACACAAATGTGGTCTGAATCTGCGCAAATAAAGGGGGATGTTGCGCATTCACCCTAAAGTTGCACAAATGCCTTACAGAACTACGCATCTGTTGTTGGTAGCAAAATACCTAGGAATTTGATAAAGTTGACATCGAAGTCGATGTTTGCCAACTGATAATTCATCGTGGAGATTGATAGAATCTTAGGACAGATGATAGGATAGATATCTTGATAAAATAGCTAAGTATTTGATGCTTGGTTGATAGATTTGTAGTTTAGCGGATTATGTCTTGCTAACATGCATTTGGTTGCTTGCAGGAGGAGCTAAATGATGTACTCATGTCTCAGGAGCGATTTCCGGTGACACAAATGCTGAGGCCTTACTTGATAGAGCTTGACCATCTGGTACTGGGATCAGTGGGTTTGTCATATGTTTGCTTTATGCCAGAGATTTGGGTGAATCTTGGGATGCTGACTACACTGTTTGAGCTTTTCCACAGCGAGGATGGGACATTTCATCTTCCCACCGAGGAGATTACAGTGACATTGGAGGATGTTCATCAGATTCTGCACATTCTGATAGATGGAGAGCTTGTTGAGTATGAGTCTCAGACAGGGGTTGGATTAGATGAGTGTCGCGAGGTTTTTGATGATGACACCATCGAGGGGACAGAGATCAGCTGGGCAGACATGGTCACCTACTACGAGCCTCTTCCATCTGTTGTTGCTGGGTTGATCAGAAGGATAGTTTGTCCTAACAGGAGATCCCACGGGTTTGCGATTGGATGGGGGAGGACTCTGGAGCAGATTGTTACTGAGGGGACTCAGTTTGCTTGGGGTCCTTGCTTGCTTGCACACCTCTACCACGACTTGCATCAATTTGTATATGATGGTACATCTCGTTTATCCTGTGGAGTGTCCTTGCTACAGATATGGGCTTGGTGCCACATTGCGGTCACGCGTCCCATTGGTATGGCTCCTCGAGGCCGGGATTAGCCTTATTCGTATATGTTCTAGGAGAGTCTTTCCCAGCCCAAGCTAGGGAAGCTAGAGTATTGGAGGCATGCATTCGACAATGTGGATCAGGTTATTTGGCATCCCTACTTAGATTGCAAGGTATGGGAGGATGATGCATCAGAGTTACCATTTTATTTTTAGACTGGGTGGCTTATAAGGAGGACTCCCTATATTCTTGAGAGGTACATTGTTTCTCATGTGTATCGGCAGTTTGGCAGGATCTAGGGGATGCCCCAGGGGAACGCCATCTTTGCTAGGATGCACAAGGAGCATCCACGACGGGGTCCTAGTGCTTCATTTGAGCAGGCTCAGGTAGAGTTTGTACAGTTACCATACCAGCCATGGTCGATGAGGAGGATAGTTGCATACACTGGCATGACACAGGATTATGCAGCTTGGTTTGCAGCACACCCATTGCCTTGATACTCAGGACCTAGAGAGAGAGCCCTGAGACTAGACGATCGGGAGGAGAATGAGGAGGGTCTGCGACAGCGATGGAGGCGACAGGGTGGACGAGGTGGTAGGGGTGGTGGTGATCATGGCGGAGGAGGTGGTGGTGATCATGGCGGAGGTGGTGGTGGTGATGACGGTGATGATGGAGATGACGGAGATGGTAGGAGGGTTAGACAGCATGTTGACAGAGATCCCGCCCTATAGGCATAGGTATAGGTTGGATAGATGCTGCCTCCTAGATAGGCACAGGGACAGGGTAATGGTGAGGTTGCAATCCTATGTGCCCAGGTGGCTCAGCAACAGGTATAGATAGCATAGATGCAGATGCAGTTAGGGCAGGCACATGTATAGATCACCCAGTTGTAGGGTGAGTTATAGACAGCGAGACTGGAGAGGGATACCGCCATCCAGTGGTACATACCAGGGCAGAGGGGTTACTTGAACAGGTGCAACAGACTGCAGCACAGGGGCCTACTAGACAAATAGTGGTAGAGATGGTCAGGGTTGGCCAGGAGATATTCTACTGGCGAGGGTTATATGAGTGGGTCGTGCCCCCAAAGCGGCGAGTAGGTAGTTTCAATCTGGCTATCGCAGTAGGTCTCACAAGACTTTCACAAAGAGTAGAGGAGTGGTGGGACCACACAGGGGGACATCAGGTGTAGGGACCTCAAGTAGGGGTGGGGATGGTTAACCACAGCAGCCAGCGCCTTTAGGAGATAGTGCCACCTAGATGTGGCTTTGAGACACGTATCATTTTGATACTGGGATTTTGTATACACCACATTATGGACACTTCGAGATGTACTTATGTTTTTGATATCATTGTATACTTGGATGTTTATTATTATTTTGATATATGATGATGATCTACATGAGTTCGACGTACTACATGCATGTGTTTCTATGGATGGATTTATTTATTATGCTTATGGTTGTATGTGATGCTTCTAACATGTTTGTGTGATTCTATTATGCACTTGATATCTATGTGACATGATGCTTTTATGCGACACGCGATGGACATGATGACTTATATGCATTTTATGATCCTATATGCTGATATGTTACTATGAACTAATGCACACTTGTGGTGATATTGTAAAATGCAACAAATGATGGTTTAATTATCTCATGCATGGATGATGATCTAATATGCAAACACTGTGATATCTATGTTTTGAAGATTTTTTGATGTGAAATGTTATACAATCTATGTGGATAAATGACATAACTATCATGATTTAAATGGTTACGGCTACTAATGCACCTAAATGATAATGAACTAATATTGTACACACCTATTTATGACATGCAATATGTTTTATGAATTATTTTTTTGTTGTCCAAGTATACTCAATCATAAAATAAAAGAACACTTAGAAGAAATGGAATTAAGAACTGGGATAAATAGATAAGTTAGAAGAAATAACTTCGACAAATGGATAAATGGATCTTTCGACACTTAGAATTTGGTCAAGGATGAAATGCTTATAATGAAATGCAATGTGATGTGTATGGACGTGGTGTTGTCATCTTCGTATATGCAAGTATTTGAAGTACTTTGTTTCATCATTAAGCTTTTTAAAATGTTGTAAGAAAATACAAGCATCTAGGTATAATCAAACCGAGATGACTTAAGTATCTCTTACATGGACTTTGATATAGCAAGTTAATACAAGCATCTAGTCAAAATTGAATCTAGATGACCTGAGTATGCCTTGCGTGTGTCAACAAACAAGGATTGCCCTGTTTCATGTTTAGACCCAGAATGTCCTCAATGATCTTTTGTCGATCATGTTGTTAGACAAAGTGGTCACATTACTAAAGATTGATCCACAACAACAAACAAATAAGATAATTATGCCCCATCATAGCTCCTCTAGTTTTTGAAATCCTTGAGTAGCATAAAAAGACATAATAACAAAAACCAAGACTCTGTGACTTAAACCTTTTTAATAAGCATAAATTTTCATGTCATAGTTATGTTTTCCTGCAACGAAGATAGATACAAGCATCATGGTGGTTGAGGTCCATTGTGTCTTGTTTACAGGTCTAGTTTTTGTGTCAAGCATTTTGTTGAAGAAGTGTGTTTGTAATGTTGTCTATCGTCTAGCGATAGTATCGTGATCCTTATTGTTATCCTTTGAGGTACGTGACATTCAAGAATCCAATTCTCCAACTAGGTCGAGCATTTGCCCCCAGTCAAGTAAAGGATTGATTTATTATGGATGAACTGACAATAGACATGAAGAAATGGGCCCTAAGGGATTGACCTAGTGCCTCGAGGGCTCATTGATAAATGGCCTTGCCTACGTGACGACGCAGAGGCAATGTAGTTCAGGGTGCGGACTTTGTGGACCTAGGACCTAGGCGATGGGAAATGGTGCGGATTCAGATGGACCAAAAGGATAGGTGACAGGGGATGAAATGGATGGGCAAGGAGCCTCAGGGGTGCATCAATGATGGCCTTGCCTACGTGATAGCTCAGAGGCGATGTAGTTCAACAATGGTTCAATGGATTGGTGTAGGACGGATAACAAGACGGACGCAAGTTTGGATTAACAGCCTAGTGGGATAAGGTGATAAGGATGAGCGAATAACAAGCCATGGTAGGTATCTCAATTTTATCAGGTGGATGCGGTTAGGAGGGATGGATGAGGACCAAGGTCCGAAAAGATGGAGGAGGTGGTTTGTCACAAGTAGCACCTATTTACCAGGTTTTCACCACTTGCTTTTATTTGCCTGATTAGTTAAAATACACATGATGCCTGTTTGCCAGGTTTTCATCATGGTATCTATCCAAGGTGCCTGTTTACCAGGTTTTCACTAGAGAACGATTTTTTTGCTGTTTTTCCTTTTAATTTTTTTTTTTGCTATTTTTCCATTTTTTTAAATTTTTTTGCTATTGTTGACTCCCTTGCATTGGGGTTTAGGTGTAGAACTTGCAAAGATGCATGCTGTTGATGGGGTTGTCAAACAGTTCACCTTCTGATGTGGCCAATTGATAAGCACTGGATCCATAGGTAGCAATGATGACATAGGGACCCAGCCAGTTGGATTCGAACTTACCTTTCTTCTCTCTATCTTGCTAATTCCTAGGATTCTCTCTGAGGACAAGGTCACCAACTTGAAATACCTGAGGTTTGACTCTGTGATTGTAACTCCTGGACATCCTTTGTTGATAAGCCTTAAGATGGTTAAAGGCATGTTGTCTTCTTTCTTCGAGCAGCTCTAACTCTTGAAGTCTGGAAACTCTGTACTCTTCATCAAATATGAGGCCTTTTAACGATACTCGCAAGGATGGGATCTCAAATTCAATGGGCAAGATGGCTTCAGATCCATAGACTAGGGAGTATGGCGTTGCACCTGTGGGTGTGTGGATACTTGTGCAGTAGGCCCACAGTGCGGGATTCAATTGGATGTGCCAATCGTGATCGGCATCATTGACAGTCTTTTTTAGGATTTTTAAGATGGTTTTATTTGATGCCTCTACTTGGCCATTTCCTTGGGGGTAATATGGGGTGGAAAAGCGGTGTTGGATGTGGAATTTGTCACATAGCTCCTTGACATCTTGGTTTTTAAATGGTCTTCCATTATCAATGATAATGGATACAGGGATGCCATAGCAGCAAATGATGTAATTCAGGATGAAAGAAGCAATTTGCTTGCCTGTGACATTGGTGAGGGGTACGACCTCAATCCACTTTGTAAAGTACTCAGTGGCGGTGATTATGAATTTATGGCCGCTGGATGATGGAGGGTGTATCTTGCCCAATAAGTTGAGTCCCCATTGACAAAAAGGCCAAGGAGTCATTAAAGGTTGTAGTTCCTGTGCTGGTGCATGTATTAGGTCCCTGTGGATTTGGCATTTCCTGCACCTCTTTACAAAATGATAGGAGTCTTTTTCCATACTTGGCCAGTAGTATCCCATATGTATGAGTTTCTTAACCAAGGTAGGACCACTAGAGTGGGTCCCGCATATACCTTCGCAAACTTTGCTTAGGGCCGTTTGATATTCCTCACTGTCGAGACACCTCAGGAGAGTACCATCTAGTCCTTGTCAATACAGGGTGTTAGCGATTATGGTAAAATGGAGGCTTGACAGATGAAGGTTTTTTTTGGTTACTAGATAGATCAGGTGGTAGGGTGTTCTCTTTTAGATAAGTATACACTTTTCCATATAAGGGAGAATTAGACCCTACGATATGGCAAATGATGTGGGATTCGGGGGTGTCGTATGCAAGATGGGGTACTGGCTCTACCAAGAACTCATAACGTGACTAGTTTTCTGGGATATCAAGGAGAGATACAATGGTTTCCATGGCGTCTGCTACTTTGTTCTCCAGCCTGGGTATCTACTTGAAAGAGATCACAACAAAGTATTCTTTGAAGTTGTCTACCATACATTTGTATGGTATTAACTTCTCATCCTTTGTTTGATAGTTGTCGTTCACTTGGTTGATGACAAGTTGTGAGTCGCCATACACATTAAGTTCTGTGATTTTCCATTCTACTGCCAGCTTGATGCCAATGACTAGGGCTTCATACTCCGCCACATTGTTAGTGCATGGAAAGAGTAGTCTATATGACTTTGGAATGGTGTCTCCATTAGGTGTGACCAACAAGATACCTGCTCCAGACCCATGCTGAGTATATGATCCGTCGAAGTAGAGTTTCTAGGTTGTTGTTATGTGAAAGATAGACTCATTTGGAAATTCAAAGCTTAATGGGTTGTCATTTGTTAAAGGTGCATCTGCCAGCTAATCTACAATCACTTGCCCCTTTATTGCTCGTCTATCTACATACTCGATGTCAAATTCACTGAGTATCATGACCCATTTTGATATTCTACCTGTTAGGGTAGCTTTCTTGAGCAAGTATTTTAATGGATTGATCTTTGCTACTAGCTTGATGGAATGTGATAGCATGTAATGTCTCCATTTTTGTGAAGCAAAGACCACAACGAGGCATGCTATTTCAATTGGTGTATATTGCAGTTCGTAGCCTACTAGTGTTTGGCTAATGTAGTAGATTGCTTGTTCTTTTCCTTTGTGGTTCTGTTGTGCTAGCAAAGTTCCAAGAGCTGTTGGTGTGGCTGAAATGTAGAGTAGCAATGGCTTGCCCTGAATTGGCGGCATTAAGACATGTGGATTCATTAAATACTCCTTTAAATGCTAAAATGCTTGCTCACACATGTCATCCCAATTGAAAGGAATGTTTTTTGTGTAGGAGATGCGTGAATGGGTGACACTTGTCTGCCAGTTGAGAGATAAACCTTTTGATGGACTGCAACTTTCCTTGTAGAGACCACAATTGACTCAAATTCTTAGGTGGCGGCATTTCCATGATTGCTTTGACCTTGTCCGTGTCCACCTCTATTCCATTAGCTAATACAATATATCCAAGGAGTTTATCGAATGTGACTCTGAAAACACACTTTTTTGGATTTAACCGTACATTAAATTGCTCTAGTCTTGTGAAGATCTTGTCTAGGACTTGTAGATGCCCTTGTCTAGTTTTTGATTTGGCTAGAATGTCATCTACATAATCTTCCATGATGGTATGCATCATGTCATGAAAGATCATTGTCATTGCTTGCTGATATGTTACCCCCGCATTTTTTAGCCCGAATGGCATGGCGCACCAACAATAGGTACCCCACAGACATATGAATGTTGTTTTATGCTGATCCTTTGGCACTATCTTGATTTGATTATAGCCAGAGAATCCATCCATTAATGATAACATGGTGTGCCCTACTGTTAGATCTACAATGATGTCGATGTTAGGCAGAGGGAAGTCATCTTTGGGACAAGCCTTATTCAGATCCATGAAGTCATTACACAATCGAACTCTTCCATCTAGTTTGGCGACATGCACTATATTTGAAATCCACTCTAGATAGTCTATTGGTCTGATAAACCTGACATCTAGTAGCATCTTTAGTTCTTCTTTTACCATGAGTGCGATATGCAAGTGCATCTTCCTTGGTTTTTGTTTAACTAGATTAGCTCCTAGAGTTAGCGATAAGTGATGCATTATAAGGTTTGGATCTAGACCCAGCATATTCGCGTATGACCAAGCAAAGTTGATTTGTTTCTTTTTGAAGAATTCGGTGAACTCTAGCTTCTCTTGTGCAGTTAAAGATTTTTCAATATGGATCATCTTTAGATTTTCACCTGTGCCGATGTTCATCTGTTCTGCTAGTTCCATCAAGATTGAGGATCTCTCCTGATGTGTTAGATTGGGAAGAGTGTCAATCATTTCATCCTTCAGTGCCTCAAAGAGGTTTTCATCGTTGGATACATCTTTTATATTTTTACTATTTTCCCGATCTAACACTGCCGCAGAGTAGTTTTCACCATTAGATCTATCTTTCATTTTTACATTTTTGTGACTGAAAGGCTTGGCACTCTCTCCAAAATAAGCCCTATTATTGAGTTCTATAGCATAGCCAACTCTATGATCCCCTACGGGTATATGGTCTCTAAGTTCTAGATAATTGATGATGGCCTCATCATTCTAAAAGGTATCTAGCTCAAGGGTAGATTCTTACAAATCCCAATCTATGAGTTTTGGATACAATAGTGGTAACGGGTCATCAGATTGGTTTGGTTTGAGGCTAGTGATGGTCAATATGGAGGAGTTAGTTTGGTTATTTTAAGCATCGACAATGCCTGTGATGGTACTCTCCACAAGTTGATCTGTCAAGAGTGACATCATTCTTTCCTCGTGAAACTCACTATTGTTATTATGCGGATCGAACTCTAGAGGTCTAGACCTTGAACTTTGTCTCTCATGAGTTGCATGGATAGGGACATATTCATGGACCACATCAACATATTTTTCATCACAAGATAGTTCAGAGAGACTATCCCATTCATACTCATTGGAGTCTGTCTCACTCCATTCTTGTAGTTGGTGAATCTGCTCTACTAGGTTAGTAGTAGATGTTTCTGATTGTTTGCCTTTATGCTTGTCTGTTCCTTTGGTCTTTGCTTTGCCTCTATAACCTAGCCCTGTAGTGTCTCGGGTTGTTAATGAAGGAGGTTGGATAGGTTCGATGATACCTTCTTTTCTCAATCCTTTTCCTCAATCCTATGGACCCATGACCTTCATATCCCATTCTTTGTAGTATTGAGAATCCTTGACCATATTGTTTGGTTTGCAATGTGGATTGATGGTCTTGTGATTTGGATTCATTGTCTTCATCCTTATATAGCCAGTATAGGATGTCCTTCTCATCACTCTCATCTTTGAGGCTTCCCCATTTTACAAACAGACCTTTGGGAGTTTCTAATGACTTGGGTTTGCTCATGGATGGATTTCCATAGGATCTGGGGGATATAGGTAGTTGTGCTAAGCAGAAGGATTGCACGATGGTATATTCACCGACACCCTTGTCTTTGAGCTTGAGGTTGATTTCAGATGCCTTGGATGTGGAAGGGAGTGAAGCTGGGTCAACATAAGATGAAGATGAAGCCGAAGCATAGTTATTGGGAATTACCACGTCAGGCTTGGATTGTATGAAATTGCAATATTGAAATGGATTGGGATCGCCTTGGATGGTGATTTCTTGGCCGTCATGGGGGAACTTGATACATTGGTGATAGGTGGATGGCACCGCCTTCATTGCATGTATCCAAGATCTTCCAAGGAGAATATTATATGCAAGTTCCATGTCAAGCACTTGACACACCACATCCCTTACTACAGGTCCCACTCTGATTGGCAAAACAATGGTTCCCTTTGACATTCTTTCCTCTTCATTGTAAGCTTTGATGGTGATTTTCTTTTTAGGATCGATAGCACTCTTCGAAAACCCCAATGCAAGGATTAGCTTTAAGGTGCAAATATTTAAACCCGCTCCTCCATCGATTAGAACCCTCTTTATTTTATGCTTGTGGATGAAGGTTTCAATGTGGAGAGATGCATTGTGTGGTTGGGTGATTGACTTATCAGCCTTTTCCATAAATGATAGGAAATGAGGTGTGGTTAGATGACCTACCATGGTCTGAAACTGCTCTTCAGCTAGATTGGTTGGGACGGTGGTTTCCAAGAGAGCTTGTTCGAGGATGGATTTGTGGGATGGGGATAGATGCAAAAGTTCCAAAATGGAAATGTGTGCGGGTGTCTTGTGAAGTTGGTCCAGGACGTTGTACTGGTTGGATGTAGAGGATGGTTTGGACGGAGCTCCCTTAAGAGTAACCTTTCCACCGCGAGTGGTCATATTACAATTAGGGATTTTATTTATAGTGATCACATTGATATACAAATCACTTTCAGAAATGTGGTTAACAACATAGTCATATGACACATTTGTGTAGTTGGCATTGTTAGCCCCACTTTTGTTTTGATTCGAGGAACCTCCCTTCTCATAGTTGGGGAGTGGATTCTTGAATGCTATATGATCATCATTAGAGGCATGCCCATCAAGTGATATCTGTTTTCGATCCAACAAGTCTTGAATGATGTGCTTTAGTTTTTGGCAATCGTTGGTCTTGTGGCCTTTGCTTCCATGGTATTAGCAGAAGTCTGTGTCTTTCCACCTAGGAGGTTTAACTTTTGGTTCATACTCCCACGCCATTGGAAGCGTTATGAGATTGTTTGTTATTAGCTTTCGTAGGGTAGATTCTATTGTTTCCCCTAAAGGTGTGAACTTTCTACGAGGAGGAAAGTTTGTAGACCGTGATTCAGTGTTTTGGAGTTTTTGTGGGGGGTTGTTTTGTGGGTTTGATAAGTTGAAAATTGGTTGCTTTGGCATCAAATTTTTAGCATCAACCACCCCATCATTCACGATGTTCTTATTTTTGGTCCAAAACTGCAGCTTATCCATGTTAACATTTGTACTAGGGGTGTCTTTGTAAAGTTTTATTTGCCCCTTTGTTATCAAAGCTTTTTCAATGAGTAAACCCATTTCAATGACCTTACTAAAGGAAGTAAGACATTGGATTTGTATTTGATAGCTTAGATTAGCGTTTAGGTTGTGGACAAACATTTCAAGTATTTGTTCTTATGGCATATGATATGGACATTTGCTGGCTAGTTGTCTCCATCTTTGTAAGAAAGAGGCGAAAGATTTGCCACCCTTTTGTTTACTGTTACAAGGGTCTAACATTGAGATTTCATGCTCAATGTCGTAGAAGTGAGTGACAAACTTATCCACTAGTTCGTTGAAGGTTTGGATGCCAGGAGGTAGGTGAGAGAACCATTCCATAGCTTGTCCTACCAAGCTCCTTGGGAATAGTCGCACGAGATACGTTTCGTTGTGTGTGACTTCAAGACATGTTGCACTAAATTCTCTGATATGATCCCTCGGATCACCTTTTCCTCAATATTTATCAAATTTTGGTACCTCAAATTTTGAGGGGAAAGGTATCATGATCAAGGTCTTGTCAAAAGGATATGGTGAAATATCCCCTAGAGAGTAGTGCTTCGTGGATGCTCTAGTTTGGATGTTTGCGAGCTATTGTTGTAAGGCTTGGATTTGTGTTGTCAATGTATCCAAGGGATTGATTGTATCCTTAGCCTTCTCTGAATTGGAAGCATTTTTATCAATTTTGGGAGCATCTTTGTCTAGTTTGGAGCCATCTTTTGATGACTCAGCTTCATTGGAGGCATTGTTCTCTCTTAGATTTGAGAGATCAAAATCAGAGGGCAATTTAGCTCCTTGTTGAGCTAACATGAGAAAATACTTATGAGGATCCATGGCAACTACCCTATCCATTACCTTTTGAAATCTTGGATCTTGAAGTTGTTGAAGGATTTCTTCTTGACTAATCTCCTCATCATTAGAATTATGCCCGCTATTGTGAAGGCAACCCATGTTTTGCTTTTGTTTAGATTGAGATCTAGTTGCAACCATAAAAACCTTTGAATGTGGGTGAATGTTGGATACAAAATGCTTGTGAATCTAAATGGATGCTCTTGGTGTGGTTGAGATGACAAGATTTTCCTAAGGTTTGAATTTTGATCTACTATTGTTCAAACAAATGTGCTCTTGAGCTAAAAGGTAGTCAAAGTAGGGAGAGTTGATCACCACTATTGGTATAGATTACTTCTTTTATCAAGATTACACTAGCATAGTTCCAAGGCGAAGGATGATTTATCCTGTTATGAAACTATCTAGATTTTTGCTTTGAAATTGGAGGATCTTAATGACACCTTAGTGGGAATCTTGTTTTGATCGTTTGATATTTTTGGTTTGGACGACTAGGTGCATTATGGCAAGGTGAAATGTTTTGGGAAAATGGGTATGAAAATGGATTCTTATGGTTTTCCTGAGTTCTCAAATGAAATCTATGCAATAATGGGTATCCTGAAATGAATTTGTTTTCTCCTCAAAATGTTGGGAAGTGCTCTTTGTTTTGGATGCACAGTGTCAGATGCGCAGGACTATGTTGTATATGCACAGGACTGTGCTGTGAATGCGCAGCTATGTATGTGCAGAACTGCGTTGCATATGCGTAGGAAGAGTGTATGCATAGCAAGACTTTTCAAATGTGTCACAAGACTGTGTGAAAATGCAACAGGAGCAAATGCACAACAATATTTGACAAATGCGCAATAAGACTGTGTGAAAGCGCAGTAGGAGCAAATGTGCAACAATACTTGACAAATGAGCAGCAAGATGGGGTGAATGTGCAGTTCTACAGAAGGTTTGCCTTTTTGTTTCAGTTTTTCAATTTTGGCTTATTTTCAAAATGTTTCTCGAAGCAAGTCTGGTATTTTTTATGATGATTTGTGTCAATTTGTTGCAAGAAAACACAACAAACAAGAAGATTCCATGTTGTTATTACAATTTTTTGACCAAAAAGCAAGCACAATCCTAAGGTTGGCAAGGACAATATTTGATGAGTTCCAACTTGGATTTTACTCCAGCCACTTGCATAAAGGCATGACAAATAGTAACTTGGTAGCACTGGCTCCCCTCCATGGCACTCACTTCTTACGCATACCAAGTTACAGTTCCTCCGAAGAGTTGAACTTTTCTGTCTCCACACTAAATGAGTGTATGATGTTGGATGGCTCTAGAGGATTTTCCTCTTGTGTCACCAAATAGGGGTTTTTGGCTTTCTAAACAATTGGATTTTTAGTATGGACATCCATTCGGGTGGTTACACGTGCAGCAATTCACTCCGATAAGGAGGCTTCCCAGCCTGCAGAGGTTATGTTCCATAGGGTTTTGGGGGAAATAGGTGTAACACAACATCACCCGTTGTTTGCAACTTTCATCACAAACACAATTTATTTATAGCGACTTGGAAGTGGCTTGGCTTCAGCCTGTTATCGCTTAAGGTCGTCCCACTTGGAAGGAAGGAATTCCAAGGGTAGGCCTCTTCTAAAGGTTACACATGCAAAATGATGAGTTTGGCATTTTGGTCACCTAGAAAAGGGGAGAGCATAGTCCTATCATCATTTTGAAAACACAGAGAACACTGGTTCTTTACCCCGTAGTTAAAAATAAAGAAACTAAATGTGTTTAATCTACCAAGCACAATCCATTTGACTAGATAGAAATAACCTTGAAAAGATGATCCAGTTTATCCCTTAAACAGATCTATGTGAAGATTTGTTTGTTGTAGAATAAAAACAAGTTACTTTCCCCTAAGTTAAGCTAGATGAGAGATTGTGATGCAAGATAGAAAGAACAAAAAGATTTATTTAGTTTTTAGATTGGGACTATATATGAGTTGTATGCAACAAATCAGTTTACTTCTTCCTATTTTAATCTAGATGAAATTTGTATGAAGATATTAGATTACTATCCCTTAATTAAATCTAAATGAACTAAGGATGCAGCTAAATGACTAAACAATGCTCCTACACCTGCAAGAAGATTTTAGTACGAAAATCTTTGTGAAACATTACAATTTTTCTAACAGCATTTAAATGTGTAGAAACAAAAGGTGTATGCGCAGGACTGTTCAGTGTTTGCGCAGAAACACATATGCACAGAAAGAATTAATGAATGTGTAGATCTGTTTAATGGATGTGCATAAATAGTGGATGCGCAATACTATTTCGTGAATGTGCAGGAATATGATGTGGATGCATAGAAATATGAAAGTGCAGCAAGAAACTATAAAATGCGTAGAACTAGAATGTGGATGCGTATAATCGACCTATTACGATAGCAGCTTCATAGAAAACTCAAATGGAGGTTAAAACGGGGCAGTGGCCCCATGTTGGGCACCATAAATGTTAGTGGAAAATGTGAATAACAGTTTAAAACAACTAAGTATCCAATAACTCAATGGAAATTGATGTAAATACAAGTAAACAAAGATTATACCTTCGAAGACCGTTTTACCTCTATCCTTCCATTGTCGCCTATCTCCTCTTGATCTTGATGGTAATGGAGCTCTCAAAAGTGTGTACTTCCTTGCTGTTGAAGATGACAAGAGTAGAATGGTTGTAGGTGGACAATGCAATGGAGATCACACTACAATGCAATACTAATGGAGATGGATTGATGGAGACATGATTGAATGATGATTATGATAATGAGGTTGTGTAAATGCAAATGGAGATAACTTTGCCAAAGGCATGCTAGTAGGATTCCTGCAGAGTAAGATTACAAATACTTGAGTGGATACAAATGAGGAAATGAGGGTTCCTTTTATAGGCTCAAGAGAGACCAAATCCAAGTGTCAATAGATCCATGACTGGAGGAATTACCTATGAGGTGTACAGTTGAGGAAGCTTGAGGGAATGTGCACCAATAAGAAGAGGACAAGTGTCTTAGCTCCTTTCATGAGTTATGGGAGTTAACAGAATAGATTGAGGAGTTAACTGAGATGATTGATTAGTTATCTGGGTTGATTGGAGAGTCAACATAATAGATTGACCAGTGAACTCAATTGATTAATTAGTTAACAGATTTGATTGATGAGTTAACTAATTTGACTAGAGGATAAATAGGACATGTGGGTGAGAGGATAGTAGCTAATTAAATATTAAAATATCTAATTATATGTGCAACATGGTGAGTTGGAAAGGTGATGTGGATTTATGAAATTAGGACTTTGGGATAGAGGAATTTAGGATTAATTAAATAATTTAGGATTATTTAATTATATGAGACATTAGAAGACTTAGGGAATTTAATTAAATAAATTGATTTTTATTTAATTATGGGATAATGAACCAATCAAATAAATTAGAATATTTATTTAATTGATAGAAGAATAAGAATTAAGATAAATATTAAAATATTTACTTAATTCGACACGAGCCATTTTTAGGTGTATACATATACAACAAACAAAATCATACATAGAAATGTAATCGTATATATATACTGAAATACCAATATATCATAGAAATTATCATTTCTCAACAGAAAACACATAACTGATTGAATTCAGCAAGTAAGTATATATATATATATATATATATATATATATATATATATATATATATATATATATATATATATATATATATATATATATATATATATATATATATATATATATATATATATATATATATATATATAATAAAAGAACAGAGAGCAACGCCGATCACAACAACGAATAAACTGGCAGTTACCAGTGATAAATACTATTGTGCACAAATATAAGTTTTATGGTCATGAATTTAAGTTTACACAAACTTTGCAATACAGTGGAGATGGCGAAGTTCAAAACAAAGCATTGATGACTTAAAGAAAGTTTTGGCAGTTAAAAATGTGTAGCAGTCTTCACTATAGAAGCCGCGTGGGGAGTGATATACTTCTTGTTCCATATATCTATTAAAGACTATGACAAAGCACAGAAGGCAACACTGATATTAATTTAGAAGCTTCGAACAATACACAAAGACTGCGCTTATTACAAATATGAAAGGTTAACGATTTTGTGAGGTTAGTGATTTACAATTGGACTGCATACAACTATCATCAAGGTTTTAAGAGATTCTTTTGAGAATTGATTTCATTTAAATGAATTTGAATCACCATACAACAAAAAAAATGATGACATCAATAAAATTCTGAATGAAGTTTGAAGTTTAAATAAATCTAGAAGGAAGAGTATCAAACTGACGATAATTCTTGAGGTTCACTACTAGTATATTGGTGACACCTACTCTAGAAGCTATGAACACACCAATTCTAGCTAGGACTCGGGCTTACAAAATCAAAAGTTTAGATGTTATAGAGAGCCCAAAAACAAAGGTATCTTCAGAAGAAAATCGGTTGGGAGAAACACAAAAACAATAATCTGCGACTTCTCTTTATCCAATGATTTAATATAATGTTTTCTAAAACGTACAACGACTCAAGTTTTTTAACCAGCGCTACAGGGATTTTGTTCGGCGATAAGACTAAATCTACAATAGTTCCAACATGTTAAATATCTCTTACTCGGAGTCTTGCACCTGACGGAGTTTTGCTCCTAATCCAAGATCGCTAATCTTCCACTGGATTCCTCTCTTTCCAATATGAATGTTGAGAGTAAAAACTTCTTGTTTGTGCCCTTTCTTTTCCAATATGAATTGAGAATGAGTAAAACTTGTGTTTTTGTTCTGCAGATTGAGAGTTGTGTTTCAAAAGTCGTTGTGTGAGAATGAGAATTCCTTTCTTTTATTATTTTTCTTCTCTATTTTTGCTTTGCTTTATTTTATGTTTTATTTCCTAAATATAAGTTTTCTTTTTCTAATTTTCTATTTTTTTATTGTTTTCTTTCTTTTTGTTTTATTTTCTAAATCTTGTTTTATTCTCTTTTCTAATTTATCAAAATATAATATTTAAATATTAAATATGATTACTAGCTTGCATCATATTTATCTATAAAACAAATAATAATAATATTTACATTCTTCAAATAAAATCAAAAAGTAATTTAAACTATTTAATCTATTTTTCTATGAGCATTTAATTTTATCCATCAACTTAATTTAAATAACCAACTATAGAAATAAAACAATATAATGCAATGCATCTATATGATTCTAAGTGTTATGTGTGTGAGAGAAATCCCTCCATCTTAACCCTGCCATGTTGCTAACCTCCTCTACCTTAACCACACCCTTGTCTTCAACAACCTGCAACTCATGAAAACTCAAATTCCCCATTAATAGGTTAGTGTCCCAATAGCTGAAGCATCATAATTTATCAATTCAAAATTACTTGAATAAAATGATATTCATTCCATTTCATCTTTTCCACAATAAATTAATCATTTACTTATTTCATCTTCAAAAATAACATAACATTTATCTAACCACACACAATTGTTCATGATTTAGTTCCACATAAAGTAAATTCAGAAAGCATCAAAGTCTGAGACGTGACAAATATAGTGAGCTATAGTAGTGGCCTTAAAATTCCCACCACAATCTCTTTGATGGAACTTCATTATCACATTTGTGGCTTCTTCCTCTAATAAGCATCTTAGTAATAATCTGTCAAGGTGTTTCCACATAAGGATATCATTGACCAATATATACTTTTGGGCTTTCAATTTCAATGTTCTTTCCTAATTTTTCTCCAACCCCGAGGGCAATTCAAAATCATCAAATAATATATTATATCCCCATACCAGTTTGAATCCATGAGTTTTCAATGTTGAATTTATTTCTTAGTGTATACACCTAAAAATGGCTAAGTCGAATTAAATAAATATTTTAATATTTATTTTAATTCCCATTCTCCTATCAATTAAATAAATATCCTAATTTATTTAAATTATTCACATCCCTCCAATAAATATCCTAATTTATTTTAATTCCTCTATCCTAAGTCCTAATCCCATAAATCCACCTCACCATTCCACATCACCTTTCCACCTCACCATGTTGCACATGTAATTAAATATTTTAATATTTAATTAGCTAATATCCCCTCACCCAAATGTCTTATTTCTCCTCCAGTCAAATTAGTTAACTCATCAATCAAAACAGTTAACTAATTAGTCAATTTAGTTCATTGGTCAATCTATTCTGTTGACTCCCCAATCAACCCAGTTAACTGATCCATCATCTCAGTTAACTCCCCAATCTATTATGTTAACTCCCCTAATGCATGAAGAAGGCTTGGACACTTGTCCTCTCCTGATTTGTGCACATTCCCTCAAGCTTTCTCAACCGTACACCTCACAGGTAATTCCTCCAGTCATGGATCTATTGACACTTGGATTTGATCTTCCCTCAGCTTATAAGAAAGGTCTTCACACCCATTTGCATCCACTCAAGAATTTGCAATCTTACTCTACAAGAATCCTACCAGCATGCCTTTGGCAAAGTTATCTCCATTTGCATTTACACAACTTCATTATAATAATCATTATTCAATCATGTATCCATCAATCCATCTCCATTAGTATTGCATTGTAGCGTGATCTCCATTGCATTGTCCACTTATAGTCGTTCTACTCTTGTCATCTTCAATAGAAATGAAGTACACACTTCTGAGAGCTCCATTACCATCAAGATCAAGAGGAGATAGGTGAACAATGGAAGCATAGAGGTAAAATGGTCTTCGAAGGTATCATCTTTGTTTACTTTTTACATCAATTTCCATTGAGTTATTGGATATTTAGTTGTTTAATACTATTGTTCACATTTTCCACTAACATTTATGGCGCTCACCGTGGGGCCTTGCCCTGTTTTTAACATCAAATTTGAGTTTTTGGTGCACTTGAAGTCATAACAGGTCATTTTGGTGCATACAAGTTTCAGTTCTGTGCATCCATGCCAAAAATAGAGCCTACAAGAGCAAAATAACTAGTCCTGCACATATGATAAATCTTTCCGTGGATATGATAAGTCTTTCTGCACATATGATAAGTCTTTCCACACATATGATAAGTCTTTCCACGCATATGATAAGTCTTTCTACGCATATGATAAATCTTTTCGTGCATATGATAAATCTTCTTGCACATTTATAGCATAATCCTGCACATAATTCACGTTTCTACACTTTTACTGAGCAGTGCTGCGCATTTGCTTCCTCTTCCTATGCATTTACTTTCTGACAGAAAAGTTGTATTGATTTTTGCAAAGATTTCCGTACTAACTCTTCTTGCAGGTGTAGGAGCTCTGTTTAGTCATTTAGCTGCATCATAAGTTCATCTAGATTTAATTAGGGAGGAGTAATTCAATATCTTCATGCAAATTTTCACCTAGATCTAATCAAGAGGAAGTAAACTAAATTGTTGCATACAAATCATACATACTCCCAACTTAGGTGGTTAAAAATTGAACAAATCTTTCAAGTCAACCTTGCAATTACAAATCACTCATCTAGCAATAAATTAAAGGAAAGTAATTTGCTTTCTTCTGCAACAAACAAATCTTCACATAGATTTGTTTAAGGGATAAAATGAACCATCTTTTCAAAGTTATTTCTATCTAATCAAATGGATCGTGCTTGGTAGATTTAACACATTTAGTTTCTTTATTTTTAACTAGGGGGATAAAGAACCAGTGTTCTCTGTGTTTTCAAAATGATGATAGGACTATGCTCTCCCCTTTTCCGGGTGACCAAAATGCCAAACTCATCATTTTGCATGTATTGTAGAGGAAAAACTAATCTGTTGTAGACTTAAGTAAAATTTAGGGTTTAAACTAATTGAACAGTCCACTATCATTGCATTCCTACATTGAATTATCGACCGAGGATCGTAAGCTTGTGATGATGCTTGCACTATCTATGTCTTCAAGACTAATTTCTAATCTAAGTTTACCTAGTCCTACTTACTAGAATGCACAGAGATGTGAAACAGTAAACGGAAATGGAAAACAACAAAACAATCTAAATTTCCAGTTGGTACAGGTACCTTCAGCAGAAGTTGAAGATAATTGTATTTAACAGAAAATCACAGTTTTAATCTAACAACTCAGAAATGATGAAAAGGCTAACACTAACCTCTGGAGGATTAAAAATGTGCACTTTACTCATGAATCACAATTACTGGAAAATATCAATCAATAGTTCTTACTTGCTTACAATATAACATAGAAGATGGAATGAAATAGATTAACTAAGAATGAAGAAATAAATAAGAAAACATGCAAAGTGAGAGTTAGTACCTTGAGTGGCTAGCTCAGGGAACTATCTCACTTTTCCTGGAGATTAAATCTACTTCAGATCTTTACACATCCCATAACATATAGTTGAATTCAAATCATATCTAAGATAGAATCTTCTTCAGATCTTATTCAAAATTATAACATGTCTGGAATAACTGATAACTGTAACAAAGAAACGACTATTTTGAAAGTAAAAACTGAACAACCCACCACAACAAACTCATCCCCTAACTTATAAAGATGGGAGAGTCTTGTGCAACCTTCTAAGTAACTGTGATCATCAATCCATTCCTGGACATCATGATATTGTTTTTGAGATCAACTTATTAATCGGAACAAAGGAAACAGAGTCCTATCCAAATAGAAATTCTAACCATAACAACTCATAAATAAGATTCATGAACTTCTGTGAGATTCCTAGAATGAGTCTTCTTTCTCCTCTGCGTTTATTCTCCCCTGATGACCACGTTTATCTCCACCGATCGCCATGCCTGGCACTTGGACCGCATTCTCATTGATTCCTCTGTTCTACATCCTGTTGTAATTACTTCTCCTTAGATTCTTTATCTGGCTGCACAGGGTTAATCATTCCAACATATATACAGAACAACCTCTCATAATAAACTTATGAAATACTATCTATATTTCATACATATTAATAATTCAAATCATCCATTTGATAATATAGCCACCTAAGTTCATTTATCAGCATAGGGTCTAAGTCTTTAGAAAGTATACATATGAAACAATATAAAATAGAGATAATGTATGTGAAGTCTTTGCAGAACCATTTAGAAAAGATCTTTAAAACATATGGAAATAGTATAGAAGGAGGACAATATTTCATCCCAACATTCCCCCCAACTTAGACTTTTGCTTGTCCCTAAGCAAAATTAAAGAACTAGACTCCTATGGCAAAAGGTTATAATGTAGGGTAATTCTTCTGAGGTCTGTGTCCACTATAACTCCTTTTCCTTGCTTGAGGTAGAATCCATTAGAGTTTGCAAGTCTTTCCATCCTGATCTACTCAACATGCCTACACTGCTCACTTTTCCCTCCTGTCCAATGTGGCACAGGATAAAGAAGTATAGGAGGCTGATAAGTAAGAGGTAACCATGCTACTCCTCTCTATTCTGATATCTGGATATATCTACGCAATCTCTCAAGCATATTCATGAAATTGTGGATAGAATGGGGTTCCTTCCTTTGTAATAGTGGAGTTAAAATGTCCCATCTTCTCTGCACATACCTCTGACAATTTTGGATAATAGACATTGCCATCCTCTGTATTCTTCTGTAGTCCCTAAGTCTTAAATCCATTATCACCTTACCTGGTCCTTTATGAGACAACAATGTCAACCATTGGGTTAAGATGATTTTAGGCTCCAAGGCTTCCTTCCTTAGTTGCAATGGTACTTTCTTTTCCTGTTCTTCATATTGGTCCATCAATAACCCTCTGAGTTGTTCATTTTTAAAATATGACATCAATGCCCTGACCTGGAGGTCTCCAACATAAATACAAGGATTCCATTGTGTATCTTCATCCATTATATAATTGTGTAGGTAATACTCACACAATTGGTCTTGTTCTTCTAGGCTGACCTCTTTGAAGTAATTACGAAAGATAAACCTTGAATGCAAATTGGGTTGATCATTGATAAACCTGTTAAACTGAAAATTAAGAAATTTTTCCTTCAAAAATAATGCATACACTCTTGATGGAGGTCTGCATCCCATAATCTGCTTGGCCCTTTCAATAACCTCTGTCAACTTTTGCTCTAATTGCTTAATCTTCAAATCCTTTTCTGCAACAAATTCATTGAGTTTATGCTTTTCTTTTTCCCAGTTTCTTTCTCTTGCCTATTTTCATCAGTCAGTTTCATCAGTTCAAAACCCAAGGACAATGTAATATGGTATGTTGGGTTTTTTACCACAGGAGGTTGTAGAGTAAGTACTACCTCTTCCTCAATCTTTGCTTTATTTAGCTGTGCTAAGAAATCTAAATTAGAGCCGTGGCCATAAGTTTAGATCTTTTCCTTCAACTCCTGAATCCTCTTTTCCTTTTCTCTATCTCTTTCTTCATAACCCCTTACTTGTTCCTCAAGTTGCCTTATTCTATCTAGGGCTTCCCGCAACTCCTTCCTAATATCTCTGTCTTCTATCAATTCCTTTTCACCTTCAAGATTTTCATCATTCCCTTTTTCAGAGGCATCAAAGATTTCCTTAGCAGACTCATCTAGCACAGGTTTTCCCATTTTTCTAGCAATAAATGGATCTTCTGGTTCAGAATCAGAAGAAGAAATGTACCTTCTTTTTCTAGTAGACATATTATCAGTTGCATAGGCATCAGTAGAAGCATCCTCAAGAGGGTTTTCTCCTCCATCTGAATCTAGATTCAGAGGAACTGGATCAATATCCTGCTGACCTTTATTTTTGTCTTCTTCTCTAGGGTGCTCAACAATTTTCTCTTTAACACCTTGCTTCCTCAACCTCCCTGATCGCCTAGGAGTAACTGTCTCATCTTTTTCTACATGTTTCCTCTTCTTGTTGTTCTCCCTCTGACTCTTTGTTTTCTTCCTAGATGTTGAGGAAGTGGTTCTTTTTGTTTTAGGAACAGAGGTTGAGGGCTCTTCAACTGACAAAGTCTAAACTCTGGAATGTTCTCAAGTTGTGTTTCTTGTTGCTCAGTATCAACAGGGGGTTTAGTTTCATGTGGAATATCTTCCTCTGGCTCTAGTGCTTCCAAGAGTGTTGAGATGTCTACACATTGTTTAAAGGCTTCCCACTCAATCCGTGGGTACTGAATCCTTAAACTCCTTTTTACTAACAAAGCTATAAAACAATGGTGAGAAAGAGTTGAGTTGGCTTGTTGCCTCTGATAATTTGAAGACATTCTTCTCAACATGTAATACAAATAATTGGGAACATTGACAAGTTTCTCATGTCTCAAATGGTTGAGCAGTTTAAGATGTGCAGTATACAGCATATTATATCTACCATCACAAGTGATGTATTTGATAATATAGAAAGCACATTTCCCCCAAAAATATGGAAGAGATAATCATTTGGTACCTTGTGTGGTAGAATCTAGGTGTTCACCTCTTTCACAAAATTCTTCTCTAGCTGTAGCTACATCAACCCTGACTGGATACTCAAACTTTGTTCTAGGCAACCCTAAAACTTAAGCAATTGCAAGCTCAGAAGCATCTTCTGTCAACCCTCTAACCATTGCTTCATCATATTGTAGAGTAAGTGCAAATTCTTGTACCATGTCGTTGTCATATTATGTCAATTTGAGGAAGTAATCAAGCCAACCCACTCTAGTAAAAAGCAGAAGAACTAGCACATCCTCCAATATTTCCTTATGTGCTGAGGGTTCCTGGTGCAGGAGCACCTCGAGATGCAAGAATCTGAAGGATTCCTTACATTTTCTGTTGTGTCCAAAATGTTATGTTGTAAGGCCTTAGCGCCATGTTGAATCTTAGTTGGCCGAGTAACGACATAATATTGAAAGATTGTATAACATGTCATTAAAAGAATTGTAACCAAACAAAGTGGATGTAGCTGATTGGCAGAGGTGGTTTGCTTTCCACCTTGTGTAACTGCCGAGTGAGTCTTTAAATAGTTGGTCTCTGTTCGTGAAAAAAAATAGACAGAGAGGAATAGAGAGACAAAAGATTTGTAGGTATTTTTCTAAGGAGTAATAAAGAAGATTTGTGTTTTGGTCTAATTACAGGAATGTAGATTGGAGTCATTCCACTAGTTAAGATTTCTTTGAAATCAGTGGAATGACATCCGTAGTGCTAGATTGCTTTCAGTTCTGTTGAGTTTTGTAGTTCTTGTGTAGTTCGTTCGGTTACAAAGTGCAGAAACAGTTATCAGTGTGAATTCCGTACTGTTTCACCAAATATACAATTTATGTGTATATAGCAAATGTATGAGAAGATACATCTCGTGTGTATATCGCTAAAGTATATCGGGTATACAATTCATGTGTATACTGTGAAAGTATGTCGAAAACATTGTATGTGAGTATCATTTCGTGTGTATCCTGCAATCGTATGTCGGGGTTGTATGTTGCAAATGCATGTTGCAAATGTACATTGTGAATGTGCATTGGATTAGATACAAGTGATGACCGGCTGTATCGGTGAAACAGGAGAAGATACAATGGATTACTGACTATAGCAGGTCATGCAGTGTATATGCAAGCTGAATGTATCGGTGTATCAGCAAAAGTCTTTAAGTGTTTACCAATGATTGAAGTCTGGCCGACAACGAAGTTTGAGTTGAACGGTTGAATAGATTCAGAAATGGATGTGTTTTGAATGCTTCTATTGTGCGCTCTACATCAGTTCCCTTCTGATTAAGTCTCCTCCCATTAAGATTGTGAATTAGAACTCTGCAATGTCAATTCTTTACACAATGTCAAGTAACCAATTTCTACTGCTTCAGCTCACCACCCTGAAAAAGTAGTCTTTTAATTTGCCTCTTTCCTACTTCTCCACTATAACTCCATAAATTCTTAGGATATTAATTCATTATTTTGACAGAGGTGAGTTCATAGTGCAAAGTGTTTGTCTAGTTTTCTCAAAGGCAGGGTTTTAAACAAGGTTTTGAAAAGCAAAACTGTGAAGGCAACAATGATTAAATGACAATTATTTGAAAAGAAACCCCTCCCCCCCAACTTAATGATGAAGTGACCGCACTTCATATGGCAGGTGTGACGAATGGAGGAGTGATAAAAATAAATGGTGGAAATATACATCGCATGCATGAAATAAATTATGAATAAACATGAAAAAATATAAAGAAATCTAAGCATATTAATAGAAAGGTGTTGATTGTACATATATAGCAAAATGAAATAATTAACATACCTCGAAAGTTGTGATTAACACTGGTGAGGTGATAGAATATGCATGCGGCAAATGGGAAGTTGGATGTACGGTTATATAGTGATAATGGAAGAGTGCAAGATGGCAGATGGAATTACAACTCATAATGTGAAGTGACACTTGGAAGATTATGAATGGATTCTTTTGAAAGGAATACAGGTTGACGGGATGGGCGGGAGAATTGAGGTAGTGTTCACCAAGCAATGGAATAGAACAGTAGACTGGTATTGCTACGGGCGCCTACAACACAGGTCCCGACTGTGTAAATGTAAACATAATAGAACAGGTCCCATCTGAGTCAGGTCTCGAATGAAGAAGTGGAAATTGTGCAGTGTGCATGTGGAAAAAAACAAAGAAATTTAATTGTCAGCAACAGGGGTTGAGTATTGCAACTCAACCTCCACATCACTGGACATTGCTGCTGTATCAACATCAGAATGTGCATTGTCTGGTGTTAGCATCTAAATCATCATCATCTGGTGTCACAACATCTAAATCAACATCATTAGGAGGAGCATACTGAGCAGATAGAGATACTAAAAGTCATCTCGCTGGAGTGGCTTCTTGTACAATTTGAGCCTATGCCCATTGACCAATAGTTTAAACCGAACTTCATCAATAGTTTGCAGTTGAACTGCACCATTAGGAAAAACTTGTTGGATTTCATATGGACCTAACCAATGTGATTGAAGCTTTCCCTTGAAGTCCTTATACCTTGAATCATAAAGTCGTACCCAGTCTCCTGTAGTGAATTCCTTTGTTTTGATATATTTATCATGTCATTTTGCCCTTTGCTTCTGTATGACCTCTGTATGATGAATAGCTTCCAGTCACATTTCATCCAAGGCATTCAAATGTTGTAGCCTTTCCTGTTGTGCATTGGTCAGGTCCAGTCCAAGGTCCATTGTTGTCCTCAGGGTTTTATGCTCAAATTCAATAGGAAGAACTGCAGTCTTACCATAGACCAGCTCATAAGGTGTAAACCCTGTAGTTGTCTTCCAAGTTGTTCTATATGCCCAAATAGCTTCAGGGAGCCTAGAAACCCAATCTCTTCAGTGAAGCTGCACTGTCTTGGTCAGGATATTTTCAATTTCTCTATTAGTAACTTCTACTTGACCATTTGCCTGTGGATGGTAGGGTGTGGATTTCTTATGCCTTATATGGTATTTTGCAACCAATTTTGTTATTAAATCAGATGTAAACTATGGTCCCTGGTTAGTTACTATTTCTCTTGGAACACCATACTTGGTGAAGATGTCTTCATACAAGAATTTGGCCACATTGCCATCTCTGGCAAACTGTAATGCTTTCACTTCTACCCATTTAGTTAAGTAATTTGTACATACCAGGATATATTCTTTGTTGTATGATGAAAGAGATATAGGCCCCACAAAATCCAAACCCCACTTGTCAAAAGGAGCTAGTGAGAGTTATGGCTGCAAAGGCATCTCATCACTTCTAGTAGGTATCCCCATTCTCTGGCATCTATCATAGCTCCTAGTGTACTTGACAACATCTTTGTGAAGCGTTGGCCAATAATAACCTATGGTGAGGATTTTAAAGGTTGTCCGCTTTGCTGCAAAATGTCCTCCACAAGGCTCATCCTGAGAAGCCTTCATTATATCAAATACTTCATCCTCCCTTATACATCTTCTCATAATATTATCTGGTCCAATGTAGAATAGGAATCCAAAAATCCAGGAGTAAGAAAAACACTTAGGCACCAGCTGCCTCTTCTTCCTTAGGGAGAAATATCCTGGAATTTGCCTTGTAACCAAATAATTGGCAATATCTGCATACCATGGAGTGTATGTAGTGAGAGAAAATAAATACTCATCAAGAAATGAATCATCAACCACTCCATCTGAAGACTATGTAAGTAGTCTGGACATAAAATCAACAACAACATTGGCTTTGTCTGGTTTGTCAACAATTGTAATGTCAAACTCCTGCAACAACAATAACCACCTTACAAGTCTGCCACCTACTATAGGTTCATTCACCAAGTATCTAATGGTTGCATGATCTATATGGATGAAGACCTTGTAACTAGTTATGTAGTGTCTGAACTTATTTATGGCATAAACAATTTCTAGCATCTCTTTCTCTGTCACTGTATAATTCAATGCAACTCCTTGCAGATTCTTACTGACATAATAAATGGCATATTCCTTGGATCCTTCTTGTTGTCCTAAAACTACACCAATTGCAAAATTTGATGCATCAATATGGATGTGAAAAGGTAAGGTCCAATTTGGCCCTCTAAACAGGAGCTTGTGTCAAGGAGGTTTTCATCTTTTCAAAAGAAGTCTGACAATCTGGTGTCCACTCAAATTCACCGTCTTTTGTTAACAGAGTAAATAGAGGTGCAACAATCTTGCTAAAATCTTGAATGAACCTTCTGTAGTAACCTACATGTCCTAGGAAACTCCTGACATCTTTTTGCTTATGTGGAATAGGTAGGGTGGAAATAACTTCAATTTTCTTTGGATCCACTTGTATGCCAGCACTTGAAATAAAGTGCCCCAAAACTATTCCTTGTGTCATCATAAGGAAACACTTTTCATTACTCAAAGAGAGATTGTGATCTGTACATCTTTTCAATACCTTCTCCAAGTTGTGTAGGGCTTCATCATATGTGTCACCATATGTGGTGAAGTCATCCATATAAATCTCCATACTCTCATGTGCAAAATCAGAGAAAATGCTTAAAATTACTCTTTGAAAAGTAGCTGGAGCATTGCACAAGCCAAAGGGCAAGACAGAGTATGCATATGTCCCCCAAGGGTAGGTAAATGTTGTCTTGTCTTGATCTTCTGGAGCAATTTTAATCTGATTATAGCCACTAAAACCATCAAGGAAAGAAAAACATTTCTTGCCTACTATTGAGTCAAGAACCTGGTCAATGAAGGGCAATGGAAAGTGGTCTTTCCTGGTAATAGTGTTCAATTCTCTTTAGTCGACACAAACCCTCCACTTTCCTCCTTTCTTTGGAACTATAACCAATGGTGACACCCATTCACTGTCTAAAATGGGGTATATGAAGCCTACATCCAAAAGTTTCTATAACTCAGTTTTGAAAATTTCCTTGAGGGCTAGATTCATGCACCTTTGCTGATGCCTGATAGGCCTGTATCCATCATCTATGTATATCTTATGCATGCATAAGGCAGGATCAATGCCTTTCATATCATTATAATCCCATGAAAATGTTGTTGAGTGTGACTCTAAAATTCTATGCAAGGAGTGCTATTGTTCATCAGTCAAGGCATTATTAATATTCAACATCTTTCTTGGCCTGACTTCTAGTTGCTTGGATAGTGCTTGCATAGAAGACAAATCAAGGCTGGGTAACACAGGTAAGCATTGCTGAGGTAATAAAGCATGAAATATTTGAGACACCTCTTCTGAGGAACTGCTTGGTATTGTGGTGCTTAAAGGGTCTTGCAAGCAAGATAGACAATCTTGTTGTTGCGGATGCCGTCCACAGTCATTATGGAGGACATGAGCAATTAGTTCATCTTCATCTAGAATATCTAACAAGGGGTGGTGCTCAATTGTCATTAGTGTTTGTAAGGAGTAACTATCTTCTTCTTCCTGGAAAGGCCAAATGGTCTATTCAAGTTCATGGTATGGTTGGGATGGAGGATACAACACTAGTTTCTTGGTTACTATCCCATTAGAGATGATCATGTTACCAAACCTACAACCTATAAATGCATCAGTAGTGGCAAGCCATGGTTTGCCTAGTATAAGAGGATAACAAACAAGATTAACTTTGGGCTGCAAAACTATGAAATCGGCTGGATACTCCCAAGAATCTAATGTAAGGACCAAATCCTCTATGACTCCTTTAGGTTTGACTGTAGACTTATCAGCTAATTGAAGAACTATTTGGGTAGGCCTACAATTGTGCAATTGGAGTATTTTCATTGTTTCCTTGGTCATGACATTAATAGCAGCACCTAAATCTATCAAAGTGTTCTTAATCAGAGTCCTGTTGATCTTGACATCCACCACTGGACTCCCTAGGTCTGTATATTTTGGGACAATTATATTACCCAACATGATGTCTACAAGATTACCTAACACATGCATTGTCTAGGGGTCTATTCTCTTCCTTTTTGGCCTCTTTATGAAAAGATCCCTAATAGTCTTGGTATAGATGGGGATATCCTTCATAGCTTGGATTAGGGGAATCTTGATGCTGATATCCTTTAGCTGGATAAGAAGGGCAGTATCAGCTTGAGCTGGTTGCTTTTACATGGTCAAACGTTCAGGGAAAGGAGGAGATTTCTGCTGCAAGGTAGGTTGGGTATCTTGATTTGAGTCAAGTTCTAAGGGTTGTTTATCTGGGGTCTCTTCGGTGGGCTCTTCATCTTCAAGCTCAGTAATTTGGGGAGATGAAGGTCCTGCCAGTTGTTTCCCTGATCTAAGATGAACATTACTCAGCTCCACTCCATATGTGGGATATTGCATCACCTCATTAGTATAAGCCTGTTGAACATGCTTGTTGTTAGGATTAGGTGCAGGTTGTGCAGGGATTTGGATAGGTCTAGGAGATGGATTTTGAGGTGGGTTTTGAGGTGGTGGCATGATGGCTGGCTGCTATGGTTGAGATGGAATCATAGGTTGCTGAAATTGTGCATTTTGCTGCCATTGTTGGCCCTTGTTCCACTGAGGCTGCCATTGTTGCTGCTGATTAGGCCACTAGAGATTATAGTTAGGTCCTTGGAAATTTTGCTATGGCCATGGGTTAGGTTGTTGTTGGTTCCAACCAGCTGGTGGAGAAGGCCATTGGCGATTTTTCCATTGCGGGTTTTTCCATCCATTTGGGTTACCAAACCATTGCTGAGTATTCCAGGCAGAGAAGTTCTTATTTGCAGTAGGAAAGGGAGGATTAAAATTAAGTGAATCAGGAGGCATACCTTGTCTTTGTTACCATGGCCTTCTTTGAGCAATGAAGAATAATTGTTCATCCTCTCCTTCGAATTGATGTAACTCTGGTCTCTCAATCCTTTCTTATTGGATACTAGCCACCCTCTTACATTTGCAATTGGCTTTCCTTTGTTTGCAGTTGGGGCAGTATTCAGTGAGCATTACATTTGCCTCTTCTTGTTTCTTCTTGATGTGAAGAGTGTCCAACTATGTAGCCATGTGGCTAATGATATCTTCTTTCATATTGCTCAGCAGGTTACTAATTTCCACTCGAGAAACTCCATTAACTGCCTTGCTTGCAATGCCTACTCTTTCTCCTCTGGGTTTTCTGGAAAAAGTCCTAGAGTAGTTCCTGCAAGCTGTACAAATATCTTCAAAGGGTAGTTAGGAGATATCCCCTATTCCAATGAGATTTAGGGCATCCATGCAATCATCATTGACTCCTCTTAAAAAGACCAGTTTTAATGATTCTTCAGACAACCTATTTTGAGGGTTTTTCTTCAAGGCAAATTGGAATCTCTCCACATAGTCCTCTAATGGCTCCTCCTCCTTCTGTGACATCCTAAAGATGTCATCCTCCTATCATGTCCTCTGCAGTAGTCTTTGTATTTTGCCAGGAATTTTGTCTTCATGGTATCCCAGTCTGGAATGGCATCTTTCCCTAGTCCCATAAACCACCTTAAAGCAGCATCTTTTAGGGTAACAGGGAACAACTTGAGTCTGTAAGGATCAGTGGTATAATCATAACTCCTACACATAACATCAAACTCGAATAGGAAAGTGTCAGGATCTTCAGTCACCAAACCATAGAAAACAGGTAATGCAGATGGTGGTATATTTTTCAGAGTAGCTACCTGCCCTAGGTCTCGTATAGGGAATTCAAATGTATCTTGTCCTAGAGGATCCTCTACTGCATCTGCCATTGTTTTGAAAGTTCCCTCTGTGGCAGTATAGGAAGCTGATGGAGATGTAGGGGGTGTTGATGAAGATGAAAAAGGAAATTCTCCTTCAGCACTTCCTATTGTGTAGTTGTTGAAATCAGATGTACCCTCGTTGTTCTGAGAAGTTGATGGGAGGAATCTACCTTGAATATCTCTTTGCCTCCGCATACAGTAAATTGAGCTTTATGTTTCAACGACCTTACACAATGTTAGTACAATGCCTGGTGTTTCTTGAAAAATGAAATTATACAATCTAATACTAAAATCAAGATTTAACTATAAAAGCATGTGAAACCTAACAAATGAGATGATGAAGATAGCACCATCCCTGGCAACAATGCCAAAAATGTAGAGGAAAAACTAATGTGTTTTAGACTTAAATAAAATTTAGGGTTTAACCTAACTGAACAGTCCACTATCATTGCATTCCTACATTGAATTATCGATCGAGGAGCATAAGCTTGTGATGATACTTGCACTATCTATGCCTTCAAGACTCATTTCTAATCTAAGTTTACCTAGTCCTACTTACTAGATTGCACAGAGATGTGAAACAGTAAACATAAATGGAAAACAACAAAACAATCTAAATTTCCAGTTGCTACGGGTACCTTCAGCAGAAGCTGAAGATAACTGTATTTAACAGAAAATCACAGTTTTAATCTAACAACTCAGAAATGATGAAAAGACTAACACTAACCTCCAGAGGATTAAAAACGTGCACTTTACTCATGAATCACAACTACTGGAAAATATCAATCAATAGTTCTTACTTGCTTACAGTATAACACAGAAGATGGAATGAAACAGATTAAATAAGAATGCAGAAATAAATAAGAAAACATGCAAAGTGAGAGTTAGTACCTTAAGTGGCTAGCTCATGGAACTAGCTCACTTTTCCTGGAAATTAAATCTACTTCAGATCTGTACACATCCCATAACATACAGTTGAATTCAAATCATATCTAAGATAGAATCTTCTTCAGATCTTATTCAAAATTATAACATGTCTGGAATAACTGATAACTGTAACAAAGTAACGGCTATTTTGAAAGTAAAAACATAACAAACCACCACAATGAACTCATCCCCTAACTTATAAAGATGGGAGAGTCTTGTGCTACCTTCTAACTAGCTGTGATCATCAATCCATTCCTGGACATCAGGATATTGTTTTTGAGATCAACTTATTAACCAGAACAAAGGAAACAAAGTCCTATCCAAACATAAATTCTAACTGTAGACACCCTAAAATGACCAAGTCATCCCACTGCTCGCATCTCGTCATTTCTGTCACATCACCTGCATTTCACACATTAATTAAATAATCTAATTATTTAATTAAAATCATCAAATTATTCTAAATCACAAAATTGCAACATTAATTAAATAAATCCTCTTTATTTAATTAATTAAATTAAATTCCTCTGTTATTCTTCCACAATTAAATAATTTTAATTATTTAATTTGATCTTTATCCTCTTTCGAAATTCAAGTCTACGTTAATTAAATAAGTCAATTATTTAATTAATTCATCACAATTCTATCTTATCTACAATTAAATAATTTACATTATTTAATTAAATCAAAATCATTATTCCAAAATCATGCACAACAATTAAATAAATTTAATTATTTAATTTGATTTCAAATCTTCTAAATTAAATAATTCTGATTATTTAATTATTTCTTCCAAAATATCTTCTCTAAATTTAAATAAATCAATTATTTATTTAAGTTGCTTTTTCTTCTAATTTGAGTTATCTCTAAAATAACTCAAGCTTTCTTACTCATCAATTAAGCTTTCTATATTTAATAAAGCAAAATATCTTCTTTTCTCATGCAAATCCCTTCTTCTTGTTTTAAATCACTTAACTGATTGTTTTATTCTTTTAATTGATTTATCTCTTCAGTTAACTCATTCTTCTATTCTTGATAACTCCTCTCATGCAAAAGAAAGCAAGACACATGTCTTCTTCTCATTCGTTGCACGTTCCTCAACTGTTCTCCTCCATTGATTCTTCTGAATTATCTAGACCGTTGATCGATCTTCATTGAAATCTATATAAACCCCCCTCATCTCCTTCATTGAGTCTCTCTCTTCGATCGTATTCTCAGGCATACTTAACAGAGCTTTGACTATACAAAACGCGTCGATTGAGCACTCTCACGATTTTTTGACATTGATCTCTTGAGCACACTACTTGCTTGTTGCAGCTATGGCTTCGCAACTTCATTGAGCAATCCACATTCAATCCAAAGGAAACAATACAGATTTCGGTAAAAGTCTTTATTTCATTGATTATTTGTCATGGCTTTTATTTAAATTCGTTTTCTTTATGTTATTAGGTTTTTTGGTTTTATTAGTTTAGATTCAATCGATTTTTTCTCATACACATTCTGGCACGCCCGGTGGGACCCACTAATCCCTTTGTTTCTTTGAGAAATTATTTTTTTTGAAGTCACAGTACGGCACAGCGCAAACGATATTGCACAGCGCTTCTGGCAGTATCTTTCAGCGCTCTTGGAGGCACAGTTCAGTGCCCTTGGGGGCACTGCCGCGCTCTTAGTAGCACACTGCGGCACTTCTGGTAGCATAGAGCAGCGCTTTCAGCAACACAGAACAGCGCGATCGGTAGCCTTGTGAAGCGCTTCTGGCTTAATTAGGTTTTGACCGCATTCGGGGTTTTTGTAGGGTTTTTCTCATTTCATATCAGTGGATTTGTTTGACAAGCTGTTGTATTTATCTTTCCACACCTGCTTTTGATACATCCTAAGCTGATTTATTTAGGGGTATCTTTGGTAGTTGCGTTAATCTATTGTATTGTTACACTTTCTGAGCTTTCTGGATTTCACTATTCAGATCTATTAGATATTATTGCTTAGAATAGTAGATCAACCATGAAATCCCATTTTTGATCTAGTCCTTTTGACAAAAGTTAATCTTTTCATGATCTGAGACCGTGCGGCGCATTCGGCATAACAGTACAGCGCGTCTGGTTATTATTCAGCGCTTCTGGTGGTATCTTACAACGCTTCCGCTATACACGACATCGCTTTTGGCAGAACAGTGACGCGCTCTTGGATGCACAGGGCAGCGCTTTTGGTTATTGTGCAGCGCTTCTGGTAATATTCTGCAACGCTTCTGGTATACGATACAGCGCTCCTAGAATACAGTAAGCCGCGTATGGTAAGAAAGTACAGCGCTTTTGGTCAAAGTTGATTTATTTTTGCTAAACTTGTGAATTTTTGGTGGAACTGACTGACTTGTTGCAGCTTCTTATTACTCACACAGAGAAAATAGGTGTTTTTTTTAACATGTTCATGCAAGACGAGTGTTGAAGAAATTCTTGATTTATCTCACTAAGTCTTAGAAACACATTGCATGCTTAAAAGGGACAATTGAACAAATCTTTTCTTGCAATCTAAGTCTTAGGAACATACTGCTTTTCTTAAAGGACAATGGACATGTATGCACAAACACCTCAATTTTCTAAAGAACAATGGACATGAATGCCAAAACACTTCATTTCATAAAGGGACAATTTACAACTACAAATGTGTGTGTGCCTAGTTTAGTTGCACCTTATTTTTCTTATAACGAGACAATTGAACCTTTGTTTGACGTGCTTGCTCTTACTTTTCTGTACTTCCTTTAGAAGGGCTTGCTTTTGGATTGCGCTTCATCCAAAAGGGACGACCCTAAGCGGAGTTTTCCTTTGAACCGCTATATAAGAGGGATAAGGCAAAAGCCAAGTCCTAACCGACGTCAGCCTTACCTTGTGGTGCCAAACTGAAAAGAGGTGTACTAGCTCTTTGTGGAAACAATTTTCACATTGAGCGAAGTGTTTGAAACTCTTAGTAGGATTGGTTAAAGCTTTTAGTAGCTTGTTGCATTGCTCGTAAGGCGTTGGTCCCTCAAAGTCACTAAGAACCATTTTAGATAGAGACTACCCGACCTACCTCCGAACATTGCGGTAATCATCAGTGCAAGGGAAATCGATTTAAACCCTTAAGATACTCACCATTGGCTCCCTTGAGAAGAGATAGTATTCCCTTGGACATAAAGCTCTTGTGACCTACTTGAGCTTTCCAAGGGGAGGGTGAGATATCCCTACCTATCGTCTCTCGCAAAGATACTAAATATCCGACACCTTTATGGAATGATATTTTTATCGACGGAGTATTAAGCTGTGAGCTGATCTACTGCAATGAAACCTTGTCTCTAGGGATAAAAAGTGCTTGTTATTGATTGCAATTGTCTTATACCTGTGGAAACATTGGGCTTGTTTGGAGCCTTGAACATACACTATCTGTTGTGTTAGTCCTTGTGCTTTTTGACCACTTGTTTGCTGTGTTTTCTCTTGCCAAAAAAATCCAATCAGAAACAGAAAACAGTCCATCAAAATTTTGCCTTTGAAAAATATCAGACACTACTTCAGCGCATCTGGTATTATAGCAGCTCACCTTTGGTAGTACAGTAGATCGCCTTTGGCATAGCAGTAATTCACCTCTGGTAAAAACTCTACTTCAGCGCCCTTGGTATAACAGTAGCTCGCTTTTGGTCACTGTAGCTCGCCTTTGGCATAGTAGTAACTCGCTTCTGGTAGCTTAGTCCGTCGCCTTTGGTCCACAGTAGCACGCTTTTGGTTGCACAGTCCTGCGCCTCTGGTCAAATAGTATAGTGCTTTTGGTCCAATACTTTGTGCATCAAAGTTTGTCCATTTCTCAAAGCATCTCACAGAAACCCAGCATTACCTTTTGTCCTAGTGTATCCCATGGTAACCACTAGGCTCCAGCAAACTATGAAGTCCAAGCAAGTTATCCCTAAGAAGCGCAAGTCGCCTCCTCGCACACCACAATCAGGTCATCTCAACATTACTCCCAAGGTTACTCCTAGTGCACCCGCGGCAAAACCAATCAGCTCTCCGAACATGCCGCACATTGATGAACCAAGCAATCCTCAGGAGGATAGGATCCCTTTGATAAATACACCTCAATATACCACAGGCTTGCCTCCAGACTTTGTCCCACAAGGTTATATCGTAGATCAAACCCCATCTCAAGAAGAGCGACACTTTGAAATAGGTCAATCCTCTCAAGAAGATGGGCAAGATCTTGATGAATTCATACAAGATCCTAGAGCTATAGCCGCTTTTGATAAAATCCTTAGTGAGAACTAGGATCATTTCTTTCGCTTGCTTGCAAAGCAAGGCACCAAGTTACCTCAAGATTTTGATTTATCCACTCTCAAGGAGGACAACAACACTCAAGATACCATACAAGTAGTGCAAACCATGTCAACGGTGACTACGCCCTTACCTACACAAGGCTCGCAGTATAGGAATCCCCTTTTTCAAAATCCAATAGAGGAGAGGCCCATCTCACCGCTTTTGACTCATATGGAGATCTATCAAAACCAACAAGAAACTCTCCAACGTCAAGTAGAGTTAGCTAAGCAAGCCACCTTAGCTCGATCGAATGTGCAACCACCTCCTAAAGTGTCCACCCCAATCGCAAGTGGAATCTTGGTTACCCCATCACGGATAGGTTTCCCACCCAATTACAATCCGGTGAACAATTATGTAGCCATGCAACAAGGGTCTCAACAAATGCCACCTCCTATATCATCACACCTTCATGTCTCTCAACCAATTAGAGTCATGCAACCCCAACCACAACATTCTTCTACTCTCATCCTTAAGCAACCCCAACCACAACATTCTTCTACTCACATCCTCAATCAACCCCAACCATCGCAAATCACTTCTACCTATGTTCCTCCTCCACAACGTTCATCCTCGCTCAACTTCTTTCACACATTGCCTAGCCACTCTCAACATTCCCAACATCAAGCTTCCCAAAGCTATGTGCTGCCATCACAACCTAACCCAACACACTTTAGCTTTCCTCCACCCAATTCTTTTCTTCAACCATCACAAAGCCAACATTCTTACCTAGCACCACCTCCACCTCTTCCAAATCAAAGCCTCCAATTCCAACCCAATCTCAACCAATCGTACAACCCGTATGATCCCAATCAATCTTACGACCCTTATCACACTAGTGTGCATGGATTACATTATAATCTTCCGTATGGGCAACACCAACCACTGTTTGGACAACAGGAGATGTTACCAACCCCTCCCACGACTATGGAGCTAAAGATTGCAGAGGTGCAACAACAGCTATCTGATCTTACGTTTGGCAACACCAAAAAGACCTTCTCTTTAGAGGAAGTGTGTCCTTATCCTTTTGATCGGTCATTACCAATGATCCCTTTTCCCCAAAATTTCACTATTCCCAAGTTTGATAAATACAAAGGAAAAGGTGACCCAAAAGACCATCTTAGGGAATTCTATCTTGCTTGCTTCGAGGTCTCTCATAACGACACATATCTTATGCGTCTCTTTCCTCGCAGTCTTGGAGGTCAAGCAATAGAATGGTTCTCACACTTACCCACGGGTATCAAGTCTTTCAACGAGCTAGTAGAGAAGTTTGCCACCCATTTTTCTTACAACACAGAGCATGAAATTTCCATGACGGATCTATGCAACAATAAACAGAAAAATGGGGAAACTTTCATTTCTTTCCTTCAACGATGGAGACAAATGGCTAGCAAATTTCCTTTTAAGATTCCGGAGAAATAGCTTGTTAGCATATTTGTGCAGAACCTCAACCAAGAGTTAGGTTTCCATTTGCAAATTCTTAGTGCTACAACCTTCGATGAAATTACATATAAGGGAATCAATATTGAGAAGGCCCTCATTGCTAAGGGTGTGGTCAAAATCTTTAAGGAAACGAAAGATAGCACTTCTCATCAACAATCGAATGATAAACCCAAATATTGGAACAAGAACAAAAACGTGGTCAATGATGGGGTGGTCGATACTAAGCATGTCCAAACGTTGCAAACGCCGTTGCAGCTCTCCAAACCAAGTCAAGCTCCACCTCAACAATAGCAGCAACAAAGGCAGCCTTATCAAAACCAACAGCAACGACAACAAGAGCGGCCTCAACAAGATTACCCTCCGCGACGTCAATTCACTCCCTTGGGAGTGCCCATCGAATTGGTCTTACAGCAAGCTTTGCAAAAAGGGCTCATCACCTTACCTGATGCTCCCCCATATGGTGAACCTGTCTACAAAACTGCACGTTATAGAGACAATGAGTATTGTGAGTTCCATAGGAGCAAAGGTCATAGAACTACGTTGTGCATGAAGCTCAAGCACCTAATCCAAAACCTCATCGACCGTAATCAAATCACTTTTGAGGATGAATCACCAGCGCAACACACGAACAAGGATCTCGATATGTACAAGGAACCATTTCCTCATCACGGTCCACCTCCTCCTCAGGATAGAGGTAAAGGTATCAATCATGCTTCCACGTCCTTTGATTCCATTGTAGGTCATTTTGAAGAGAGTCGAGTGTCTACCCTCACAATCAAAGGCAAATCTACGGATTGTGCTGTTACTACTCATCGAGGTCATGTCACCATCCGTGCACCTACACCTAGGCTTCTGGTACAGTCTAATTATAATCTTGTCAAACATCTAGGGAGAACACCAGCACAGATCTCTATTTTGGACCTTCTACGGTCATCAACTGCACATAGAGTAGTGCTAGAAAAAGCCCTCCAAGAATCTTCCGTTCCTAACAACATAGCGGTCACGGATTTCCAAGCTATAGTAGGTAACATTGCTTCGCCCTACAATGTGGTCTTCTCTGAGAAAGACCTCCCCTCCCATGATCCTTGTCACAATGATGCCCTGCATATTGAAGTTCTCATCCACAAGCGCAAAATCAAACGCATCCTCATAGACGGTGGTGCTGGTCTCAACATCTGTTCTTTAAAATTACTAAAGTAATTGGGATACTCTGAGGATCATGTCAACATTGATCATAGTATTACAATCAAGGGGTATGATGATGCAGAACACCGTTCAGAAGGTGTTATTCACTTGCCTATACAACTGGGCCCTGTCATGCTTGAAACCAGGTGTCAAGTCCTTGATATTGAGTTGCCTTACAACATTATCCTAGGCCGCCCATGGATCCATGCAATGAAAGCTGTTCCCTCCACGTACCATCAGTCCCTAAAGTTCCCATACAATGGTACGGAGATCACCATCCCAGGAGATCCTAATCCTTTTGAATTCTGCCGTGTCTTGCAAGGAAGCTATAAGAATTGCAACCAAGTGCCTAAAAATGACAAAGCCCTTGAATCCCCTCTTTATGTTGATCCTGAAACTCTCACGCAAGCCTCTACAAGTGAATCTACACCCCTCCCCAAAATCACAGCTCGCATCCAAGATATAGGCTTTGGCACTTACGATATCTCAGAATCTTGTTGTGTAGGGCGGATGCCTCTATCTCCAAAATCTTACGGCCAACCACCCATTGCCAAAGTTACCAAAAAAGCAGCTATTCCTCCCCCAACTTTCCTAACCCAATTCCAACATGGACGGTTATTGGAAGAGGAAACTATTGAGGACATTTCTTCTTGGCTCTATAAGGAGAAAGAACCAGTCACAATACCAGTCAAGCAATATGGCAATGGCTTAAGGATAGTGAATAACATGGGCTATAAAGGCAAAGGTGGCCTTGGGAAACAGAATCAAGGAACTATGGAACCCATTGTTGTGACAAAGAAGCTAGACAAGAAAGGATTAGGATTTGGTAAGAAGGTACCACGCGCCTCGGACATCGAGTATATCCTCGACGAGGTAGCTGACACTTTTCCCACCAATTCAACGTCTACAGAGGATATCATCGATGACTCTTCCCTCCACATGACCAACCTCTTCGCAGAATCCTCCATTTTTACACTATCCTCCGTATCCTTAACTTCCACCACCAGCACTCAGAATGTAACACTTGTCTACCCTGAACTTATCGATTGGGACTAACAAGGGACCCCCGTTATAGATGTATTTCAGAATGACGAAGCTCTGGCTGAGTTCATGGGACTTCAGGAAGGTATCCCTCTTGGCGATCACAAAGTAGGTTTTGTAATGGAACTAGAGCCTACGGCTTATTTTGGTGAGAATGCCAAATCCTCCAGTCGCAAAAGTGCAAATAAAGAAGGATCTTTAGGTGAAAACCACACTGTGGCACCTCCTGATCAAAAAATAGTAAAAACAAAGGACGTATCCAAAGGTGAAAACCCAACTGTGGCACCTGAGGATAGAGGATTTGACCTTCCCCTACCATCTAAGTATCAAGAGAAATCAGCTCTCCTAGTGGAAGATTCTACAGAGATCAACCTGGGCACAGAACAGAATCCAAAGACCACATTCCTAGTGGCATCATTATCTGACACAGAGCACAGAAATCTTAACAACTTCTTCTTGCAACAAACCATCAACTTTGCATGGACCTATGCCGATATGCCAGGGTTAGACCCTAAGCTAGTAGTTCATTATCTCACAGTTGATCCCAAGGTGAAACCAGTCAAGCAAAAGTTGAGAAAGATGCACCCACAAATAGCTCTCTTAGTGAAGGTGGAAATACAAAAGCTGTTAGACGCAAAGTTCATACGACCAATCGACTATTCAGATTGGGTCTCAAACATTGTACCCGTGTCTAAACCCAACGGACGCATCCGCATGTGTAATGATTTCAGAGATCTCAACAAGGCATGTCCCAAAGATGACTTTCCACTACCCAACATTGACATTATAGTGGACTTGACAGTAGGTCACGAGATGCTTTCTCTCATGGACAGATTCTCGGGTTACAATCAAATAAGGATAGCTGAAGAAGATCAACATAAAACAACCTTTACTTGTCCTTGGGGCAATTATTGTTGGTGCGTCATGCCGTTTGGTCTGAAAAATGCGGGAGCAACCTATCAGAGGGCAATGACAGTGATCTTCCATGATCTCTTTCATCACATCATGGAAGACTATGTAGATGATATATTGGCTAAATCTTCTAGGGCGGATCACATACAAGTTCTAGGACAGATCTTCGACAGGCTTGAAAAATACCAAGTAAGACTCAATCCAAAGAAGTGTGTATTCGGTGTAACATCAGGAAAGCTGTTGGGATACATTGTATCTCGTAGAGGCATCGAAGTCGATCCAGTGAAAGTAAAGGCTATAGTGGAGATGCCTCCACCCAAGAACCTTAAAGCACTAAGGAGCCTTCAGGGAAGGTTGCAGTCCATTCGGCATTTCATATCACAGCTAGCAGATAAATGTCAACCCTTTCAACACTTGCTCCGAAAGGATGTCTCATTTCAATGGGACAACAAGTGTCAGGCAACGTTTGATCAACTGAAAGAGTATCTAGCTACACCTCCTGTATTGGTTCCACCAGTTGCAGACAAACCCTTAATCTTATACATCTCCACTACAAACTCGGCCTTGGGGGCCCTGCTAGCACAAAATGATGACACAGGAAAGGAGCATGCAATTTATTACATTAGTAGAACCTTGGTGGGATATGAGCTTAATTATTCACCAATGGAAAGGGCTTGTTTAGCAGTAGTGTTCGCCTCCCAAAAGTTGCGGCATTACATGTTGAACCAACACACAAATCTGATAGCCAAGATTGATCCCTTGAAGTATCTACTAGCAAAAGCAGCTCTCACCGGCAGACTAGCTAAGTGGGTCATGATCCTTAGTGAGTTTGATATTGAGTATACGGATCGTAAAGCAATGAAAGGACAAGCCCTCGTTGATCAACTAGCAGATGCACCTATGAAAGATACACATCCTATGGTAGCAGACTTTCTAGATGAGAATCTCTTCACTCTTGCAAACTCCATAATGTGGAAGTTATACTTTGACGATTCTTACACATAGCATGGATCAGGAGCTGGCATCTTATTTGTTACACCTCAAAATGACTACATTCCAAAGTCATATCGACTCGCATTCCCTTGCACCAACAACATAGCCGAGTATGAAGCACTCCTTATAGGTCTCAATACAACAGTTCAATGGGATATCACAGAATTACAAGTATATGGAGACTCACAGCTAGTCATTCGCCAAGTCACAGATGAATACCAAACAAAGGATGAAAAGTTGGTCCCCTACAAGCAACTAGTGGATGCCTACAAACCACATTTTTTTAGCATTACATTTGAGCAAATTCCAAGAGAGCATAACAAAGCTGTGGATTCTATGGCATCTGTAGGGTCACTGATTAACATGCTTGCAAATACACAGAAATGTGAATTCTTGATCGAGCAATTGTTGATACCAGCCGTCGATGTTCCTGTTACTGAAATCATCTGCGAGCTTGTTGGTCCCCATTCCCCATGGTATGAAGATATCTATGAATACCTCAAACACAATACCTTTCCCCCTGACCTATCATCCACCCAATGCAAAACCTTTATCCGTCAATCCTCTCGTTACATCATTCTGGGTGATACACTATATCGTCGGAGTCTCGATGGTATCCTCTTACGATGTCTTAACGCGGAAGAAGCCGAAGCTACCTTACGAGACATACACGAAGGTGTCTGTGGTGCACATTCTACCGGTCCTAATCTTGCTAAGAAGATACTCAGAACAGGTTATTACTGGCCTACAATAGAGCAAGATGCTGTACAGTTTGCTAAGAAATGTCTACAATGCTAGCAGCATGGAGATTTGATTCACGCACCAGCTCATGAATTACAACCTTGACAACTCCATGGCCTTTTTCTCAATGGGGTCTCGACCTCATAGGACAAATCCACCCTTCCTCCTCCAATGGCCACAAGTTTATCATTACCGCCACTGAGTATTTCACGAAGTGGGTGGAAGCCATTCCTATGACCTATATCACCGGTAAGCAAATAGCCAAATTTATCCTAAACTACCTCATATGCTGGTATGGTATCCCCCAAGCCATTATCACTGATAATGGGAGACCATTCAAGAATCAAGATGTCCGTGCCTTGTGCACACAATACAATATCCAACATCGCTTTTCAACTCCCTACTATCCGCAGAGTAACGGCCAAGCTGAGGCTTCCAATAAGACCATTCTCAAGATCCTCAAGAAAATAGTCAATGAAGCTGGTCGTGATTGGCACTTGCAACTCAATCCCGCCCTATGGGCCTACCGCACTAATATCAGAACACCAACTGGTGCCACACCATATGCCTTAGTTTTTGGCTCTGAAGCCGTCCTACCTATAGAGGTCGAGATCCCATCCCTCAGAGTTTCCATGCAGGACCTGATCGGTGGAGACGAGTATCGCACTTCCAGATTAGCTAAGCTTGAACTACTAGATGAGAGGCGCCTTGCCGCACTGAATCATCTCCATGTCTACCAAAACCGCCTCCGACGTAATTACAACAAAAAGATCAAAGAAAGACGGTTTCAAGTCGGTGATCTTGTACTTAAGGAGAATCAGAGAAATCAAGCAGATCGAGAGAAGAAGGGTAAGTTTGAGCCAAACTGGTTAGGTCCCTTCATTGTGACAGCAGCATATGGATCAGGAGCTTATACTTTAGCTACACCTGACGACATTCCTCTAGATGAGCCACTTAACAGTGTCCATCTCAAGAAGTTCTATGCCTGATCCTCAGGGTATTCCAAAAAAAAAAAAAACAAAAAAAAAAACCAAACAATCCAAAAAATATCCATCCTCTGGTGAAAACCTGGTAAACAGGCGCCTTGGATAAGTACCATAGTGAAAACCTGGCAACCAAGCGCTATGTGTAGAGTCAGTATCCATCGTCTATCGAGTCCTGTCCACTCCTTGTCCAGTTCACAACGCACTTTCCCTCCATCCATAATAAAAACCATTGACCTTGTTTGCATTTCCATCTCCCTATCTAGTATAGCTTGGAAATTTGTCAATGTCCATCATCGTCTCCCCATGTCTTGGTCTGTGTCTACAGTTAACACTGTCTTGTCCTAGGTCAAGTCTTTCTGTGTCTTCTTCGACAGTCACCCCTACAGTTTCCTCTACCAGAATGGGGGCAACTCTTTCCTTAACTTAGGTCTAGGATTGGTTCCTTGTTCGTGGTTCGCAACGCATACTTCAATCTTTTCTCATTCCCACAGGTAACACCCTTTAACAGACACATCGCTCCTACGATAAGGCTGTTATCTTCTCAACACTTTTCCCACATCATCACATCAACCAGAACTACATATCATCTCTTCTCAATCTTAAAGTACCTTGATCCCATGGATATGGGTATGTAGGCAGTTTGGAATATGAAGGAAGTTTCCAGTACTCAGGTACATAAGATCCCCTCCTTTTCATCTTGACCCATCTCATCACTCTATCTAGAACTATATATTTATCACGTTCATCTTCCATCGTAAGTGTGCCTTGATCCCATGGATATAGGGTATGTAGGCAGTCTGGAATACGAAGGATGTATCCAGTACTCAGGCACACACGATCCATCATTCTCCACCCATTCCAATCCAATAGCACTGTCATCCTTCTAGTCTTCCATTTATCAAAATCCATTCGCCTCAACTTGACTAACTCAAGCAGCAAGCTAGCACATCCTTTCAAAGCAAAAGTCCTTAACAAACTTGAAGCAAAGCAGCTTTCTTCCAGAGTCCCCTATTGTCCTGCATACCGATTGCCAGCATCAGCTAAGTCCCGCTTAACCAAAGCCCTAGATCAACAAGCTTGTCTTCTGCGCAGTGTTCCATTGTCGAGACCAACACACGCGTCTCCTGCGACATGTGGCATTTCCTACAGTGAGACATTGTCTTTTTAAGTAGATGGCCCCCTTTAACTGACATAGAGTTCCTACGATAAGGCTGTTATCTTTCCTATCCAATCTATCCTGAGCAACCTCTTTGGCAAGAGAATATGTTGGTTGTATGTTTACTTTGTAAGTCAGTCAGTTTGCTTTATGGTTTATCTTTTGTTCCTTTATCCATTACCTATTCAAGACTACCTTGATTTATCTATAATCTTGGTATGTTGCGATGCAGTATGGATTGGGGGCATAGTCATTGCTTTCTGTGTGCCGTGTTTGAGGAATGATCTTTAGTATCTTTCTTAGCATTTTATTTATCTTGTGTGTGTTACCACCTAGCATCTTACATATTAATATTCTTCTTGCATTCACATGTATTGAAGTTTATTTTATGTTCAAGACTATGGCTTATTCACACGTTCCAACAAGGTTATATTATGTCTAAAAGGATCTAAGTTCAAATCGTTTGCTTGCAGAGTCAACGTCCACGCACTCGGATATTACTGCACCTTGGTCTTCTATACCTTGGTGGCGAACTATCCACGTGCTATATCAAAATAAGGATTGCTCTTTGTATACAAATGCGAAACCATTGCAACAAGCTCATCTTTCATCCATTCCCACCAACCTTTATATCATTTTCATTGCAGTGATCGATCAACAGTCTCTGTCTCCCATCTCCTCTTGTTCTCCTCTCTGGTGCATATCAGCAAAACCCACATGTCAGATATCACTAGTCATCACATCTATATCATCATACATCTCTATCATCATACATCTATAAGCATCATATAAGCAACATATATCATCACATGAATCCATAATCATACATACATATCCTCACATCCATGACATCAAGGAATGCATACACAAAAGCATGAACAACAGTGAGCCAAATCGATCATCATATATATCATGCAATGGTCATCATAATACAAAATCTCGGTGTCTACATCAATAATAAAAATGTGTATACATCCAAATATACATCAGTATAGTACATCAAGGCTATCAAGAGCCCGCAAAATATACATCAAAATGCACGTAGGCATCTATCTAAAATGATACAATATGATACAATATGATACACTATACAAGTGTGCATGCCCTAGTGGGTAGATCTGCCCTCCTGCTGTGGCCCCTGTCCTCCCCCTGTGCTCAGTGGAGGTCCCCTTGATGGTCCTCTAACTGAGGATGCTGACTGCCCTGTCCTGCGGGATCTAGATGCCCCAGATCTGCTCCTGTCTCTGTAGCTCGGTGCCTGTTGAGCTGCTGGCACCGCACCCACATACAGACCCCTGTAGTACTCTGCCTCCCTGCCGGCTAATACTAGCTCACCCTGCACTGGGACGAGCTCGCTATATAACGTCCTCTGGTCTGCACCCAGTGCGCGGCGTGCCTCCTCTCTCTCCCACCTCACTCTAAAGAGTGGCCTCTGTAGTCAACTGCAGCTGTACCTCTGTGTCTCTCTCTCTCCTGGCCTGTGCTAGCTCCTCGACGTCTGCTGCTGGTGCGGCTGGCGGCTGCACCTGTACCTGTGCTTGTACCTGTACCTGGGCTTGTAACTGTCTGTATGCCTGCACCTGGGCCTGTAACTGTGCCTGTACCTGTGCCAGGGCTGTCTGTGCTGCTGAGGCTGCTTGTGTCTGTGCCTGGGCTGTGGCCTCTGCCTACCTCACATCCGCCCGCGCTGCATCCCTATCCCTCCTCAGTCGTGCCATCCGGAGCTCTAAATGAGTCCTCCGGGCTATCTCCTCCTGCAGCAGTCACTCTGCTCTCTGCAAATCGGTCTCTACGACCGGGCCCACTGCCTTTGCCATCTCCACATCGGCCTGCTGGCCGCTACCCTCTCCACTTGCCTATTGACCCACTGCCTGCTGCCTGGCTGCCCTAGCCTGTCGTCTCATCCTAGCCTTCCCTCCAAGGACTAGTACCTCTCCCACTGCCCCTGCTACACCTGGTGTAGTCAATCTCATCGGCCTGTGTGTCTGCCAGTACTGATCGTACTTTGGCAGCGTCCCTGGGTCTGCCAACCCAGAGTCCCAATCCCATCTCACAGGGATAAGTCCCCGTACCTCTGTCAAAGCTGTCGCCATTGGGAACTCGGTGTCCCAGTCTCCAACCTCCCTCCGTGTCCTGGCATGTGTGGCCTCCCCCATGGGTAGTCCCTGCGGCAATCCAAACTGTCTGAGAACTCGCTCTGGAAGATATCTCTCTATCATATCTGTCCGTCTACCGAACATATAGCGAGCCTGTCTGCAATACATGAGCTGCTCATGCTCGTCCTCCCACTCCTCGCATAGTAACCAGGGCCTCCATATGAATAGGTCCATCTCGTCAATCTGCTGCCTCTAATAGCTAACAGACCCCATCCTCCGATGTGTCATCACCCCGTCATATAAGAATGCATATGGCTCACCTCTGTCTCGGTGGCACTGTGCCATGGGTCGGATCACTGGAATGTGCTCCCACACCCATACCTGTAGTAAAGTCACCCCTGCTGAGAGGCTCCTACCTCTCCTGTAAGCACAATGGTGCATGTCGTGATATAGCTGTCCCAACACACAGGGTCCCCACGCATACCGTCTGCCATGGGTGAACATCCTTGATAGTACAGTCCCCCAGCCAACTGATAAACCTCTGGATCTCCTATCTGGACATAGGAAGCCGCCAATCAGTGGCGCGACTATCCATCGGATCCTGTCACAGAGTCTTGGGACGTCTACCCATCGGATCTCCCTGTCATCTATCCATAGGTCATCTGTGTAGAAAACCTCCTCCAAGCCTGCCTCGCCCTGGGCCGGGTCAAAGTCCACTATCTCTCCATCTATCTGAATCCGCAGGATCCGGTAAACGTCCTCCAGAGTCACTGTAGCCTCCCCCGTCAGAAAGTGGAACGACGAAGTCTCGCTGTGGTATCTCTCTACCACTGCTATCACTAGGGCGAGATTCGCCCTAATGTGTGTCAGGTGGGCCACATGCCATAGTCCCGCATGCTCTAAGAATGCGTCCTCCTCCCATGTCAACTGTACGACCTCGTGCGCTATCACGTGGTGTCGCTCCTGCGACATTAGTGGTGGCAAAATCCTTTGCATCCATAACAACACACTTGTCAGTTCCCTCAATCCCTCAAATCCTCTCTACTCATGGGCTAGGCTACGCAACCCCCAACCATCCCTTTCCCCTCTTGTCAGCTAGGATAGGCATCCTTATTCTACACCCCCCATTCTACTTAAAACCTAACTTTTCTACCACTTAACCAAAAGCGCTTTGTTCTATACAAAAGCGCTATCCCTCCCTGCCAAACGCGCCATACTGTCTCTACAGACGCGCTGCGACTTCTCTACCAACTGCGCCTTGTTTACCAAGTGCGCTGTGCCAGCTCACCAACCGCGCCGCTCTATCCTACCAGAAGCGACGCGATTTTCCCACCTACCAGCCAATCGTGCTAACCTACTCTACCAAGAGTGCTGCATTGCTTAGCCAAACGCGCTGCAGATTTTACCAAATGCGCTGTGGCGCTAGCAAATTATCCAAAAGTGACTTGATTTTACCAAGTGCGCTACAAGCGACTACCAGCCGTGCTACAGCGCGCCAAAAGCACGCTGTACGACTACCATACGCGCTGTGACTCCTAAAGCGCTTTTGGCTAAATATGCAAAACCTACCTAAACCTAGCCCTAATCTACCCCTCAATGACAAATTCAAAGGGGGTTTTCGCTCACTTACCGCTGTCAGAGCTCCTGCTGGCCTCCTGTAGGTCCGCACCAACTCCGCTCGATGGCTGTGCACTGGAATCAGCATCTCTCCTCGTTGGCTGCTCAACTCACTCCACCTAGTTTGGAAGCTCTCCTCTCTAAATTTAGAAAATCTTAGGGTGCAAATGAGGATTGTGGTCCCCATGGGACCTATTTATAGTGTCCCACCCTTAGTTTTTCTTCCCACCCCTTGCTGCTTTTCCTCCTCTCTGGTCGCGTCCTCTTCTGGTCGAGCGTCAACACTGTTCTTTTGCCGCTTCCCCGTCTTCCCGCTCGAGGGGGCATACGCTGGGGCAACTACCTACACTGGGGTAATAAAATTGTATTACACCTTCAACAATCATTTTCTTTGACGCAACGCTGTAAACTGCATTGCACCAAAGAGGGGCAAAATGTAGACACCCTAAAATGACCAAGTCATCCCACTGCTCGCATCTCGTCATTTCTGTTGCATCACCTGCATTTCACACATTAATTAAATAATCTAATTATTTAATTAAAATCATCAAATTATTCTAAATCACAAAATTGCAACATTAATTAAATAAATCCTCTTTATTTAATTAATTAAATTAAATTCCTTTGTTATTCTTCCACAATTAAATAATTTTAATTATTTAATTTGATCTTTATCCTCTTTCGAAATTCAAGTCTACGTTAATTAAATAAATCAATTATTTAATTAATTCATCACAATTCTATCTTATCTACAATTAAATAATTTACATTATTTAATTAAATCAAAATCATTATTCCAAAATCATGCACAACAATTAAATAAATTTATTTATTTAATTTGATTTCAAATCTTCTAAATTAAATAATTCTGATTATTTAATTATTTCTTCCAAAATATCTTCTCTAAATTTAAATAAATCAATTATTTATTTAAGTTGCTTTTTCTTCTAATTTGAGTTATCTCTAAAATAACTCAAACTTTCTTACTCATCAATTAAGCTTTCTATATTTAATAAAGCAAAATATCTTCTTTTCTCATGCAAATCCCTTCTTCTTGTTTTAAATCACTTAACTGATTGTTTTATTCTTTTAATTGATTTATCTCTTCAGTTAACTCATTCTTCTATTCTTGATAACTCCTCTCATGCAAAAGAAAGCAAGACACATGTCTTCTTCTCATTCGTTGCACGTTCCTCAACTGTTCTCCTCCATTGATTCTTCTGAATTATCTGGACCATTGATCGATCTTCATTGAAATCTATATAAACCCCCCTCATCTCCTTTATTGAGTCTCTCTCTTCGATCGTATTCTCAGGCATACTTAACAAAGCTTTGAGCATACAAAACGCGTCGATTGAGCACTCTCACGATCTTTTGACATTGATCTCTTGAGCACACTACTTGCTTGTTGCAGCTATGGCTTCGCAACTTCATTGAGCAATCCACATTCAATCCAAAGGAAACAATACAGATTTCGGTAAAAGTCTTTATTTCATTGATTATTTGTCATGGCTTTTATTTAAATTCGTTTTCTTTATGTTATTGGGTTTTTTGGTTTTATTAGTTTAGATTCAATCGATTTTTCCTCATACACACTAACCATAACAACTCATAAATAAGATTCATGAACTTCAGTGAGATTCCTAGAATGAGTCTTCTTTCTCCTTTGTGTTTATTCTCCCATGATGGCCACATTTATCTCCACCGATTGCTATGCCTGGCACTTGGACCACATTCTCATTGATTCCTTTGTTCTACATCATGTTGTAATTAATTCTCCTTGGATTCTTTATCTGGCTACACAGGGTTAATCATTCCAACATATATACAAAACAACCTCTCACAATAAACTTATGAAATCCTATCTATATTTCATACATATTAATAATTCAAATCATCCATTTGATAATATAACCACCTGAGTTCATTTATTAGCATAGGGTCTAAGTCTTTAGAAAGTATACATATGAAACATCATAAAATAGAGATAATGTATGTGAAGTCTTTGCAAAACCATATAGAAAAGGTCTTTAAAAAATATGGAAATAGTATAGGAGGACAATATTTCATCCCAACATGTATAACCTTTAGAAGAGGCCTGCCCTTGGAATTCCTTCCTTCCAAGTGGGATGACCTTAAGCGATAACAGGCTAAATCCAAGCCACTTCCAAGTCGCTCTAAATAAATTGTGTTTGTGATGAAAGTTGCAAACAACGGGTGCCACTGTGTTACACCGACAAATGTTTCCCCCAAAACCCTGTGGAGCGTAACCTCTGCAGGCTAGGAAGCCTCCTTATCGGAGTGAATTGCCGCACATGTAACCACCTGAATGGATGTCCATAATAAAAAGCCATTGTTTTAAGAATTCCAAAAATGCCTATTTGGTGACACAGGAGGAAAATCCTCTAGATCCGTCCAACGTCATACACTCATTTAGTGTGGAGACAGAAAAGTTCAACTCTTCAGAGGAATTGTAACTTGGTATGCGTGAGAAGTGAGTGCTATGGAGGGGAGCCGGTGCTACCAAGTTACTATCTATCACGCCTTTATGTAAGTGACTGGGGTAAAATCCAAGTTGGAACTCATCAAATACTGTCTTTGCCAACCTTAGGATTGTGCTTGCTTTTTGGTCAAAAATTTGTAATAACAAACATGGAATCTTCTTGTTTGCTATGTTTTCTTGCAACAAATCAACACAAATCATCAACAAAAATACCAGACTTTCTTCGAGAAAACATTTTGAAAACAAGCCAAAATTGAAAAAATTGAAACAAAAAGGCAAACCTTCTGTAGAACTCAGAAAACAGAGAGCACTTCCACACATTTTGAGGAGAAAACAAATTCATTTTCCTAGTACCCATTACTGCTTAGATTCAACTCCACCCACATCAAATCTTTATATGGTTAAACCTAGATCACAACTTAAGAGAATAAAATAAATGGGTTCACTACATGGTAGCCACTAAAGAGGACATTACCCAAGAAGAAATTATTAGTGCTCAACAAGACCCCAAATTTCAAAAACTAATGGACAAAGTTATCACAACAGATCCCCATAAGTATTTCCTTATGCTAGCACAACAAGGAGAAAAGTTACCTTCCAATTTTGACATAGAAAAATTGAGAGAAACAAGGCAAACAAATGAAACTAAAGCTCCTAAAAATAAGAAAGCTAAGGATGTGACAAATCCATTAGAAGCACTCACACAACAAATCCAAGCTTTACAACAACAAGCTATGGATTTACAAACTGGATCTTCCACAAGATGATATTCATTAGAGGACATATCTCCTTATCCATGTGATAAAAGCTTGGTTATGATACCTTTCCCCTCTAGTTTTGAAGTGCCCAAATTGGACAAACATAGAAAAAAGGTGATCCAAGTGAACCAAATCCTTCACAACATGAGCATGCTAGTACTAGCCACTCTTCACACCCAGATCACGCATCCTTAACCTATCTTAATGATACTATTGACAAGGGAAATACCACCTTAAGTTTAGAATCATATACCCTTCCATCTACTAGTCCTCCATCACCATCCCATAAAATGCCTATCCCAAATCATACTAGTCCTACACCAACACCACCATCAAACTTCCCAAGCTCTAATCCATCAACCAAAGAATCCTTGAACAATTTTCTCCAAAGAATATTTACAAAATCTACAAGTGAAAGAAAAGTTATGGAGAACTCCAAACCCACCCATCCATTACCTCATTCATCTACTCATACACCTACGAAGGATGTGATCCAAGGGATACTAGCAAGGAGTCAACCATGTCACCAAATTCCTATCCTTGAACCTATAAAATATCCTTCCAATGCCATGTCCAATCCTACAATCCCATCATATAGTCCACAACGCCTTGAGCCTATTGAATAATCTCCACCAATGAATCCAAGTCAAGATCCTTTATCCCTTCATGTTGATAATCCTCAAGAGCATGTCAAGCCTATCCAATATCCTTCCACTTCTATTCAAGTAACCCCAGAGGTATGTCAAGAACCTGATCCTAAGCATGTGAAAACATCAATTCCTAGTCCTAATCAAGATCAAATCAATTTCACTCCACCCACCCGTAACATTTATCTTTTCCATGATCAAGATATTCCCGATGAAGAAGATATCCATGAGCAACTTGATCCTATACCTATACATAACAAAGAAATCCAAATCTAACCCATTCATAACCTCTATCTTTTCTATGATCAAGATATTATTGTTGATGAAGAACCTATACACGAGTAGATTGATCCCATCCATATCACACTTAATCCTATCTATGATCAAGATCCCATCTATGATCAAGATCCTATCTATGATCAAGCGAACCATGATGATACTCTTAGCCAACTTTATGCATTCCATGGTCACGAGCTTCTTACCCCATGTATCCATAACCCCATAACCATCCATGAGCAAGAAACCTCAATTACTCCTATCCATCCTCCACGTAGTCCTATCCATGATCCAACAACACACTTTCCTAGATGAGACAATTGCCTCCCAAGTGCATATAAATGATCAAACTAATAACTTGGATCTTAGTGAACATAATGATAATCAAGATCCTAACGATCCTCCACCATCCATTATTCACCATGCTGCAAATCCCCCACCATATACCCTTGGTCTTACCACCTTCATCCATGAATGTTCCTCCTTAGGAGAGCAACAACCATTATCTACCACTTCACCTTCTCCATCAAATAATGAGATTTCATCTAGTGTCCAAATCACCCATAATCCCATTGTCCACCGCATACTCCAAAAAATGAACTATCAAGGTAAAGGCTTAGGCCTTCATGAACAAGGTATTTTGGAGGCTATCCATGTCAAAGTCCCTCCGTGCTCATATGGACTTGGATACACACCCCAAGGTGAACAATCTACAGATGTTGGTCCTTCCTCCGTTGGTCCTTCCTCCATTCCTCCTAAGTCCATCACTTCCCATTGCAAACCCTATCATGTACCAAAAACATATGTCGCCATTCCACCTCCATCATCCTACAAATGTCAAAAGCATGTGACCATACACTTTCCACCATCCACTTTACCCCCACTCCTTCCAACTCCTACTATACCACCATCCACTTTTCCACCACTTCTACCAATGCCTAATTATCCATTTACCCATAAATCTTCTAAAAATCCTAATCATGACCAACAAATGCACACATTGTCTAAACATAAAGCTTTCACTCATTCCACCATGTTCATGGGATTCAAAACTAAAAATTTGGATGCTTCTACCTATAAATAAAAAAATCCTAGGGGTCCTAATGCCTTAGGATACAAATGCAAAGAATCAAAGCAAAATCCATCCAAAAAGCTATCCAAACACTACCTTCACAAGCAAAGTCAGAAACTAAAATGGTGTGGGTCCCTAAGCAAAAAATCCAGTCAAATGAGGCATCCACCTCTCAAAAATCCCAACCATACCTTTCCATCCATTCCATTCCAAAATATCAAATTCTGCCAACCCACAAATCAAGCAAAAATAAAAAAAAATACTAAATCCATGTGGGTCCCTAAATCACTCCATCAACCATCCGCTAAGAAAACACCGCCATTGCTTCCTACATCACCTCCGCATAAAAAGATTCAATGTTTATCACGGTGTGTGTAACCGTTGGTCATGATTCCTTTCCCTACCCCCATCTCCCTATCATTCAACTATTATCCTTCATATTTCACCCATCACCTTCCTATGGTCCATGCTTTTGCATAAGCCTTCCATCCATCCTTTTGCATACATCCTCCTTAATCCACATCATAATACACTATCTTCCCTACCTAATCCACATCATAATCCACCATCTTCCCTCCATAGTCCACTATCTACCTGCTCTGTCTTCCTTTCATGCAATCCTTACCAACATCTATGAACATAACGACATTTGACATGATCCATGTGACGACATGCATCTCTAATGGGACACTATCACCTTCATGGAACTAGACACTTGAGTCCCTCCCATCCATATCCACCTATCCTATCAAAAAAAAAGTCAAGAAAAAAAAAAGAAGAAAATAAAAAGAAAAAATAAAAAAAGTAAAGAAAAATTCTTTCGTCCAATGGTGAAAACCTGGTAAACAGGCGCCTTGGATAAGTACCATGATGAAAACCTGGCAAATAGGCGTTCGGTGTAGGTTGATATTCTATGACACTTACACTTGGGGGCACATTGTCTCATCCAACCTATCATTTCCATCCTATTGTATCCATCCTTATCCATTACATACATATTCTTATCGAATCCATTCATCCTCCCTTCATCCTATTGATCTTGATAAAGATAGGGGCAAAATGTTGAAACAAGCTTTGGGCAACTCTTGATGTATGTAATACTTCCAAATGTGTCTTCCCATCATATCATTGCATGCATTGTCACGCTATATCCTGAGTCCAATATCTTGAATAAGACATGTTATTCCTAAGTGACATAGTCCTTGGAGATCATATCCTGAATTCTCCCATCCATCTTTCCTTCGTGCATCTATGATCCATTATCTCCTTATTTCCATCCTTCTACCTAACCATCCATTATCCACTATAACCCATCCGTCTACCTATCTATGGTGTTTCCTTGTCATCAATATCTAGCATTTAGGCTATCCAATATCATCCCAAAACATTTCAAAATCCCAAAAATATCAAAATGCATCACAGGTACTTATCATGGCTTGTTACTCGCTTTCTTTCACCACCTTATCAAATAATTTTATCCATCTAGTCTATCATCCATCCTAAAACAAATCCATATTATCATTGTCGAACTACGTCGCCTCTAAGCTATCACGTAGGCAAGGCCATCATTAATACTCCCCCAAGGCTCCTTTCCCATCCATTCCATCCCATGTCACCCATGGACTTTTGTCCTTCCAATCCCACTTTTCCAATCACCTAGGTCTTAGGTCCACATAGTCCACACCCCGAACTACATTGCCTCTGTGTCGTCACGTAGGCAAGGCCATTTATCAATGAGCCCCCGAGACACTAGGTTAGTCCCTTAGGGCTCGTTTCTTCATGTCTATTGTCAGTTCATCCACAATAAATCAATCCTTTGCTTGACTGGGGGAAAAATCCTCGACCTAGTTGGAGAATTGGATTCTTGAATGTCATGCCCCTCAGAGGATAACAATAAGGATTGCAATACTATCTCCAAATAGTAGGCAACATTGCAAACACACTTTTTTAACAAAAAAAGCTTGATGCAAGAACTAGACCTATAAACAAGACACAATGGACCTCAACCACCATGATGATTGTATCTGTTTTCCTTGCAAGAAAACATAACTATGGCAAGAAAATTTGTGCTTATTAAAAAAGGTTTAAGTTATAGAGTCTTAATTTTTGTTATTATGTCTTTTTATGCTACTCGAGGATGTCAAAAACTAGAAGATCTATGATGGGGGCATAATTGTCTTATTTGTTTTCTGTTTGTGGATCAATCTTTAGTAATGTGACAACCTTGTCTAATGACATGATCGACAAAAGATCATTGAGGACATTCTAGGTCTAAACATGAAAAAGGGCAATCCTGGTCTGTTGACACATGCAAGGCATACTCAGGTCATCTAGATTCAATTTTGACTAGATGCTTGTATTAACTTGCTAAATCAAAATCCATGTAAGTAATACTTAGGTCATCATGATTTTTTTTTAAAATGCGCCTGGTAAACTTTTTAACATGACCAACGACACTGGTGCGACAAGCCCTTCGGCTCCACGTGAATGCTTTTGCCCGGAGCAATGAACCGGTGAGGCCACAACACGGGGGACCTCATCCCTTAGAAAGAACACTTCAAACCCGCAAGCTCATTGGCCCAGCAAAGGCGTAAATCCTGCAAGCTCATTGGCCCAGTGGGGGTTTGAACTCTGGTGGCCGCCACTACAACCGAGTGACTTAACCACCGAACCATGCCCTTATCAGCCAGGTCATCATGATTTAATTATACCTAGATGCTTGTATTTTCTTACAACATTTTATAAAAGCTCAATGATGAAACAAAGTACTTCAAATACTTGCATATACGAAGATGACAATCCACACATCCATACATATCAAATTGCATTTCATTCCATAATAAGCCTTTTCCAAGTGTCTTAAGATCCAAGTCCTTTCTGACAGTTCATCCAATTGTATCTTCCAGTTATCCATGTGATCCATTCATCCTTGTCCAATCAATCCAAGCAATGATCCAAATGCAAGTCCATCCTTAATCCACAACAATTGAGTAAAGTCAATCTTCTCCAATTATCCAATCTCAATCAATGGTCTTGATCCTAATCTTGTCGTTAACCAAGTCAATCAATCATAATTATTAGGGGGATATATCTTTCCCACATTTTTGTGTTGATCTAGGGATATATTGTTCCCCACAATGAAAAACACTATCGTCGATCTTTATCGATTAATCATTGGTTTACAACTGGACAGGGGCAATACCTTGTTTGTTCTTATATCATTTGTGCCTACTTGCTTGTTTTCTTGTGTGTGTTATCAATTTATCTTGCATAGAATGTCATTTAACTCTTTCATCCATCCCTTATCTTACATCCTCCATTTTCTTCACCCTAACCTGTCATTTAGCCTATCTCATCGTGAGATCATCCATCACCCTGTCGTCACATTCTTCTCGTCCAATCTTCTGAGGGGGCATCCTATCGTCAATAACCTGTACCAGGGGCAAACTGGGGCATGCATCATAGTCAAAAAAAATTATTTTTTGAAACAACGTGATAAAACACATTGCATCAAAGAGGGGCAAAATGTATACACCTAAAAACGGCTAAGTCGAATTAAATAAATATTTTAATATTTATTTTAATTCCCATTCTCCTATCAATTAAATAAATATCCTGATTTATTTAAATGGTTCACATCTTTCCAATAATTAAATAAAATCAATTTATTTAATTAAAATCTTTAAATTCTTCTAATGTCTCACATAATTAAATAATCCTAAATTATTTAATTAATCCTAAATTCCTCTATCCTAAGTCCTAATCCCATAAATCCACCTCAGCATTCCACATCACCTTTCCACCTCACCTTTCCACCTCACCATGTTGCACATGTAATTAAATATTTTAATATCTAATTAGCTAATATCCCCTCACCCACATGTCGTATTTCTCCTCCAGTCAAATTAGTTAACTCATCAATCAAAACAATTAACTAATTAGTCAATTGAGTTCACTGGTCAATCTATTTTGTTGACTCCCCAATCAACCCAGTTAATTGATCAATCATCTTAGTTAACTCCCCAATCTATTCTATTAACTCCCCTAATGCATGAAGAAGGCTTGGACACTCGTCCTCTCCTAATTTGTGCACATTCCCTCAAGCTTTCTCAACCGTACACCTCACAGGTAATTCCTCCAGTCATGGATCTATTGACACTTGGATTTGGTCTTCCCTCAACCTATATAAGAAAGGTCTTCACACCCATTTGCATCCATTGAAGCATTCATAATCTTACTCTACAGGAATCCTACTAGCATGCCTTTGGCAAAGTTATCTCCATTTGCATTTACACAACCTCATTATCATAATCATTATTCAATCATGTCTCCATCAATCCATCTCCATTAGTATTGCATTGTAGCGTGATCTCCATTGTATTGTCTACCTACAGCCGTTCTACTCTTGTCATCTTCAACATCAAGGAAGTACACACTTCTGAGAGCTCCATTACCATCAAGATCAAAAGGAGATAGGCAAACAATGGAAGCATAGAGGTAAAATGGTCTTCAAAGGTATAATCTTTGTTTACTTTTTACATCAATTTCCATTGAGTTATTGGATATTTAGTTGTTTAATACCATTGTTCACATTTTCCACTAACACTTAGTACGTACCTCATTTACATCAACTACTTCAAGTTTTGACTTGGCCATGAGTCTGGATAACCCTTGACCTCTAACTAACTTGGTAATTTGGATTTCCATGTCAAATTCTTGAATCTTGTTAATCCACCTACATCTTTGTCCAGTTACTTCATACTGAGTAAATATGTCCTTGACAACAAAATGGGGTACACATGTTATGACCTTAGCCCCAACCAAGTAGGTTTTGAAAATTTTCATTGCTTTTACTAGGGTGTATGCCTATTTCTCCATGATGTCATATTTAACTCAAAATTTTGTAAAGACTTGCTAAAGAATGATATGGGTTGTTCAAAACCTTCTTCATTTTTGTGATAATACTACAACAATGGTTTGGAATGAGGCAAAATAAAACAACTAAAAGGGCCTTGAAAAGTTAGGGCTAGTTAGCACAGGAGCCCACTTGATAGCCTCCTTAATCCCGTTTAATGATTTTTTGGGCTCCCCTCTCCAATCTATTATCTATCATTTCTTCATCATTTTTGAAATTGCCTTAGTCTTTTCAACAAAGTTGGGGATGAATCTCTTAACAAAGTTAATCTATCCAAAGAATGATTAGATACCTTTAATTGTTTTAGGTTGCAGGATTTTGTCTATATCTTCCACCCTTTTAGGGTTGATTCTAATGCCATCCTTAGATATAATGTATCCAAAAAACTTCCCTTCCTCCACACTGAATACACACTTCTAGTGATTTAGAGAAATTATATATTCTATATATCAGACAAATATATTCTTAAGGTGCTCACAATGTTCAGTTGCAAATTTGGAGAATGTCATCAAATCATCTTGGTATACTACCAAAATGTCATCAACGAGGCCAACAAATGCTACATCCATGGCCCTTTGGAAAGTGGATTTAGAATTGGTTAACCCAAATGACATCCAAACATACACATAAATGCCCCATGGAGTAGTAAAGGTGGTCTTATATTGCTCTAATTCCTTGAATTTAACCTGGTTATATCCTAAGAATCCATCCATCATGGATAGCAATTCATAGCCAGTGATCTTCTGCAACATGGTCTCCATATTGGCCAATGGATAATTATCTTTAAGGGATGACATGTTCAAATATTTAAAGTCTATACACAGTCTGATATCTCCACTCTTCTTCCTACCAAAAACTAAATTAGACACCCATGTTGAATGTATGATACGCTTAATGATTTCTCCATCCCTGAGATTAGCCAACTCTTACTGTATCTTAGGGGCAAGGGTATGATTTATCAATCTCTGTTTTTGCCTAAATGGTTTGGCATCAGGATTCAAATGAATTTTATGTTGAAATAAATCCTCTCTATATGATTTGAGCTCATCATACGACCATACGAATAAATTTTTGAATTTTCTCAAAAAGTCAACCAACATTTTCCTAATTGTAGGATTCAATCTCTTTCCAATGTATACATTATATGGTATTGATCAATTCCCAGGTTAATATCTTCTACATCCTTTTCATTTATTGGATGAGCTCTATCCTTGAATGTATCAACAACATCAAAGGCCCTTTCCAACGCTACCAAGCCTCTATGTATTATGTTTGTCTTCAGTTGGAGGATCTCGTTGCCATATAAGCACTCCTTCCCATCCACCATCTCTACCATAGGTTTCCAATCTATACATTTCTCTTCAAACTCCCCCATAACATTTAGGAAATCATACATCTAACTGTCATTGTCAAACACCTACCAACTATATATGTTATCAGGGATAGTAGGCCTAATGAGTACCTCAACACTTGGAGTACATAAAGGGGGTATCAATTTATTATCAAATTTTATTGATGTGAAAGGGCTCAAGACTTTCATCGGTTGCTTGGGGCGGTAGCCGTAGGCGTGACCTGACACAACCCAAACTATCTCTCCAGGAGATCTTTCAATCGGTTCAAGAAAGTCCAAATTCTGACCGAGTGACTAGAAGTTATACCCTGCCAAGTGGGGTTCCAAAAAAATCATAGTTTTTTTAAAAATCCAATTTTTGTAATTATTTTCGTCACCTTTCAACTATCTATTTTGAATTCTAAGGACATGGTGACATTCACATTCTATGCTTTCTATAAAAACTCAAATTCAAATCAAATAAAGGAGTTTTGGAAGGCATACATGTCTCTGCGAGTTTGCTATATTGTTCAAAATTGTTTGTTGTTTAATTCTATAATACCACAGGTCCCTCGCTAGGTATTATCCTCTGAACCATTTTTAGATCAAGAGGAAATCTATTTTTTGGAGCACTTTGGGTCTAATATGACCCTACCATCATACTCAGAAGGCCTAAAAACCTTAAGATAGACTATCAAATCATGGAAATTAGCCTCAGAATCATCTGGGGCAAAAACATTTTGCCAAGGAAGCCGTATGGCCTCGCCAACATGCAATACGAGGTGAAATATTTTTTTTTAAATTACTTTTTTCCTACAATTTAGCAAATATTTCAAAAAAATTGTGTCAAAATAAATATTTGTAGGGTTTTTATTGAAATACTTTGTAAGAAAAAAGGTTGAAAAACAAAAAAAATCAATTGCAAGGATCTACACAAGGTATGTGTAGGCCCCATGCATGTACCTACATCAAGCGCTATAGGCCCTAGGGCCCCACACCCATAGGAGCAGCAATCCTTAGAGACCTACGCCCTATAGGGGTTGCAGACTCCTTTTGGGGCCGTGAACCCTACACATAGGGTTGTGGGGTGGCTACACCCCCTACACACCCCTTAATATTTTTAAAATTTTTTTTTTTAATAAAAAAACACAATGCCTGTTCCTACCTTAGCTTCAACGCCTAGTCCCTTGCACCCAGCATTTAGTCGCTAATAGGACCAAGGGCCTATTTTTAGGGGGTTTATGTTTTTTTTGCCCTACAAAGGTATTGGTGTTCTTTTTTCCATAACTTGGGCAAACAAAGTTAGATTTTTGCAAACAAATAGGTGTTGGAAAGCTGGTTCTGAGCACAACCTAGTGGTGCAATTATGTTTTTCTAGATTTTGTAGTTAGTATATTTTATTTTTGTTTGAAATCCATATACCTTTTTGGCTTCTGAGCTCGTAACTTTTTTGCCATGATCTCTGTTTTCTGTGATTCTTGCGGCATCATAAAGGTATTGAGGAGCTCTACATAGTCATCTATACACTTTTTCCAGATTCAACCCCAAGTATATCTTTTATTTAGATTGTAATTTTTATGGCTTCCATTTGATAACTTGGACATACTAGCACCTAGAGAAGTTTAATTTTTTTTTCGTGGGTTTCATCTTAGCGTATATTTTTCCGCACTTTAGTTTGCTGGTGTAATCATGTCTCCTAGATTGTGGAAATTTAAATGTGAGTATTGTGGGAGAAACATGCATATGATAGATGAATGCATGTAGAAGAAAATTGATGATTTAAAATCTTTAATTGAGCTTCATTAGTTGAGACACTTGTGCAATGTCAATGGCATCAGTTTGCCACATTAGTCTAACCTAGCATGTGTAGACATTTCATCATCACTTGTTGCTACATTTGAGTCCAAGGTTGCTTCACAGAGAGCTTCCAGTGATTCCTTGTGTTTTGTATGAAAAGGAGAATGATGACAACTAGGATGCACACTAGATCAAACCCTTTTCCATATAACATTCAAGGACAAGACCAAGCCAAAACACTACCAAATGAAGGTGGACTCAGCTATAGATCTTGTACTCAGGTATGTTATTTATGGATCAAGTTTGATTTAACCTTTTTATCAAACCCCAGGTTAACAATGCATGAAACCCTAGTTCTACAATGATCAACTTATAATAGAATATGTACAACAACAATCCAGAAACCAATTGTAGAAAGATGATCAAGAAGATGATAGAACCTGTCTCCTGAAAGCAAAGGTGTCGGAGGACTAATTCGGGACTGCCCAAGTCCTAATTAAAGGAATCTGTTGCAATTGTAAACTAGAAAGATGGTGCAGATGTTTCCCTGATGCTAGATCTAAAATCAGAAAGGGCAGAAAGACTAGGGTGTCACCACCCAAGTCTTGGATAGAGGAATATTCTGTAGCTGTTGTCAGATCTCGACACCCTAATCTTCACTCAGTCTTCCTATATCTTCACATTCTCTGGATCTCGCTCCTGTAACCTGCACACAAAAAGATAAGAAGGGGTTTTGGGGTTATGGTGTTTAGGGACTTGCCTCAATCAAATCTCAGGATAGAATTCAAGCTTCCCAACATTGTTGTTTGATAAAGAGTGCATGGCCTCATGGGGGCAGAGGCTGAAAACAAAGATAATAATGACGAATCCAATGATTTTAAACAACAATGATATCACTTATGTGATGATCCCTTCAAATGATAAGGATCCTTCAACTCCTAAGGTGGATAGATGATAGCTTCATGCCTGCAACAAACATACAATAACAACACACAAATCTATTATAGAATCACAATGAATGCTCTTGCTTGCTTTCGTTCAACATCTCAAGTTAGTTATCTCTATTGTATGGAAATGTGAACAATAGCATAAAGAACTAAATTCCAATAACACAATAGAAAATGATGTAAAACACAAGTAAATAAGGAATATACCTTTGAAGACCATTTTACCTTTGTGCTTCCATTGTTCGCCTATCTGCTCTTGATCTTGATTGTAATGAAGCCCTCAAAAGTATGTACTCCCTTGCTTGTTGAAGATAACAAGAATAGAATTGTTGTGATATCAATGTGCAATGGAGTCTAAACTACTATGCAACTATAATGGGGATGGATTGATGGAGACATGGTGATGATAATGGATTGATAATGTAAGTGCAATTATAACTTTGCCAAAGGCACACTGTAACGAATTCTGTAGAGTAAGATTACGAATGCTCAGATGGATGCAAAATGGGTGTGAGAACCTTATTTATATAGGTTGAGGGAAGACCAAATCCAAGTGTCATCAAATCCACAATTGGAGGAATTACCTATGAGGTGAATGGTTGAGAAAGTTTGAGGGAATGTGCGCCAATCAAAAGAGGACAAGTGTCCAAGCTCCTTCATGTAGCAGGGGAGTTAACAGAATAGATTGAAGAGTTACCAAAATAGACCAACCAGTTAAGTGAATTGATTAGGGAGTTGACTAAATAGATTGAGGAGTTAACTCAATGGACTAATCAGTTAACTGGGTTGATTGGGGAGTTGACTGAATTGACTAATCAGTTACGTGAATTGATTGATTAGTGAACTCAAATGACTAATTAGTTAACTGATTTGATTGATGAGTTAACTAATTTGACTGGAGGATAAATAGGACATGTGGGTGAGGGAATATTAGCTAATTAAATATTAAAATATTTAATTACATGTGCAACATGGTGAGGTGGATTTATGGAATTAGGACTTAGGATAGAGGAATTTAGGATTAATTAAATAATTTAGGATTATTTAATTATTTGAGACATTAGAATAATTTAGGGAATTTAATTAAATAAATTGATTTTTATTTAATTATGGGATAATGAACCAATCAAATAAACTTAGAATATTTATTTAATTGATAGAAGAATAAGAATTAAGATAAATATTAAAATATTTACTTAATTTGACATGAGCCAATTTTAGGTGTATACATTTTGCCCCTCTTTGATGCAATGTTTTTCAACGCATTGCTTCAAAGAAATATTTTTTTTTTGGGTATGATACGTGCCCCAGTTTGCCCCTGGTATAGGTTAATGATGATAGGATGCCCCCTCGGGAGATTGGGGAAGAAGAATGTGACGATAGGATGACAGACAATCTCGTGATGAGATAGGTTGATAGGATAGATGGGAGAAGAAAATGGAGGATGCAAGATAAGGGATGGATGAAAGAGTTAAATGATACACTATGCAAGATAAATTGATAACACACACAAGCAAGCAAGCAACTATGCACAAATGATACAAGAACAAATGAGGTATTGCCCCTGTCTAACCATAAATTGATGATTAATTGATAATGATTGACGACGATAGTGTTGTCATTGCGAGGAACGATATATCCCTAGACCAACACAAAGATGTGGGAAAGATATATCCAACTGTCAATGATGATTGACTAATTTGGTTTACGATGAGATTAGGATCAAAACCCTTCATTGCAATTGGATAATTTTGACAGGAGTGATTTACTCGATTGGTATGGATTAAGGATGGACTCGCATTTGGATCAATGCTTGGATTGATTGGATAGATTTGATCATTAGATGAATAATTGGATTGGTGATTGGTGATGCCCCAGTCACTCAAGAGTGAGGGTGACAAGGAAAAGATAATGGTAAGTTAGCAAACAAGATGAAAGATGACGAAAGATAATTTAGAAGAATGATTTGGTTAATGGATGAAATAGATCTTTCAACACTTGGAATGAGGTCTAGGATGTAATGCTTATAATGGAATGATATGCAAGTTGATATGTATGGATGTGTGGATTTGTCATCTTCATATATGCAAGTATTTGAAGTACTTTGTTTCATCATTGGGCATTTTTTGTTTCTTTTCTCTTTAAAATGTTGTAAGAAAGTACAAGCATCTATGTATAATTAAACCATGATGACCTAAGTATCTCTTACATGGATTGTGATATAGCAAGTTGATACAAGCATCTAGTCAAAATTGAATCTAGATGACTTGAGTATGCCTTGCATGTAAACAGACAAGGATTGCCCCCTTTCATGTTTAGACCTCTTAATTCCTCGATGATCTTTTGTTGATCATGTCGTTAGACACAAGTCGTCACATTACTAAAGATTGATCCACCAACAACAAACCAATAAAATAATTATGCCCCCATCATAGCTCCTCTAGTTTTTGACATCCTTGAGTAGCATAGAAAGACATAATAATGTAAAAAAATCAAGACATAAGATTTTAAACCATTTTAACGAACACAAATGTTCTTGCCATAGTTATGTTTTCTTGCAACGAAAATAGATACAATCATCATGGTGGTTGAGGTCCATTGTGTCTTATTTATAGGTCTAGTTCTTGCGTCAAGTGTTTTGTTGAAAAAGTGCGTTTGGAATGTTGCTTGTTGTCTGGTGATAGTATCGTGGTCCTTATTGTTATCCTTTGAGGTTTGTGACATTCAAGAATCTAATTCTCCAACTAGGTCGAGGATTTGCCCCCAGTCAAGCAAAGGAATGAGTTATTGTGGATGAACTGACACTGGATACAAAGAAACGGGCCCTAAGGGACTGACCTAGTGCCTCAAGGGCTCATTGATAAATGGCCTTGCCTACATGACGATGCAGAGGCAACGTAGTTTGGGGTGGACTTTGTGGACCTAAGACCTAGGCGATGGGAAAAGTGGGATTGGAAGGACAAAGGGAATGGGTGATATGGGATGGGATGGATGGGAAGCCTTGGGGGCCCATTGATGATGGCCTTGCCTACGTGATAGCTCATAGGTGACGTAGTTCAACAACGATTCAATGGATTGGTTGAGGATGGAAGACAAGATGGACGCAAGTCTGGACTGGCACCCTGATGGAAGAAGGCGATAAGGACGAGTGAACAACAAGCCATGATAGGTATCTCAATGTGATTGGGTGGATGTGGTTAGGATGAATGAGGAACAAGGTCTAAAAAGATGGAGGAGGCAGTTTTATCACAAGTAGCACCTATTTACCAGGTTTTCACCACTTACTTTTATTTGCACGGTAGCTAAAATACACATGATGCCTGTTTGCCAAGTTTTCATCATGGTACCTATCCAAGGCACCTGTTTACCAGGTTTTCACCAGAGGATGATTTTTTTGTTGTTTTTCCATTTTTAAAAATTTTTTCTTGATGTTTTTTATTTTTTATTTTTTATTTTTATTTTTTGACTACCTTGCATTGGGGTTTAGGTGTAGAACTTTCAGAGATGCATGATGTTGATGGGATCATCAAACAGTTCACCTTCTGATGTAGCCAATTGATAAGCACCAGATCCATAGGCAGTAATGATGACATAAGGACCCAGCCAGTTAGATTCAAACTTACCTTTCTTCTCTTTGTCTTGCTGATTCCTGGGATTCTCTCTGAGGACTAGGTCACCAATCTGAAATACCCGGGGCTTTACTCTATGGTTCTAACTTCTGGACATCCTTTGTTGATAAGCCTTGATATGGTTAAAGGCCTCTTGCCTCCTTTCTTCCAGTAGCTCTAACTCTTGAAGTCTGGATACTCTGTACTCTTCAACAGATATGAGGCCTTTCAACGATACTCTCAATGATGGGATCTCAACTTCAATGGGAAAGATGGCTTCAGAGCCATATACGAGGGAATATGGTGTTGCACATGTGGGTGTGCAGATACTTATGCGGTATGCCCACAGTGCGGGATTCAATTGGATGTGCCAATCACGACCGACATCATTGACAATCTTTTTCAGGATTGTTAAGATGGTTTTATTTGATGCCTCCACCTGGCCATTTCCTTGGGGTTAATATGAGGTGGAGAAGCAGTGTTGGATATGGAATTTGTCACATAGTTATTTGACATCTTGGTTTTTGAATGGTTGTCCATTATCAGTGATAATGGATAAAGGGATACCATAGCGGTAAATAATGTAGTTCAGGATGAAAGAGGCAATATGTTTGTCTGTGATATTGGCTAGTGGTACGAGTTCAATCCACTTTGTAAAGTACTTGGTGGCAGTGATTATGAATTTATGGCCGCTAGATGATGGAGGGTGGATCTTGCCCACTAAGTCGAGTCCCCACTGACAAAAAGGCCAAGGAGTCATTAAAGGATGAAGCTCTTGTGCTAGTGCATGTATTAAGTTTCCATGGATTTGGTATTTCTTGCACCTCTTTACAAAATGATAGGAATCTTTTTCCATAGTTGGCCAGTAGTATCCCATGCGTATGAGTTTCTTAGCTAGGGTAGGACCACTAGAGTGGGTCCCACATATAGCATCGTGCACTTCACTTAGGGTAGTTTGATATTCCTCACTATCGAGACATCTAAGGAGAGTACCATCGAGACCGCGTCGATATAAGGTATTGGCAATAATAGCATAACGGGATGCTTGTCAGATGAAGGTTTGTTTTTAGTTATTTGAGAGATTAGGTGGTAGGGTATTCTCTTTAAGATAGGCAAATATTTTTCCATATAGGGGAGAATTAGATCCTACAATGTAGCAAATGATGTGGGATTCAGGAGTGTCGTAAGTAGTATGGGACACTAGCTCTACCAAGAACTCATAGCGTTATTTGTTTTTAGGGATGTCAAGGAGAGATACAATCATTGCATGGCATCTACTGTTTTGTTCTCTAACCTTGGTATTTGCTCAAAAGAGATCTCAACAAAGTATTCTTTGAATTCATCTACCATTCATTTGTATGGTATTAACTTCACATCCTTTGTTTGGTAGTCGTTGTTCACTTGGTTGATGACTAGTTGTGAGTCGTCATATACCTGAAGTTCTTTGATGTTCCATTCAACTGCCAACTTGATGCCAATGATTAGGGATTCATAATCTGCCACATTGTTAGTGCAAGGAAAGAGTAGCCTGTATGATTTTGGAATAGTGTCTCCACTAGTTGTGATCAACAAGATACCTGCCCTAGACCCATGCTGAGTATAGGAGCCGTCGAAGTAGAGTTTCTAGGCTGTTGTTGTTATGTAAAAGATGGATTTGTCTGGAAATTTAAAGCTCAAAGGGTTATTGTCCATTAAAGGTACATCTGCCAGCTAATCTACAAGTACTTGACCCTTTATAGTGTGCCTATCTACATACTCGATGTCAAACTCACTGAGAAGCATGACCCACTTGGACAATCTACCTATAAGGGCAGCTTTGTTGAACATATACTTTAGTGGATTGATTTTTGCTACTAGCTTGATGGAATGCGATAGCATGTAATGTCTCCATTTTTGTGAAGCGAAGACCACAACGAGGCATGCTCTTTTGATTGGCGTGTATTGTAGCTCATAACCAACTAGTGTTCTACTAATGTAATAAATTGCTTGTTCTTTCCCTTCATGATTTTACTATACAAGGAGAGCTCCCAGAGTTGGTGTGGCGGAGATATAAAGTAGTAGAGGCTTACCTTGGATCTATGGCATCAATACCGATGGTTTCATGAGATACTCTTTCAATTGTTGAAATGCCTGTTCCTACGAATCAATCCATTTGAAAGGGATGTTCTTATGTAGGAGGTGCGTGAATGGGTGGCACTTGTCTGCCAATTGAGAAATGAACCTTCTGATAGATTACAGTTTTCCCTGTAGAGACCTTAGTTGACTAAGATTTTTGGGAGGTGGCATTTCCATGATAGCCTTCACCTTAGCTGGGTCTACTTTGATTCTATTTGCAGACATGATGTATCCTAGAAGCTTGCTGGATGTGACTCCGAATACACTCTTCTTTGGGTTGAGGCGCACATTGAACTGTTGCAATCTTATGAAGATTTTGTCTAATACTACTAGGTGTCCTTCTCTTGTGAGTGATTTTGCCAAAATGTCATCTACATAATCTTCCATTATGGTGTGCATCATGTCGTGAAAGATTATGGTCATAGCTCTCTGATATGTTGCGCCTGCATTTTTCAATCCAAATGGCATGACACACCAACAATAGGTGCCCCATGGACATGTGAATGCGGTCTTGTGTTGGTCCTCAGGTACAATTTTGATTTGGTTATATCTTGAGAAGCCATCCATTAATGACAGCATGGTGTGATCTACCGTGAGATCTATAATAATGTCAATGTTTGGCAAAGGGAAATAATCTTTTGGACAAGCTTTATTTAGGTCCCTGAAGTCATTACACAGTCGAACTCTTCCATCTGGTTTGGCAACTGGCACTATATTTGAAATCCACTCAGGATAGTCTATCGGTCTGATGAACTTGACATCTAGCAGCTTCTTCAGTTCTTCTTTTACCATGAGGGCAACATGCAGATGCATCTTCCTGAGTTTCTGCTTAACTGGCTTAGCTCTTGGAGCTAAGGATAAGTGATGCATTATGATATTTGGATCTAGCCCTGGCATATTCGCATAGGACCAAGTGAAATTGATTTGTTTCCTTTTGAAGAATTCAGTGAACTCTGGTTTTTCCTATGCAGTTAAAGATTGTGCCATATGGATCATCCTTGGATTATCACCTGTATTGACGTTGATCTGCTATGCTAGTTCTATCAAGATTGAGGATCTCTCCTGATGTGTTAGATTGGGGAGAGGGTCAAGCCTTTCATCCTTCAATGCCTCAAAGAGGTTTTCACCGTTGGATACGCCTTTCATATTTTTACTATTTTCACGATCTAATACTACCACAGAGCAGTTTTCACCATTAGATCTTTCTTTCATTTTTACATTTTTGAGACTGAAAGGCTTGGCACTCTCTCCAAAATAAGCCCTGTCATTGAGTTCTATTGCGTAGCCAGCCTTGTGATCCCCTGCGGGTATATGGTCCCTAAGCTCCAGATAGTCTATTAAGGTGTCATCATTTTGAAAGGTATCAAGCTTAGTGGGAGTGTATTTTAAGTCCCAATCTGAGTTCTGGATGCACTAGTGGTAGATGGTAATTGGGTTAGTCTAGTTCGAGGGTATTGATGGTCAAGATGGAGGAGTTAAGGTGGTTATTATAAGCATTGACAATTCCTGCGATGGTACTCTCCACAAGTTGATCTGTTAAGTGTGGTATCATTCTTTCCTCACGAATCTCACTATCATTATTATGCGGGCCGAACTCTAGAGGTCTAGCCCTTGGACTTTGTCCCCCATTATTTGCATGGGTAGGGTCATACTCATGGACCACATCTATGCCTTTTCATCACAAGATAGTTCAGAGAGACTATCCCATTCATATTCATTGGAGTTAGTCTCACTCCATCCTTGTAGTCAGTGAATCTGATCTACTAGATTAGTAGCAGATGTTTGTGGTTGTTTACCTTTAAGCTTATATGTTCCCTTGGTCTTTGTTTTATCGGTGTAGCCTAGACCTGTAATGTCTCAGGCTGTTAATGTAAGAGGTTGGATAGGTTCAGTGATACCTTCCTTTCTCAATCCGATGGGCCCATGACCTTCATACCCCATTCTTTGTAGTATTGAGAATCCTTGACCATACTGTTCAGTTTGTACTATGGAGTGATGGTCATGTTTCTTGGATAGACTATCTTCATCCTTATATAACCATTATAGGATGTCTTTTTCATCGCTCTCCTCTTCAAGGCTTCCCCATTTGATAAACAGACCTTTAGTAGTTTCTAAGGCCTTAGGTTTTCTCATGGAAGGCTTTCCATAGGATCTGGGAGAGAGAGGGAGCAATGCTAAGCAAAAGGATTGGGTGATTGTGTATTCACCGAGACCGTTATCTTTGAGCTTGAGGCCAAATTGGGGTGCCTTTAATGTGGAAGGGAGTGAAGTTGGGTCAACATGGGATGAAGATGAAGCAGAGGCACGGTTATTGGGAATTACAATGTCAGGTTTGGATTGTACGGAGTTGTAATATTGGAAAGGATTGGAATCACCTTGGATGGTGATTTCATGGCCTTCATGGGGGAACTTGATACACTGGTGGTAGGTTGATGGCACTGCCTTCATAGCATGTATCCAAGGTCTTCCAAGGAGAATATTATATGCAAGCTCCATGTCAAGCACTTGACACACTACATCCTTTACTACAGGTCCCACTCTGATAGGCAAAACAATAGTTCCCTTTGAAGTTCTTTCCACTTCATCGTAAGCTTTGATGGTGATTTTCTTTTTAGGATCGATATCATTCTCTGAAAACCCCAATGCAAGGATTAGCTTTAAGGTGCAAATATTTAAACCGGCTCCTCCATCGATTAGAACCCTTTTGATTTTATGCTTGTGGATGAAGGCTTCTATGTGGAGAGACGCATTATGAGGTTGGGTGATGGACATGTCATCCTTTTCAGTAAATGATAGGAAATGAGGTGTGGTAATATGACCTACCATTGTCTGAAACTATTCTTCAGTGAGGTTTGTTGGGACGGTGGCTTCTGAAAGAACTTGGTCAAGTATGGCTCTGTGGGATGGGGACAAACGCAGAAGTTCCAAGATGGAAATGTGTGCGGGTGTTGAATGGAGATGATGGCTTGGATGGGGTGCCCTTAAGAGTAACTTTTCCACCATGAGTGGTCACATTACAATCAAGGGTTTTATTTATAGTGATGACATTGATATGTGAATCAGTCTCTAAAATGTGGTTAACAACATAGTCGTATGACACGTTTGTATAATTTGCGTTGTTAGCCCCACTTTTGTTTTGATTTGAAGGCCTTCCCTTCTCATAGTTGGGGAGTGGATTCTTGAATGCTAAGTGATCATCATTAGAGGAATGTCCATCAAGTGATACCTTTTTCTAGTCCAATAAGTCTTGAATGGTGTGTTTGAGTGCTTGACAGTCATTAGTTTTGTGTCCCCTATTTCAGTGATATTCATAGAAGTCAGTGTCATTCCACCAAGGAGGTTTAACTTTTAGTTCATACTCCCACACTGTTGGAAGCGTTATGAGATTATTTGATATTAGCTTCTGTAGGGTGGATTCTAATGTTTCTCCTAGAGGTGTGAACTTTCTTCGAGGAGGATAGTTTGTAGATCGTGATTCAGTGTTTCGCTATTTATTTTGTGGGGGGTTGTTTTGTGGGCTTGATAAGTTGAAAATTGGTTGTTTTGGCACTACATTTTTGGCATCAACCACCCCATCATTCACAATGTTCTTATTTTCAGTCCAAAATCATGGTTTATCTGTGTTGGCATTCGCACTAGGGGTGTCCTTGTAAAGTTTGATTTGACCCTTTGATATCAAAGCCTTTTCAATGATTAAACCCATCTCAATGACCTTAGTAAAAGAAGTAGGGCATTGGATTTGAATTTGATAGTTGAGATCCGAGTGTAGGTTGTGGACAAACATTTCAAGCATTTGTTTTTCTAGTATATGATATGGACATTTGCTTGCCAATTGTCTCCATCTTTGTAAGAAAGAGGTGAAGGATTCTCCACCTTTTTGTTTAGTGTTACAAAGATCTAACATTGAGATTTCATGCTCAATATTGTAGGAGAAGTGTGTGACAAACTTATCCACTAGTTCATTGAAAGTTCAAATGTCGGGAGGTAGTCGTGAGAACCACTCCATAGCTTGCCCTCCTAAGCTCCTTGGGAATAGTTGCATGAGATAGGTGTCATTGTGGACGACTTCGAGACATGCTACACTAAATTCTCTAATGTGATCTCTTGGATCACCCTTTCCTTGATATTGTCAAATTTTAGTACCTAAAATTTTGAGGGGAAAGGTATCATGATCAAGGTCTTGTCAAAAGGATATGGTAAAATATCCTCTAGAGAGTAGTGTTTTGTTGATGCTCCTGTTTGAATGTCTGTGAGCTGTTGCTGCAAGACTTGGATTTGTTGAGTCAATAAGTCTAGAGAATTTGTGGTATCCATTGTCTTCTCTGAATTGGAAGCATTAAGATCAATTTTGGGAGTATCTTTATCTTGTTTGGAGCCCTCTTTTGATGACTCAGCTTCATTGGATGCATTGTTCTCTCTTAGATCAGAGAGATCAAAGTTAGAGGGCAACTTAGCTCCTTATTGAGCGAGCATGAGAAAGTACTTTTGAGGGTTCATGTTTAGGACCTTGTCCATCATCTCAAGAAATTTTGTGTCTTGTGAGGCACCAATTACTTCCTCATACAGGATTTCTTCCTCTATCTCATTGTCAGGTGGAGATGGTATGTCTTTGTTCAAAGGATCCATATCTTGCTTTTCTTTGGATTTTGATCTAGTGTCAACCATAAAAACTATTTGGTGGGGGTGAGTGTTGGATGAAGATGCTTGTGAAGGGATGCTTTTGGTGTGGTTGAGATGACAAGATTTTTCCTAAGGTTTGAATTTTGATCTACGGTTTGCTCAAACAAACGTGATCTTGAGGTAAAAGAAAGTCAAAGTAGGGAGAGTTAACCACTGCTATTGATATGGACCACTTTTATCAAGATAACTCTAGTGTAGTTCCGCGAGGAAGGATGATATATCCTGGTATGAAACTAACTAGATTTTTGCTGAGTTTTGGAAGATTTCAATGACACCTTAGTAGGAAACTTGTTTGCTTTGCTTGATGTTTTTGCTATGGATGATCTGGCAAATGGAAATGGTTTAGAAAATGGATGTGAAACTGATTTGTACAGTTTCTCTAAGATCACAAATGAGGTACATACAATAATGGGTACCAGGGAATGTTTTTGCTTTTTCTCTCCAACTGTGTGGAAGTGCTCTTTGTTTTCCAAGTTCTGCAGAAGGTTGGCCTTTTTGTTTCAATTTTTTTATCTTGGCTTGTTTTCACAATGCTTGCTTTTTTTTTTGGTTTTCTCTATTTTGAGGTTACTTTTGTCTGATTTTTCAACTATGGCAAGAAAGACACAACAAACACAAAATATTTTCATGATTTTTGATTTTTTTTGTATTTTTGGACTTTTTTAACTAAAGACAAGTACAAATCCTAGGATGGTAGGGGCAATATAAACTGAACTCTCACTGTTACGTGAGGAATCTTTGGAAGGTGATAATCGCCCTTTCTGGCACCGGTTTATAAGGGATTTTGGCTTCTAAAGCAGGGGAATAGTAGTAAGGGCAACCGTTCGAGTGGTTATATGTGTGACAATGCTAATCTCCATTATGGAGTCTCCCAACCTTCAAGGGTTACGCCTTGGAGGGTTTTGGGGGAGGTTAGCTGTCAGTATAACTAAACAACACTCATTGCTTGAAGCTTTCTCTCCAAACACAATTTATTTATAGTGGCTAGGCAGAGCTTGGCTTTAGCTTGTTACCACTTAAGGTCGTTCCCACTTGGATGGAAGGATATCCAAGGGTAGGCCTCTCTAAAGGTTAAACATGCAGAATGATAGGTTTGGCATTCTAGTCACCCAAGAAAGGGGAGAGCATAGGCCTATTATCATTCTGAAAACACGGAGAATAATGGTTCTTTAATACCTAGTTAAAAATAAAGAAACTAAATGCGTTAATCTACCAAGCACAATCCATTTGACTAGATAGCAATAACTTTGAAAAGGTGGTTCATTTTATCCCTTAAACATATCTATGTGAAGATTGTTTGTTGCAGAATAAAAGGAAACAAGTTACTTTCCCCTAAGTTAAGCTAGATAAGAGATTTGTAATTGTAAGATTGCCTTGAAAGATTTGTTTAATTTTTAACCACCTCAATGGGACTAAGTGCAAGTTGTATGCAACGAATTAGTTTACTTTCCTAATTAGAGATAGATGAAAATTGCATGCCAGTTGTATGACAATGCCTAAACCAATCCTATTCAACACTTAGTGAAAAAATGATTATCTTCAGTGGACGTTCTGCACCAAAACTAGATTAGTAGTCTCCTAATGTCCACCTGTAGTCCACGAAAACAAAAATGAATCAAGAAGTTTGCAAATCAAATGTTTAGGTGAAAAACATATAATCTAGAAAATTTCATGGAAATATGATTTGTGACAGCAAAATAGATAGTAAAATCAAAATCTACATGAAATTCTATGTTGTTTCAAAAAAAATTCATGAAAATTCGATAAAAAAATGCCAAAGTTATGGTCATTTGAAGTTTTCAAGGTAAAGTCAACTTTGACTAATTATACCTATTGATATTGACCCAGTGGACTGAAGATACCTATACCATTACGAATTTTGTTGAATCATCTTTCCAACAACTACAAATTTGTGAAAATCTGACCTTCCTACAAAAAGTTATGCCAAAAAGAAAAAAAATACCCCTATTTTGACAACATTAACATTTTAAAAAAGAAATTAAATAAACAGATTAAAAAAAATGAAGTTTAACATTAAATTTTTTTAAAAAATTAAATTATAACAGAAAAAAGAAAACCTAACCATAAATTAAATGATTTTTTTTGGTTTTGATTATTTTTTTTTTATTATTTTTGTTTGTGTTGTGTGTGCAGGTGTAGGGTGGAGGAGGCAGTGTGGCGGTGGCTGGGTGGTGGTGGTTTCTGGGCGGAGGCAGGCAGAGAGTCGTTGCAGGCGGTGGTGCTGAGGACGGAGGTGTGGTAGATTTGTAGTGGTGGGTGCAACGGGGATCGCGGAGGTGGTGGGGAGCGGAGGGCGGCGGACAGGTGGGCGGACGGGCAGGTGGGGGTGAGGTAGAGCGGACGATGAGGGTGGCGTGAGGTAGGGATGGGGAGGGTAGCATGTTGCAGGGCTGGGTGGGAGGTTGGGTGGTGGGAGAGGGATGGGGTGAGTTGGGATCAGGGGTGCTGGGACAGGGGATGGGAAGGGGTTGGTGGGGTAGGATTGGAGCAGGGAGTTGGGCGGGAGAAAGGGGCATGGGAGAAAGGGGTGGCGGGAGGGAAGGGTGGACAGTGGTGCTAGGGTGGGGTTGTGTGCAGGGGCTTCGGCCCCTACAAAAAAAAAGATCTTTTTTTTAAAGTTTTTTTTATTTTTTTAATTTTTGCTTGGATTTTAAAAAAAATGAAATAATAGAACTTTGAAACTATTTTTTTTGTTATTAATTTGTTGTTTTTTTTTAAATTTTTGCCTAAGAAAAATAAAATAAGATCTAAAAAAAATACAGCTATTTTTTTTTACTGTGTTTTTTTTGCAAATAACAGAAAATAAATTTAATTTAAAATGCTGCCAAATGATTTATAACAAAACACACCTGAATATGTGACAAAGACAAACTCAACAAATGCTCACAAACAAGATGGGTCAGATCATGGTGGACGCCAGAATGTTGTATGGAAATGTGAACAATAGCATAAAGAACTACAATCTAATAACACAATAGAAAATGATGTAAAACACAAGTAAATAAGGAATATACCTTTGAAGACCATTTTACCTCTATGCTTCCATTGTTCGCCTATCTACTCTTGATCTTGATTGTAATGAAGCCCTCAAAAGTATGTACTCCCTTGCTTGTTGAAGATGACAATAATAGAATGGCTGTGATATCAATGTGCAATGGAGTCTAAACTACTATGTAACTATAATGGGGATGGATTGATGGTGACATGGTGATGATAATGGATTTATAATGTAAGTGCAATTATAACTTTGCCAAAGGTACACTGTAATGAATTCTGTAGAGTAAGATTACAAATGCTCAGATGGATGCAAAATGGGTGTGAGAACCTTGTTTATATAGGCTGAGGGAAGACCAAATCCAAGTGTCATCAGATCCACAATTGGAGGAGTGACCTGTGAGGTGAATGGTTGAGAAAGTTTGAGGGAATGTGCACCAATCAAAAGAGGACAAGTGTCCAAGCTCCTTCATGCAATAGGGGAGTTAACAGAATAGATTGAAGAGTTAACAGAATAGACCAATTAGTTAAGTGAATTGATTGGGGAGTTGACTGAATAGATTGAGGAGTTAACTCAATGGACTAATCAGTTAACTAGCTTGATTGGGGAGTTGACTGAATTGACTAATCAGTTAAGTGAATTGATTGATTAGTGAACTCAAATGACTAATTAGTTAACTGATTTGATTGATGAGTTAACTAATTTGACTGGAGGATAAATAGGACATGTGGGTGAGGGAATATTAGCTAATTAAATATTAAAATATTTAATTACATGTGCAACATGGTGAGGTGGATTTATGGAATTAGGACTTAGGATAGAGGAATTTAGGATTAATTAAATAATTTAGGATTATTTAATTATGTGAGACATTAGAAGAATTTAGGGAATTTAATTAAATAAATTAATTTTTATTTAATTATGGGATAATGAACAATCAAATAAACTTAGAATATTTATTTAATTGATAGAAGAATAAGAATTAAGATAAATATTAAAATATTTACTTAATTAGACATGAGCCAACTTTAGGTGTATACAATCTCCATCTAGGTTACAAATGAACTAAAAAACACACTTATGTATGCTTTCTCACTCATAATTGTGAAATTAACCAAAAGATCCAACAAGGAGAAACCTTTTGAAAGGTCCTAGGCCGACCAATACTTAATTTTGCCTCAACCAATCAGGAGGGACTTGGGCAGTGGTACCCAAGTCTTTTAGCTCCTTTTGGGTTTGGGATAAGATAAGTGAAGGGGCCCTTGTTCCAATTTTACATTGGTGTAAGGCAATTTTGCATCGGGATGAACATTTAGAATGTATAATGTAATCACGGGCACCTAGGAGCTAAACAAGGAGGTAAAAAGACATGTGGACACTTTTTACTCTATAACATTTAGCTCCCACTTTAATATGTGTATGATCTTATGATAAGTACATGCATTAAAGTATGATTGAAAACACATCAAGCACATCAGGCACTAGAGCGAAAACACACCCTAAGTTTGGAAGACCATTTCTAGCCCCCAAGCTTAGGAAAACGTAAGAAAACACATGATAACTATGCAGAACACAAGGAAGAAAATAAAGAAACACGTAATACCTGGAGAAGACATGAACGTAGTCATGTAATACACAAGGTATACATGGAGAGAAGACATGATTAAATAATTATACTATACTAAGGGGCGATGGGGGGAGCTCATCACTACGTGCCACCATCAAAGCACATAAAACACATAGTATGGGGGGAGCTCATCGCTACGCACCTCCACAAAACACACAAAACACATGGAAAACATGAGCGTCGTAGAGTGTGTCGTTGACCCACCATACATCTTATACAAAGCAAACATGAGTGACAGGGAGGAGCTCATCGCTACACTCCACCATCTAAGACACGCCAAACACACTTGACGGTTGAGCGATGCTACCACAACCGCCAAAGACACAATTAAGGGTGAATAACTCAAGATCCAACCCCACCTCCCACAGGAGGACTTTTTCAAAAATGATGTGCAACCTACTCAAGGGAATACATCATCTTGCCTTCTACAGAAGGGATTTCAAATGTTGGCAAGATACACTACTATGCATGATAGGTGTTGTCATTGATGGCAACTAAGACTATTCCACACATCCGCATAACATAATTTGTTCATAACGGAAGACAGAATGAGAATTTATCTAAGTCCGGGTCGCTAGAAATAGAGTATATGACAGAGTTCAGTATTTTGGTCAACGTATCTCTCCAATTAATCATTGTGTGTTGCGAATCTAAGGGAGTGTAGAGGAATGTCAGGACAATCTAAATCCAAGATTTTAGGCTTCGGTGACAAAGGGATTAAAAGTTATGAGCATCTAAGTACCAGGTCCTAATATGGTAGAACAGTTCAATAAAGAACAGGTCAACTTGTGTTAGATCCTTGTGCAGATCTAGTAGAAGTGTTTTGGTGAGTTGCGTATGGGATATAATGTTAGTGGCCGACATATATGGTGACCTGCAAGTGTTATTTCTGGTACGCATCAATATTGGTGTATGGATTCAGCCAACAAAACAAAGTATTTGTATTGTTTGTTAAGTTCTTCATAAGGCCGATAGATAAGTGATTGAATTTCTTGTGGCGATTATATATAGTCGATGGATTCAAGTGATTTGGGTGTGGAGGTGATGCGACTATGGAATAAGTGCAAATAAAGATAGAGATAACTGCAAAGGTGAAGACCTAAGCTCAGATTATGACAGAGAAGTGAAACAGGGCAGAATAAAGATGAAGTGTATCAAGTCGGTATTTTGTGCTTAACTAGAACTGAATCTTTGCATTGGTAGATGCTAATTATCAGTTCAAACACATTGTAATCTTCTTTTTGTAGGTAGTGAGCCTCCTGTAGGTAGTGAGCCTCCCTTTGAGCAGTGAGCTCTGCGCAGTGAGCCTGAATGCATGTGCATTCTCCATTTGTAATACTTTTAATAGAGTATAATCTTTGTGGGTTAACCCCCACCGTGGTTTTTCCCTTAACCAGGTTTCCACGTTAAAAATCTTGGTGTCAAGTGTGTTATTATGCTTCTGCTCATGTGTTATTGATTCTTATTTTATGGTTAAATTATTGATCTGTTATTAAGTGGTAAAGGAAGAATTAACTACAACAAGTATTAAAGTTTTGTGACAACTGATTCACCCCCCCTCTCAGTTGTCATCCCTAATTCCAACAATTGATATCAGAGCGAGGTTCCTTTGATAAAGTTTAACCACTTGAGGAAGATCTGGGAAGACAATAAAATGGATTCATACAATCTCCAAGAACAACTTAAACTTGCTTTAGAAGATCTTGATTAGTCCAAAGCAGGAATAGTTGATCTGAAAGAGAACCTTCAAGATGTTGATAATTGCATTGAAATACTAAAAGAAAAACTAAAGAAATCTATGGGAAAGAGAAAGGAGTTACTTCTACAGCTAAATAATCTTACTGAGGAAAATGGCATGAATGAAGCTTTGGAAGAAAAGACAAAGGAATGTAAGAAGCTAACAAAAGAAGTTTTTGTTCTAAAATTTGAGATGGAATCTAGGGTGATGAGGCTAACCAAGGAAATTGAAGATAGGAAGAAAACTGAAGAAGACCTGAATCAAATTCTAAAAGAAAGAATTGAAGAATGTTGTAGATTGAATAGAATAGTTGTCCATCTAGAGTCTGATCTACAAGAAAGCAGAGACAATGAGAGAGAATTTGAAAGGCAAATTGTCATTCTTAGACATGACCTAGAAATTGCAAATGATTACAAAGAGAAATTCAAGTTAAGCTCATCTAAACTTGAAGCATTTCTTGAAAGTTAGAAGAAGATTGATAACAAGCATGGTCTTGGCTATGAGAAAAGTGAAAGCTCCGAATCCGGAAAAAGAAATTTTCAACCAAGGAATGGGAGAAATAGACCTAGAAAATCTCTGGTAAGACAGCCTAATGCTCAAAGGTATCCATCTTTCAATGGAAATTGTTTCAAGTGCAATAAATTTGGTCATAGAGCTAATCAATGCAGAAGTAGAGTGCATCAAAGTAGTCCATCCTTCTCTGGTCAATGCTTCAATTGTAAGAGGTATGGTCATAGATCCAATGAATGAAGAAGTATGATAATGAATAACCCTAACAATAAAGGAAATAGCAATTCTTTTAATGGCTACTGCTTTGCATGCAATGGATTTGGACACATGGCCAATCAATGCAGATCAAGAGTGAATCAAGTAAATAAGCAAAGAAATGGTGTATGCTTTAATTGCAATAGATCTAGTCATATTGCAAGATTCTATAGAAGCAGGAACAATGATGGAAAAGGTCTGATAAACAGAGATAAAAAACAAGACAAAGGTAAGGGCAAAGTGGATACAGATGAGATTCAGAGTGACATGAAAAAAATTTGGGTGAAGAAAGGTGTGATGAACAATGGTGATGGGTCTGCAGCAGAATCAGGTGTTGATAATCCTTCCGACAATTAAACTAGGAGCTCTGGCTTAGGGGGAGCTGAAATAAAAATCTAATTCCCCCAACCAGTAAGTGGGTGCCTATATCTGGCATGATGAGTAAAGGTAAAATGGGCTATTACAGATCTTTTGAAAGAACTTCTAGAAGAAAAGAAGTGGATATGGCGATTTGCGGAGCAATTCATGAGAAATTGCATCAACAGACAGAGTAAACTCAGTCTCGGGGGGGCTGCAATTTATGCAGCCTATCAAATTGTGAAGGAAAACATAGATTATGACCTATGTGAACTCCTATTGAATCAGCTAAAGGAGAATCTAGGTAAGATAAAGAGAGATAGAAAGAATATCTTCAAATATGGCACCCTTGTTATATGCCTATTTTTCTACTTCATGAATGAAATGCCCGGGACACCTAGTCTTTACTGGACAAATGATGAACTAGTGGCCCTACAAATCAAGAAATATTTGTATAGTATTGGAGATGCTAATGCCCAAAAGACCACACTTTGGGGCTTTTTCAAAAACTTCCAGAGCACTATGCATGCCAGGGAAAGAATCTCAAAATCAATTGTAGAAAAGTACAAAGACACCATATGTTTTATGATAGATACTGATGAGTGCCTGATGGAAGCAGTAGAGCCTAGGACAATATGGATCATGCCTATGGGCTATGAGGTAGATGAACAGGTTCTTGAACTATATGCCCAACACTTGTTAAGCAAACCAAGAGATCCTGAAGTAGAAAGGTTTGGAACTTATGATGAGTTACATGTGAAAATACATGTAGAACTCCAGAAGGATGAAACCAAGAGAAAAGTCCATAAGCAAGTTGAGGCATATGTAGAAAGTATTAGTCTGACTAAAGAGGTTGTTGAAAAGATGAAGAGAAGAACTGAGCAAGCTTCAAAAGAGAGGATAGAAAGTGAACCAGTAGCTGCTCCAGAAGTCACACCTAGCTCATCAAGAAAAACAAGAAGTTCTGCAACTGTCTCTGAGAAATCCAAGTCCATTCCCTCTAAGGCACTGGAAGCCAGACCATCCGATGAAGGAAGAGAAAGAAAACAAAGGCCACAAGAATCTATATGAGCACAAAAGATGATGAGGAGACAGAGATAGATGAAGAAGTTAAAGAGATAAGATCTAAGAGAGCCAAGACTTCAAAGGCTTCTAAGGACTAGCCTTCCAAAAGCAAAAGGTAAGTAAAAAGTAAGAGACTTGTAAGGTTTCTATGACAGTTGATGAAAATGTAAAAATAATTACTGTTCATGGAAATCTAAGGCCTATCAAAGAATATTATGATAGTCTTGATAAAGAAAATCAGAAAATCTTGGAGGATGCCACCATCTTGTACTTGAATAAATTCAATAGAGCTCTACTGGAAATTTTGCAAGAAATTCCCAAAAGTTTAAGGAATATACTAGAGATGAGGAAGGAAGCCTCCAAGGATAAAGACCTAGAACTCAGAGAACATGTTCTCTCCACCTTGTGTCCAATAATGACCAGAAGGGAAGCAAATAAAATCATCAAGGAATTAAAGGAGGAATCCAGAAGCAAGATCTGGATGAACAAGGTAATGCTTGGTAAAATTGAGGAAGTTGTAAAGGAAACTGAGGAAATTTTGAGGAAGGCCCTAGATAAAGATAAATATTATGTTGTTTCAGATGAACAAGTTGATGAAGGCAATCCTTCAGTTCTGGTACAAGAAACTTTAGAAGAAGAAACTGGAAAGGGAAATGATGACCAAAATGATATTCTAGATCCTCCAGAGAAAACCTATGTAGAGACACTAAGTCCTACTCAAGATGACTCTAAGAAGAATGAGGATTAGAAATCATAAGAGGTTGAAGACAAAAATACTCAGGATCAAACAGATGGAGTTAACACAGAAGTAAACTTGGAAACAAAAATTCCCACTGAAGTTGGTTCACAGCAAAAGGAAGAAGAAGAAGTCAAGGGTAAGGAAGATAAAGAAGAAGAAGATAAGGCAAATGTTGATGCATCCAAACAAAATAGTCCTAATACTGACACAGAAAACTCAAGGAAAGGAAGGTGGTCTAGAAATTGTGGCAAGAGACACTGCAGATGCAATGAAGAGTTTCCTGAGTAAAGAAATGCTAGAGTTTGATGAACTAGAACTGTTTCAAGGTCCAATCAACCTGGATACTCTCTCTCTGGTCCAAATAATGAAGATATCATCTTTCACACAAGCCAAGGCAAGAGAAAAGATATTGAAATCTCACATAGAGGACAATGAGCTGTTAGGTCTTGCATCTGGTATATTGGAGAAGATAATGCCAACTTTCCAGAAGAATCCATTTGATTCTCCCTCTAGGAATTTGAAGAGCCTTGTAAATTCTGTAAGTACACACTTTGAGTCCTTTGAGAAGTCTACAGAGATTAAAGTTCAGAATGAATTTAATAGCAAAAGATTTGATGCACTTAAAGGCATGATTGGGGTAGATAGATTGGTGCTAGATAACAGTGTAAAGAGTATTCAAAATGTTCTTTCAGAAGGAGGCAGTATATATAAGTTTTGTTTATCTACTCGTAAAGTCGTAGAGGATATATAAGATAAAATAAAGGAATCTAAATAGAAATTGTCAAGTATGTCCCAAGGTTTTGATCCGTTGACAATATTAGTGGCAAGAAAGGAGTGTCAAGCAATCAGCTTGATGGAAGAAATAAAGAAGTTGACAAGAGAAAAGGAAAACATTGAAGCAAGAATGGGTGAGCTCTCGGAAATGATTTCCCCTAAGATATAAGAAATGTTCAATGCTGTGATAGAAGCCCAAACTACTGCACAAACAGGTGATCCCATTGACCTCCAAAAAGCTGAATCACAAGCATTTTTGTTCAATGGCCATATTTCAGTTTTGAATAGTATGAAAAGTAGTTGGGATACAGAGTTGGCCCTGCTGAAGAATTATTTTAGAGATGTACTTAAGTATATGTAAATATAACTTAAGGATTGGTTGTGCATATGTGACATTGTATACAGAATTTTTGGGCAAATTTTGGTTTACGGATCCCATCCTTTGCCATTGATGTCAAAGGGGGAGTGAAGAGCAGTGAAAAATAAGGAATCTAGCAAAGGGGGAGCTTTGGAAATAGTGGAAAGCACAAGTGTACAGAGTAAGGGGGAATAGCTTCGACACTTAGTCATTTTTCACTCAGTGTTGCCATCGATGCCAAAGGGGGAGATAGTTGGCAAGAGACACTGCTACGCATGACAGGTGTTGTCATTGATGGCAACTAAGACTATTCCACACATCCGTATAACATAATTTGTTCATACTGGAAGACATAATGAGAATTTATCTAAGTCCAGGTAGCGAGAAACAGAGTATATGACAAAGTTCAGTATTTTGGTCAGCAGATCTCTCCAATTAATCATTGTGTGTTGCAAATCTGAGGGAGTGTAAAGGAATGCTAGGACAATCTAAATCCAAGATTTTAGCCTCTGGTGACAAAGGGATTAAAAGTTATGAGCATATGAGTACCGGGTCCTAATATGACAGAACAGTTTAGTAAAGAATAGGCCAACTTGTGTTAGATCCTTGTGCAGATTTAGTAGAAGTGTTTTGGTGAGTTGTGTATGGGATATAATGTTAGTGGCTGACATGTATGGTGACCTGCAAGTGTTATTTCTGGTACACATCAATATTGGTGTATGGATTCAGCCGACAGAACAGAGTACTTGTATTGTTTGTTAAGTTCTTCATAAGGTCGACAGATAAGTGATTTAATTTCTTGAGGTGAATATATATAGCTGATGGATTCGAGTGATTTGGGTGTGGAGGTGATGCAATGATGGAATAAGTGCAAATAAAGACAGAGATAAGTGCAAAGGTGAAGATCTAAGCTCAGATTATGACAGAGAAGTGAAACAGGGTAGAATAAAGATGAAGTGTATCAAGTCGGTATTCTATGCTTAACTGGAACTGAATCTTTGCATTGGTAGATGCTAATTATTAGTTCAAACACATTGTAATATTCTTTTTGTAGGCAGTGAGCCTTTCTTTGACCAGTGAGCTCTGGGAAGTGAGCCCGAATGCATGTACATTCTCCATTTGTAATACTTTTAATAGAGTATAATCTTTGTGGGTTAACCCCCACTGTGGTTTTTCCTTTAACCGGGTTTCCACGTTAAAAATCTTGGTGTCAAGTGTGTTATTGATTCTTATTTTATGGTTAAATCATTGATCTGTTATTAAGTGGTAAAGGAAGAATTAACTGCAACAAGTATTAAAGTTTTGTAACAACTGATTCACCCCCCTCTCAATTATCAGCCCTAATTCCAACATCAAAAGCATGCAACCCCAACTGCGTCGCAGAGATGCCTTATGGTGAAAAGGAAGCATGCGCACAAAGTATACAACCCCACCTATGTTGCAGAGATACCTTATGGTGAAAAGGAAATAAATGCAAACATACAAAACAAAGTATAAAACCCCACCTACATCGTGCAGATGCCTTACGGTGGAAATGTAGGATGCACACATTTTATCACAATATCTAAGATAGCCAAGCATTTATCACAATATATGACCCCACCTTAAAGTGGTTGCTCCCACTTGCTAGTAGCAATCACGTTTAAGGTAGGGTTGAAAACACGTGAGGGAACAAGAGCTTTCACAAAGCCCGTGCCCCAAAGTGACATGTGCTTACAATCGCCAAGTTGTTCCCAACAATCACAATAGAAACACATCAATATCATTAAAACAAGCTTTGGTTAGAAAATCTAAGCTAAGATAACAACCAAATCATCTCATGAAATTGATACATAAATAAGGTAACATATCACTTAAACAAACCAAGGCTATACTTACGAGTTCAGAACTAAGTATAGCTGTAAGGTTATACTTCAAGTATCTTAGAACCGAGTGTAGCTACAAGGTGAGACAAAAGCATTGCAAAGTGCATAGAAGCAGATTTGGAGTATTGCAAAGGTTTGTTACAACAATTTTACAATATGATACACAATCACATCACAACACAAAGTTATTCTACTAGTCAAATGTCAATAACAAATTACCCCCATCTTCATATATGGACTAGGTCCATTTTATTTTCTTGTTTAGGGACACATGATTCTTATCAGAAGTGTATATTTGTTGTCGTCATCTACCGACTAGTAGAGACACAAGTACAATGAAAGAATGAAATCATGAAAAATGAGAGAGGAGACAAGAGTGACTTAGGGTCACAATGTGGGAATATGCCCCCAAGACACCATCCACAATGTTATGCCCCCAAGGCACCACACACAACAAATGCAACAAGAGAAGTGTAGAAGAATAGAGAAACAAATAGAAGGAATGTCACAACGGAGGCGGTCTCCTTGTATCCTTGACCTTACAAGAGTATCAAGGGTCATCCAAGGAGACACCACACAAGGGAACACAACACATTAACATATACACCTAAGAGGTGGAGTCCACCTTATCAAGTGCGGATCAATGAGGGATAAATACTTACCTGATTCATACAGGATATTTCTTGGAGGACAATCTATGTCTATCATCTCAAGATATATCAGATTTAATGTTGGACTTGTTGATATTGTGTTAACATTGAGAGTAGGATGATGGTAAGGTTTGGTAGGCTTCAAAGGATGGTATCTAATACCATCCGAAGAGCTATGTGTAACAGCTTCTAAGGGTACTTTGATTCCTTGTTGCTTTATGCCACAACCATTACCTACATAGTTACAATTTTTGTAAAGGATTTGAAATCCATGACCATAGAGAGACTCCATCTCTTTAGAAGAAGGCAAGGCCTCATAAGTCTCATATTCTGTAGTGTAAGTAAGTGTATTGTATTTGTTTTCTACTAAATAAACTTTAGGTTCCTTAGGTATTTTGAAAGATTGCTTGGATGAGATCGAGGTGACTTTTGATGCTTCAAGATTAGGGTTATTAAGTTTATATTCCCCTATAAAACAAGGAGTAAAATCTAATGAACCCCAATCGTCAAGAAGTGCATTCGATGGTGATTTAGAATCTTGCACAACATTATCTATGGCAAGAGGAATTGATGAATCAAATTTTAAGTTATTGAGGAGCTTGTGATTTACAACTTGCTTTTGTGCCTCAACTTGTAAACAACTTTCCGGATTCAGGTTAGCTTCAATGGTTTAAAGTTTGTTTGCATAAATAAACTTTATTGATTGATGAAGGGTAGATGGAATTGCCCCCATGGCATGAATCCATGGTCTACTGAGAATGATGTTATATGAAAGCATACTGGCATGACATGGATAGCGTAGATAATGTCACAGGTCCAGCCTTTACGGGGAAAGTTATAGTACCTAGTGATTGTCTACCAACATTATGAAAGCCATGAATGTTGAGTTTATACGTTTTAATTAAAGATGTGTTGACCTTGATTTTGTGTAGCACATATGTCACATCTCGTTTTATGTACTATATTATTATCTTAGATTATTGAACATTTACTATGATTGTTTTACTATGAGTGATTCCCAGTGTTTGAAAGTAATTATCGTAATATTATAAATGCATGACTTTTAAAGTTGATTTAATAATTGACTATTATTGGTACGATTATGGATATACATTATGATTTGCTTCGGCTATGATTTTGGGGAACTAACCAATTGATGTGGAGTTGAGTGTGACTGAATGCAGGTACTCGTTGAAGATGAGAACGTGGTTGAGGTAGAGATGTTCTAGCCACTCAGCAAGAATTGATAGGATGGATAAACCTGATGCACTCACACACTCACAGTCTCATGTCATATTGAATTTTGAATGGTGTTAATATGCATTATTATATAGTTAATGAATGTGATTGATGTTTTGTGAGTAAGCTAAATATGTGTTGAGTTGCTATAGTAAGTCTATATTCGAATGTGTAAATTAGTCATGAAAATATATGATCCTTCGATTTATATTTATTGGAATTGTGTTTATTATATTATTAATTAATAAAGTGTTTTCCTATTTATATAATATATTATTGTTTGAAAAATAATTATGTTCTATTTAAAAATAAATATATTATATTACTAAAATATATTAAATATAGAAATCTAAATATATTAATAATCTGTCATGCAAAGTGATAGAAATAAATAAGTTATTTTATTTTATTTCAAAGAAAAATGGGAGGCTTGCAATGCCAAAGAGGCATGCAAATTAGAAGTTAACTGGAGTATTTACAAGAAAACTCCAATCTAATTTGAGGAGCGCCATTGTTATAGGGAGATTTTTAATAAAAAAAAAGAGATCAGAAAAGGGAAAAAATCATCATTATTTCAGCGTCAGAAAGGAGCATAGTGGAGAAGAAGTGATCAGCGACAGAGGCAGGAATCGACCTTTTTTCACCAGCAAAGGAACCATGTATTTTTCTTTGTTTTTATTTGCAAAAGTAAATGGGAGGAGTTTACTGTTAAAACCACGTTTAAATATTGGCCTGTGATCTATATTTTCTTTAGTTTGCGCTATGTTGTGAGTGACTAGTTTGTGATTTCCATTCTTGCCTTGTACCTTGAACTATTTTCCTGTCGCATGCCTTTTCTTTTCCTCTGTAATATGCTTATGGATCGGTCTCTTCTTTGTTTGGCATCGACCTAAGTTTTTCTTTGGCTGTTGTTAGTTATTAGCTCATGCCTGCGTTTATTTTTTGTGTTTTACCTTAGACTCAACCTTCTCTTATGTTTGGTGTCGACCTTAACTCATGACGGCCAGGGACTTTTGAAATCGACCTATGTTTTGGTTTTGTTAGGACTGTATATGTAAGTTAGCTTATGCCTGAGTTTTGTTCCTCTGTGGTGCTGAGACTGCCACCCTAAACTAAAATTGACCCACCTAGATCGACCCAAAATGTTGGTGGGATCTTGAGCACCTGCATTGAACTTATCAGCCCCAATACAACTGATATTTTATCTTTGTTGATGTTGTTCTATTTTCATTCTATCCCTATTGTAGATTTTATCCTACCATAGAAGACTTATCATCTTGTCTTAGAGAATTGATCATTGATCGTGTAGCATGGTAGAATAATTTCTTTAGCAGGGTAAACTTTATTCCTTTATTTGTTGTTAAACTTTAAACTTTGTAGCAGCTTTGTACTTATCTTTTCGCAGTCTTTTATTGATGTATTAGACTTCTTGTAAAGTTCATATAGCCTTTGTTTTATCATTGTTGCAGCAGTTCTTTTATCTTTGTCGCCATATTGCTCGTCCTGTCATAGACATGCTTTATTTCTGAAGCTCATTTTATTACTTCCTATAGCTTGATTTAAAACTTCCTGAAACAGTTATATTATTTCTTATAACAGAGTCAATGCATTTTTCTAATTATTACCTATGCTTTTGAATTTAATTTGTGTGATGTTGAAAATATTCATACCCTTTTTATTAAGTCCTTATTGCAATATATTGCTTGAATTATAAACTATCTTGGGAAGAAGGTAGTTAACATTAGTTTTCTTCAAACTATCAAAACAATGAAATACGGTTAGAGAATATAACTAGATTATAAAATCTATATTTATATTTGCATTTAAATTAATGAATGATGTTCTTCTTTACTACTTGCTTGAAAGTCTGTTTTTGTGAATGATGCAAAGGAAAGGGATTAGAGATGGTTATAGGTGAATATGGGTTTCTATTTATTTTGAAAAGAAAGTAGATTATCTCTTATATGTGTTTGGGGTTACTTTTGGGCTAGGATGTCGAATGTGGAATATCAGAGATGACTTTTCCTCTTTTCAGGAATTGAACCTTAAACTATTTTAAATGCTTAGGCCTAAGCTGGGAATTTATTGAAAAAGATGAATATTAGTCTAGCAAAACTTTATTTATATATATCTCTACCACATCCTGTTGTGAGACAATTTGCATAGCATTATTTAGATTTGCACATTAGACTTCAGGTTGCATCAGGTGTTCCCTCCTACCAGTTGTTTCCAGGTTGCTAGACATTTCGTGTAGGGCTGGGTTTCCTTTGTGCTATGAAGGGATCCAGGGAAGTGTAATTGCTTCATGGTTGGGTGGAAAAGTGCCTAATCCACATGTGGGTTCGTGGTGACTGGAGAGTTTGTTTGATTTATTATTCTTATATTGTACATGATTATTGTATCTTGTAATTATCATTAGATGATTTATGGCATGAAAGATAATGGACTTTGTATATTCTTTTTATAGTGCTAACACCTGGATTAAGCACATGATTTGTAAGATTTAATGACTTTTATTGATTCATGTTGATGAGATTTATCTTTTACTTGAGATGATGTAATTAAGTGGATTATTTACTTCATGTAACTTTTATGATGGAATACATACTTTACATTTGATATTAGAGCTCTAGGTTTGACACTAGGGCCTATTTAGGACTATTATGCTAAGTTGCAAACTTGATGCAGAATATTCATCATGAATACTAGAAACACTGATCATAGTGGAGGATCAGGAAGTGATCAAAATGGAAGAAACCGTGGAGATGCAAATAATGGTCAAAATGGAAGGAATCGTGGCGAAGCCAATAATGATCAAGATGGAAGATTGGATTGCATTATTGCTCTCTTAATCCAACAGGGTATGAGAATGGATACTCTTGAGTAGGAGATCAGAGGAAACTGTAGAGAGTAGAATCAAAATGAAAACCCAGGAGGTGTAAATCTGAATTAGGGTAATGAGAACCCAAGGGCTGATGCACAGATTCCTAAAGTAAAAGCAAATGTGAATAATCATAGAAGGATTGCAGAGGAGTTGGGAAAAGACCTCAAGAAGGTCTCACCACCCAAATTTGATGGAAAGACAATTGGAGATGGAGCTGAAGCATGGATCATAGAAATGGAGAAATACTAACTTTGAGCTCTGAAATCTTTGTAATCACATGAAGGCAATGTGGGGATCATATCAGCTGACTGGTGAAGTGCCAACATGGTGAGTGAAGTGACAACATGGTGGGACAATGAGAAGGTAGATAAGAAACTATTACTCGATGAAATAATGGGAAATTTTCCTGCAGCTTTTCAGGAAAAGGTGGTTACCACAGGTCTTAGTTGAAAATAAGATGACAGAGTTTGAGAATTTGATTCAAGGTGGAATGGCTGTAACTCAGTATTGGGAGAGATTCTCATATCTTCTTAAGTATGTTCCACAATACCAAATGGACGAGAGATTTTGAATCAGGAAGTTTATATTAGGCTCAAGGCCCCATATTGGAGCAGAGGTAGACATTCATAATCCGCTGACTATGGATGTAGTTTTTGAGAAATCCATTAAACAAGAGGAGAAGCTGCAACAAGCAACCAGTTACTATAAGCAAAGAGATGCAAAGTTTGCCAATAAGAGACCTCAGAATAACCAACAAAACTTTCATCGAAATAACAATCAAGGTAATAATAGTCGACAGATCAGGAATTTGAAGAGAGGTAATAACTCTCATGATGGAAATGGTGGAAACCAGCATGAAGGAAATAAAAGAGGTGGCTATAACAACCGTAATAACTAGTGAGATAGGACCGAAGGACTGAAAACACCTAGGGACAGATGCTATGTTTGTGGAGGAGAGCATTATGCTAATTCATGTCCATAGAGATCAGCGGGAAGAGGAAACAAAAATAAAAAAGGAGCACCTCAACATCAGATGCATGCCGTAATGGACAATCGGCAAGCTAACTTTCAGGTAGCACCCATACAGTTTCAAGGTAAGCTCTATGGACTACTTGTTTCTATTTTGATTGATACTAGTTCCACATAATGTTTTGTAGATCCTAGAGTAGTATCAAAGTTATCTATTAGACTCGAGCATATGGAAAACTCATGGATGGTACAATATGGCAATAGAGCAGAGAAGAGAGTAGACTCATGTCTAGCATGTAGTGAATTAGAGCTCCCAAGTTTCCAGACACAAGTTAATCTGTATGTAGTACCTTTAGGGTTTTATGATGTGATTTTTGGAATCAACTGGTTAGCTGAACATACGTCTCTAGTAAATTGTTAAGAAAAAGTTGTTAGAAGTTTAGATGACTTAGGAAATCAGGTGGAAATTAATGGATCTAAGAGACTTTTAGAGCTTAGACAAATCTCGACTATGCAGTTGAAGAAAGCTAAGAGGAAAGGGTGTGCCATTTATGGTGTCCAAGTAAAGGACCTTGGCAATGAAGAACTAGCATTCAATGACTACCCAATCCTAAGAGATTTTTGAGATGTATTCCTTGTGGAGTTGATAGAGTTACCACTGAAGAGAGAATTTGACTTCTCAATTGATTTTCTACCAGGGACTGAGCCTCAATCTAAGGCACCCTACAGGATGACTACTACAAAATTATATGGGCTTAAAGCACAATTGTAGGAGTTGCTAAATCAAGGGTTCATTAGACCGAGTGTGTCACCATGGGGCACACTGGTTATCTTTGTAAAGAATAAGGATGGTACTTTGCGTCTATGCATTGATTATCAAATGCTTAACCAAGCTACTATAAAGAATAAGTACCCACTCACAAGAATCGATGAGCTCTTCGATCAGAAGAAGGGAGCTACGGTGTTCTTCAAGATAGACCTTAAATCTGGCTATCACCAATTGTAGATTAAGGATGAGGACATCTCTAAGAGAGCTTTTAGAACTTGCTATGGTCAGTACGAGTTCACAGTGGTACCATTTGGGTTGACCAATGCTCCAACAGCCTTCATGAATTTGATGAATAGAATATTCAGTGATTGGTTAGATGATTTTGTGTTAATCTTCCTTGATGACATATTGATATACTCTAAATCAATGGAAGAGCCCGAAAGGCATTTGAGGATAGTATTACAGCATTTGAGAGAGCGGACACCTTTTGGTAAGCTATCTAAGTGTACATTCTTTCAGGATAAGGTGCACTATCTTGGTCATGTGATCTCAGTAGAAGGGATTGCAGTTGATCATGAGAAGATTAAGGTGATAATGGAATGGCCTACACCTTAGAGTGTGACAGAAGTTAGAATTTTTATGGGACTTACTGGATATTAGAGGAAGTTTGTAGAAGGTTTTTAAACTATAGCAGCACCGATTACTTCACTGCAAAAGAAGGGTAAGAAGTTTGAATGGACAGAAAGGTGTGACTAATCTTTCCAAGTGCTAAAGGAAAAGCTAACAATTGCTCCTATCTTGACCATACCAGATCCTAATGGTCACTTTACAGTTATAACTGATGCTTTAGGAGAAGGAGTAGGAGGAGTGTTGATGGATAATGAGCAAGTGGTTGCATATGAATCAAGGAAGCTAAAGTAATATGAGTTAAACTATGCTCCACATGATCTTGAGTTAGCTTCCATAGTTCATGCACTTTAGATGTGGAGGCATTATCTTATAGGTAAGCCCTTTGAGTTAAAGACAGATCATTTAGGGCTCAAGTATAGTTTTACTCAACCTAACCTTAGTGCACGATAGAGAAGGTGGTTAGAATTCCTTAGTGAGTATGACTTTGTAATTGAGTATATAAAAGGAAAGGAGAATAGAGTAGTAGATGCTCTTAGTAGAAGAAGACATCTGGTTGCCATGGTTACAATGAGATCTAATTTGAAGCTGAAAGTAATTCAGAATCTTCAAGGGGATGAGCATTATGAAAGAGTGAAGCAATCTTTGGAAGTAGACCACTTAGATCACAGGTTTGATGGTTATGTGATTGAGTCAGATGGACTTTTGAGATATCAGGGAAGGATGTATATTCCTGACTCAGGAGAGTTAAGGAAGTTAGTGCTTGAGGAGTGTTGTTATATGGAGCCTAATTAGACTCGGAGGTTAAATTTTCTCCACTTTTATCGGCATGGTTTCCCCCCATTTAAATAATTTGGGGGGAAACCATGCCGATAAAAGTGGAGAAAATTCCCAAGACGGGATCAAGGGGCAGCGCCATACGATTTTCTATTGGCCGACATAAAAAAACCCTATTTTGTAACTGACATAAGTTTTGATAAAAATGACTAAGGGTTAGGGTTTCTGTTGATATTGATTTGTAGCATTTGCAATGGTATTTTGAGTTGCAAGGATTGCAAGTTGTAATCAGTTTGATTTGCTAGATAATAATATTAGACTCTCTGTTGGTGGATGTAGCCCAAGTTTGGGTGAACCACGTTAAAATTGTCTCTCGCTGTTATTATTTTTGTGTATTTTTCATTCCTTTGTTTAATCTTTATTTGCATTTAATTGATATCTTCTGCATGTACTTCCTAACAAGGAGATCCACAACACACCATATTTAGGGCACCCTGGAGTGACTGAAATGGTCGAAGGTTTGAGACCCTTATACTTTTGGCCTAGAATTAAGAAGGATGTGACAAAATTTGTGGCTCGATGTTTGGAGTGCCAACGAATCAAAGTTGAGCATGTGCATCCAACAGGATTGTTGTACCTACACAGTGTTCCAAAACATAAGTGGCAAGCGATAAGCATGGATTTTATTCAAGGGTTTCCCATGTCTAAGAATCAACAAGATGTCATCTTAGTAGTTGTGGACAAGTTGACAAAGGTAGCACATTTTATTCCATGGAATCTTTCAAATGGTTCTTTGATACTAGCTAAGAAGTTTGTTCAGGAGATCTTTCAATTGCATGGAGTGCTAGAGACTATCATTTCAGATCAAGACACTCGCATGACATCCAAGTTTTGGACAACTCTAAATGCAGCATTGGGAACTAAGTTGAATTTTAGTTTGGCATATCATCCTTAAATGGATGGTCAGATAGAAAGAGTCAACTAGGTTGTAGAAGACCTTCTTAGGATGTATTGTATGGATCAACAATATAAATGGGAGGAGTATCTTCCATTGGTGGAGTTCACATACAACAATTCATACCATGAATCTTTGGGAATGGCATCGTTCGAAGCTCTTTATGGGCGTAGGTGTCGAACACCTATCAGTTAGGATAAGGTAGAGGATAGAATAGTGATTGGTCCTGATATGTTAAGGGAAATGGATGATCAAATGAGGTTGATCAAAGAGAAATTGAAGCAAGCTTTAGATCGTCAAAAGAGCTATGCAGATAGAAATAGGATGCCTAGATAGTTTGCAGTTGGTGACAAAGTCTTCCTGAGGGTCAAACCTCATAAGAGTTCAATTTCATTTAGCAAAGTGTCCAAACTTGCTCCTCGATTCCTAGGACCGATCAATGTTCTAGAAGTGATCAATCATGTAGCTTATAGACTTGCTCTACCGCCTGCACTTTCCATAATCCATAATATTTTTCGTGTGTCCTTACTTATGCTTTATCATCCTAACACATCACACATTCTTGATTGGCATGCTTTACAGGTTCAGGATCCAGGAGTGGTGTTGGTGGAGCCCACTCCAATTTTGGAGAGGGCAACGTTAAGTTGTGTAATAGGGATGTGATGCAATACAAGGTCCAGTGGGACCAATATTTAGAGGACAGTGCCACATGGGAGGATGCAAAGGAGATTGACAGATCTTTTCCTCATTTGAGGATATAGCATAGTTTTCTTATTCTTGCATAGATGATGATACTTTGAGTTGTTGTTATTGTTTTATGATACTTTGGATACATTATTAGTGGTAGATTGATACCTTATTATTTTTAGTTTGTGTAATAAGACATCAGGATGATGTCTCTTCCTAGTGGGGAAGGATGTCACATCTCATTTTATGGACTATATTATTATTTTAGATTATTGAACATTTACTATGATTGTTTTACTATGAGTGATTCCTAGTGTGTGAAAGTAATTATCGTAATATTATAAATGCATGACTTTTAAAGTCAATTTAATAATTGAATATTATTTGTACAATTATGGATATACATTATGATTTGTTTTGGCTATGATTTTGGGGAACTAACCTATTGATGTGGAGTTGAGTGCGACTGAATGCAGGTACTCGTCAAAGACGAGAACATGGTTGAGGTAGAGATGTTCTAGCCACTCGGCAAGAATTGATAGGATGGATAAACCTAATGCACTCACACACTCACATAGTCTCATGTCATATTGCATTTTGAATGGTGTTAATATGCATTATTATGTATTCACTAGTAGAATTTGGCAATTAAATGACTACATGACTAAAACTTTTAGTCACGACAACTAAAAATGACTAAATTCTAGTCATTTATTTAGTCACACAAATAAAAATGACTAAATAATTAGTCACACAAATAATTCAGTCCTACAATCATGCTAGATAACATATAATTCTACCAATGATTCAATAAGAGTTATGGTACATATAATACATATATATTATCAATTATTTCAATCCATTTGAATAGATCATTTAAGGAATCAAGAATCAATAGTGCTATTCCCATAGTCCACCATGATGGGGTTAGAGAGGAAGCATGTTAGGGAGCCCTAACTTCAACACATACTCTCTAACATATTAACATACATATAGTTTTCTATCAGCGCAATCCTTGAACCTCCTTTAGGTGCAAGTGTTAGTATATATTCCTCTCTCTATATAGAATTGTCTCTCGCTCTATCTCTCTTTCTTTTTCCTAATCTCTCCAAAGATCAATTAAACTATCAGATTTTTTATATATTAATTTAATTTTTACTAAATAAGAATATATTAATTATTAATTATTAATGTAGACACTTAAATTTGTCCATGTCTTACAACACCTTGTCGACACATTACTAGAGACATTATAGGACATTTTGTCCTAATCCCATCCTAATCACCTAGCCAATTAATTATATAAATCCCATTTATTTAATTAATCCCCCTTTCACATGTCCTAAATAATTCAAATAAAATATTTGAATTTATCCTCACCTTTCATCTCATTGCAACACTTGTCCACCTCTCAATTGAGTCATGTGTGGTAGTACAACTTTCATTTAATACACTTCACATGTCAAACTAATTCAAATAAAATATTTGAATTAGGTCTCCTTTATTCTCCTTCGCACACTTGTCACATGACTACAACTCCTCATGGAGTGGGAAAACCTTAGTCGATCTCAATCGTCCACATCATTGAAAACAACTTTCAATCATAGCCCTTCATTCAAATCAGCCCTTTCCTATAAATCAACCCTCTCACAAGCCATTTGCATATCCAATTTCTAAGTACTGTTATGCTACTAGAATGAGAAACCAACATTCCTCCCATAATCAACCCTTTGAAATCTTGCATGCCTATGCAAGGTTGAAAAGAGCAATGGAGATAAATCAAGTCTAGCGTGGAGATTTGGGTTTGCTTTGCTTTCTTGTTTTGATTTTCATGCTAGTTTGTACTCTATTGTGCTAGTTAGGGTTTGATATCTTGTTGTTTTAGTTTCAGACCTAATTTTTGCCCTGATGACTAATGGTGAACCCAACATGAACACTTGCAAATCTAATGTCTTTTATCAATTTTTGAAAATTAGTTTTTGTAGGTGACCTCCAGGCCTCAAACGAACCTCACCGTTGCGTCTAGGAGGCCTTGTAGGTGAATATTGACATAAAATACCCTAGGTTTTGCTTACTGTGAATTTTTTGATTTTTTTTGAAATTTTTTTTAGTATGACAGTCCATACTTTATGGATCCGTACCATACAGACGGGCTGTACCATTCTGCGCAGGTCTCTGGTCAAATTCCTAGCTAACGTTGTCAATAATGCAGGTTTAATGTTTTCCTCCATTGCAAGTTTAGTGTTTTTTTGGTTGTAGGTTTAATATTTTTGGTTACAGATTAAGATTTTTGCGGGTTTAATATTATTAGCAGTGGTCACAGCTTAAGACTCTATCTCTGCAGTCGCCTATCAAAGATTCACCACCCTCTATCGAATCTCCATCCCTATTGATCTCGCGTTGTCCCCGGTAACTTCAACCTCTGCTCATAAAAATTGGTCTTCACTCATTGAAAATCCAGTCGACACTTTTGATCTCCTCTGTCATCGCCTAGCTCCCTGCACATTCTGCCGAAACCTCTAGTCAAAACCCTTATAACTCCCGCCTTCCTTAGCCACTGCCGCTCATTCTAGATTTCCTCCGCTTGCATTTAGGTCTCCTCCCGTTGCATCCATTTTGACCTACACCCTAACTAAAACCTAACCGTCGTTGAGAATCCCCTAACAATCCCTAACAATCTTCATCACTATTGAAGTCTGAACTGTAGCCGTCTTCATTGCAGTCTTCACACATTGTCGACGCCCTTTGTGAACAACTGCAACGTCATTCCAAACCGTGAATGCTCTTTGTGGTCACAATCTTCAACCTTAACCGTGACCGCTAGTTCCAAATGGCAGTTACATCCGTTGCCTCTGCTAAGCCTTGACTCCACCATTAGTTAAGCCCTAAAACTACCAACAGAACCCTCACTACAACCCATCTCCTGCACCCTTAAGCGGTTGCTGGCCCTTTTTTATCTTGGGGTGCGGTCACATTAGTGATCGAGGGGAAGGGCCTATCAAGCCCCCCCTCTATCCTTTCCTTATTCATTTTTAAAAAAAAAACCATTTGACCCTTGGTCATATGAATTACCAGGGGTCATCTAAGCCTAAACTACCAATAACCCTAACTGCCAGATAAGAACTTCATGTGACTAGACTCAGCTTAGCCGCTAGCAGTTTATGCTAGGCAATAGGCCTGCTGTCCTCTTCTTCAAACCCACAAGGAGCATTATTTTCTTTTCCTCATAACTTTCACATACGGAGGTGGATTTTCGTGAAACTTGTGGCGTTGTGAAGATGGTTTTCCTAGCTATGCTATGGAGAAATCGATATCAGGTGACTGTACCATTTTCACAGCTTTTTTCTCAGTCAACGTTAAACTTAATTTCAAACTTCAAATGGTCATAACTCTTACAAATTTCATCTGATTTTCACGAATTTTTTTTAAAAGTGCTTAGAATTTCATCAACTTTATGTTCATGCTATTCATTTTCCTGTCAATGCTCATCTTGATAAGATTTTATCAGCTTTATTCTTTTTCATCATAATACATTTCTATGCAAGTTTACTTGTTCTTTCTCAGCCTTGGTGGCTTGTAGGTGCATCTAATGAGCTGGAACAACATCAAGATCAGTCATGCACAACATATTGGAAGTGAAAAATTTTAGGTGCACTCATTTCATCTCTTGTCTTTTCATTTCAACCAATCAATCTTGCTTGCAAACACACTTCAATTTGGGCATAAAAAGAACAACTTGTTTGCATACACATTTGGATTTTGGGCTCTAAAATGAATTATTGTCTTCATTTACACATTGAAATTGTGCATAAAACAAACAAGTGTCTTCCTTCACATTTTGACTTGGGGATAAAAACAACAAGTGTCTTCATTGCTTAGTGAATTTGAGTGAGGTTAGGGGTGTGTATGCTCTTCTCATGCACTTTGTGCAACCTTGAGAATCGAAAACACCTCTCATCCATTCATTTTCACACCACACATTTGAATTTCTTAAAGGGTTAATTAACAAGTGCGAGTGTGAATCAAGTGTGCATGTGTATGCTCTCTCCTCGCACCGCAAGGTGACCTTGGAGATCAAAAACACCTCACTTGGTTTGCTTTTGTCATACCCTTCTTAGGAGACCTACTTGGAGACACACCACTCCAAGGAATGACCTCAACCGAGGTGTGAATCGAAAGACACCCTCTTTGGAAGTCAAAATCTTGTCACTCTTGGCTAAGCCCCAAAGAACTTTATACCTTTGGGAAGTGAAGGTGAAGGGTGGGTTACCCCTTTCTCCTAGTTGTGTGGCAGGATTTCACTTTCATTTCACATCCTTAGTCAACCTCGTGCATCCTAGCTTAAGACCTAATTGGCCATACCCCACTTGACTAGTCCTAGGGCTTGTTGATGTGTCTTCTTCACGTGCTTTCTTAATCATCTTCACATTCAATTTCAAAGTCAAACTTGCTTATGTGTCTTGTGTGTGTGATTCATGTGTGTACATGTGTAATCATTTGTTTGCAAATTGCCACATCAAGCTATAAACACCAAACACATAAACAAGTCATTCTAACCATTCTTTCCAACACATTCATTCCAATTCAACTTCATCCTAATCAAACCCTAGCCATTCTAATCATATCCCAGTCATCCAATCTTGTCATTCCTCATCATTCCTAATCCCATTCTTATCATATCTTCATCATTCAACCTTCATATCCTAATCACATCATCCAATCATCCACATCTTAATCATCCTACTTGTCCTATCCTAATCACATTTTTATCATATCTTCATCATTCAACATTCATCCTATCCTAATTATTCTTACACAATACTCCTTATCATTTTCATCCTAATCAGTTCATCCAATCATATCATCCCTAATCATATTCTATCTACCCTAATAATTACACATCATCATTCCCTTTCTAATCCAATCAACATCATTCTAATCATTCTCCTACTCATATCCAAGTCATCCTAATCAAACCCTAATCACCTCTTTCATCTAATCACCATCATCTTAGTCATCCTAGTCAAAACCTTAATCAATCCAAGTCATCTAATCTCAATCAACCTCATCCTACTCATATCTTAATCACTCAATCACTTATCCTAATCATTCCAAACCATCATCCTAGTCCTAATCATCACTAGTAAAAATGGTCTTAATCATTAGCAAGCCTATGCCCAATCATAAGCCTAAAATCACACTTCAAGGGGTCCCTCCTACTTCCAATGATGACAAGAATCTTGATGCATACCTTGAGGAACAAATTGAAATGCAAAGAATTAAACACATGTGTGACACCATGCCAACATTCAAAAACAAGGTCCTAGCACCCGAACTCCAAGACCTCATCCAAACACTTCACCAAATTCCTCAACCCCTAGACCACCAAACCATACAAAGACTCCAAGCCCTCTTCCAAAAATTTCAACAAATTTGATCACCCCAAATCCAACGCCTCCTAGTCCAAGCCCAATAATTCATAGCCACTTGTCAAATCCAACAACCACAACCTCAACAAATTCCACTTCAATCCTATGTGTCAACCCCTTCCACTTCATACCAACCTAATCAATCCACCTTCCATGTCAATGATGCATCAACCAATCCCCCTTCTTTCCATGTCAACGCCACAACAACCTATAAATTTATCCCACAACAAGCACATGTGAGCCTAAGTCCACCTTTGCAACAAGATCAAATGCCTTTGGGTCCTAAGGTCACCTTTGACAAGGGAGACACCAACCTAGCTCATGCAAGTCCTTCATTTAATCCCCCGTTAACTCCACACCCTAAGTTCAAACATTATAAAAGAAAACCTATGGGGCCATCCAAATCCACCAATCCATTTAATCCATTTGATCCTCAAGCTAATCAAATTAAAAATCCTAATCATGAGCCAACACCTTCCACCATTCTCATTCCTCCGCCATGGGACCTATCCACTAATAGTCCTAATCCACCTAATCCTAAGCCTTCAACTTCCACCACCCATTCCCCTACAAAGGATGTGATCCAAGAGCTACTAGCAAGGAATCAACCATCTCCATGTCAAACACCTATCCTTGAGCATGTCAAAGAGACTTCCAACACCATGTCCATTCATTCAACCCCATCATGTAGTCCACTACACATTGAACCTATCCAAGAGACATCCACTTCCATTCAAGCAAATCAAGAGGTATGTCAAGAGCCTAACCATAAGAATGAGGAAACATTAGTCCCTAATTCTAATCAAGATCAAATCACTTCCATCCAACCTATCTATAGCATGCTTAATCCTTTCCATGACCAAGCTCCTATTTATGATCAAGATCCTACCTATGAGCAAGGAGGCCATGATGAACCTCTTAGTCTACTTTATGCATTCCATGGCCAAGAGCTTGCTACTCCACCCATCCATGATCCACAAACATCCACTTGTCATGATGAGACACTTGCCTCCCAAGCAAGCATAGAAGATCAAACAAATAACTTGGATCTTAGTGAACATAATGATAATCAAGATCCTAAGGTTCCTTCATCGTCATCCACCATTGATCCCATTTCAAATCCACCATCATGTCCCCTTGGTCTATCCATCTTCATTCATGAGTGTTCTTCCTTAGGACAACAACAACCATTGTCCACCACTTCACCTTCTCCATCCAATAAGGAACTCACATCTAGTGTCCAAACTACACCTAGTCCCATAGTCCATCACATACTCCAAAACATGAACTATCATGGTAAAGGCTTAGGCCTTCATGAACAAGGTATTTTGGAGCCCATCCATGTCAATGTCCCCCCATGCTCATATGGCCCTGGATATACACCCCAAGGTAAACAATCTAAAGATGTTGGTACTTCCTCCATGCCTTCTAAATTCACCACTTTCCATCATAAACCTTATCATACCCCCAACACATATGTTGCCATTCCACCTCCATTATCCTACAAATCCCAAAAGCATGTGACCATACATCTTCCACCATCTACTTTACCTCCAATTCTTCCAACTCTGCATATCCCTCCATCCACTTTGCCACCATTGCTTCCAACACCTAACATTCCTATCATCCATAAATACCCTTACATTCCTAATCATGACCAACAAATGCACACATTGTCTAAACATGAAGCTTCCACTCATTCCACCAAACCTATGGGATTCAAAAATAAACATTTGGATGCCTACACTCATAAAGCTAAAAATCCTAAGGGTCCTCATGTCTTAGGACATCAATGCAAAAATTAAAAGCAAAATACATCCAAAACGCTACCCAAGCCCATACCTCCAAAACAAAAGTCAAAAACTAAAATGGTTTGGGCACCTAAACAAAAAGAAAGCAAGTCAAATGAGGCATCCACATCTCAAAAATCCCAGCCATCCCCTTCCATCCAAAAATCCCACTCCATTGCAAAGTCTCAAATTCCTTTATCCCACAAGCAAAACAAAAATCATAAAAATACTAAGTCTATGTGGGTCCCTAAATGCTTAAACCAACCAACTCCTAAGTAGACATCCCCATTGCTTCCCACACCACCTTCCAATCACAAGCTTTAATGTTTAACATGGTGTGTGCAACCGTTGGTCATGGTTCCTTTCCATACCTCCATCTCCCCATAATTCAGCTATTATCCTACATATTTCACCCATCACCTTCCTATGGTCCATGCTTTTGCATAAGCCATCCATTATTGTGCATAAGTCCTACATAATCCATATCATAATCCACTATCATACCTCCATAATCCACATCATAATCCACTATCTACCTAATCCATCCCCTACCAATATCTATGAGCATAATGACTTGACATGGTCCATGCAAAGACTTTCCTATCTAATGGGACACTATCACCTTTCATGGAACTAGACACTTGAGTGCCTCCTTTCCATATCCCCCTATCCCATTCAAAAAATCAAAAAATTAAAAAAAAAAAGTAAAGATAAATCCTTTCATCCAACGGTGAAAACCACCCTTGGTGGCACCTTGGATAAGTACCATGATGAAAACCTGGCAAACAGGCGTCATGTGTAGGTTGATCTTCTATGTCACTTACACTTAGGGGCACATTGTCTCATCCATACCGAGAACCCCCCTCCTCAGAGAAGGTGTATAAACCTGGCAAATCGTGTATACTTCCTAAGAAAAATATTAATTTTATTGGCAAATTTTTTCATTATTCCGAGAAAAAAAATAATCTTATTTGGCGAATCTTTTGTAATCGCTAGAGGTCTATGGAAAATCTTGGCGAATTGTAATTTTTTTAAAACCAATAAAATATTTTCATTGGCGATTAAAACCTATTTTCAAACCAATTAAATATTTTCATTGGCAAATTAAAACCTATTTTCAAACCAGTAAAATATTTCTATGGGCAAATTAAACCTGTTTTCTAAATAAAATAATATTTTTGCTGGCGATTAAAATCTAATTTCAAACCAAAAAATATATTTTCATTGGTGAATTAAACCAATTTTCAAACCAATAAAAAAATCATTGGCGAATTAAATATAGTTTCAAACCAATAAAAAATTAATTGGCGAAATAAACTATTATGCCAATAAAAAATCATATAGTGTGGCAAAAATATCAAATGTTACATATTGTTCTATTCTGGGATAAATTTTACACACATCGAAATTCCTTCATAAAGTGTCTAGAATGGGGACAAGTGTCAACATATTTATTATGTCTAAAGCAAGATGTCAGCGCAAATTAATATAACAGACGATCGTTCAATGAATTTTTGATAGACGACTGTAGTTGCATTCTGAAAGAAAATGTCTGAAACACTAGACCTGTGACTTCAAACCTTTAGAATAACACTTGAACTATTAGAATTCCAAATATCAATGGTTGACATTTCATATGAGAAACCCTCTGCGTAATCTTATGTTGACTTGCTACGTCTGGTTGCCGGTTGTCTAAGTTGAAACCTGAGCCATCAAAATTGTGTTGTTTATCGGCCCCTTATACCTAGTCTTGTCGGTCACCGCTTGGTGGGCAATGGGTTAACCTAGTAGGGTCCATTTTTTAAATGCTTTAGCAAATATTATGAAGAAGCCCTAAGAGACTTAAAGGGTGAGCTATTAAAGGTTTAAATAAGACACATGGGAAATTCCTCGACAAGATGTTTTAATCTTAGCCGTCCAATGTTGAAGAATTTAAGTAGATAGCAGATGGCTTGAGAAGTAAATGTGCGAGCATGTTGAAGGGCCTAGGTTAATCCTAACCATTCCCCGCTAGCCCATTGTCAAAAGATGCATGGGCGATAAACCCAATGGACTAACAGGCAAACGCTACATATCAGACTTCGCAGCCTAAAGAGAAGGTGGGGTTCGCCGAAAGATGAGTAAGCAATGCTGTGTGGTAGAAAACTTCATCACAACTGTCCATCTTGCCATCTCATTAAGAGATCAACAGTTAGAGTTTGAAATATTTTAGAAAATATTTCGAAGTAGCCTTAAGAGACTTAAAAGTTAAAGGGTTAGTTATTAAAGGTTTAAAAATGACACAAGGGAAATTCCTCAGCAAGATGTTATAATCTTAGCCGTCCAATGTTGAAGAATTTAAGCAGACAACGGATGGCTTGAGAAGTTAATGTGTGAGCAGTTTGGAGGGGCCCCCAGGTTAATCCTAACCATTCCCCGCTAGCCCGTTGTCAGAAGATGTACGGGCGATAAACCCAATGGGCTAATGGGCGAACGCCACGTAGTAGACTTCGCAACCTGAAGAGAAGGTGCGTTCCACCAAAAGATGAGTAAGCAATGCCATGTGGTAGAAAACTTCATCATGGTCATCCATCTTGCCATCTCATCAAGAGATCAATGACTAGAGTTTGAAATTGAGAAAGTGGCCATGGGAGTTGTTCTGCTTCGTGTGAGCGAGCATTAATGGCGGTTTTAACGCCATAAAAGCAATCTTTTTGCATAATTGAAATCTGTCTAAGTGTTTTAAATCATCTGGAGGCAATTTCAATCTCTCGAGGCAATTTCAATCTCTTGGCGGTCAAAACTAGGGTTTTCAAAGTGTTCAAAGCCATAAGTTAAAATATCTCCCTCTAAAATTCAATGCTTGTGCTCACTATCGTGGTTCTGTCAATAGGAATTACTGGTAAAATTTCATTTCTTTTAGGGTTTTACCTTCTTAGATTGTTGAACTACAAATTTTGAGCTTTATTGCTGCTTTAAGTCGGAACCCTAGTTGTGAACCTACAATTCTTGCTAAACTAAAACCCTAATTTGCAAAATTCTCACCATAATGGCACCCCCACGAGCTCAAACCTCAAGCTCTAGAGAGACGAAAAGGCCCATAGTCTAGGACCTTCTTGATCAATTAAAGCCCTCCACTAACGACAAAGTAAAAGGTCAGCTTTTGTTCCAAGGTTCCAAAATTAAAGGCCTCATAGATAAACATATCTATATCAAGGATGCCACCATACCACTTACAGGATGGTCATTGTTCAAGAACTGGTTTGGGAATAGGAATTTGAGTTCTCCTATATGTAACCCCTGGAGATTGGACATGGGGAAATTGGTTGTCTCAAATTTTTACATGGATGTGGACTTGTTAAAAGCTGTGGCAACCAGATATGATCCTATCTCCAGAGTTGTTAGGACGTATAATGGGATTGAAATGGTAAAGATCAGCAAGGAAGGGATTGCTGAAGTTTTTCAACTTCATGAGTGGAATGAGGATTTGGTAAAAATTGATTTGAAAGCCTTTAGGAGTGAATACGTGAAGACAAGACACATCTTTAAAATCACAATGCTGCCAAATCATCTAGCATCAATTGGAAAGGGAAAGGGGAGAATTGTTGTTGATCCATCAGATAAGGAACCCTTCCTAAAAATGTATTTTGCTCCATATTTTTAGAAAACCTTCTATTCTTCGTATCAAATATTGGGGTTTGATCCTGCTTCTGGAATGCCAATGGGTTTCATGTATATGGTTGCTCATATCCAACACCCCGCTTACAACATAGTATATGACTTTGCTTCCTACCTGGTAGATAACATTCATGAGGGTTTAATTTCATTAAAGAATGGTAAAGATTCGGTTCAGTTTTGGTGGTACTCACTGTTAATGCACATGTTTTTATTCAAAAGGGAAAAATTCTTTGAGAATGATATGAAGTTGGAAAAGGAGGAGGATGGTGTTGAGCTTACTGTCCAATGTTGGACAAGAATTCTAGACAAGGATGATATAAAGTTTGATTTTTTGGTGTTTGAGAATGTCTTTGCATCAAAGTTGAGGAATGACCTAATTTGAATCCACCAAGGATTCCAACTGAACTACATGATTTTCTTAGGCCAAAAGAAAGGAGGTTTGATTTAAAAATTGATCACAACTAGAGAGATGTCATCGCCTATCCAGATTGTACAATTCTTAGAGTATATGGCACTATGGTTAGACCACATGTTCTCCCAAGAGATGTGCCACTGAGAATTGGATTCCTTGAGGTCATTTGGTAGCTGGGTAATGTTGAAGATGGCCACTTGCTAAACATGAGGAAAGGAATCTTCTTCCCAACCTGGATAGTTTTTGTAGACTTTGTGATGACTGGTGGAGGGTGGAGAGAAATGGATGAATTGCTTGAACCATACAACATGAGGAGAGTGCGCAGAAGAAATCATGATCCTGAAGGTTTCATGGCTACATTGAAAGCGAGGATCAAAAGTAGCCAGTTCATACATAACTTCTATTTCCCTGAAGATGTTATTAGGAACATCTTTAATTACCAAATACAGGAGGATAGGAAGGTAAAATGGATCGCCTATGATAAAATGGTAAGGGAAAAATGGAAGATTGATCCCCAATATGACCCCCTATGGCTGTCTCAATTCAAAAATGAATTGCAAAAAGTTGAATATATGCTCCAAAATTTTGAGCAAGTGGTTGGCAGGATGAAAAGAGAGATATTGGTTGCTAACAAAGGAAAGGGTGTGGTTGGGGAAGAACAGGAAAAGGATAATGGGAAGGCCCCAGTGTTGGAGGAAAGGCCTACCTACCAACCACCACAAAAGATCAGAGTCTTTGCAAGGAGAAAAGGTATTGTGAGGAAGCAACAATCTATTGCCACCCCAACTGCATCTTCTGATTCTGAGCCTGGGTGCTTAAGAGCTTCCTCACCATTGCATGAAATGCCACCACTATCTCCCCCAAGGAAAGCAGCTCCACAAGTGATTGAGGTGGATTCACCTCCAAGACATCCACTACCAAAGAAGCAAAAGGTTGAACAAAGAAGCTTGGTGGATTATCCAAATGACTCAGATGATGATATCATTGTCACCGAGGAGGATATGAGACAGGGAATGCCCTCTCCCCCTAGGGAGATAATAGAACTAGAAAGTAGCCTCAGGTTGGGCAAGGTTGACCTCAGGGGGTTGAGCAACACAGATGACCTTAGGGAGGAAGATTGCAAGACCTTCATGATAGATGATTCATTTGTCTAGACCCCTGCTTTTAGAGAGTTTGCTTGGAGGTCAAGGAGAGATGAATTATATGTTGATAATGTTGCCAAAAAGAGAACTTGCACCCTGAATTACCAGAAGTAGTTATTTAGGCTGAGGTTAGAAAGGAAATGAAAGAACAGTTTTAGAAGATAATAACTAAAAAAGGTAGAGAGTTGGTGATGGAAAGTGGTATTTTATTGCTGTCAGAGTGGGATTTAGCCTCGGTAATTGCTTTTGACATAGTATGGAGGCATGACAAACCATTGTATCAAACAGAGAAGGAAGCAAAATTGGCTTTGCAGGGGTGTGCTTTCAGTGAAGAATGGGAAACACTTGCTATTTAGGCATTGGCCCCAGGTGCAAGGAAACCTGCAGTTGCTGAGCCTGCTCCAAACATAAGTGGAGGGCTAATTATTAAGAGAGTGTCTGATACCCCAAAAACTGAGGCAGCAAACATGTCAGTGAACGTTGCCAAATTCACAAAGGCAACAGTAGAGAATATCATTGAGGAAAGAGATCAATATAGATCCAAGTATAATGACATGGTTGTAGAGTATAATGACAGTTAGCAAAAGGTTGCCAAGTTGGAAACTGAAGTGGCATTGTTAAAGCAACAATTGCAAAATATGCATGCTCATGCCCCAACACAGACTGACTCTATTGTCCTTCCAGAAGTTTCAATGGAAATCATTCCATACAATCTTGGAGATGCACCCCTACCCCTTGCCGTTGAGGAGCCAAGCACATCAGGTGTAGCTCCATCAAGTGAGCCTACTAAAGAGGAATTATTGGATCAAATTGAGATGTACAAGAAATTGTTGTCACAGGTCAATGAATCAATTTATTCAAGTAATATGAAGATTGTAACTATAGTTCTTGAACACTTGAATAAAGGGATTGATAGGAGATTAATTAGCATTCATTCAAATTATTATTCTATGTTTGATTCCATAAAGGATTTCAATAAGAATAAGGATGTTGTAACATCATTAATAGATACATGGATCCCTAGAGCCCAGGCATTAAGAGACATGGCAATTGCAACCAAGCATGTCAAGGATGCACCTCCTAACATTGTCCCAACTCTCAGGCTTATAAATTCAATTAAGGATTTTCAGGGGCTGGTAGGTCCTTTGGAAATAAATATCAGGGAGCTTGTCAAAAAGTTTGATGAATGGAATTTCAGTCTACTTCCTGTTATTTTGAGTGAAAATGGTGGGGTTAAACCTCTACAATTGTGGAAGGACCAGGCAAAACAAATAATATCTGCTCAAGTTAAGCTCATCTGTGACACTGTTGATTTAGATATGTTGAGAAGCAGCAAGGATAAGCTGATTCACACCGAAATTTTCTTAGAGGAATTTGACAAGGAAGCTAATCAAGTGGTTATCAAGTACACATCTTACAGGACCAAAGCAGACGAACTTGTCAATTTCATTTGGCCAACAGAGGAGGAGTATCAGCTATGGAGGTCCAACTATGTTGACAATTTAGATTTCTAAAGTGCTGAAGTATATGTAAATGTTAATGTTTTGATGATTATTGTACTATTAATTTATTGAATATATTTGATCTGAGATGACTTTTGTTGAAATTAGAAAAAAAAGAATTACTCCCTCTTTTTATAGTATTTATTATTAGTTTAAACTTTATTGTATATAAAATTGGTCGGATATTACATATCAATTTACAAATATTGTGCTCCTTTTAATTCAAAATTGGTGACATGTGTCATGGATTGCATACGTGGAACATAGTTTTGAAACACTATTAAGTATTATCTATATACTTATGTCAAATCAAGTACAATTATTTGCATGCAGATTAAATTCACTTAAATTCACTTGAAAAGATATATCATATCACTTAAATATTGGCACGCTTAGAAAGATATCCCAAAGCTTTGAAGCCAAGCGGCATTAATGAAGCCTAGCTCTATTTAATGGAGCCCAACAATGCCTCATAGTCATACCAAAGTTTGAAGCTAGCTTGTTGCTTAACAAAGAAAATGGATATGCCAATTTGCCTTATAGCATTGCGAAGGCAAATTGCTTTCTTGGGTTTCATAACAAACTTGAGGCTTAGAGCTATAACGAAGCCTCACAGAATTGCCTATTTGCACTTCTTGGAGTTGGAAGCCGTGAAAATGGTGCTTGGGAGAGACTTCTTAATAGATAGGAACAGATACAGAGTGAATTCTGACATAGCTTCTTGGTTCTTGGTGTCATTGCTGGACCTTGGAGGTGTGAAGGTGGATATTCTCGTTCTGTTGCTAGAAATTTTCAAGGCACATTATCTGGGTAATGATTTCAAGGTGGTTGTTAGGGCAGAGATGGGTGTGGGGATTCAGCGGCTTCCCTTTCTACTCAACATGATAGATGGGGCTCTCACTTGCCATTGTCACTGGGCCACCATCGGTCTAAATTTTCTAAGGCACACTCGAGCTCTTGACATAGAGCTAAATATGGAATGGGTGTTGCGCTTCGCAGACCTGGTGGAAATAGGAGATTTTTATGGTTTCCCTTAGCCAATGGCCCAGTGTTTTGAACTTTTGATTTTTGCTATGTAATATTATCATATGAGTATCGATTGGGAAAGAATATGTATGGGAATTTTTTGTAACATAATGATATACCAAGGGTGTAGCTATCCCCCAGCTGTAACACTTTTTTGAATTAATATCAATTGAATACCCGTTTTGCTGATGTAAAACATAAAAAATATTTGCATGTAGATTTAAAACATAAATCAATAAAAATGAAAAAAGAAAGTTGTCAGCAAATTGACAAATTACATTTTAAACACTAAAAGTTGTCACTAAAAGTAAATTATGTTTATTGTTTATATCGTAAATTACTCGATCATTCGATGAACATTTGATGGATGGTTGTAGTTATATTTCAGAATGAAATGCACAGTTTGCTAGGCTTGTGAACTTAAATTTCCTGAATCACCCTATAACCATTATATTTACAAAGATCAACGGTTTAGAAATTGCTGTGAGTTGTCAATGCAGGATAGTTGTCAGACATGTACTAATTGTGTAGTCCGGAAGCAACACGTTGACTTGACGTTTCATTCACTAAAAAATTCACTTTATAAAAAAAGTAAACTTTCTACTTTTTACTACTAAGTGATTTTATTTTTAAGTGAGATCCGAGAGGGTCAACACACGGGGAGATTTCAGATTGCTCATTGCAGTGCCATTTCCAACAAAGCCAGTAAGACAAAACACAGAATTCCTAGGCTACGTTTCATCATTTCTTACAATCTTATTTTGTCAAACTTTTTTCTTAAAATCTTATTTTGTCAAACTTTGCATTTAGGGTTGAGAAACTTAAGAAAAATTGAGGACTTAAGAGAGAATTCACAATTTCACACTGTATAAGCATGTCTACCGCCACTAGCAGACCAGACAAAGTTTTTGGGAAAGGCAGAGAAAGTACGGATAGAAAAATAGATTATTCTGAATTGCTTAAAACCTCAAGTTTGACTGATGAATACCATGATATTTATGATCCTAACATGTATGGTAAACTTACCTTATAACTTAGATTTTCATGTGAGAATAAGGCTGCCAAGAAAAAGAAAGTTGATAGTATCAATGCATCGTGGGTAACTGGATTAGGGCGCATGATGTTACATGAGGTTTTCCCTTACCCAAAATTTATCATGGTCTGTGCCCACAATTATGATGATAACAAAAGAGCAATTGTAAATAAGGATACCAAAGAAGAAATTTTATCCATTAATGCAGAAGAATTTGGAAAAGTGTTGGAGTTTACAACTGAAGAATTTGGAGACATCCACATTGACCTAGAAAAGCTTGCTAGTGATTATGAAGCAGCGGATGAAAGGGACAAAAATATTTTCCTAAATAAAATAGTTCAAGAAAAAAATAACTTGAAAGATAACCATAAGCCTCCTTATCCTTTGAAAAGTTTTAAATCATGGGCTTAGGATACTATTTCCATGCTAGCATTTTGCCTTAGACTGGATAGCAATTGAGAAGTGGATGCAAGCCTCCTTGAAATGGTATATAATATCCATTATGGTATTGGTGTGCATGTCAAATATAAATTTATTGAGCACATTGTAGAATCCATGCATAAACAATTTTTAATGATTAAAGGAAGTTCCACCAAGACATTTAGGTTCACAACCTACTTGTGATATTTTTTTCTATTCAAATTTAGTGGAATGTTTCAGACCAACAAGCTTTAGATTCAGGCCTATAGTAATGTTGAGGAAAAGAAAATGGCTCTAGTATATGATTGGACCACTAATATAAGGATGCATGATTCTTGAAGGAACTACAATCATTTTGTAGACTACTTTTTGGCTCCATTGCATCAAGCAATTACAAATAGTCTAATGCCTAGATTGCCTATATCATGTAGAGATTTCATTCAACTAGGAAAAGAAATACAATTGGTTGATTGGTACTTAATGGAAGAATATACTGTGCTAAGATTTTATGGATCGGGAGTAGAGCCATACAAACTTCCAATACATGTGACAGAAAGGGTTTTTGCATTGGAATATGTAAGGTAGATGCAGAGTACTAATGAACTACACTTTTTTGGTTAGCAAAAGAAGACCTTATTTCCTTCTTTACCTATTTCATGTGGAGGGTTCACATTGGAGAGAAAAGCATTTAAGGTGGCACATGATCTATTGAAATTTTTTAATTTTGATAGTCTGTCACTGGCAGTATGATCCATGTGACACCATTAAAACAATGATTGTGGCCAATAGGAATTCTGCAAGTAGAATTCAACATCAAAGTAAACCCTTGCTTGAAAACTTGAGAAACAAGGATTCCTGGAATGAGGTCAAAATAGTAATGGAGAAAACTATTGCTAAGAAAGGTATTTCTTTTGAACAATTGTCAGCAGAAATTATGGCATTGCACCAAAATACAGGAGCACTAGCACTAGTAGAGAATGAAATCAGGAGGTACAACATTTTTTATGGAAAAAGTGATAAACCATCTATTAGAGCAAAAATGCTAGATTCTCTAGATGAGTCTATTACAAAGAAATATTGGACATGATAAAAAATTACTGCATTTTGGTCTATGAGGAAGGAGCTAGGTGAACCAAGAACTATTGCAGAGTATGGAGAAATCAATGAAGATGAAGAGTTTAGCAAATTGTGGAATATAGAGCATCCCAATAAAAATGAAGATGAAGAAACTGATAGTGATGATGAACCTAATGATGATAGGGATGAACAAAGCAATTTCAAACCTAGTTTAATTCAGGCCACAAAAGAAGCATATACTTCAGGAGCAGCCATAGTTGAAAATATGGGTTATCATGGTGGTGGTTTGGGGTCCCAAGGACAAGGCATTTGGAATCCAATAGATTTAGTCACCAGAAAACCAGTTGATAAACGAGGCCTTGGAGCTGAATCAGTTGATAAAATAGACCAAGGTCATACAAGGAGAACTGAAAGAATTGATTATGTTACAGCTTCAAATCCTAATCCTCATGGTCAGATGCAATCACAACTTGGACGTGTCCATGGTGGAGAGCCTAGTGTGACTAGCACTACCACTGGTGGAGAACTTAGTCAACATGTGCTACAACAACAGGTCTAACAACAAATTACACACAAGAGGACACCAATACAAGATACCACACAAACACTCAGTGATCAAGGGATACATAAGAGATAAAGGATTATGACAGGTCCAAGTCCAACTACCAGTTCCTCTACAAAGAAATTATTTCTAGGCACTCCCCCAGTTAGTGTGGCTGTAACAAAAATTGCAAGTACTCCTATTCCTTCACCATTCAAGCATTCCCTTATTCCTGCATCCCGGGGTTTTGATTACATTCAAGAGTTTAAAAAGAAATCAGAATTGTATAAAAAGGAAAAGAAGCAACTAATGGAGAGTGTGTATGTTGTAACTTTAGATCCTGCAACAACCATGACATTACCTACATTTGACACAAATACAGAAATCATGGAGTACACAATTGTTGTTCCCACAGTTCAAAATAAACTAGAAAATCAGATGGATCAATCTGAATTTCAGGTGAGCAGTTTGTAATTTGATTTTTCTGGATTAAAAAATACTGACAAAATTAATATATCAAAGAAGAACAATGAATTGGTGTACACATCATTTCTAGAGCATGATAGAGAGATTTTTTTTTGTAGAATCAAATAGAAAAATTACAAGTAGACTTAACAAATGAGAAAGCAAAGAGGAAAGTAGCAGATAACAAGAGCAATGAATTAGAAAAAAGAATAAAAAAACCTGCCTTTACATCAGCAAGCAAAGAGGATAAACAAACAGAGGTGGAATTGATTGGACTGAAGCAAAGGTTAGATGAGAGAAAAAAGAAATATGATGAGGAAAAATCCACTTCAAAAAAATTAAGACAAAGCATTGGGAAAGCAAATGAACAGTGGAAACAAAAATTGGAGAAAGAGGCAAAAAAATGAAACATTGGCCGCAAAGCTTATGGAAGCAAAAAATGAAATAAAATCTTGTCAAAAAAAGTTAACTAAATTTTGTAGACAAATAATGAGGCACATGAAACAAAAGATCTAGGAGGAAATAATATAGAGGATTGATCATTTGTGTGAATTCTTTCAATTGATTGATACGATGAAACTACATCATAATAAGCTGAACAAATATTTAATGGACAACAAAAATGTGCAACTACAGGCAGAAGAGAAATTTGCAAATCAAGTTCTAGAAACAGTCTACAAAGCCAGTGACAATGAATTGATTTCAAAAAGCATTACTAATCAGATTGAAGCCTCAATGAAGGTGACATCTATCATTCAAAAGTGTTCAAGAATGCGTGAAACAACAGAATTTGTGATTGAGGTTGCAACAAAGATTAAGGAGGATGAAAAGGTAAGGAACTTGACAAATCTTGGTTTGCCACAGGCTTTTGACACAAATGACTGATTCATTGGAAAGGATAATTTCAGAAAGAAGATGGAGGATGCAAGGAAGATTGATTTGGACCAGTTTCCTCATAACCCAGATGAGGCAAACTTTTTGGATTTCATCAAACAACTAATAATCTTGAATGTATCTTTGGCTGAAACATTCAAGACAGACCTAGGATCCAAATTGAAATTCAATCATACACTGTTAACAAAAATTCAAGTCAAACAACATTAGCTAGAAGAAATGACAATTCCACCACCTGAACAGTGGAATTTGCTAAAAAAGCTGTTAGAATGATTTGATATTGATAATATGAGTTTCCAAGTTCCAACTCAGCTCTGTGTAGAGTTGGTTTTGAGCAAGATTTTACATTGCCTCTATGTATTCCTTCATTTGAAAATCAATAGAAAACTCAAATTCAGTAATATGTTGATGTTCAATTATCTGTATTATTTATTTTATCAATTGAATATAAACTCTGGTTTTAACTACTAAATACACATTCAACGATTGTTGACGTTCATTGTTCAATATCCTACTATTGTTAATATGTTAAGCTAATGTTATTTACCATTCAAATGTTTTATTCACATGCCATTGAGATCGTCTGCTATCCCTCTGGCTTCACCAGTGTTTAGAGCTTAACTTTTTTATCATCGGATGGTTAATATTAAAACATCTTACCGCATATTTGCCCATGTGCTTTATAATTCCTTTAAGTAGCTCACTGTTTAAAATCCAATGCAACTCCTTCAAAATATTTGACAAAAAAATGCATGTCATGTCTTCTAAAGTCTCTTCAACGGTCCAGATGAAGACACGCGTCATCTCCCCACTATCCCTCTAAGAGATGAAAGCTTTTGGTGGGCCCCCCGCGGGCTAGCGGTGAATGACCCAGATTGACTCTGAAGATGTTGATTTTTAATGCTTCGATGTTCAACATATATAGTGGATGATGAGTCCCACTTTGACAAGCAACAGGTGTCACTAGCCCGCTATCCCTCCAGATTTCTTAAAACATTATTTTATTCAAGCGGGCTAGCGGGAAGCGGTCAAGATTCAATTTGCAAGATCCAGCGGCTCCCATTAATGTCCAAATATGCACATGCAAATTGTTTGTGACTTATATGTGTACATCCCTAGGTTGACAGGACAAAGGGACATAAAAACTTTGCGGGTCAAGACTTAAGATAAAAGATGAAATATTTAACCCCTTTAAACATTTTTGATGCATAATGTTCCCAACCAAGTGGTGACCGATGAGACAAGGCAAGGGGGCAGTACTACTGACAGGTTTGATGGCTTAAGTGTGAACTTGGATGACCAAGAACTAGCGGTAACAAGTCAACTTAAAATTATAACGGAAAAGGCTAAAAGGTTAGGTTTATGTATATTTCATTGTTTGACTCAGTTGCGGATAAGGTACTGATCAAAATAATTCATAAACTGTGAAAAATGATGCAGAATCACATCAAATCAAAAACCAAAATTATACTTTACTGCAAATTTTATGTTTTATGCACAAATTAACTTTAGCAAGGAAATATTAAGCATTGAGTTGAATGATGAATCACTGAGTACATGTAAAACTTATCAGTATGACACAATTAAAATATGAAATAATTAATAATATGTTAATGTATTCAATTTGATTCACAATTTCAAGGAATACAATATAAAATATCATCAACTACAGTTTTGGAATATAATTCATGAAATGTAGTATAAATACCTAAAAACTGCTAATTCACTTCCATTTCCCAAATCGAGTTAGGGTCCTCAAACTGATGTTCAGATTAAGAAAAAGAGTTGTCTTGATTCTGAGTCTCGTCTTCATTTTCTTCGTCTTGATTCTGAGTCTCAAAGTCAAATTCATCAGTCATTGTGTCACTGTCATTTGTCCCACCACCACCAGCGTTTAAACTTGAAGTGTTGCACAACCCTCTTCTTTCACATATGGACTTCCAGATTGTAAGTGCCCTTTCATAAGGAAAATTTTTGACATTATACACACTTCCTAACACCCTCAAGCAATTTTCCAAATTCTTGTCTAGTTTGTTTCTTATCTTTGATTTCAAAAACCCCAATGCACTGAAAACTTTCTCATCTTCCACTGAACCGAATATCATTGTTTGACATAAATCACCAAGTTTGAAATATTCTGATATCAAATCACGCAATATTTCACTCTGACCCAAGTTTTTCTAGGCCTTTTTTATTGATCCCGCTTCGAAGGGATTCTCCATGGCATTAAACTAGTCTATCATACTTCTTGCAAACCGACTACATTGTCCTCTAAGCTTATTTCCATCTATAATTCCTTCTATTTTATATGCATTGCATTATGCACTTTTTGAAAAGTATGCGGTCAAGGTAGTTACTTTTTGATGAAAAAAGCTTGGGCTATCTTGGTGGCCTTGAACCCAAAATTGAGGATACACAATATACATGGTATCAAGTATTTATTCTCAAGGGAATCGATTATAAATCTCTATTGAAAGATTGGTTACAATTTCCTTCAAATTATTAGTAACAGATTCAACAATGCCATCAAAATCTTCCTTTCTAATAGGCACTTCTCTGATAGAGCACCTGACCATCTTACAATGGTGCATTGGTATCTCAAATCCACGTACAAAGGCACATAACTCCCTGCTTGCATTAAACTGTAAATAATTTTTAGGATGATTCAAATTTATAATTTTCTGCCACCTAAAAAATTTTGGGCTTTGAGAAGTTAGATCTAGATATAGATTATCGAGGTCCATGCATGTCATTCTACATAGTTTGGTATACTCATAGATATACATAGTTCTATCTTGGGATTTCTTCACAAGATTGTTCATTTCATCCAGCATGGGGAGAAGACTAGCTAAAGTTAAGAGTGTCTCTATATCGCTTAACCTATGTAAGAGGTTAGGAGCTTTGTCTACTGTGTTGCGATGCTCGTACATTATTCCAATCAAGGATGGATATTCTGAAAGAACTTGTTGTGCTAGTCCATGCAAGGAGATCCATCTAGTATCAACATCCTTTAGAAGCTTGTTTCCTGTTGTTATTCCCTCAACAAAATTTTGAAATTCTGAAAAACATTTGGGACTTCGGCAGAACTATGCATGGAGCTCGCTGACTAGATTTTCAACTTTTGATAATGTAGGAAACTTGCTTACAATTTTAAATGCTAAATTTATTTTGTGGGCCATGTAGTGAATGGAAAGCATGTATGGTGCACAACTAGTTTGTAATTTTGTGCAAAGACCGGTCCTATGACCTTGCATTACTGTAACTCCTACACACACCAACTTTTTGGCAATTGTCAAGTCATCCATACCTGCAATTGCCTTCAAAGACTTCTTAACTAGTTCAAATAGATTTTGTGATGTTGAACTGTCCTTCATTTTATGAACACAGAGTAGATGAGCTCGACAGACATGTTTTTTTACAGTATACACATGCATACAAACCCAAGAAGTATTATCTACCGCAATAACTTCATCTAAATATAATGCAATGAAGTTTGACTCTTTTACATTCTCCTTTAAATCTTGCTTTTCCACCTGAGCAAGACAGTTTGCCCATTCCCATCCAGCATTTATTGACCAATGTGTGCTAGGATAGTGAGGAACACCCAAAAAAGATAATAAATTACTATACTTTGGGTAGTCTGTCATAGGATGCCTTCTGGACAAAATATGAAAAACAACACTCATCTGAATAATTTTTGCCAGTTTTGCTCCTTCCATTGCTTTTCTAAATTGAGCCTTGATTGTACCTCCACTTGCAACAAGCTTCATCATTCTTTTCTTATGCTCATCATATTCCATGGCATACTTCACATGAAGACATTCTTCCTTTGATTTCCATCTTACTACTGATGTTTCCTTTCCGTCTATGATTTGTTTTTCATAAACTTTACCTATATGCTTTTCTATAGTGTCAAGCTTTAGCTGCAATTTCTTGTCTCTTTTACATTTCCAACTACAAATCACACACTTGCATTATGTTGGTTGTTCATCTTTGTTTGTTTTCTCCACTGGTTCAATGAATGGGTACTTTGACACCCAACCAAGCTGAAAATTCCTTGACATTTCCCATTCGCGCCCCAGTTTTGAATCTTTTGATTTGCCTTTTCTTTTCTTCTTGCCAACATCATCTATAGTGCTAGCATTTTCTTTTTCATCCAAGTTAATTATCTCAATCTGGCTAACTAGGGTATCCCTTGGAACATCTTCTACGGCATTGCCATCCTCATTCTGGCTAACCAGGGTTTCCCTTGGAACATCTTCTGTAGTATTGCCATTCTTAGTCTCGCTAACTAGGGTATCCCTTGGAACATCTCTGGCGGTACTGTCATCCTCATTTTGGCTAACTAGGGTATCCCTTGGAACATCTTCTAAGGTATTGCCATCCTCATTCTGGCTAACCAGGGTATCCCTTGGAACATCTTCTGTGGGATTGCCATCCTCATTCTAGCTAACCAGGGTATCCCTTGGAACATCTTCTGCGGTATTGCCATCCTCATTCTGGCTAACCAAGGTATCCCTTGGAACATCTTCTGTGGTATTGCCATCCTCATTTGACTCAATGGCAATCCCACCTTGTGGTGGTGGTGAGGTATTGCGAATGGCTTCTTCATTATTATTTGATGCAAGAGTTGATGGTGTAGCTCCATCTTGATTTGATGGATCAGAAACATCGCCAGTTCCAAAGTAAGACTGTATACTAACTCCACCTTTTCAGCATTTTAATGGCCTCCCCGTCCCTTCACCACCCTAAGGAGTCTTACCTTGTCGTACTTGCGGCTTGACATCTTGATCTCCCACTTCGAATAAAAGCCAAAAAAAATGTCTTCTTGTTTAAGGACATACTCATAGAATATAGATCCCATTCCCTACTAAATACCTTCTTTAAGATTGAATCAAGAATGGAAGAGAGATAAAGAAATCTTATAACACTAATACTATGAAGAAATGATTACTCACCTTTAAGTTTAGGTTTTCACTGACTTGCTATTCGTTAATGTAGGAATGCCTGTGTTGTAAGTTTGTAACTTTGCCTACGATCAACTTCAAGGTTCCAACTCCAACTTCTAAAATCTGAATCGAGAACTCACAAGTTTAGAACTGAACAAAATGTGTAAGAATAAATTAGAGTTTTGATTGTATTTATATCAATCCATATTTGGTGCATTCCGCAGGAATTCTATATGGTATATTAAAAAGATTTGGTGAATCCCGTGTGATTATATAAGGAATACATTTAAGTGTCGGCAAATCAAACCTCAACGGACTACATACATTGTAATTTCCAAGGCGAATATGGCCCTACGATTAGCACGAAGGTGTCATAGAAATTGGTGAAATAGCCCCTCATAATCAACTACTTGTAAATTTTAATTGGCGAAATGGGTCCTCACGTGCAGTGACCATTTAATGCGGTTGGCAAAATGGGTCCTCATGCGCAGCAACCATTGAATGGAGTTGGCGAAACGCGTCCTGATACACAATGTTGTTTTAATAGTATTGGCGAATATATACGTGATTTACTACTTGCTTTCGAAATTCCAGGCGAAAATATTAGTCGGCCCATTTGAAACGCGTAGTTTGTTATGGCAAAAATCTTACTAAGTTGATTCTCATAAAATAAATCAATGGTGAATAGATATGCATTCGATTGATAATACGTAAAATCTGGGTGATTTGACCACCCTGTTGGATGCGATTTATTCGCCAATTCTGACTTGGTCGATCTGTGATATTCGCCAATTGGCAAATATTCACCACTAACAAAATCTCTAACTTAGAATGGGGCAAGTTGTTCCTATGTGACATAGTCTTTGGAGATCACATCCTTGCTCTCTTATGCGTACATTCATTTCATCCCTTATCACCCATCCTTTTACCCATCCAATCCCACCTACTTCCTTGCACCTAGACTTGGTTCTCCCTTGTCATTGGTATCTAGCATAAAGGCTACCCAAATTGTCATCCAATTCCATCTTAAAACATTTCAAAAATCCAAAAAAAATAAAACATTCCAAAAATAAAAAAAATAAAAAAACATTCAATAATCCCAAAAAATCACATATTTCCAAAATGCACAAAAAAAATAAAATATCCAACAAAAATCCAAGCAATAAAATCCATTCCAATCAAATCCATTCTCAATCAATCAATACATTCAATTCAAAAATTCTTCCAATCAAGCACATTCTCCCAATCAAATCATCAATTCTTCCAACCAATCACTTCAATTCAATCCAATTCATCAAATCAAATCAAATCAAACCATTCCAATCAAATCAATTCTTCAAATCAATTCTTCAATCACTTCATCCAAACATCCTTATCAAATCATTCCAAACAATAAACTCAAATGCAAGTCATCATCAATCCATACCAATCAATTCAATCAATCAACTCAAATTATCGAATTACATCAATGGTCTTGATCCTAATCTTGATGTAAACCAAATCAATCAATCAATCAATCAAATCCTGGTGTTGATTCGCATGGCCAACAACACTAGTATCAATCAATTGTCTTAGACAAGATGTTGCATTGTCGAAACCAGACTAGTCATCTTATATGGCATGTTTCATTTCCTAAAACCATACATCATTATCATTAATCAATCAATCAATCATTGGTTTACAGCTTGACAGGGGCAATACCTTGTTTGTTTTTGAATCATTTGTGCATGCTTGCTTTCTTGCTTGTGTGTGTCATCATTTTTATCTTGCATTTGTATCAAATCTAAATCTGACCTAGCTAATATTCATATCTTGTATCTAGGCAAGGTTGTATTACGCTGGTGCACAAGACACATCGTCACCTTGGTCCTTATACCTTGGTGCATAACGTCTAGTGTTATATCAAACATCATGGTTACTCACTTTCATTGTAGAATAACACATCATCCACTTCTTCTATCCATTCCCTTATCTTCCTTGACCAATCCCTTTCATTTTGAGAGCCTACCTGTGTTTGTTCAACCCGTCTATCCTCTCGAGGGGGCATCATCACCCTATCTTTGTATCATCATCCCATACCTTAGCTTCTTTGAAATGATGATACTCGACATAAATATCATCATCTCAAACATCATCTCAAAGAGGGGCAAAATGTAGACACTTAAATTTGTCCATGTCTTGCAACACCTTGTCGACACATTACTAGAGAAATTATAAGACATTTTGTCCTAATACCACTCCTAATCCCATCCTAATCACCTAGCCAATTAATTAAATAAATCCCATTTATTTAATTAATCCCCCTTTCACATGTCCCAAATAATATAAATAAAATATTTGAATTTATCCTCACCTTTCATCTCATTGCAACACTTGTCCACCTCTCAATTGAGTCATGTGTGGTAGTACAACTTTCATTTAATACACTTCACATGTCAAACTAATTCAAATAAAATATTTGAATTAGGTCTCCTTTATTCTCCTTCGTACACTTGTCACATGACTAAAACTCCTCATGGAGTGGGAAACCCTAGTCGATCTCAACCGTCCACATTATTGAAAACAACTTTCAATCATAGCCCTTGATTCAAATCAGCCCTTTCCTATAAATCAACCCTCTCACAAGCCATTTGTATATCCAATTTCTAAGTACTATTATGCTTCTGGAATGAGAAACCAACATTCCTCCCACAATCAACCCTTCAAAATATTGCATGCCTATGCGAGTTTGAGAACAGCAATGGAGATAAATCAAGTCTAGCGTGGAGATTTGGGTTTGCTTTTCTTTCTTGTTTTGATTTTCATGCTAGTTTGTACTCTATTGTGCTAGTTAGGGTTTGATATCTTGTTGTTTTAGTTTCAGACCTAATTTTTTCCCTGATGATAATTAATTATAATAATTTTATATTTATTTAATAATTTTTATTATAGAATACAATATATAATAATAATATAACATATATATACTATGTATTAGGAGAGATGTGGTTCAGAGTTAAGCTTCAAAGATTTGGCGAAGGGATTTTTCTTAGTCATATACCTGTCAATTTTAGTGCGAAAAGAAATTTTAGAAGGTATTTGGTTGATGGATGGATTTGGATTCTACATCCGCAAGTGGGAAATAAGGTTTGACCCCAATAGGCATCAGATGGAATATGTCCAGGAGTGGTACAAACTTCCCAACCTCCTAGTGAAATTTTGGCAGCCTGACATCTTGGAGGAAATAGGGAACAATCTGGGTCATTATGTGTGTGCTGAAGAATGGTCTGAAATAGATGGCGAAGAAAATTTTGTCAGGATCTGTGTTGAAACCTGAACTTCTAGGACTCGATGGCAGGAGTTGGAGATTAACACCGAATGGGGAGTGCTAACACAATCTGTGACCCTAGAGCCAAAACCCTTGGGTTGTCTATTGAGCACCTTGGGGTGGAGATCCTGTGATCATCTTTCAGTTGGGAAAGATAAGGAGTTTCTAGAGCCAGCCATGGAGGGATTCAGAGAGGGAGATCTGGATGGAAATATGGAGTCCAAAGCCCTAAATAGAGAAATCAAGGATCACCAGCAACCCTTGGATGAAGGAGCAAACTCGGTCAAATTAGATCAGGTAAAAGGGTCAAGAGATCTGGATAAGGCTTTAGATGAGAAAGTTAATGAAGTCTTAAACCAGATAGACAATAATTTAAGGAGGGAAAACATTGACTCTTTATTGGAAATCAGTAAGGAATTGGTGGGATTAGTTCAAGAAGCTAAAGAAGCCTCTCTTGGAGGGAGATGTGAAGAAGCAGTCTTGGAATCTAAGTGGGAAGATAATGATGATTTCATAGATTTCAGTCTAGAGACAGAGGTCAAGAATTTTCCTATGGAGATCGCAGATCAGGTTAAGCTAGGTATTCTACAATTGGAAGCAACAAAAACTTCCCCAGATTGTGGGGATCCTAAGAGGCGGGGCATGATTCCCAATTCAGAAAAACTCAAGATTGATGGAGAGGCGAAAGGGTAGAAAAAGATCCTTGAGATGTTAAAAGTAGGGAAGGGTGGGCCCCTTCCTAAAGAAAGATGAAAATCTTAACTTGGATTGTTAGGGGCCTTAACGCACCTAACAGGAAATGCCTGGTGAAGCATCATCTGGAGGTATCCCAGGCTAATATTTGTCTCCTCCAGGAAACAAAATTGTGTAGGGAAGAAGTTGTGACTTTGGAAAAATGGATGGGCTCTTGGAAGTTTCTGGCTATTTGTGGGGATGGACAGGCAGGTGGTTTGATTACACTTTGGTGCTCTAACAAAGTAGCCTTAGAAAAAGTAGTAGGGAGCAGTAGATGGTTGTCTTGCAAAGTCAAAATCTTCTCTTTGAATCTAGTTTTTCTTTTAGTCAATATCTATGGGCCAAATCTATGCATCCAGAAACGGGAGGTTTGGAGAGAAATAGGGGCTCTCTGCTCTTCTAGAGTTCATGAATTTAGCTTTATTGGAGGTGATTTTAATGCAATTCTGCATTCAAAAGATAAGACAGGAGGCATGGGCCAAAAGCTTCAATCTCAAATTGATTTTAAGGATTTTGCAGAAAGCAATCATTTGCTTGAGATTCCTATGACAAACGAAAAGTACATTTGGACCAACTGACGACTTGGCTTTTGTTCTATAGCAGAAAAGCTAGATAGATTCCTTTTCAAAGGGGATCTGAGGAATTTCCCTTATACCATGGAAATCAAAATTCTTCCTTTCTCCAGCTTGGACCATTTCCTAGTATTGTTGGAGCTAGAAGGAGAGAAAAAACCTTTCATATGCTCATTCAAGTTTGAAAAGATGTGGTTCAAAGATCTAAATTTTACGGAGCTCATGTCACAATGGTGGAACAAATCTCAAGTGATAGGATCCAAGATGTTTATTCTAGCTACAAAACGGAAATAGGTGAAGTTTAGATTGAAGGAGTGGAACATGGAAAGTTTCAAAAATATTTTTGTAGAAAAGAGGATGATCGAAGAGGAGTTGGGGTTCTTGAATGAAGAAGTCTATAAATCAAGGATGGATAATGCTAAATTTCTAAAAGAGAAAGAGATGCTTAACAACCTAAGTTAGATTTTGGAAAAGGAGGAGATCTTCTGGCATAGCTGGCAACCTAAAGGTGGTGAGATCATCACACGTCTCCTTCTAATTATGGAGGCTGAGTTAACATGTTTTAAGTATGCATTGAAAGGAGATGCTTTTTTCAGCGGTAGTTGTGGTTTAAAGTTAATGGCAGACGCACCATACCTAGTATTCCATCTACCAACAGATAGTCTAGCCTGCAGAGGAATGGAGTCTCCCATCTGCCTAACCAGCAAGGTTAGGCAAATGGCCTTCTTAGGCAGAATCACGGAACAGCGTCTGCGTAGGGTGTTGCTGTGGAATGTCACATTTATGATCAGGGTGACCAAGATCATTTTGGGGAAGGCATTCATGGAAAACGGGGAGTGTTATAGAGTAGACTCTGATATTACCTCACGTTTTGTGGCATCTCTGCTCAATTTGATGGCACCCAAGGATGAAATTCAAGTTCTGGTGTAGAGGCTTTTCAAGCCAGATCTGTTAGAAGGGCTGGATGGAATTTTGGAAGCTGCAGAGCTTGGAGTAGGGCTACCTAGGTTGCAAGACCTATGCAAGATCAATCAGCCTAGGGAGGTGGTAAGGTATTTCCTATTCATTCTGGATATAAATGGTGATGACCTGATCTTCCATAGAATCAGAGCCCGCAAGGGTCGTGATTTCTTGAAGAAAATGCTCTAGTTGACAGTGGTCGAGGGTTTCAACTGGATTGTGGAATTCAGGTATTATCTACTTGAGCAGGGTGAATCTTGATGGAGAACATGTTTTTTCTATGTCTTCTGTTATATGTTTATATCTCTATGCAATTAGTTATTAGGGTGGGAAATAGGCTATAAAGGTGGTCTGGGTTTGGGGTATAGATTTCTATGTTGTTTGCCTTGCATGGCAATTTTGAATCAGACCTTGTGTGGTCATTTTGAATCTATCAAGGTAGAAGAATTCAGATAGGAAGTTGCCCATGGGGCATCAAATATGTAATCATTTTTGTTGATATTTCAATATAATATAATCTATCTTACCAACCAAAAAATATATATATATATATATAATATATTAATTATATTTTGTATTATATTTATATATTAATTTTTTGTATTATATAAAAAAATATTTGGCAAATAAATGATATTTTATGGTAAAACATTATAAAAAGGCATTTTTATCCTTTGATGGCCTTTTTCATCAAATCCACGTGAAGTTGAGCAAGTGATAAAGTTAAATTTTTTATTTTTGCAAGAAAGGAGGGAAACTTGCGCGCTTATGAGGAAAGCTTCATTTGTGTGACGAAAACCCTTACTTGTTGCTTTTACCATTCCAAGATGGACGCCTTCTCTATTGTTTTCTACTTTGAAGAAGAAGGTTGTAGTGTTTCTGGGCAGTTATCTGAGTTTCATTCAGCTAAGATCATGGGGCAACTTCATGGCAACATTTTTGAGCATTTTCAATCTTTATTTGCACGATTGGTTGTTTCCTTTACCTCTTTTCTACGTTTTTCCATCTTCCTGGGGTTTCTTTGTTTCATTTCTGAGTTGTAGAAGGCAAATAAGGGAGTGTTCTTTCTTCATGTTCTTGCATATCGATGTCTTCTTCGTCCATTTGAAGGCTCTTTCCCTTATTCCCATAGGTTAGGGTTTTCTTTTGTTTTTGATATGCATTTTCAGTTTGAAATGCTTCTTTGTAGAGCTCTATTTTATGTATTATGGAGGCAACATTATGCAATAGAAGTTTTCAGATTCAAAACCCTTGCAATCTAGCCTTTGGACAATGTTTCAAATCATTATGCTTTGGGATCTAAGGTTTCAAGAGTGCAACAAAGAGACAATGGTTTTGTTTCAGAGATATTGGCTTATTGCATTGCCATTAAATCCATTGTGTTAGGTTCATTAAGGAGGTAGTAGTCATAAAAAATGGAGATCAATCTAACTGTGCATCAAAATGAGGATCTAGTCTCTTTAACAAGGAATGGGAATCAAGTCACTGTGAGGGTTAGTGATTTTGTAGTGGTTGTGTACATTAATGAGGTTATTTTGTCTGAGAATATAGATGTGAATGCCATTGTGAACTTTGATGATATCCAAGTGAGAATAACCATTCAGATTTTAAATGATCTTTCACTTCCATGAGGACAAGATACAGTTACTTTACACCAATGATGCAAGTCTTTCATCATATTAAGTATAAGGATGTTATAAAAAGGATGCATGATGATCATCGTTTAAAGGGTTTAATGTATGAAAACAGAGATAAAATAGCCTTCAAGGAGATTAAAGGCAGTGAAGATGGGTATCCTTGGAGTCCCCTTATGCATTTAAACCCTTAACAGTGTATTAAGGTGTTCCTTGATTCATAGCTAATGAGAATATGGGATTAAGATATCATTCTAAGGGTAAAAGAGCAATGGCAGATATCTCATTGGAAGCTATGCTCAGAATAGGTATTTGCTTGAGGGTTATGACACTCAAAGGATGGTATTGTTAATAACTGTGTAAAGGTTCAATGTACTAGGACAGTCAAATATCAAGGACAACAAAGTATAATACAGACCATAGTGAGAGGCTTGAAGGTAGTTGACAATGAGAAGCGAGTACACAAAATTTCATTGCTTTGGAAGCAGTATTCACACCTATATCCATTAGAGTAACTATTTCATCATTCTGGACTCCTCAGTGTTCCCTATGATGACTTCATACCAATGAGACCACAATGTGTTATATATTTCATATTACCAAAAGACTGTGACTGTGTTTTCTAACAAAAAGCATGTCATTGTACTTCATTATTTGGTTTCATTTCACTGTGCTTCAACAGGGAACTAAAACCACTTTCAACTTGTATTGCCATTGTCATCTCTTTGTCATTGTAACCCTACTAATCTCACAACATTGTGACAGCATATTAACATTGTCTTCTAAAACACAAACTTCTACCTATCAAAGATAGCATTATGACCGTGTTTTTCTATTCACTGCTTCTTCATGAATTTAATGTATGCATAAGCTTCCTAAAGTAGGGATACTAGATGCAAATGTTACAAATCTTTGAACAAGGTTTGAAGGTGTCCTCCTTAATGTTGTTTCAGGTCTGTTATCCATCACAGACCTCATGTGCATGGTATGTTCCTTCTTGAAAACAAAAGCTCTGCCCTCAAAACTTGGAAACTTAAATTTGTGATTACCACTATAATCTCTATCACCGTAACCTACTTGCATAATGATTCTCTTGAGAACTTGCTTTGTCATTAGTTTCCACTTAGACCTCATAACTGATTTGTTCTTTTATCATTGTTAATCTTGCATGCATACTTCATAAAAATTACAAATACCCCACATGAAATATTCATCCAACTGGTATCTCTATCATTTGATTTTATGTTCTCTATAACCAATGCCCATGTAATTTTATGTGTGCTCTTTGGTCTTGAGAACTAGAAGGTCTAAAAACCCTACTACATGTTGCCACCATTTGCATAGTCCATTATTTGTAAGGAGGTCACTGTTTTCATTATCCTGCACCTTTCTTTGTATTCTTTAATGGTCACACCATGATGACAAATATGGAAATGAGGTCACAACTCATAAACACTATGTCTGCACCCTATTACCTCTCATCTAGTTTATTTCTTCATATGCTCTACTGCAACCATTTGAAAAAGAACAACATCCATCTCCAAAGAACCTTTGGTTGCCTTGAAAAGAGTTCATCAAGCTTTAAACCCTTCCACTAAAGGACTGCACCATGCATGATTTCCATAGTGACCTGCTCACTGTGTAATGTTTGATAGCATAAAACCCCTAGGGTTACTCCTCACTACTTCCTAGATTACCCAATCCTGACAAGAGGACACAGTCCTCTACCTTTTGAACGACAATATCAAGTGACTGCATTCCTGCCTTCAAGGTAGTGAAGGTTCATTCAAGGTATGGGTTGCTATCAACATTTGAACATCATTGATGTTCACATCATCCTTCAAAACCATTTGCATATTACTGTTCTTCATGACCTCATACAACACAAGATCTAAAGGCATCCTCAAAATGAACCAAGCACTCTAAAACAAAAGTGTGAAACCCTAGCCCGAGTATGGAAAAGAAAGAACTTCAAAACAGTTGTGTCCTCATGCCCTAATTTGAAATGGTGCCTGGATATGTGTATTGGTACACTGGTGTCTCTAGGTGACTATTGCTAATATTTATTCTCTTTGTAATTTATGATTTAATGTTATCACAAAACTGAAGGGTAAAACCCAGAGGTATACTATTATTTGTTGGACATAATCTTTTAATGCCTTGAGTTTTTTGAAACACCTTTTTGTACCTTCGAGTGTCTTCCTTGAAGAAAGTTTATTCTTTTTTATTAAGTATGATAGGATCAGTGGCATATCACTTCATGTTGAAGCAAACTGATCTGAAGATTTGACTTGCATATTTAAAGTTGTATACCAAATTCAATATTAATGGGTTTGATTATATTATGTTGTCTTGTAGCCTATATTGGTTGCAAGGCAAGGCACTTATAATTTGACTAGATGCATTTTGTAGTGGTAGCAGCTAGTATTATAGCCTTAAATGTTGCATTATTAATAGTACACATGAATATCTTTGTTTATCTTTATCTTGTCTCCTTCATTTGGAAGGCACAATTTTAATTGCTTGGTTTAAGGTTTTTTTGCACAACTTTATGAACATGAATGAAATTATACTTTTATGGACTATAATAATACAATATTATATCAATACCATGGAAATTAGTTCTTACAGAGTAAAAAATCCATCCAATCTCATTCAAATTAGTTGTATGTACGAGATAAGGATAATGCAACAAATCTACAAATGAGAAATTCGACAAGAAATGCATTTAATATCATGACAAACATTTAAATGCATGTGCTTGCAAGAAGATTGCCCATGTTGCAGAAGTTTTAAGAGATGAAAGGGGCATGTGCTCGCATTGAAGGTCTCCAAGCATGTGTTTTCATCATCCACGTTGTTGAACTTGTGTATGTTTTCCTTATTTTATGCCAAGTATGTCTCTTATGATAGATTGTTTTTGAAGTTATCTTTAAATACAAGAGTTCAAAGAGCATTGAAAGAGCAAATTTAAAGTTAGAGAAAATAGTCCTCAAGAATAGTGTTAAAATAATGATAAAGTAAGATCATTTATAAACTTTGGTGCAAGGGATAGTGAAAAAATGGTGTAGACAACTAGACATAAATGATAGATCTGCTGATAACAGTCCTAGAAAGGTAGTTTGAGGTGAGATAAGGGTTTAGATATGGGTGATGAAGTTAGCAAAAGTAGGACCAATAGTTTTCTTCATTTAAACAAATAGTCACAAAGCATATTTAATAACCCCAGTGTTATGAAGGGTAGTGATATGATATAGTTGATAGAGTTATAAAGAAAGACATGTCTGAGATGAGAAGGATCATATGAATGTCATCAATATGAGGGGAAAAGTCCAATATGACAGTCATGCCATGAGTACAAGTAAAAGTCACTAAGACTGTCACACTCCATGAAACCAAAAGGTAATGTTTTTAACTTATGGAATTTACCATCCTGTAATATTTTGTATATATTCAGAGAGTGGAGACATTGGTTACCCTGAGATCCCCTACAATGCACTGCAACTTTGGGTATCTCTTGACACCTCTCTGATATCTGTCTTCACTCCTTCACATCTCTGAAACTTTGGTTAACAAAGTTTTAACTTTTTAGCTACCCTAGGAATGTTGGTAATCAATCCTGTGACTACCATATTTTCTTGCATCCCTGCATTGTATAGATATGATTCATTAGCTTGTTGTTTTCATTATTTGGCACAATTCTATTTTATATTACTCTTTCAGTTATAATTATCAACTATCTTGTAGCTCATTCCTCAAAATTACCTATTGAGACATGTACCTGAGTAGTCTCTTAAGTTTATTGGTTTTGTTGGGTCCCTGTCATTGATAATTCTCTATAAATGAAAGGAAGTATTATTCCATTGGTTGCATAGTATGTTTAATATTGTGCCTAATATCTGTTAGTATTTCAAATATTCTGACTGTGATTTAATAGTTTTAGTCATGCTTGGTTGTTCATATCTGGCACACATAACAGTTTGTATTGGATGGGTTTTTTTGATGACCTTTTCTGTTAGTTCGTACTATTGCAAGTGATCGTCAGTAGATGTTGTTGAGTTTTTGTAGCTCGAAAGGTGGGCCCGTGTGGAGGGTGGAAGTTGCTTAAGGGCAACTCGAGTTGGATATTTAGCAACAGCATGATTTCTTTTTTATTAATAGAATGTTTCTTGAGTTGTGAGGTGGAGATAACACCAAGAGTGATTTTGTGTAAGGAAAGCCAAGTCTTGCAAGGAAAGTTTCTTTTCTCTTGCATCAGCTGGGCTATATATGTAAGATTGTTGTAGCAACATGGTATTGTATTATGTGTGGAAAGTTTGTTGTTGAGGCTGAATAGAAGATCCAACATTTGCAGGTTTTTCCCCATATTGGGCTTTCCTAGTTATATCTGTGTTATTGTCTCTTTGTGTATGGATTCTTGTTATTTTTTGCTTCCACTGTTATTAGCTGTTAATTAACCCAGAGTATTGATTGTTATAAATCAGATAGAGGTTCTATTCTGTGAATTTATTGTGCAGTTAATCTGTAACTGGGTTATAAGAAATTAACATGGTATCAAAGCTCTAAACTCTGAATACGAAGCCAAGATTTGTGACGCAGATTTCAAGAAAAAAAATTAGATTTTTGTCTCCAGTTTCTTCTGTGGCTATGGCAACCAGTGTTTGATATGAGGACAAGCTTGAGGGTGCATCCAACTTCTTACAATGGAAGGTTTAGATTACATCCGTTCTCAAGGAGAACAGGTTGTGGATCTATGCTAATACAAAGGTGACACCACCAACAAATGATCCTGTTGCCCTAGATTCGCATGAAGTCAAGGAGGCCAAGGCTCAGAGGATTATCTTGGACGGGGTAAGAGATCATCTAATTCCTCATCTATTAGGGAAAGACACCGCCAAGGAGATGTGGGATTCACTTACAAAACTTTATTAGAGCAACTATCAGAGTCGTAAGATGATGCTGAAGGACAAATTGCATAACACCAAGATGTCTAAAGGTGAGAGCGTGACCTCTTACTTGTCCAAGCTGACACAGGTCAGGGATGAGTTGGCTGCTGTTGGAGAGACGATTGCTGAAGATGAGTTGGTGCGTATAGCTTTGAACAGTTTTTCAAAGCACTGGGAAGTGTTTGTAAAGTGTGTTGTTGGCAAAGATCAGCTACCTAATTGGGCAAGGCTTTGGGATGATTTTGTTCAGGAAGAGATCCGTGAAGGTGCTCATCAAGGAGATCAGACAAAGAAGGGTCAAGACGAAGAAAATCTTGCTCTTGCAAGCAAGGGAAAGCAAAAGTCCAATAAAGGGCAAACGAAAGGTTCTTCCAAGAATGGGAAGAAGAAAGATCTGAGAAAGATAAAATGTTTTTGCTGCCATCAAATGTCTCACTATGCCAGTCAATGTCCAAATAAGAAAAATAAGGACAAGCAGAAGAAGCAAGTTGCTACCACAGTAGAGGTGGACGAGTTTGCATCACAATTTGAGAATGAGTTTTCACTCATTGCCTGTCTCTCAAGTTCAATTGCCAACAGAGTATGGTTTATTGACAGTGGGGCTTCTTGCCACATGACGGGAGTTAGAGAATGCTTCACCAAGTTGGAGGAGAAGAAGTTGGATTTCTATATTGAGCTTGGAGACAATGCCAAGTACCATGCAACTGGTATTGGCACCGTCAAGTTTCAGAGGGAGTTTGGCAAACCCTTGTTGGTGGAGGATGTGTTGTATGTCCCTGGCATGACAAAGAATTTAATCTCAGTTTCTACCTTGGAGGACAAGGGTTACATCATAACCTTTGAAAGTGGCAAAGTCTATATTCGTCCCAAGGATTCCAAGGTTGCAAAAGTGATTGGAGTCAGGCATGGAAGCTTGTTTCGGTTATAGTTTGAGCCAGCACATGCATTGGTAAGCAGCTGTAGAGGGCTAGGAGAATTGTGGCACAGGAGGATGGCTCATCTTCACCATGGAGCACTTAATGTGCTAAAGGAAATAGTGACGGGGCTGCCTGAGATGAAGACAAAAAACCATGAAGTGTGCAAGGGTTGTGCTCTTGGGAAATATGCCAAGACCAGTTTTCCAAGTAGTGACACTAGATCCAAAGGGATTTTGGATCTTGTACACTTAGATGTGTGTGGGCCCATGTCAACAGTATCCTTGAATGGGTATGAGTATTATGTTACTTTCATTGATGACTTCTCCAGAAAGACGTGGATATATTTTTTGAAGAACAAAGATGAGGTCTTCAGTAGGTTCAAAGAGTTTAAGGCTCTTGTGGAGAACCAACCAGGGAGGAAGATCAAGATACTGAGGTCTGATAATGGAGGCGAGTATACCTCGAATGCCTTCAAAGATTTCTGTACTCAGGAAGGTATCAAGAAAGAGTTGACGATTTTGTACAACCCTCAGCAGAATGGGGTTGTTGAACAGAAAAATAGGGCTATAGTTGGAGCAGCCAAGGCTATGCTTCATGATCATGATCTACCTTGGTTCTTATGGGTAGAAGCTTGCAATACAGCTGTGTATTTGCAGAATAGGAGCCCTCACAAAGTGTTGGGCAAATTGACTCCAGAAGAGGCATTCACCGGTAAGAAACCAGATTTGGGGCACATTCACATCTTTGGATGCCTTGTGTATTGTCACATTCCTGTGGAGAAGAGAACCAAATTGGAACCAACTGCAGAGAAGGGTATCCTTGTTGGGTACAGTGAAACTTCTAAGGCCTATAGAGTTTTCATTCCTACCCTCAAGAAAACAGTAGTTCGCAGAGATGTGAAGTTTGAGGAAGAGAGGGCTCTTCAAAAGTCTAGCAGTTTGATGAATGAGGAGAAACAATCACCTACGGTTGAGGCAGAACAAATCCCTCAAACTTCAGTCCCGCAAGTTGGAGAGCAGAGCCAGCAGGCCAAGCAAGTTGATCAAAAAGAGGAACAAATAATTCCTCAGCCTCAGATCCCTATTACTAAGAAGAAGAGAAATAGAGTGGCTGAGCAGACACTGAGAGAGGCCTAGGAGTATGTTGGTGACCCACAAAATTTAGTCAGACAGAGGAAAGCTCCCAAATGTTATTCTGATTATGTGGCACTTATGAGTGAATTAATTGAAGAGGAACCTTCCAGCTTTCAGGAAACATCCAAGCACCAAGTATGGAGGGATGCCATGGTCGAAGAGTATTCTTCCATCATGAAGAATAGCATGTGGGAGGTAGTACCTTAGCCAGAAGGTAAGTCTGTGGTGGGCTTGAGATGGTTGTATAAGATTAAGCATGCTGCAGATGGTAGTGTGGAAAAATTCAAAGCCCGGTTTGTGGCTAAGGGGTTTTCTCAGAAGGAAGGAGTCGACTACAACGAGACTTTTGCTCCAGTAGCCAGGTACTCATCCATAAGAGCTATCATTTCTATAGCAGCACAGACGGGTTGGAGGATTCACCAGATGGATGTAAAGACGGCCTTCCTCAATGGTGAGATTGAGGAAGAGATTTACATAGAACAGCCAGAAGGATTTGAAGCACATGGGAGGGATTCTCATGTATGCAGGTTGAGAAGAGCATTGTATGGGCTCAAGCAGGCTCCCAGGGCGTGGTATTCATGTATTGATAGTTACTTGCAGAGTGTGGGCTTCATCAAGAGTGAGGCAGATCCAAACTTGTACTATGTTCAGGTGAAGGATGAACTTCTCATATTGGTGTTGTATGTTGACGACCTTTTTCTCACAGGGTCAGAGGAGCTCATAGCCCACTGCAAGCGGGATCTTGCAAGAGAGTTTGAGATGAAGGACTTGGGGTTGATGCACTACTTTCTAGGATTGGAGTTGTGGTAGAAAGAGGGAGAGATCTTCCTTGGACAAGGGAAGTAAATATTTGGTATCCTGAAGCGATTCAGGATGGAGGACTATAAGCCCATGTCCACGCCACTTGTGACCAACTGGAAGAAGATTGATACTTCCAGATCAGAGGTAGTGGACCCAACTTTATACAGACAGTTGATAGGCTCTCTTTTATATCTGGTCAACACCAGGCCAGACATTTGTTTTGCAGTGAACTCACTTAGTCAATTTATGGTGGAACCTAAACGTGTGCACTGGATAGCTGCGAAACATGTTTTGAGGTATCTCCGAGGCATAATTGATTATGGGCTGAAGTATGTTCAACAGGATGGAATGAAGCTTGAGGGATTCACCGATGTAGATTGGGCAGGCGGTACAGTTGATTGGAAGTGCACTTCAGGGTGCAATTTCAATTTGTGATCAGGAGTAGTCTCTTGGTACAGCAGGAAACAAAAGTCAGTTGCACCGAGTTCTACGGAGGCCGAGTATATGGCAGCCAGTATGGCTACATGTGAGGCTATCTGGCTTCAAAAACTTCTAGCTGGGCTCTTTGATCAAGAGCTAGATCCTACAGTCATTTACTGTGATAATCAGAGTTGTATCAAACTCTCTGAGAATCCAGTGTTTCATGACAAGTCAAAGCACATTGAGATCAAGTACCACTTCATCAGAGATTGTGTGGAGAAGGGGACAGTGAAGCTCCAGTACATTCCTACTGACAAACAGATAGCAGATATCCTGACCAAGCCCTTGATGAAGAGTAAGTTTGTATTCTTCAGGGATAAGTTGGGTGTTGTACAGAACACCTTCCTCGCTAAGAGGGAGTGTTGATTTTTTGTAGCTCGGAAGGTGGGCCCGTGTGGAGGGTGGAAGTTGCTTAAGGGCAACTCGAGTTGGATATTTAGCAACAACATGATTTCTTTTTTATTAATAGAATGTTTCTTGAGTTGTGAGGTGGAGATAACACCAAGAGTGATTTTATGTGTAAGGAAAGCCAAGTCTTGCAAGAAAAGTTTCTTTTCTCTTGCATCAGCTAGGCTATATATGTAAGATTGCTGTAGCAACATGGTATTGTATTATGTGTGGAAAGTTTGTTGTTGAGGCTGAATAGAAGATCCAACATTTGCAGGTTTTTCCCCATATTGGGGTTTCCTGGTTATATCTGTGTTATTGTCTCTTTGTGTATGGCTTCTTGTTATTTTTTGCTTCCATTGTTATTAGCTATTAATTAACCCAGAGTATTGATTGTTATAAATCATATAGAGGTTCTATTTTGTGAATTTATTATGCAATTAATCTGTAACTGGGTTATAAGAAATTAACAGATGCAAGCCATTGGGTGGTATGCATCACCCCAATAAACTTTCAGAAGCTTATTATCTTTCAACCATGGGATCATACAAGGAGTATAGATGTCTGCAATGTCTCTGTAGAAATGAGTTGCTAGTGATCAGTAGCAGATGCAAACCATTGGGTGTATACATAACCCCCGTAAACTTTTCGCAGCTAACATAATGCTATTGGCAGCATAGCATATTTTAGTGTCAGCACTCTTATTATAAATGGATCAGATAATCATAAAATAATAAAATAATATTGTTAATAATATTATTTTACATATGTATTTGTACCATAAGAAAGACCGGGGTATTGCCTGGATTCCAATTCTGAACACAAGCATTCATAAAAGTGCAAGAAATTTATTGAGTGCCAATATAGATTCTGAACTAATGATTTAGAGAACATTAATGAGATAGTGTGGCTATATTTTTCTTCTTACTGAGCATTTACCTCTTCAAAATTTCAAAGAATCAAAACACAAAGTTTGGGCATGTTATGGAAATAAACCACCATCAAACCATACCTACAACAGTGTACCATATAGCAGTCATCTTAAATGTAGTTGTAGATGCACCAGAGCTCTCATGTGCTCCAAAAACTGTCGCAAGTGACTTTCAACATCTAATAATGCATGTTATAGTGTGGGAGCACATTTATTATACCTATTAATTTTTAAAGAATATCAAACATAAGTTCCCTTTATATATTTATTTGTAATAATAAATAGGCCCAGGGTTTGCTTGGAGTTCAAGTCTGAACATGTAACATCCCAAATCCGAAATGACAAGGAGTAACTAGGTTTTCACAAAGGTAATTTTTTCTTTTCTTTACTAAGTAGTCAAATACAAAAGAAACTTATCTATAATCCAACACAGCATTTTTCATTTTATCAAAATCATGATTTCATTTATGTAAAACTGAAGGAAATGATATACATTAAACATTTTATTTTCTAACAATACGCAATTTTCTTGAAACAAACAAATATTGGAAACATACCATTAACATGCATCTCGATTGTCGACCCATCACATTCAAGACTTGGCATTCCTCAGTATTTGGAAGAGAAAGTATCTTCAAGGAGCTTAACCTCCAACCACAGACCGTCGGTCTCCCGCACTCCTTCCTAACCAGAAGTGGCCCTACCCTGCTCAAGAGGATAGACTTAGGATAACCATCGGTGTTTTCCATCTGAGCTCTGGTGTTGTAACCTATGTGTCTTGTTATCATGCAGATCCCTAGATACCCTCTATTCATGCACGACTCTCCACAAGAAACGCCATCCAGTTACGGTGAACGTTCGATGCACTTGAGGATAGTACACCACCTTGGACAAAGGATTTGTTTTTAATTAGCGTTCTAAGAACGCATGAACTTGGTTCACCCACCCTACTCGACTTGAACTGATCGAAATCCTACAGTTTCCTATTTGTATAGTTTGAACTAATTGACGACCTTGATGACTTCAAGGGTTTAGGATTTCCTCCTATATAGCGCCCGGCGCAACATTTACTATAAACTCGTGTTCATAGTTTCAAAACCCTTTTTCATGTAAAAACGTTGTTTATAAGCGCCCACTCCTAAGTGGCTTCATATTTGTTTACTCAGTTTCCGAGTTTGCACAACATACTCAAATATCTAAACCATTTCCCATTATCTCAAAATTTGAGGATTCTAGACTCATATGGTCTACAAGGTAAAACAATACTAGAACCATCGCATGCAACATAATCTAGACTCACATGCAGGTTTTCAACTCTAATTGTTCATTTCAGAACCATGACGGTTTTCGACCATTACTAATGCTTTAACTTCTTACTCCTCTTTCCATGTTATTTAGTTTCACATGATTCAAAAAGATAAGAGTCGTAATTAAGATATAAATGATTTTGGAATCTCTCTTATGACAAAGGAGGTGACCAACCGCAGGGTCGACCTCTAACTAAAAATATAAGATGAAAAGGTCACTCGCTGGTTACAACGACCTCTCCGGTTGCTAAACACACTAAAGTTTACGTTCCAAACGTGTTTTAAATCGGAGGTTTTTATTTTTTTTTTAAACTCCCTCACAACATGCATGTGGAGCATGTGTTTCCTCGCTGTGGGGTTATCTTTTCAAGTGCTTCATGGGCAGTTTTGAGTTGATAAAATAGTCCTAATGGATGACCTTTGAACATACATTATTGCCAACCATTCAGAGAAGGTAATTTACAATTTGCATCAAGTGGTGTTCATTCCTAGATGTGTGCAAATTAGAAACTATGTTCCATCATCACACGGTGTCATTTATGACAAGAAAGGATACAGTTTTCGCATTCTCATACACAACAATCTTACTATTTCAGAGGTTTTTAAATATCAATACTCAGCAATGATGATATTTCATGGATTGATCACACACATATATCATACTAGATTTACGTTGTCATACATTTCTACTCATTTTAAACGTATTTATCTTTTGCAAAAGTGAGACTTACTTACTTACTGGTCTAAACTGAGAAAAGAAAAGAAGGAAATGAACCTGTTGATAAAGATGGAGGTTGTTGTGGCAATTCCATGTTCTCCTCTGCTTTTCTTCAAAGCTATTTCTTTTATCTCCTTCTTAAATAATGACAATCCACACTAAACGATCCCCTCTCTCTGCCAGACACTACTCAAGACAAAGGCAGGCTCCCTACTTAGAAACCAATCACCCTCAGACAACTACAGGCTTCCTTAGTTATCTCTCTCTTTGTTGATGTCTACTCAGAAGCCGATCTCTACTCAGAAAATGGATCACTCCTTAGAAGAAAATGATCACTCCTTAGAAGAAAAAATGATCACTCCTTCCCTGCCCCTTCGCAACTTCTAAGACTCTCTTCCACCACTTCTAAACCTCCCTACTCTTTCCACGATCCCTCGAAAGTAACTCCCTCACTCTTACCTCGCAGCTTCTCCAACCTCCCGTTCCTCTCTGTCCTCCGCACTTACCTCTCCTTCTTCCCATCCACGACGGCCTTTCCCCAGTTTTTCTCCCCTCGCCATCGAATCTCTCCCTCTCTTTCCTACACGTTCGAGTCACCACTTAATTGTCCATCCCACTTCTAACTAACTCTCCCCTCGACGATGGCCTTCCACCATCTTTTACTGCTGTCTCCTCACTAATAGCAACGACCAATACCTTCCTCCACCTCGCGAAGGAATCTCTCCCATATGCAACTACCACCCACATTACTTCCATTACGCACAGGAGAAACTCCCTACTTTCTGTGGTTTAGTTTATGATTCAACACAATCACAAAACCGATGCCTTTGCACCCACCTTGATGATGGGCATCTCCAATAATTTGCAGTTACTCCTAACTTAACCGCCAACACTTCCATACCTTTACTCCACGGTGAAGAGGAATCCTTCTACAAACTCACAGCCGCCACAATCATAATTACTTGGGTCGACAATACTATCTTTTTACCTGACTTCCACATAACACAACCATTCTAAAGGTGGTGGCTCCTATGGCGATGTGGCTTGCTTAAGAACACGACGACTCCGCCCCCACTCGATCAAAAAGGCATCAACCTTCCAAAACCAACTTAAAAATTTAATTGAGGAGTTAAACCTCATCACGGTGGTGGTTAGGAAAATGATTAGAGCATCATTTTGGGGTCGAAAAAGGAAAGAGAGACAAAGACTATCTAATTAAGAAAACTCAAGGTTAGATTGACAACCAATTGCGGTCAAAGCTAGAAGAAAAGACTCATGCTAAACAACGGCCATAACAAATTATTACACGCTATGGCTTCAAATCGACATTCATCGATTTACAAGAAAAGAATAAATTCACAACACAAGTTCAACGCGTTTTACGACAATCACGACTGATTGATCGTAACGCAAACGAGTTTCTTACAACGCTAAACGCACAAGGCCTGACTTCTTGCATCTTTCGACTATGAGACATGATTTACAATTTCACCACAAGATGGTTCATTAAATACTTATAAACGAAAATATTAAACGTCTAAATAAGTCAACTTGCTATGATGGACTTACGACGACATCGACGACTCCAAGATTCTATATGACGACTTTCGACTAGGATGTTATACTTTATCCTCTGACGTCGACATCTAGCTAACCAATCCAACCGACAAACAAGACTAACTAGATGATTCCAAGGTTTATCTGCTTGTTTGGCGATCTCAATAACAAACACCCATTGTTAATTTCCAGAGTCTATACTCTCTCTCAAAGATACTTTCTCTTCCCGTCGAACACGATCCACCTGTTCCTGCAACAACAGACTCACATACAATTTTGTGGTCAAAGCACCTATGTTCCAAATCAAAGTATAATATATCCAAACATCATTGCATTTATTATAACGACATTTAGTCTACAATATCACCTTGATCATAATCATTAGATTCCACAATTTCATATAACAACTTTGTAAGATAAATCATCAGTTCCCATGTCGTTCACAACATATTAAATTTCTAAAATTTGCAAGAAAGTAAATAGCATAATTGTTTTCAAAAAGAGAGATGTAACAGAACACAAACTATAAACATTTATTAAAATAAAAAATGCAAGTGATTCATCAAATACCAAGCCATACCAAGATTTAATATGGCATAAAGCATGCTAAAAAATAAATGAATAAGTATTTTTATAGTTTTGTGCCTACAAAGCATTTATCCCTTGAAAACATAATGTCTGGGCATGTTAAACTCTAGAGGAATAGACCACCATCAAACCACACCTGCAGTCCACAATGATACACTGTACTGCAACCATCTTCAATGAAGTAGTAAATGCTCTAGAGCTATTGTGTGCCAAATCTTGTTGTAATAGACTCCAGAATGTGAAAATCAGCTACTGGGCACACCATAAAGTCACCTCCGAAGCAATTTGGTATCCTAAAGACGAGTTTGTGCCTATGGTGGCTTAATAATTATACTCTATAATACCAGCCTAGTCATGAGTGTCTGCCATGTTTCATTCCTCCACGGGGACCATTTTCAAACCCAATGCTAGCTTTCCTGATTGGCCAAAGCCTTCTCTGACTAGGATGCGTGATTATCGATGTGCTAGAAGCTTATCCAGGTTAAGTGAACAAGTTTTCTACTATTTAGAATGTTGGGTTTTCCTATGTTGAAATGACTTACAATTTTAAAATCCATTGATGCATTGGGAGGAAGGGGTTTGTGTGTGGCTTTATATCTGTTGAGAAAGGGCTTGAATAACTTAAAACTATAAGTCTAGATTATCTTTCATGTGCACATGATGAGAGGAAGTTTTTTTATTTGACTTCAATTTGTTTTAGGGGAGTTTACATTGCGTGCATTTCTAAATGGGTGTCTAGATCTTTCTCAAGCAGAGAATGTGGCCCAGCTAATTTCTACAAAATCGGTGACTGCTGCAGAGACTGCTTTAGCAAGCATACAGGTATTCCTAGTGATTCCATCTTATGTAACTTTGCTTAAACATATTCAAGTATGTTTGATATTGTACTTATGTAGCATGCATGTTCTGTGAAATGCTTAGAAGTTGCACATCAACATTTACTCCAAAGATGTGCTTTGAGAAAAATTGAATGGCAAACTGGTAATTGTGGCTTTGCTGATTATTTTTATCAAATTTAATGGAATGTTTTTTATTGACAGAAAGTTGCATATTTTATTCGTTTGTTATATGGTAGGGAGGGTCGTCTTCCTTAGTACAATCCTTGAGACTGCAGTGTATTGAAATGCTGGCAGAGATTGAAGCTCGTTTAGATTGAAGCTCGTTTTAGAAGATTATTGATTTATAGAATAAATGAAATGTGGCAGCAAGTGTAGCAAGCCTTGGAAACTACAAATCATAGTAAGCTACTCTAGACTGGATTGCATGTAATCTTCATGTAAAATAAGTAATCTCTTAAGTATAGGATATTTCATAGGTCGTATGGGACTAACATTCCTATACATGTCTTTGTTTAGGGGATTGTAGCATCCTTGGTGTTTGTAAGTTGAAAAAGTAGAGAGTCTGCAAAATCCATTTGCAACATGGTACTAGTGATAGATACTACTAATGCATGCAAATTTGAATAAATATCAGTGAAGGTAAATCATGAAGTTCTGAAGGATGTAGAAATTAAGAATATTGTGACACGCTTCTTCTTCTTTTGGTCCTTTTCATCTTTGTTTGACACAATAATATTATTTTATATTCCCTGAAGACAATGCCTATAGATTTATTCTTTGTAACCTTAACATCCTCTCCTCCATTAAAATTTTATATTAATATTTAGACACATGCCTACAGATTTATTCTTTGTATCTTAACATCCTCTCCTCCATTAGAAATTTAAATTAATATTCTCTAGACAATGTCAGGGGCGTGTGGGAGCATGTGGGAACAAACTGGCCATAAGCAGGAAGTGCATGTATTTGTATTTTAATCTTCATTTCAAAACACACCTAAGATACCATTCTTAGGGTCCATATGAAGCTAGATATTGCTATTTTTCGAAATTGTATTTATAAATCTTTAATTCTGCCTCTTTAACTTTTTGCAGGTTGCAATAGTTGGAAGGCCAAATGTAGGGAAGTCTAGCCTTTTCAATGCATGGAGCAAATTAGTTTAAAGATTACCAACTTTATTTTCACCATGTCCTCATAATCTTATTTATGAAAAGCTATGGGAATTCAATGATACTAGTTATTTGAAGCCATTTTGATTATCTGTGCATTGGTTCTAGCAATCTGAAAGAAACCAACATTCTTAAGGTCTGTTACCTAGCATCTTATGCTTAAAGTCCCTCAAATATTTTACATGTATTAATATTGTCTACATGTTAATAGTAATGTTGTGTCTTAATTGTATATAAATGACAAAATGTATGCTTTGTGGTAAATTAAGCATACGATGCAATGACCAATGGCTTATGAAAATTGATTAACTACAATACAACTCTTATTAGTTGCAATATAATTGAAGTCCAGCTATAATGAAGGTATGTGTAAGTTGTTACTAAAACAAAGAAATAGCTTGTTCTTCTATGGTGAGACTGTTGAAGGCAAGTATTTAGTCTTAAATATTCATTTCTTTTAGGTTTTAGCATTAGTATTTGTTATGATTGAATCGGGAATGTGTAAAATAACTTGTGGGTTTCTTTCTTGCAGCCTTTTAGTTCTCCTAAAATTTGAAACTAAAAAGGATGCCATTTTTTTTTGGGTGCTAATTCTTGCAACAGTGTTGTACTTGCCATTTAGAAGGCAAGTATATGAAAGTTGCAAGGCAATCATCTAGAAAGCAAGTATGCACAGTTCAGTCACCACAATGAGTGAAGACCAAGGACACTAAATATGACTACCTACCAAGTGTCCAATGTAATAGAGGCAAGGTAAGTGAATGGTTTAGACTCATAAAGAGGCTTTTGAAGATGCATTGAAGGAAGAATCTGATTTTATGCCCTAAGAGGACATGATATCTTCAAACTCAATAAAAACATGTCCTATAAGCAGTGTTGATGACAGTACAAGACACAAGAATACAGTGATGTTTCATTAAGGAAGCCTGATCTAGTCCATGTTTCACATTATGTTCCTATCACAAACCTGACTACATATGATAGTACATTTCCTTTGGTTGCAGTCAAGAAGGACAAGTGCTAGATTGATGGGGTGGATTAGATAACCTGTAGCAGCAGTTAGGCTAGTTGAGAATCAGTTACTGACAGTTCACACATGCCCTATTACCATGCAAAGTATTGAAGAGTTAGTTAAGGAGATTTAGTGGTCAGCTTTGTCATTTCTAGGCATCTAGGGAGCAAGTTGAACTAATCCAGACAGTTGCAAGTATCTAAGATGCAATAAAGCAGGGAGGTTAAAGAAAGATCAACATTCATCCTTTCCCACACCACTTGGGAGTTCTTTTCAATAGCAAAATAAGAGGAAGCAACATTTAGGCATCCAATGGCTTTTTGACTTTTCAAACTGTGACACATGTCACTTATCTATTGTAACAGATTTCTAAGGATTTGGAAAGGCTTGTAGGCTAAAGGACATGCCTTCTTTCATTTTGAGTTAGTTCTTTTCACTTTTTGGTGAAGCATTGTAAACTTGGAGAAGTTTCTTTCTTGTCATTTATGTGCATTGTAACTCAGATTTTTAGTCTTGTGACTGAAAATAAATATTGTAATACTCTATTTCTAAGCATTTTTCAAGAAAGATAGATATTTCAGACTTGTACAAGCTATAAGAATACCTTTATTTTAATAAAGTTCAGCGATTTTGCCTTCTGAATGGTTGTCTTATTGTGTGTAATTGATGACTGATATGTATTTTTGTGTTTTATGTTTAAATCCTCAAATATCAGTCAATTAAAATGACTAAATATACTACTAATTGATGTCAATTAATAATTAAATTGACTAAATATACTACCAATTGACAGAAATCGACGGATAAATATGACTAAATATATGACCATTTGATGGAAAAATAATGATTAAAATGACTAAATATACTACAAATGGACAGAAACTAGTTAATACAAATGACTAAATATACTACCAATGGATGGAAATCAGTGAATAAAAATGACTAAATATACTACCAATTGACGACAATTAATGATTACAATGACTAAATAAATGACTACCATGACTAAATAAATGCCCAGTTAACAACAATCAACAACTAAATTAACGACTAAATATACTACCAAATTGATCAGTCAAAACAACCAATAAATGACTAAAAATGGTTTAGTCATAAATTTGGTTGAGTTATAAATGACCGACAATAAACTACTAATGGTCACGTGACCAAGCTTAGTCATTTATATGCAATTTTTAGTAGTTTTTTTAGTCATTTATTGCTATTTTTCTACTAGTGAGTTAATGAATGTGATTGATGTTTTGTGAGTAAGCTAAATATGTGTTGAGCTGCTACAGTAAGTCTATTCAAATGTGTATATTAGTCATGAAAATATATGATCCTTCGATTTATATTTATTGGAATTGTGTTTATTATATTATAAAATTATAAATAATAAAGTGTTTTCCTATTTATATAATATATTACTGTTTGAAAAACAATTATGTTCTATTTAAAAATAAATATATTATATTACTAAAATATATTAAATATAGAAATCTAAATATATTAATAATAATCTATCATGCAAAGCGACATAAATAAATAAGTTATTTTATTTTATTTCAAAGAAAAATAGGAGGCTTGGGACACCAAAGAGGCATGCAAATCATAAGTTAACTGAACTATTTACAAGAAAACTCCAATCTAATTTGAGGAGTGTCATTGTTAGAGGGAGATTTTTAATAAAAATAGAGATCAGAAAAGGGAAAAATCATCATTGTTTCAGCGTCAGAAAGGAGCATAGTGGAGAAGAAGTGATCAGTGACAGAGGCGGGAATCGACCTTTTTCACCAACAAACGAACCGAGTATTTTTTTGTTTTTATTTGCAAAAGTAAATGGGAGGAGTTTACTGTTAAAACCACATTTAAATATTGGCATGTGATCTATCTTTTCTCTGGTTTGCATTATGCTATGAGCGGCCAGTTTGTGATTTCTATTCTTGCCTTGTACCTTGAACTATTTTCTTGTCGCCTGCCTTTTCTTTTCCTCTGTAATATGCTTATGGATCGACCTCTTCTTTGTTTGGCATCGGTCTAAGTTTTTCTTTGGCCGTTGTTAGTTATTAGCTCATGCCTGCGTTTATTTTTTGTGTTTTACCTTAGACTCGGCCTTCTCTTATGTTTGGTGTCAACCTTAACTCATGAAAACTAGGGACTTTTGAAATCGACCTATGTTTTGGTTTTGTTAGGATTGTATATGTAAGTTAGCTTATGCCTAAGTTTTATTCCTCTGTGGATGCTGAGACCGCCACCCTAAACTTAAATCGACTCGCCCAGATCAACCCTAACTTTTGTTGCGGCCTTGAGCACCTACGTTAAACTTATTACCCCCAATACAACTGATATTTTATCTTTGTTGAAGCTGTTCTATTTTCATTCTATCCCCACTGTAGATTTTATCCTACCATAGCAGACTTATCATCTTGTCTTAGAGAATTGATCGTTGTTCCTATAGCGTGTTAGAATAATTTCTTTAGTAGGGTAAACTTTATTCCTTTATCTGTTGTTAAACTTTAAACTCTATAGCAGCTTTGTACTTATCCTGTCACAATCTTTTATTGTTGTATCAGACTTATTGTAAAGTTACTGTAGCCTTTGTTTTATCGGCATCACAATAGTTCTTTTGTCTCTTTCACCATATTGCTCATCTTGTCATAGACATGCTCTGTTTCTGTAGCTCATTTTATTGCTTCCTGTAGCTTGATTTAAAACTTTCTGAAACAATTATATTATTACTTAGAACAAAGACTGCATTTTTCTGATTATTACCTATACTTTTGAATTTAATTTGTGTGATGCTGGAAATATTCATACCCTTTTTATTAAGTTCTTATTGCAATATATTGCTTGAATTATAAACCAACTTGGGAAGAAGGTAGTTAACATTAGTTTTCTACAAACTATCAAAACCACAGGCCCCTTGAACAAACAATTCATATTGAACACTAAGCTTGCACAGTACAGTTGTGACTCGACCCCTAGGACCTTGGAGGTGATTGATTCTAAGGGATTAATTGCCTTTTTAGGAGAGATAAGGCGATCTTTTCCCTACTTGAGTTGCATGTGTCAATTTAGCCATAAATAGGTTGAAAGATCAAAATAGGGGCTTGACTTGAAGGCAAGCTCCTAAGTAGTCCTGACCATTTTTCTTGGTCTTTGTTGTTGCAAGTTTTGGTAAAGATTCAAACACACAAGAGTTTGTTAAACTTTTCTCTATGCTCTCCTTATCATTTATTTCTTCTTTGTTAGTTAATTAAATACATATGTTTATTAGTGGGCAGTTGGGTGGGAGCCTTGCCACCTCCTCATAGGTGGCAAGGCCGAGTCGGCATAAGCTGCAATGATTAGGCAGCAGGGTGGTTCGCTGGCACGAGGGGAAGTGATGTTAGTCTTTCATTTCCCTGCATGGTTTGGGTGGCATGGAGTGGAAGTTCCCTCAGCAGGGTGTCGAGAAGCTTCGGAGGGCATTAACATCTTAGCCGACGATGACAGAGACAGCATTCCATTTTCTCCTTTTCATTTTGATCGATGCCGTCACATTTTGTTGTCATTGTATCTACGGAGGTCGTTCGTTGTGGAGGTATGGACACTCCCATCAGACTTACCAGTAAGAAAAGGCAGATGGCCTTCATTGGGGCTATTACCGATCTAAGACTGCAAAGAATGCTTCAACGAGCCGACGAGCTGATGGTGGGAGCGGTGAAAGTGATCCTGGGGAAAGCCTTTCTAGTTAACAATGAAAGGTATAGGGTAGATACAGACATATCTTCCTGGGTACTCGCAATGCTCCTCGAGCTGGGAACAGACAAAGCGGAGGTAGGGGCAATTATGAGAGGGATCTTTAACCCTGAGCATCTTGGGGATTTGGATTTCTCATTGCAGGTGGCCAGTCCAGGCGTAGGCATCCCCCATCCTTGGGATTGGAGTTTTCTTGTAGATTCTGACGAAGTCATTAAGATCTTTCCTTTTATTCTGGATACCAGAGGCTTTGACCTGGTTCTGTTGAAAGATCAGGCAGCAATTGCAGTTGAGTTCATCATAAAATCTCTTGGCTTGTCAGTGGCGGGTGGTATGGACTGGGTTGAACACTTCAGTTTGAAATTGTCTGAGCTATTCCCGTAGTGGATCTTTCTCTCCTTGCTTCGTTCTGTATAGAAGAAGTAAGGATACTATAGATATAGTCAGTATACACTCTGTAGTAAGGGCATATGTATAGGCCCTGCGTGGTCTCAGAATTTGTATCCTAGTTAGGGTAGTCAGTAAGGGATGAATGCAATAATCCTCACGGTCAACCATGGAAGGGCTGTAAAATTGTAACTTTTTGACAGTCTTTAATATATATCTGATTACGAAACAAAAAAAATACATATGTTTATTAATCCGGTACTTTATTATACTATTGGGTGCTCATTCCGATTTTGTATGCAGACCGAATGAGATAACAGACCTAGACAAAACTTCATAGTATGGGACTGTTGTGTTTTTGTTTTTGTACGGATTACAGCGTGACATGCAGACATCCTTGCAACGTGTTGGTGTCTTGGGCCGAGGCTCTCCCCTTTTGGTGTCAGGTTCCTCTAAATATCTCATTTACTATTTTGTTTTCTCATTTATAATCTAGTTCTTAGATTTTTAGATTTCACAGTTTTAGTGATGTGCCTTAGTGTTTTCACTTATCAAGATCAGTTAATTTCTATGTGTAGAGCAAAGTAGAATCTTGCTAGAATTGTTATGTTCTTCCTAATTGGATAGTAGCAAAACACCCTTCCTCGAGGCTAGTTAGATTCTTGTGTAATTAGGGAAAATTATTTTTAGTTATCTATAATGTTGTTTAATCTTTCTTAAGATTCAAATTTTCTTTTATTACACTCCCTTTGGGGAAGTCAGAGCCCCACCTACCACAACCTTTTTATAGTGGTGGGGCATAGCCCCATCGTCACAGTAGGGTTGTGGTAGGGGCTTCCGCTCATGCTCAAAAGGATCACAGGGGAAGGGCTTCCTACACCCTGTGTTTGCCCTAAATTTTTTATTTCATTTTTAGTATCATCCTTTTAACAAATAAAAAATTGCATTTCCAACAGATCGATCCTTTATACAACATATATATATATACATACATACATACATACATACATACATGTATGTATGTATATATATATATATATACATACATGCATGTATGTATGTATGTATATATATATATATGTACATATATATACATTTACGTATATGTATATATGTATATATATGTATATATACATACATACATATATATACACATATTTACATATATATACATGTATACACATATGTGGGTAATCGCACAATATTGTGTCTCACTTTTTGGCCAAAGTAGGACATTGAAATTAGCAATTTGAACTAAATTTTCACTTTCTGACACGTATAGCAACTAAACTATTAAGAATTTGAGATTTCATGTGTAGATTATGAATGTATTTTTTTAAATTAAAAAATAATTTGTGTTTTTTTTACGTAACTTTTAATAACTTATTTTTTATAATTAATAGTGTTTTTAGACAGTGATATTGTTCATACCATACAACATAAAAAAAATTTATAGAAGGGATAAAATTATAAATTGTTATGTTCTTCCTAATTGGATAGTAGCAAAACACCCTTCCTCGAGGCTAGTTAGATTCTTGTGTAATTAGGGAAAATTATTTTTAGTTATCTATAATGTTGTTTAATCTTTCATAAGATTCAAATTTTCTTTTATTACACTCCCTTTGGGGAAGTCAGAGCCCCACCTACCACAACCTTTTTATAGTGGTGGGGCATAGCCCCATCATCACAGTAGGGTTGTGGTAGGGGCTTCCACTCATGCTCAAAAGGATCACAGGGGAAGGGCTTCCTACACCCTGTGTTTGCCCTAAATTTTTTATTTCATTTTTAGTATCATCCTTTTAACAAATAAAAAATTGCATTTCCAACAGATCGATCCTTTATACAACATATATATATATATATATATATATATATATATATATATATATATATATATATATATATATATATATATATATATATATATATATATATATATATATATATATATGTACATATATATACATTTATGTATATGTATATATGTATACATACATACATACATACATATACACATATTTACATATATATACATGTATACACATATGTGGGTAATCGCACAATATTGTGTCTCACTTTTTGGCCAAAGTAGGACATTGAAATTAGCAATTTGAACTAAATTTTCACTTTCTGACACGTATAGCAACTAAACTATTAAGAATTTGAGATTTCATGTGTAGATTATGAATGTATTTTTTTAAATTAAAAAATAATTTGTGTTTTTTTTACGTAACTTTTAATAACTTATTTTTATAATTAATAGTGTTTTTAGACAGTGATATTGTTCATACCATACAACATAAAAAAAATTTATAGAAGGGATAAAATTATAAATTGTTATGTTCTTCCTAATTGGATAGTAGCAAAACACCCTTCCTCGAGGCTAGTTAGATTCTTGTGTAATTAGGGAAAATTATTTTTAGTTATCTATAATGTTGTTTAATCTTTCATAAGATTCAAATTTTCTTTTATTACACTCCCTTTGGGGAAGTCAGAGCCCCACCTACCACAACCTTTTTATAGTGGTGGGGCATAGCCCCATCATCACAGTAGGGTTGTGGTAGGGGCTTCCGCTCATGCTCAAAAGGATCACAGGGGAAGGGCTTCCTACACCTTGTGTTTGCCCTAAATTTTTTATTTCATTTTTAGTATCGTCCTTTTAACAAATAAAAAATTGTATTTCCAACAGATTGATCCTTTATACAACATATATATATATATATATATATATATATATATATATATACATTTACGTATATGTATATATGTATATATAGATATATACGTATATATACATACATTCATATATATGTACATATATATACACATATGTACATATATATACATGTATACACATATGTGGGTAATCGCACAACATTGTGTCTCACTTTTTGGCCAAAGTAGGACATTGAAATTAGCAATTTGAACTAAATTTTCACTTTCTGACACGTATAGCAACTAAACTATTAAGAATTTGAAGATGATGTGAACTAGTGAATTTTGAGATTTCATGTGTAGATTATGAATGTATTTTTTTAAATTAAAAAATAATTTGTGTTTTTTTTACGTAACTTTTAATAACTTATTTTTTATAATTAACAGTATTTTTAGACAGTGATATTGTTCATACCATACAACATAAAAAAAATTTATAGAAGGGATAAAATTATAAATTGTTATGCTCTTCCTAATTGGATAGTAGCAAAACACCCTTCCTCGAGGCTAGTTAGATTCTTGTGTAATTAGGGAAAATTATTTTTAGTTATCTATAATGTTGTTTAATCTTTCATAAGATTCAAATTTTCTTTTATTACACTCCCTTTGGGGAAGTCAGAGCCCCACCTACCACAACCTTTTTATAGTGGTGGGGCATAGCCCCATCGTCACAGTAGGGTTATGGTAGGGGCTTCCGCTCATGCTCAAAAGGATCATAGGGGAAGGGCTTCCTACACCCTGTGTTTGCCCTAAATTTTTTTTCATTTTTAGTATCGTCCTTTTAACAAATAAAAAATTGCATTTCCAACAAATCGATCCTTTATACAACATATATGTATATGTACATATATATATGTACATATACATATATATGTACATATACATGTACATGTACATGTACATATACATATATATGTATGTACATATATATATACATATATATGTATATATATATATATATATATATATATGTATATGTATATATGGGTAAGTGCAGGAAGATGGGGGGCCAAAAAGGGGTCTTAAGTGGCCACTTTTTTTCTGAAATCAGGAAATACTGGCCTTGGATGAGAAATTGAGCATAGTTACACTCAAAATTTGGAGATGCAACCAAAACAATGTTTATAGTGCTCCGAGTCTACTTTTTAAACTACTATTTTGTTTTGAAAATGGTATAGATTAAGGGGTTCAAAAGAGGGAGCCACATAAATTGGTGTTGTTTCTGTCAAAAAACCATAACATAGCATGTTTTGTGGCTCCCTCAAAAGGTCAACTTTTTTTTGGTATTTTTAAAATAGCTTAGGTGAGAAATTAGCTAATAGCATGTAGTTTATGCCCGATTTTTCTGATAATTTTTTGATGAATATTTGATTTTTTACTAATTTTCAAAGTGGACACATCCTAAAAAATAGAATTTTGGCCATGCTACCCCTATAAATTTTGAAAACTAATTGAAAATTATTGTTTTTTTTTTTAATATTTGTAGAATGGAGTCTAGTTTCTAAATATGTAATTTTTTTGAAATTTGAATGAATAGTTAATTTACAATGAAAAAAAGACCAAACAGTGGTTTTTGCCTAAAAACGGACACACAAACAAAAGAAATTAAAGATGAAAGGCTTAACATTGTTAAAATGTGAAAAAAATCACATCGTCAAATAGCTAAGAGAAAGCCTAACATTACCCAAGTGTTCGATTTGTTCGACCTTGAAACACGTGCAAATCTAAGGGTTAGCACAAACGAAATTATGTGAAATTTTGAAGAATATAGAAAAACACGTCTGTGACTATTCATAAGGCACTCCAAGCCTTTGGGTTGGAAATCCAAAGCAAATCCCAAGCCCAAGGCTTGGGATTCCCAAAGCAAGACATAACGCGAGCGCGTTATAACGCGCTCGCGTTCTGTTTTGCTTTGCATTTTTCCTTTACTGCAAGTCTGTTGTTTGTCATGTTTGACATAATGCGAGCGCGATATGTTCCCCTTAAATTTTTTTACATTCAAGGCTATTAATCATGAGGGTTAAGGGATAAGGGATAGGGTTGGAGGGTTTAGGGATAAGGGATTAGCATTTAAGGTATAGTATCAAGCCCGTTGAGGGTTTAGGAATAGGGATAGCGTTTAGGGTTTAGGGATGAGGGATTAGAGTTGAGGGATGACAAATTAGGGTTGAGGGTTTAGGGTTTAGGGTTTAGGGATAGGGTTGAGGGTCGAGGGATCAGAGTTAAGGGTTGAGGGATTAGGGTTTGACATTGAGGGTTGAGGGTTGAGGTTCAAGGGTCAAGGGTTTAGGGATAGGGTTTAGGGTCGAGGGATTAGGGTTAAAGTAGAGTGTGGAGGGTGTAAGGATTAGGGATAGGGTTGGAGGGTTTAGGGATAAGGGATTAGGGTTTAAGGTATAGTATCGAGTCTATTGAGGGTTTAGGAATAGGGATAGCATTTAGGGTTTAGGGATGAGGGATTAGAGTTGAGGGATGATGGATTAGGGTTGAGGGTTGACGGATTAGGGTTTAGGGATAAGGTATAGGGTTGAGGGTTGAGGGATTAGGGTTTAAGGTATAGTGTTGAGGGTTTAGGATTAGGGTTTAGGGTTGACGGATTAACATTTAATGTCGAGGTTAGGGTTAGAGTGTCGAGGGTAGAGGGATTAGGGATAGGGTTTAGGGTTGAAGGTTTAAGGATTGAGGGTTGAGGCTTTAGGGATGAGGGTTTAAGGCTTAAGATATAGTGTCAAGTGTTGAGGGTGTAGGGATAGGGTTAAAGTTTTAAGGGTTAAGGGTTGAGGGATAGGGATTACGGTTTAAGGTATAGTGTTGAGGGTTGATGGTTTAGGGATAGGGTTTAGGTTTGAGGGATTAGGGTTTAGGGTTGATGAATTAGGGTTTAATGTTGAGAGTTGAGGGTTGAGGGTTGAGGGTTGAGGTTGAGGGATAGGGTTAATGGTCAAGGGATTAGGGTTAAATAAGAGTGTCGAGGGTAGAGGGATTAGGGTTTAAGGTATAGTATCGAGCTTGTTGAGGGTCTAGGAATAGGGATAGCGTTTAGGGTTTAGGGATGAGGGATTAGAGTTAAGGGATGACGGATGACAGATTAGGGTTGAGGGTTGAGGGATTAGGGTTTAGGGACAAGGTTTAGGGTTAGGGTTGAGGGATTAGGGTTTAAGGTATAGTGTTGAGGGTTTAGGGATAGGGTTTAGGGTTGACGGATTAGAGTGAAGGGTTGAGGGATTAGAATTTGACGTTGAGGGTTGAGGGTTGAGGGTTGAGGGTTTAGGGATAGGGTTGAGGGTCGAGGGATCAGAGTTAAGGGTTGAGGGATTAGGGTTTGATGTTAAGGGTTGAGGGTTGAGGTTCGAGGGTCAAGGGTTTAGGGATAGGGTTGAGGGTTGAGGAATTAGGGTTAAAGCAGAGTGTGGAGGGTATAAGGATTAGGGATAGGGTTGGAGGGTTTAGGGATAAGGGATTAGGGTTTAAGGTATAGTATTGAGTCTGTTGAGGGTGTAGGAATAGGGATAGCATTTAGGGTTTAGGGATGAGGGATTAGAGTTGAGGGATGACAGATTAGGGTTGAGGGTTGAGGGATTAGGGTTTAGGGTTGAGGGCTGAGGGATTAGGGTTTAAGGTATAGTGTTGAGGGTTTAGGGATATGGTTTAGGGTTGAGGGATTAGAGTGAAGGGTTGAGGGATTAGGATTTGACATTGAGGGTTGAGGGTTTAGGGTTTAGGGTTTAGGGTTAGGGTTGAGAGATGAGGGATCGATCAGAGTTAAGGGTTGAGGGATTAGGGTTTGACGTCGAGGGTTGAGGGTTGAGGTTCGAGGGTCAATGGTTTAGGGATAGGGTTGAGGGTCGAGGAATTAGGGTTAAAGTAGAGTGTGGAGGGTATAAGGATTAGGGATAGGGTTGGAGGGTTTAGGGATAAGGGATTAGGGTTTAAGGTATAGTATCGAGTTTGTTGAGGGTGTAGGAATAGGGATAGCATTTAGGGTCTAGGGATGAGGGATTAGAGTTGAGGGATGACGGATTAGGGTTGAGGGTTGAGGGATTAGGGTTTAGGGATAAGGTTTAGGGTTGAGGGCTGAGGGATTAGGGTTTAAGGTATAGTGTTGAGGGTTTAGGGTTGAGGGATTAGAGTGAAGGGTTGAGGGATTAGGATTTGACGTTGAGGGTTTAGGGTTTAGGGTTAGGTTTGAGAGATGAGGGATCAGAGTTAAGGGTTGAGGGTCGAGGGATTAGGGTTAAATTAGAGTGTGGAGGGTATAAGGATTAGGGATAGGGTTGGAGGGTTTAGGGATAAGGGATTAGGGATAGGGTTTAGGGTTGAAGGTTTAAGGATCAATGCAAAGGATGTGATGAATCTATAGAAGGACAAAACGCGAGCGCGTTATAATGCGCTCATGTTTTGTCTTGCTATTGAAACGGTAAAAAAGTGGTTACCCCCGTGATCCAGGCCCACATGCTCTGTTTTCTTACTGATTATGTGCGTGCTTTGACAAAAAAGAAGTGCTTTCATGCTGTTGGGAAGTTCACATGCACATTTGACACATTGTACCACCTTTGCATGATCTTTCCACCACCTTTTCTACTTTGCCAACTTGAGGAGGAAATAACATAGTTTTCACACCAAGTTTGATATATATCTATTCAAGTTTCAATTTTTGTAGTGTTGCAATGTTAATTGTGATTCAATTTTAGGAATTTAACATTATAGATTGGTTAATAGTATTGTTGTTAGTAATGATATTTGAGTGTTATTCAATTTAACATTGAAAAGGAAGCAAGTGGTGAAAAACTCAAATTGTTGAGGAGTTTGATGCAAGAAGATAAAAACACTACATAATTGGGTACTCTCTCCATTCAAATCTTCATTTTTTAGGTATGTCAAGTCTTTACATGCATGTTCTTTACATTTGCCTTATTTCGGATTGAATTACTTTATCATGCTTTATCATACATGTTTAAAATAGACACATTCCCAATCAAGAAAGCAGCCTACAATCTCACATGATGCCATGTATATTTTCTACACTTGGGCTCTTTAATAATTATGTCTAATAAACAAACCTTAACATACCATGATGTCAAACTATACAAGAATAAATCCTTACAACATAAAAAACATACAATCCCACTATTATCTTGTATTCATTTCTTAGGAACTAATATTGGTCTCTTTATCATGCTACAGACAAATTCTCCGTCATGCCGAGGAAAGGATCAAGAATTAAACCAACACAAAAAGAAATAGAAGCTAAGAATGCAAAGAAAGCAGTGGCTATGAGGGAACTTCATGAGAAGAGGAAATTAGACACGATAAATGAAGACATACCAATTGAAGAAGAACCACAACCATCACAAAGAGATATGGTATTGGCGGCACAAAGAGAATGAATGCAAAAACTTCATGGTACGAGGGATTTGAATACCATAGTTGGAGACACGTCCTCTACTGCAAGTCAACATGTAGGGACACCATCTACCGCATCTCAAGTTGAGAGTACATCATCACTCACATGTGATGAAGGAGGTACGCCATCGTTCCCACCTAAACCTCAAGGTATGTCATCTATTCCATCTTCGATCGAAGGTATGCCATCTAACCCATCTCATTTAAATATTGATGAAATTCCTAATGTTGAGATGAATTTACCTAACTTGACACCAGCTAGAATTTTGCATAGAAAGCCAAAGTATTTGATTGATATTGATGAGAATATTTTGCAGCCAATGGAAGGTAAGATTCCAAAACGCACTTGTAGAAGATATGCTAATAAGATTTGGAGATTGTTCTTTAAAAAGTTAAATGAGACTACAAGATGTCAACTATTCGTTGAAATGATGCGAAGTATAAAGTATAGGTCTATCATGAAGATTCTTGGGTTGAGAACATCAGAGGCTTCAAGTGAAAAATCTATTGTCAAGAATCTAATGAGTGCGTATGAGAGTGTGGGTAACACCTTACGCACAAAAGATAGTAATGCAACACGGCGTGTGATTACATTGACTATAGTAAGTAGTCAAACGAGGAAAGCTCGTCTCATTAGAAAGACAAGTCAAGAATTAAGAATTAATAGGAAAAATTTATCAAGAGCCATTGGAAGACGCCAAAGAATTGAGGACACTAATGCCAATGAATTATGGGCGTTCTCGGGGAGACTACCATGAAAAGATAAACCAATTGTTGAAGCATTGAGATCACTAATTGAAGACTTTTGGAAGAATTACACAAGAGTATCTCCGAATCAAAGGGATGTGGTAAGAAGGAGAATCAGTAGTTAGAACCGCGAGCCACATCCAAAGCATTTTTTGGATGAGACTCAAACACAGTTTTATGGTAAATTTCTAGAGAAGTATCCTCAAATTAAAATTTGTCAAAGATATTTTGAATTGCTAAAACCTTTCTATGTTAAGATAAATCACACACGCACTACTTGTTGTTGTAGATTACATATTGAATTTTCTAACCATTTTGATGCTTATAGGTCTATATGTTTAGATATGCATACTAACAATGATTTGTAGGGTTGTGCCATATGTGCCCCACCAACATCTTCAAGAGACTTCATATCAAGAATTTTATGTGAAAGAGAGGAAGGTCAAATATTCTACAAGAAATTATGCTTGGATGGCACATGGTATCGTTGCGGTGGCTTGCAACATTTGCCAATATGTGAACATATGGAAATAACACATGCGGTTGGAAATGAACTAGTAGAGTTTGGCAAGTATAAAACAGTGGCATACAATACAAAAGATGGTAAAGAAGCAAAGAGATGTGAATTAGTTATTGAAAAGATTCCAGTGTATCAGTTTATGCCTATATTTCGTGACAGCATAGTGTATGAGTATGCAAGACATGCCCATAGAGCTCGATGGTTGGACTTGCAATTCAAGTTATGCAAGGACACATTTTTGGTTGGTAGCATTGTTTCAGTTGTTGACTTTGTAGAGAACTACAGTCTACAGCCACAGCGTGAGGTGCAATCACAATATTAAAACTCCACACAGGTTTCTATATTTGTGCACATCGCATTCATTCATGCGAATGATAGTACAGAGGATGACAGAAAGATCATAAGGGAGTATAATTTCTATATTAGTGATGATCGCACGCATTCTACAGAGTTTGTGCAAGGTTGCTTTCAGGTGTCCTACAATGATTTGGCTAGAAGGGGCATATCGTTCAGTCAGCATATCATATGGTCGGATAACTGTGTGTCACAATTCAAGAACTCACAGAATTTCTATTGGCTGAGTAGGAGGCATAATTTTACAGGTATTCAACATTTGTGGAACTTTTGTGAGCCCGGGCATGGAAAGGGGGAGCATGATGGTGCAGGAGCATGTATCAAAAGAGCCATAGCACGAGAAGAGTTAAAGTATAAAGACAATGCAAAGTTGACAGATGCAAAATCGATTGTTGAGTGGTGTAATGCTTCCATGGGTCCAGGTAATGAAGGTAAGTCTTTAGTTTGTAGATTTTTTTGGTTGATAGATGATACTAACATTGCACCATATGAGGATTGTTGTACACTGACAGGATCAAATGAGATGCACTCTTTCAGAAGCTCAATTGCAGGTTCATGGAGTATCCATACACGAAAGATGTCATGCTTTTGTTCTTCCTGTACAATTCAAGTCTAGGATGAGTGCAAGTCAAAGGAGTGGGTTGACAAATGGCAGTTAAGTTATCTTAGCCCACTTGACACGTATCGACCCCCGATGGCACTGGAACTAACACAGATGGAATCATCAGTTGACTTTGACCACATATTAGATTTAGTTCAACTAGGTAATATAGGGCAAGTATATGCATCTAATTTCATCTAGTTCAACCAGGTAATGTCATCTTACTTTGTACTATTTTTGTAATGTTGACTAATTTCATCTAATTTGCTACACATATCAATGTAGGGCACGTATATGCAGTTATTGCAGATGAAGATAATGAAGAGGGAACAGATTATTACTTATGTTGTTGTGTTGAGGCCAAAAAGAAATTGGAGGCCCCTGTTACAGATGGAGAAAGCATCGAATACCCTACAGGCTCAGTGGTTATTACTGGAACATGGCTTAGAAGGTACCCACATAAGAGTGTTATTATTTGGCTATTTCAGGACTTTGACACGCATTGGAAGATTCTTCATTACTCAAACCTTGTCGTGGCATCCAATGTTCATTTGATAAAGTATCGGGGTAGACCTTTGAACAAAATATTGTGGAAGGTGTGTAAGTCTAACCATGAAGCAATACTTGACACAATCAAGAGTAGAGCAGACCCAGATGGTTCATTGGATTAATTTGTAAGTATTCACATTAATTTTTTAAAGTCATGTTACATTGAGTTGTAAGTATGCACATTAATTTGTAAGGTTTGTCTTTTTTTATTTCCTCCTGTATTTTTACACATATGTACACATTTTTACATCATCATGTTATGCATTTTTGGTGTTCTGCTCCTGATGCGACCAAACTCATAACTCACCCTACTTCCTCTAGACACCATTTGATGATCTCTCCAACACTCTAGATCCAGGGTGCCCAATCATGATGATGACCTATATACCATTCTCCCAAGGCGCTCATAATGAATGAAAAGAAGACCAAGGGTGCCCAAGCTTAATAGACTTATTTCTTTCAATTTTGATGATCCAAACTCTTGCAATACGACATCCACTTTCATGCCTTTAGATCTTCCTTCACATACAGGGCACCAAATCAAGTTGAAAAATCTACATAAGGGCGCAAAAATGGATGAAAGGAGACATGAAATGCACCTTAGGACTCCATGCTAAGGTTTGAGCCATGATGATGAAACTTAGAGCTTTTTCCTTTCCTATGCGCTCATCGAAGATGTTTGAATGATAAGGAGTGCCTCGACCTCTATAATGTACATTGGGCACCAAAATCAAGGTGATTTTAAGCCACGTTGAGTCATTTGGGGTCAGTTTGAGTCTTTGAGTCATGTTGCAAAAAAGTGTCAATGTTGTCAAGTTGCACAAAGCAACTTTTACATTTTTGGTGTCCTGCTCGTGATGCGACCAAACTAACTGTTCCAACGCGTCCAAATGGGTACATTTACATTAGGCATGGTCCTATTTTTCACCCAAACATGTCGAAATAGTCTAAGCTACATTGTACCAACGATATCCCTAAAGAGTCCAAAGTGCAAAAAGGTAGCAATCTTTGACGAGATGTTACTCGAAAACTGTGTCACTTAGAAAAATTTTGTTTGAGGCAACGTGATCATGTAAAGTGCCTCTACAATAACCTCTCTCAATTTTTTATATCTCTGAGGCATTTGTCCGTGGTGAAAGGTTTTCTGCTGCCCCAAAAATCGTCAGAAGGAGGCAGTATAAAGTTGCAACGGGGTGTAACTTTCGTCCTACTCCTGATGTGACCAAACTGACCATTCCAACACGTCCAGATGGGTACATTTACACTAGACATGGTCCTTTTTTTACCCAAACATGTCGAAACAGTCCGAGCTACATTGTACCCACGATATCCCTGAAGAGTCCAAAGTGCAAAAAGGTAGCAATCTTTGACGAGATGTTACTCAAAAATCATGTTACTTAGAAACATTCTGTCTGAGGCAACGCGATCATGTAGAGTGCCTCTACAATAACCTCTCTCAGTTTTTTATATCTCTGAGGCATTTGCCCGTGGTGAAAGGTTTTTTGCTGCCCCAAAAATCGTCAGGAGGAGGCAGTGTAAAGTTGCAAAGGGGTGTAACTTTCGTCCTGCTCATGATGCGACCAAACTAACTGTTCCAATGCATCTGAATAGGTACATTTACACTAGGCATGGTCCTATTTTTCACCCAAACATGTCGAAACAGTCTGAGCTACATTATACCGACGATATCCCTAAAGAGTCCAAAGTGCAAAAAGGTAGCAATCTTTGACGAGATGTTACTCAAAAACTGTGTCACTTAGAAACATTCTGTCTAAGGCAACGCGATCACGTAAAGTGCCTCTACAATAACCTCTCTCGGTTTTTTATATCTCGGAGGCATTTGCCCGTTGTGAAAGGTTTTCTATTGCCCCAAAAATCGTCAGAAGGAGGCAGTGTAAAGTTGCAAAGGGGTGTAACTTTCGTCCTGCTCCTGATGCAACCAAATTGACTGTTCCAACGCGTCCGAATGGGTACATTTACACTAGGTATGGTCCTGTTTTTCACCCAAACATGTCGAAACAGTTCGAGCTACATTGTACCCACGATATCCCTAAAGAGTCCAAAGTGCAAAAAGGCAGCAATCTTTGACGAGATGTTACTTGAAAACTGTGTCACTTAGAAACATTCTATCTGAGGCAACGCGATCATGTAGAGTGCCTCTATAATAACCTCTCTTGGTTTTTTATATCTCTGAGGCATTTGCCCGTGGTGAAAGGTTTTCTGCTGCCCCAAAAATCATCAAAAGGAGGCAGTGTAAAGTTGCAAAGGGGTGTAACTTTCGTCCTGCTCCTGATGCGACCAAACTGATTGTTCCAACGCGTCTGAATGGGTACATTTACACTAGGCATGGTCCTATTTTTCACCCAAACATGTCGAAACAGTCCGAGCTACATTGTACCGACGATATCCCTGAAGAGTCCAAAGTGCAAAAATATAGCAATCTTTGACGAGATGTTACTCGAAAAATGTGTCACTTAGAAACATTTTGTCTGAGGTAACGCGATCATGTAAAGTGCCTCTACAATAACCTCTCTCGGTTTTTTATATCTCTGAGGCATTTGCCCGTGGTGAAAGGTTTTCTACTGCCCCAAAAATCGTCAAAAGGAGGCAGTGTAAAGTTGCAAAGGGGTGTAACTTTCGTCCTGCTCCTGATACGACCAAACTGACTATTCCAACGCATCCGAATGGGTACATTTATGCTAGGCATGGTCCTATTTTTCACCCAAACATGTCGAAACAGTCTGAGCTACATTGTACCCACGATATCCCTAAAGAGTCCAAAGTGCAAAAAGGCAACAATCTTTGACGAGATGTTACTCAAAAATTGTGTCACTTAGAAACATTCCGTCTGAGGCAACGCGATCACATAAAGTGCCTCTACAATAATCTCTCTCAGTTTTTTATATCTTTGAGGTATTTGCCCGTGGTGAAAGGTTTTCTGCTGCCCCAAAAATCGTCAGAAGGAGGCAGTGTAAAGTTGCAAAGGGGTGTAACTTTCGTCCTACTCCTGATGCGACCAAACTGACTGTTCCAACGCGTCCGGATGGGTACATTTACGCTAGGCATGGTCCTTTTTTTCACCCAAACATGTCGAAACAGTCTGAGCTACATTGTACCCACGATATCCCTAAAGAGTCCAAAGTGCAAAAAGGCAGTAATCTTTGACGAGATGTTACTCGAAAACTGGGTCACTTACAAACATTCCGTCTGAAGCAACGCGATCATGTAGAGTGCATCTACAATAACCTCTCTCAGTTTTTTATATCTCTGAGGCATTTGCCCGTGGTGAAAGGTTTTGTGCTGCCCCAAAAATCGTCAGAAGGAGGCAGTGTATTAAGTCAGGATGATGAGGTCAGTGGTGTTTGAGTTTTAGAGCTCCTTGATGACTTGATCCTGATAGTGGGTGTGTAGAGGAAGGAATAATTAAGGCGCACTTTTATAATCATTTCACCCTAGGTGAGTGCCTAGGTAGAATTTGGAGTGGAAGCCTCAAATAATACCTTGGATTTTTAGATGCTTATTTTAGCTCAAATCATCATTATCTTGCACCTAGAGTTGGAGTCTAACTGCCTAGGGAGTCAAGGAGCATTTCATCATCCGGAGAATCCCAAACATGCGCCTTGAACAAGTGATGCTACAAGTGGTGAACAAAATGGGCGCCTTGAAGAATTGAGCCCTCCAAGACATCTTGCAATTGCCTAAAAGTCCAAAATTTACACAAGTGAGTTAAGGTGCCATTTTCCATCTCCAGAGCCTCATTTGAGTGCCTTAACATGGAGTGAATGTTTTAGTCTATGAAAGATTGCACCTAAAGAATATAACAACCCCTTGAGTCACTAGGATGAACTAAGTTAACAAAATGAACTTCATTGAGGGAGGCGCACTTGTGCATCTAGACAACTCCAGTTTAGCGCCTGAGAAAAAGCATGTTTAGATCCATAAGTTTGGGGAGTATTGAGTGAGGTAAGTCTTCATGAGCATATACAATGACTTAAATCCATTAATGATGAAGTAAACGCTTATTTGAACTAAGGCGCAATTTCACTCCTCTACAATCATCTTCTGGCGCCTTGAAAGCTAAGTGTTTGAAACTATCATGATTTGCGCCTAGATGAGGAAGTATCTATAATGAGTTGAAGCCACTTGAACGGCAAGCATGAAGGGAGTGTCCAAACTTACCCAAGGAAGTGCCTAGAGGAATGGAAGTTGAGTTTGAAGATAGATGAGCGCCTTTGTGTGTTATTTTATACCTTGATGAGCGCCTTGGAAGAATGGACGTTTACTCACCCTTGAGCGCCTTAGTTCCAGAGATTGAGTTCAAAGAGTAATACTCCTCAAAACACCTTTATGAGAGCGATGAAACTAAGTAGCATAAGAGATGATAAGTGTAAGAGCTTAGGGACTCAAGGCGCATTGTAGGGTCAAGAAAATCAAGTTTGTGCACCTAAGGGGAAAATCAAGCTTCAAACACCTCATCAAATGGCACCTTTGTAGAGGAGTTGCCAAAAGACCTTAAAATTGAAAATTTGATAAAATAACTCACATTATGAGTTTAGGCGCCTTTCCAAGATCAAGCTTTCATATAGCGCCTTGAGTTGTTACTTTCATATTAGCACCCTAGCATAAAGAAGAAGTCCTCAAATGCGCTTTAAGGAGGAAGATTGGTGATGGGAGTAATTATGAGTGCCCTAGAGTGTTTGAAGTGGGAAGTAGTAAAGGATAGCGCCTTGAATGAGTTTGAGCGCCTCGAAGAGGATTGAGCGCCTTGATAAATCAGAGGATTGAGCGCTTAAGGGATAATAGGATCTTTTGAGACTATTGGTAAGTGTTTGGAATCATTAGAATTTTGAAAATAAGATAAAGACCCTAGGCGCTATCTCCTACTTGGAACATCACACATGGGAACATGGAAACTAGATTGATTAAAGGAATGATACTTTAGCGCCTTAAGGGTGTATGAGTCAAAATAACACTAAATTGGTGCCTAGTCCAATTGATTGAAATCATCTTGGGCGCATTTTCTTGCTTTAGTTGGGTTTAACTTATTTTGGCGCCTTGGTGAGAAGTTCTCCAGATATGAGTTAGAACCATCAAAATAATAAAACTTGCCAAGAAAGAGATAGGCATTTTTATGAAGTTTTTCCTCAATGTTGAGCGCCTAGGAGGTAGATTGCTCAAGAGAGGGTTAGATACTTTGTATTTCACTCTATTGTTGACTTGTCTAAAAACAATGGAAGCATAGAATTATCAACTTTTGAACCTTCGAACTCACTATTGGCGAGACAACATACCATCGGCGAGCTTAAAATTTCATCGGCCGATAGGCCGATGCCACCATGATTCTGTTTGATTTCACTTCTGACAAACATCCCATCATTGACTCTTATCGGTCAGACAAACCACTATCGATGACTTTATATCCTTTCACACCGATGTCTTTGTCACTCTGATACGAGACTCTAAGTCCCTCGCCTATCGGTAGGACTTAATACCATCGGCACACTCAAAAACTCTTCTGCCAACACACTGATCTCACGAATGACAACCTTCAAACCACACCCATCGGTGAGACTCCAAACATCGGTGATCTCTAATCTTGTTGGGCCGATACACCGATGGATTTCGACTGTCAGTGTGACCCCCTTCATTGGTGAATCTCTCAACTGCTCTTCCAATGCGCAGATGGGATTATCTTCCAATACACCAATGTCTTTGACTTCGAACCACACTCGTCGGCAAGACAAACCACTATCGGCGAAGCCTAACCAAGGTCTGTCGATATGCCGATACGACCAACTCTTGACGTCCATACAAGGTTCTTTTGTAGGCAAAGGGCGCCTAGGCTTATGGGGCTCAATTTGATGTATTTATTGAAAGCTCAAGGTGAATTGATGCTTATTGAAAATGCCACTTAGTCCTTCATTTGCATTATAGGCGCCATTTCCTATTGACTTATATACTCCTCCTCATGCTAGGGTGCCATAATGAAGTGGTTTAGACAATAGGTGCGCTTCACTTACCAAAGGCTTGTTCTCCTTCCACCTTAGGCGCACTTTTATGGTGGAACAGGTGTCAATGGGCGCCTTGTCTTAAATGAATGCTCTCTCTAAGTTGGATGCCCTTTTGAGGCTTTATGAGTTGCAAATTGCGCCTTAACCCTTCATGCTTGTTGCTCAATGTTTGAATGTTTAAGAAAGTCTCCTTTAGGCGCTCATCTTAATGACTTTTTCTCAAGGCGCAATCATCCTAATGACTTGGATATTCATCCTAGTGTTTCAGGATATCAGGCTACCAGACTTAGTCATTTTCAGGATCTCAAACATAAAGAATAACATGATGATTCATTTTTTTGTATTGCATATAGTTGACATTCTATGCTACTCATAAAGAATATTAATATTTTCTGTTCAACATGATGATTCATTTTTTTTTTAAATACAACTTTTATCTTTTAGTTCCAAAATGAAGTTTAGGTGATACTTGAATAACAATAGCTAGCTTATTGGATCAACAAACATCCTATGTAATACAATCAGACTTTAAATATTTGAAGTAGCCATCTACAAATATCCATTCAAACGTGGATTTATAATGCAAGTATGGACGCCATCAATAAAAAAGATTTGTATTAACCAAATATCCATATAGGCATACATCAATATATGTCGATATAAGTATAACATATATACAAAATAGCCATATAGGCTTACAAGAATGCCATATAGGCATACAATGTCAACTATGTACAATACAAAATATATGTCCACAAATGCCATATAGGCATACAACAAAGGAACACAATAAAAAGTCATTCCCCTCTGGCTGGTGAAGAGAATAAATCACGAGCAGCCTTTGATCTTCTAGGGGATGGAGACGCGCATGTGGGTGGTCTACGAACCCGAGGGCTACTCCTCCTATTTAGGTCTTCCTGCATCTTTACCTGTTACAATAAAAAGTATAGACATTAATATATAGAAATTACATGTTATAAAAAATGAAACATTTAACAAAATAATCACTTACCACTAACATATAATCTGTCTCCTCACTTGCCTCAGTAGAAGGAATAGGCCCTGGTGATGTCATGTCCTATAGAAACCATCCAGATAGAAATTAAACTTCAAATCAATAATCTTTTGATTTTTCAAAAATAGACAACTATAACAATGAATGTAAATTGAAATTTACTAATCTGCCTCATACCCCTGTCAATGCCATGGAGCTATGAATTGCAGAGGCCACACCCTGCTCCATTGCCCTATGAACATGGGGAGGTGTCTCCGCAGCCTGCATCATGTGGAAATAAAACAACATTATTCAATTACGAAAACTATAATAGTGATGCAAATCATGGCTCCTCACATACACACACGTTCATCTAAACATGGAAGTACACACAATAAAGCACACAAATCACATACACAAATTTAGTAAGTATAATTCATTCATTAAACTATTTATTTTATTACCTCCGTAAAGCTTTGAAGTCCACCACCGCTGACAGGTGTTGCCATGAAATCTACAGTATTAACCTATTCAACATCCAAAATCAGAAATTAGAATACCATTCATATAACGATGCTATTCACATGTAATATTTATAATTGTTTACTAGTTACATACCTCGACAGTAGATGATCTAGTGAAAAATGCAAGTGGAGAACCACTAAAAATTGCATCGACGCTATGACCCTAAAATTTCATTAAAATCATCAATTTAAATTAGTTAATCTTGTATTTCAAAAATAAAATTTAATAAATTAAATTCAATAAACTTGCTAATATTTACCTGAGTATCAAGGCCGAAAGTCTCACTCAGGAGGGTATCTGTCATCACCATCTGCTCAGCTGCAGATGTAGCCTGTGCACCTGCGTCCTGACTGTCCATGGGGTCATAACCACAGGCTGACCCGCAAGCCTGGCAAGTATGCGGTGCGACCCTACTCCTCGTACTATCTCCCAACCTACTCTGTGTTGCAGGACCAGCATGCTCTATGATGCTCTGGGTCAAGGCACTAATCGACTGAAGTGTATTGACCTCAACACTCTCCTTCACAATGGAAGGGATAGAAACATGCTCGTGGGTTGGTCTACTGATTACTCGTCTCACTACCCGCTGTGGGTCAAGACGTGCCCCTGGTCTATCTTGTGCTGACCCCCCACCTCTACCCTGGAAGTCCCGCATATCAAAATAGTTTGGCACTTTATTGAGGACAAACTCGCAGTAGAGTTTCCTCAAAAAGTATTGCGGGACCTCATTATTATTTCATGGAGGATGGTCAAAAACCATCCACCACCTCTGCCCGAAATTGTCCCTTATCGCTTGGTTGTTGCACCAATGGATAGGGAACCTCTTGCATGTAATGGGTAGAGGTTGATTTGTTTGTGGGTTTGTGAAAATTGAACACAAGTCTAATTTTGTAATTTGTAATTTTTTGACATCTTGGTATGACAACTTGTCTGCATAGTAATCTCTAAACTCTCTCTTTTTATCCGTCCAACTAGTTATTTGCTTGCTAATTGAATCTACATTTGATAACATAGACTTAAGAGATTTGGCAAGCGTGGACCTATGCAAGGTTGAAGTGGAAGGATCTTTCAACCTTGCAATTATATCTTCAATTTCTTTTTTGTTGTTTTCAATTTGCCCCATTATATTTTCTTGTGTTCCAGGGGCATGTTGAGGAATGAATGGAGGAGGTTGTTGTTCTGCAGGTATTTCCTCCTCAGGATTTTGTGGATTTTGAGGAGGAGGAGGTGCATTGACATTTCCTGACAAATAACGAAATATACATAAAAAATCAACAAAAACCTACCTATTTAGAAACAAATTCAAATAAAAAAACAAAGATAACTCACCCCTTTGGCGTGCTCGACTTCGCGGCGACATTTTGGCGACGAATTGATAAGCTTTTTGTGTTGATTGGTGTTTTGCAAAACACGAGCGCGCTTTTGAGGGTTTGGAAGCCGCGGGCAGAGGAGAAAATAGAAAGAAATGAAATTGGACTGCTTTTTTTTTATTTATAGTAAGTCATAACACGAGCGCGTTATGACTTAATTTTTTTTAAAATTAATTTGGCCACTTTTTGGCCCCCCATCTTCTTGCACTTACCCATATATATATATATATATATATATATATATATATGCATTTACGTATATGTATATATGTATATATACATACATACATATATATGTACATATATATACACATATGTACATATATATACATGTATACACATATGTGGGTAATCGCACAATATTGTGTCTCACTTTTTGGCCAAAGTAGGACATTGAAATTAGCAATTTGAACTAAATTTTCACTTTCTGACACGTATAGCAACTAAACTATTAAGAATTTGAAGATGATGTGAACTAGTGAATTTTGAGATTTCATGTGTAGATTATGAATGTATTTTTTTAAATTAAAAAATAATTTGTGTTTTTTTTACGTAACTTTTAATAACTTATTTTTTATAATTAACAGTGTTTTTAGACAGTGATATTGTTCATACCATACAACATAAATTTTTTTTATCGAAGGGATAAAATTATAAATTTTTTAATATGGATTTGTAACACCAATATCTAATGCGCAGATATTTTTTCATAATTTTTTGTTGCATATTTTTTTAATTAAATTTTGAAGTGAGATTAATTATAACTCAGACATAAGTTTATACCATACAACATAAGTTTTTCTATATGTATCTAAACTAGCATACCTATATTTAAAAAATATATCTAAAGTACGTCGAGAGATATCCTTCTCGAGGTGCCTATTCCACCTATGTGTGGTAAATTGATAAAAAAATAGGCGCCTCAAGAAGGATATCTCTCGGTGTACTTTAGATATTTTTTTTAAATAGAGGTATGCTAGTAGCATTCGGAGCGGCAAGCCTAATTCTAACTATATTATATAATTATATGAATTATTATAATTATATAATATAATATTATCATATAGATTAGATATATTATTATAATATATTATATATTGTAATTATAATTATAATATATATAATTATTAAAATTATATATTATATTATTTAATGATTCTAATTAAAATTATATTATATATTATATTTAGGATTATAGTTAGGGGTTAAAATTAGGGTCAGGGTTACTGTTTAGGTTAGACTTAGGGTCACAATTAGGGTTAGGATTAGGAATAAAAATAGGGTTAGGGTTAGAACTATGGTTAGAATTGGAGTTAGGGTTAGGGTCAGGGTTAGAAATATAATTAGGGTACAAATTAGAGTTGGGATTGTGGTTAGCATTATGGTTAGTGTTATTATTAGAGTTATGACTAGAATTATGGTTAGAGTTATGTTAAATAAGGTTAGATTTAGAAGTACAATTAGATTGAGGGTTTTGAGGTTTATAAAACAATTCTAAGTGTACTCCTATGGTTGTGGTTAGAATTAGGGTACCTATTTTTAAGGAATATTTTAATCTCAATGTTGAACCTTAACCCTAATTCTAAGAGGAACCCTAACCCTAATTCTAGTCATAACCATGATTCTACCCTAACTATAACCCTAATTTAAAATCTAACAATAACCTTAATTCTAACCCTAACTTCAATTCTAACCCTAACTTGAATTTTAACCCTAAGCCCAATCCTAATTAAAACCCTAACCCTATTCTTAATACTAAACTTATCCCTAATTGTAACCCTAACTCTAATTCTAACATTAACCCTAAATATAGTCATAACCCTAATTCTAACCCTAATCCTAACCCCAACCCTAATTATAATCCTAACCCTAACCCAAATCCCAATTTTAAACCTAACCCTAACCCTAACTCTAACCCTAAGCCTAACTATAATTCAAACCCTAACCCTAACCTTAATACTAACCTTAACCCTAATTGAACTTTAACCCTAACTCTAGTTTGAACCCTAACCCTAACTGAAACTCTAGTTCTTACCCTAATTCTAATAGTAACCCACCTTAATTCTAACCCTAATTCTAATAGAAACCCTAACCCTAACCCTAATTCTAATCATAACCATGATTCTACTTTAACTATAACCCTAATTTTAAATCTAACAATAGGCCTAATTCTAATTCTAACTCTATCTCTAACCCTAACCCTAACCCTAATTGTAACTCTAATGCTTGTCGTAACTCTAATTCTTACCCTAATTCTAATAGTAACCCACCTTAATTCTAACACTAATTGTAATAGGAACCCTAATCCTAACTCTAACCCTAACCCTAACCCTAATTCTAATCATAACCCTGATTATAACCCAACTATAACCCTAATTTTAAATATAACAATAACCTTAATTCTAACCCTAATCCTATTTCTAAGTATGATTTTAACCCTAACCCTAACCTAAATTCTAACCCTAACTCTAGCCCTAACCCTAACCCTAACTGTAACTCTAATGCATACTCTAATTTAGTAACCCTAATTCTAACTTTAACCCTAACCTCAATTCCAACCCTAACCCTAATTCTAACCCTAACCCTAATTTCAACCCTAACCCTAACCACGTTGCTAATTGTAATCCTAATTCTAATTCTAAACCTAACCCTAATCCTAATTTTAAACCTACCTAACCCTAACCCTTATTCTAACCCTAGACATAGCTCTAATTTTAACCCTAACCCTAACTGTAACTCTAACCCTAACCCTGACTATAATTCTAACTATGATTTTAACCCTAATCCTAACTTGAATTCTAACCCTAACTGTAACCCTAATCCTAACCCTAACTGTAACTCTAATGCTTACCTTAATTTAGTAACCCTAATTCTAATTCTAACCCTAACTTCAATTCTAACTCTAACCCTAAGCCTGATCCTAATTGAAACCCTAAGCCTGATCCTAATTGTAACCCTAACCCTAATTGTAACCCTAACCCTAACTCCAATTCTAACATTAACCCTAACCCCAACCCTAATTATAATCCTAACCCTAACCCTAATCTTAATTTTAAGTTAATAACTATAAAATTCAACTTATTTAAGTTTTCTTCTAAAATAAATAAAATACAACTTTTTTTTGAAAATAATAAATAAAGTTAATCAATAATATATATTTTTTAATGATTTATACTAATTTATATTCTTCTAATTTGCACTTACTTTTGTTTTTGTATTTTTAATAAATAAAACTTGTCTTGCTAATTTATATTTTTCTAATTTGGAATAAATGTAACATATAACAAATAAATTAGTAAAGTCACATTACATAAAACAAGGGATTCCATAATTAAATAATAAAATTCAATTTTAAAGCACATCTCACAAATAAACCTATTTAAAATCACATCACAATCATTAAACCATAAGTTATGGAGTGAGTTACCTAAAATATAGGTATGTAATTTAAATAAAATCACATGATTTAGTAATATAAAATAGGCTTCTATTTTAAACATCATACAAGATTCTACTAAAATTCTAATTTAACTATGCACATTAAATTAATTTTAAATCACATTAGCTAGAAAATAGGGAGTTGTGGAGTTCTAATAAATATTAAAACTTACCAAAATGATATAAAAGCATATAAAAACTATAGTTTTACACTGCTTTATTTTAATTTTCTCCATAATTATTTTTTCTCGAGGCTCTCAAATTTCTTCTTGGTTTGCATGCAGGGTTGCACAATAAGAATTTCTTCTTGGTTTGCATGTAGGGTTGCACAATGAGAATTTGCAATGGAGGTGTTTTATAAAAATATTTCAACTATTTTATAGTTTATTGTAGATTTGTCATTTAATTTTCTCCACAAATTTCTTCTTCTTGGTTTGCATGGAGGGTTGCATAATGAGAGAATTTGCAATGGAGGTTTTTTAAAAATTATTTTAACTATTTTATAGTTTATTATAGATCTGTCATTTTTATTATTTGAGGATACACAGAAAGATGGTATGGATGTAGGGGTTTTAATTATTTAAGATCTATAATTTTTATTGTTATCAATTTCAATCTATACAATAACAAAGTTGCATTTTTTAAATTTTTTTTTGAAAACAATGTTTATTAGTTTCTGCCAAGGAAACTATAAGCAAGGCATGTTCCTAACTAGTTATTAATAATTCTCTTTGCAAAGAACTAAATAAATTTTCCATTTAAAAAATATTTACCTATTGCTATTGTATAGATGCAAATATTTTAACAAAACATATTTGAAAAATTATTATTTTTCAATCTAATTGGTAGAAAACTTTCACCTGATAAGGGTGATTATTGCGGATCATCAAGGTTTAAATTATAAAGTTTTGTATGAATACTGGAAATAATTTTATACATTGCTTTCATTTTTCTTAATTTCATACATTGCTTTCATTTTTCTCAAAAAATGTGCAAATATAACATTCTGCGTGCCAGTAGAGAGTTTTAAGGGAGTGGAGGAAGGAGCGCACCCCATCATGCCCAAATTTAGGCATGTCATATACAAGCTGCTGGCAGTTGGGTATAATTTATGCGTTAAACTCTTTAGACAACCATTCTTCATGTTTTTTATGTTCTTGATGTCCAAACATTGCAGAATCTATTATTCCGCTTGAAGAAAGGCTTTGTTTTGAACTTGGTAATGTTGCTTCTTCACCACGCAGTCAGCTGGATTATACATTATCATTTATGTATTTTATACTATATGGAGTGATTCTATCTAGAACTTCCCAAGCTACCTTTATGGATATTTTTCTAAGGGCTTTAGACTAAAAAGTTTGGACTAAGCTTATGAATTCAGTTGAATTGTGGGGTGTTTATGATCTCTGATGAACATTAAATTGACAATCTCTTGTGAACTTCATCATTTTTTTTGTGAGTATTTTCCAGTGTACTTGTCACTTTGTGTTTCAAATGTTTTTCATGCCGAAATCTATTTCGCCCATTGTGGAAAATTCTTGTAGGAGTCTGGGTAGTGTCTCAGTCCTAGTGTGGCTTATAATCCTCTCAGACTAGCTACTGATTGAAATCTTTTCTTTGACAAAAAAAGAAAACATGGACATGTTTGAATCCATACATTATCTAGATTTGCTTGGGAATAAACTTGTAAAGTTTGCTTCGTTGTCACGAGGGTTGTAAAATGGATCTTGTGTAGTTTTTTAGCTTTCATTTTTGCAAATTCTTTGATTGACCGTTACTTTTGGGTTGGATCTTGTCTTAATGTTCCAAACTTTTTTTTCGCTTTCTTCTAGAAGAATGTTTGGTTTATGAAGTCGAGGAGAAAGTTTTGGATTTTTTCATAACTTATATTAAGCTGATTTGGTGGTTGAATATTTCAGGTCATTTGTTTTTGGTTTGTAAAGAGTATGGTCACCACCTTGTAACCTGGGCCTTTAAAATTTGACTATCTCCAGCGTCTTTGTAAAAGAGATATCGTGGTTAAAGCTTTCTAAGTGTTTGGCTGCTTTAGAAAGAAAAGTTCAATAGAGGAATTTGTCTTTCTGGTGAATAATCTTTCAACAGTTTAGTAACCATGCCTTTTTCTAGTATTTTAATCTGTCGTGGAGGGACAAGTTAGAAATTTGTATTTTCTAAAAGTAGAGAGATTAATGTTCCTTTTTTGAAGAAATATTAATTTCATTGGCATTTTTAAATTTCTTTTATAGTTTTTATCTAATAGATCTTGCACAAATCCCTCGATATACATACATGTCTAG